>CM068827.1:127420248-128620248 GCA_028554795.2 Sinohyriopsis cumingii
CCACAAAATATAAACCTATGCTACAAACAATACTGTTTTTACATTGCTAAGTATCAAGTTTACCACAAACAAGTTTGTCTTGGTTTATCTGAATTTATTTCCGTTTCTTTCAAATTGTATCAGTTTTAATACGTTCTTGTGTGTAGATATCCATAAAGCTAGTTGTTTGTTTTTATTCAGCTGGAGTATTGAAGGTATTATTGCTTAAAGCCGTAGTCATGTTGCCCTTACTGCAAAATAATTGTATCATCAATGGCGGAGCGTATGATGGCCGAATGCTCTAAGGCAGTTGCCTTCACAGGCCATTCGCACATCTCTCAACAGTCCGTGTGAGTTCAAGTCTCGACTCCAGCAACGTGGGTATGTCACAAAGCTTATAAGTAAGCTTCCCGTGGGTCAGTGGATATTCCCAGGGTCTTCCCGTGTTCTTTCTGTACCAAATGTACTGGCCACTATGTATAAGCCTATTACGTGTTCAAACATGGCGTTAACCCCCCCCCAAAGCCAAATGAAAACCACCATGTTAATATTTTACTCCAAAACCTGAGTGATACACAGCCTTTGTCACTTGTCACTTGATCAGTAATATAGATCAAAAGTCAAGATAGGAAACTTAGTTTAGTAAATCATATTATTTTAAATGTCATAGCTATCAAAATAAATATTATTGATTGAAGTGGTTGAAGGGGTTAGCTGATGGATATCAGTTGTTTCACTAGATTAATATTTGTCAGTGACTAGTATGTAATTTACTGAGAAATAATTTATTTGTATGAATTATAATTACCTTTAAGATTTTATTGTACGTTGTTCGTACAGTACACTCAGGAAGACAGAGCCTTCCATTATATGCTAGTTTTCGGAAAGGATCTTGCTAGCTATTCGATCTCAAGACCAATACAATTTCTTAAAGCATAACGAGAAAGGAAGATCCACGGCTACACTATGTTAAATGACGTATTTCACTACTTAGATACTTTGTTTCGTGTTCTTTAGTGCTATTTGTGGTATACCGAGCATCTTTACTGGTTATTTTAAATATTTATAAATCAAGATTAATTTTGTATTGTAAAGTTCTTTTAATCATCCATTTGTAACACCTACAAATGATTCGTAACTGTTCACGTGAATAACAATGTAATCCACGGACATTTGGTGAAATATATTTATATATCAGTGTAAACGGAGAATTTGCTCCTGACAAATTACAACCATACCTGCCTTACAAAACGTTTAACTCTTTACAGTTCGAACACAAAGGTGAAACATTTTTTTACAATCTTATAAATGAACCGGGTATCCGAACTAAAAAAGAAATAATTTAACTACAATATACTATAATAATTGTTTTAAAATTCATATTTTAAAGACAATATAAGTTCTTGGTTTGCCAAATTTGACTATGATTATGACAATGAAGATGAGAATCACTATGGCCTTATAGGCGTAATGATGATACTTCTATTTTGTGTTATATTGATCTTATGGATGATTGGCGGGAAGTACAAATCATATGGCGAATAACAATCCTTTCAAGTGCACTGGATCCAGCAAAAGATCACGTGTGTCAGGGATTGATTAAGATAAATGCAATAACTGACAACGAACTGTGCGAAACTAGTGTCTAGCTAGCCCGAGCTCTCTCGACTCTTTAAGGAGTCTTTTTCAAAGGCAAATACAAAACAGGAATTCAACCTTTTAACTCTATTATGTGTCCACTAGGTTGAATTCCTGTAGAAGCAGACATGTAAAGTTTCGCAAACATAACCATTTTTCTTTTTTTTATTTGTTTGTCTTGTCTCTGTTTTGTATTTGCCTTTGAAAAAGACTCATTGAAGAGTCGAAAGCGCTATCTAGATACTAGTTTTGCACTGTTCGTTGTCAGTTTATTGCATATATATATATATATATATATATATATATATATATATATATATATATATATATATATATATATATATATATATATATATATATATATATATATAATTACTTTGCCTACTACTACATAGGGCCAGGATCACCCTCACACCTTAAAGTGGGAATATTGATGGATCACTTTCCTTACTGTTACGAGTCTTTGCTCTTAAAATAAGTAACATAAAAGAGTGAAAGACATCAAGCTTTGTAAAACTTGACAAATATAATTTTCCACCCAGAATACAAATTGAAAATGAGAAAAAGAACTTACGGTATTGCTAATTAAATCCCCAAAATAACCAAAGAATCACATAAACAATTATTAGTAATTTAAAGTCCTGAATAAAACTCGGTACAAGTTCCAGAAGAAATCCAAAACTGAAGGTGATGACGTGTCTGTGATATCTTATAGAGTGTTGATGTGTCAAAAGGCTTTTGTTGAATCACAGTAATATAATTACAGGTTTGAATTCATATAAATTCAAGTGAATGTCTCTTCAAGAATTGCATCAGAGCTTGGCGCTCACCATTAAGAGGTTAGTGTTAGGACTAGTCGGCCTGGTGTCAGTATAATTTAACATCATGCTACATGTCTGCGGCCAATGCCCCAGTGCTAGACATCACTATAAACTGCCACACTGCTGACATCGTAGCGATATGACTGAAAAACTGTTAGAGCTACGTTAAAAATCCAAATCACACACACACACACACACACACACACACACACACACACACACACACACTTGTATTCAATAGTTTGAAGAAATAAAATTGAGCCCAACATAATATATATTTAAAATGATATATGTTAAAGCACGACTGACCAAGTCCACACAATCACAAGATTAAATAGTTCTGTACTCGACCTCAGTTCACACATAGCATTTTCTATACATAAAAAACACATTACCTAATGAAAAATAACCTTCTAGAATGATCCTGATATTTATTACACAATAACCTGGATTATGTATAATTCATTTAGGAAACTCCAAACCTTTTACCCAAATAAACATCGTTACTTTTATTAATAATGATCCTGATATTAAACCTGTATACAGACAGAATAATTTAGCTATGTATTAGTTGTGTACAATATATAAAATTAGAAAAAAAATCAACTTTTGTCAAGCAGAAATGAACTCAATTTTAGACAAGGTCAAGTCCAACATACAATGTTACATTACAATAGCGTGTCATACAAAAATATATACCTATTTAACAAGCAATTAAATAAAATATACATAACATTACTACTGTACTTTTCAAGAGGAAGAGTCAAGAACACTCTGATACCTTGCTTCCGGAACAATACCAAAGCAACGTGATATTGAAACACGACTACTGTCTAAAATGATTTTATGATTTATGTGTGGTCTGTCAAGATAATCAAAGGAAACGGAATGGAAACGTGTTTAATACTAACGATTTATAAACTGTTAATTATAGAAACATAATCATTTTGGAAAATCTGAAGGCTAATTTTACGTCCTGAAAGAGTATGATGTTTCCACATTTATGTATGTATGTGGTAGGAACATTATATAAACATGTTTCCACCGACATGTAAAAATGATAGACGCAAAATTTGGAAAGGCAAAAGAAAGTTATGGAGTGTTATAAAACAGAGAAAAACAGTGCTGCTGTCAACAAACAAACACGAACAGCTATTTTATACTATTTATCACACAGTTCGTACGCTTTACATAATGAGGGAGCAGTTACATATTTTCGATTAAAAGAACTCTCTCTCTCTCTCTCTCTCTCTCTCTCTCTCTCTCTCTCTATATATATATATATATATATATATATATATATATATATATATATATATATATATATAATGTTGCCTTGAGAGGTCCTTCGGGTAATGTTAGCTATGTCTAAAATAGTTATATTCTTCCTGTACATACATAAATACATACATACATACATACATACATACATACATACATACATATATTTTTTTTTATAAAAATAACACGTAGAATGAGTGACCGGTTTCACTTTATTGTTTCATCAGACAGAATTCAAACTGAATTCAATATCATTACTTATTATATGCTCATTTTTGTTCTGGGTTAACTTTGCATTGTTAAAATCGTTCAGTATTTTACGATACTGAACTCGCGCACAACTTTATATTGCACTCATAAAGAAACTTCTTTCTATTGTAAATAAACAATGGACGCAGATGGCCAGCACTTTTTGTAAACAAATCATGTATACTCACATAGTTGGCGGTTTACGCTTTGGTTGATTACATTTGTTTCTGAATGAACTAAAGCAGATGTTTCGTGGACTGACTGCCACATACCAGCTGCTTTGCTACATTCAGAGTTAACCTTTTTGATAAAATGTTTCGGATTTAGGCGGGAGATGCCAGATTTCATAAAATTGCTGGGTACCTACAAATGATATATAATATTTTTTATATTATTCTAATTTACAGAATAACTTAACTAGTGAAGGTAAGTAGTGAATGGGGATACCCTAGGGACAATGGGAATTACCATTAAAAACACCCTTGGGTCAATCTGGGGACTATGTAAATTTAACATTAACCACCCTGGGTCACTCTAGGGACAATGGAAATTTAACATGGTCAAAAAACCCTGGGTCACTCTGGGGACAAGGGAATTTAACATTGGAGAAAGGAAATATCCATGCTAGGGACATTCTAGGGACAAAGGCATTCGAACAATGGAAATTTAACATGGGAGATATTGCTGGGTCACTCTAGGGACAATGGGAATTGAACATGGGGAATAGAGTTTGGGCCTGTATAGGGACAAGGGAAATTGAACATGCGATTTTTTTATCTTTTTTTTTAAATTTTAAAAAAAGGGTTAGGCAATGGAAAGTCAATCTCTTTTCGAGAAATGTGGGTGGCCCTGAAAAGGGCCTTTGGTTTTATGTTAATATTAACATAGACGGCATCTGTCACATCTTCTTCTTAAACTCCTTCTAACTGCAGGTCCATACACAAGTACCCTCTTGAGGCATCCTTATCTTTCTATGTAAACTCTTCTCATCCATAGACTAGTATCTGTCCTATCGACAACAGTCCACTTGAACCGGACATACATGGGTATGTCCGTCCTGAACATCATTGTTGACACAAGGGTGGAAGATTGAACGTCGGTCCACATCTTGAGGCTCCGAGAACAGGTGAGTAATTGCGCTGAACTGCGCTTATTTATAGGGAGAGGAAGGATTGAAACGGATTGAGTTCATTGACCAATCCAAACACCGTGACAAAATTCAGTCAGCCCGCATCCAATCGGAAGAGAGCAGTCTGTGACGTCACGTAGTCTATATAGATTCGCTAGCGCTTGTGTGCAGTCAATCTATGCGACAGTGATTCAACATGACGGAAACTCAGAAAACGATTCACTGGGGTGCACCAGCAGTGGAGACCGCCCAAGGGAACCCGGACTTACTTTCAGAAGAGGTACATTGGGATTTTGTGGATTTTCTTACCTCGCAAGAATTTATTCCGGAACCTTCGTCTCATTCTTCATTACCGCAAGTGGAAAATTTTAGACAGAGACAGAAAGAAGAATTGGAGAAATTTATGCAACGACAAAAGGAAGCGGAACAAGCTTTTCTCCTACAGCAACAGCAACAGCAACAAGAAGAGGTAAGAAAAAAACAACAACAAGAAGAAGTAGCAGCAAAGAAACAAGAGGGTAAAAATCAAACGGCCACGGTACTGTTGGACATTTTAGCGGAGTTAAGAAGTCTGAAACAAATGTATCAGACTTCTTTATCAGGACCGAAGAGAATACGACCTTCCCGAGCTAAACACGCCAACCCTGTGACTAAGCCTACCGTACCACCCTTAGTGATTTCAACCCAATCATCATCATCAGAAGTAGGTCTCGGCCGTGGCAAAGGCTTAAGGCAGTTAAAGTTGATTGCTTAAACTCACCCCTACACCAAAAAAGGCCCTTTTCAGGACCACCCACTTCTCTCGAAAAGAGATAGCCTTTCAATTTGCCAATAACTCAAAAATCAACAAAAAAAACCATTTTACCTTTATAGTACGTGTCTGTGTATGAGTGCGTGAGTGTAGCTTCTTAATTAAAATAAAAACTCAAAGACACTTACCTTATATAATTAATGTATTCTTTTCTCCATAGTTACAATCCAATTCACAATTTACAACAGAACACTTTATAAATTACATTCACTTCTTCTGTTTCTTTTTTTTACTCTCTTTTTTTTTTCAATTTCTTCACCGTCACAGTCTTTTCCTCCTCTTCATCCTCACTTTCTTCCCTTCTTCTTTTCTTCTCCTGTTTCTTTTTCTTCACCTGGCTGCTTTCTTCCTCTAGAATCTCTCTCTTCTTCTGAAGAATCCCTCTTTTCTTCTGACTCATCTTGTTTCTTTTTTGGGCAATCTGGAGACCAATGTCCTTTTTCTTGACAATACTAACAGGTATCTTGACTTTTGTATTTTCTAGCCCCTGTTTTTTTTTGTTTTTTTTTTTGACGGTCTGGACACTCTGAAGACCAATGCCCTTTCTTCTGACAGATATAGCAAGTATCTTGACTTTTATCTCGAAAGGAAGGAGAGTAGTCCGTCGGCTGGTCTGAAGAGAATTTTCTAATAACCCCTCGCAAAGCTCTGATGAAACGTTCCATCTGGGTAGTCTCTTCCATCGTTGTGCTCGGTTTGAGAGTGAAATGAATAGGGAAAGAACAAGACATACACCCTTTTATATACGCTGGTTTGCCATGATTATAAATTAGTCTATGGTGTTTAAACTTGAGTCATTTGACGTTTTTCACTCAAGATGAAACGATCCTATTCATTCGAGAAGAAAGAAGAAGAAAGTAAGAGGCAGAAACGTGATCTATCGCCTCGTACCAGAGCTGAAGTCTTGGCACAAATTCATGCCAGTGATTTTGAAGAGGACATGAGTGAACCAGAATCCGAACCCTCTAAACAAAGTTCACCACCCTTAGTCAACCCTGAAAAGTACTATTCCATTCGAGAGACGGAAAAGCGCTCCTCTAGAAAATTTACAACTACGGCTTACACCTACACAGTGATGTTTAAAGATTTCAAGTCCGACGTACCATTGGAGAAAGAGAAGGGTTTATCACCGAGATGTGGGATTCTTTGCTCACCGCACTCAAGCGACAATGTCAACCCAAAGAAGACGATGCTTGACACTATCCATAGATCACGACAGCTTGAAATCCCCTGTTTGGATCGAGTTTAGCAGACCCGCAGAACTAACCCCTTCCAAAGTCATGGACAAGATTCAACACGTACAACAATCTAATGATCAGTTTGACATCACCGATGGTAAAGCCACACTGAAAATGGCCCACGTCTCTCCTCCTCAAGGGACTGGACGCAAAAAGGTCTTATTGGTGGACGACCTTCGCAACACCAAAACAAGTCTCGTCCGAATTCACAATTCTCAAGACCAGATATGTTTAGCCCGAGCCATCGTTGTGGGACGAACCTATGCCAACAAGAATGACACGGTAGAATGGAAAAGAGCCTAGGAGAATATTCGAAAATCGGACCGAGCCAAACAACGAAATGAAGCAGAACTCCTGTTACAACAAGCCGGATGTCCTAGCTCCACGCTACACCTTGAAAGTTCACCCTCAAGAAATGCGCGGACCTCTGTTGTTTTGAGGGGAAAGACTTTAAGGACGGAAAATACATTCATGTCTATTATCACGACGACCATTTCGATACCATTACCAGTATCACGGGATTCCTGGGATATGGTTATTATTGTGAGAAATGTGACTATGGCTATAACAATCGAGAGCAACACAAACATTGCGGATGGAAATGCCCAGGATGTTTGGCCTCTCCACCCTGTCTGAGCGAAGGACAAGAAAGAGTATATTGTCCTGCTTGTCTGCGCACGTTTGTCAGCCCTGCCTGTTACCAACAACATCTGAAGACGCAAGGTTCACAGCAGAAATGTGCTTGTCAACTCCTGAGATTGTGCCCTACCTGTGGACAAGGCCTACGTACCAACAGTACCAAGACACACGTATGTTCAGGAAAAAAAATGTCACATTTGTCACCACATCGTGGACTTGGTACACGAATGCTACGTGCAAAAATACCAACCCCCACCAGAGAAAGAGGACGGTCACAAGAAGAAAGGCAATTTCATCTGTTTCGATTTCGAATGCATGCAAGAGACCGGCATTCACATTCCTAATTTCTGCGTGGCTCATCGAGCGTGCGAGAAGTACATTCAGGAACCTATCTTCAGTCATTGTCCTCACTGCACTAAGATTCCCGGAGGGCGTGAAAAAATCTTTCGGGGACTGAACACGTTAGCCGATTTTACCCAATATGTCTTAGACCCCATCGACAAGACGTGGAGCCAAGAGGACATCGAACGTTACGGAGATTGTCATCGTCATGCCACAGTGATGGCTCACAATTTCTCCGGATACGATGGACAGTTTCTTTTGAGATACTATACGGAACAAGGCACCGAACGTCCTAAAGTCACTTTGAACGGAGCCAAAATCATTTTCATGCAAGTGGGACAAGTACAGTTTAAAGATTCGATGAGCTATTTGGCCATGCCTTTGAGTCGAATGCCTAAAACGTTTGGAATGACAGAAATGGCTAAAGGGTACTTTCCACACTTTTTCAATACGGAAGCCAATCAACACGCCGTTCTACCCCATTTACCTGAGGCTCACTATTACGACCCCGACAACATGCGTACCGAACAACGAGAAGCTTTCTACGCTTGGTACCAGGCTCACGCCTCGGACCCTTTCGACTTTCAGGAAGAAATATTAAAGCATTGTCGTTCCGACGTGGACATTTTACGGCGTTGCTGTGGAAAATTTCGAGAACTGTTCATGGAACACGGAGGGGTCGATCCTTCGAAAGAAGCTTGCACCATTGCCAAAACGTGTTCCTTAGTGTATCGACAACGATTCATGCCTGAAAACACCGTGGCTGTCATCAGTCCTCAATCGACCCACTATGTCAAACGTCAATACTCGGTCAAAGCCCTACGTTAGTTACATTACTTGTGCGACAAGGAAGACAAATGGATTCAGCATGCCCGCAACGGAAGAGGCGAAAAGACCATCGGAACGCATTCGGTCGATGGCTGGGACTTAGAAAACCCCAAGATCGTGTACGAGTTTAACGGTTGCTTATTTCACGGATGTCCCGTCTGTTACCCTGATCGTAGCACTAAAATCAGTTTTTACAACGAACCATGGAAGACTTGTACCAGGACACTTGTCAGCGACGCCTAAAGTTGCAACAGGAAGGATACCAAGTGGTGGAAATGTGGGAACACGAATACGATCACCGTATTAAAACCGATCCCGAATTTAAACGCCTCGTGGAAAGTTACCAGTTCATGGACCCGCTGAACCCAAGGGATAGTTTGTACGGAGGAAGGACCAATGCCACCTGTTTGCTGTACCAAGCTGACGAAGAGAAAGGAGAAGAAATCAAATACTTGGACGTGTGTTCGCTGTATCCCTACGTATGCAAATATTGTCACTTTCCTGCAGGGCACCCGCAATTGCTGAGGAACACATCGACCTGAAAAACATTCGACAATACGAAGGCTTGATCAAGTGTAAAGTTTTGCCTCCCACGAACTTGTACCACCCCGTCTTACCTCACCATTGCCAAGGCAAACTGATGTTTTCTTTGTGCCGTACTTGTGCCGAAACGTGCAACCAAGACCAACCTTGTCAGCACACCCAGGAAGAACGGGCCTTGACGGGGACGTGGATCAGCGTAGAATTGTTCAAAGCTCTGGACATGGGATACCAACTGTTAGAAGTGTACGAAATTTGCCACTTTCCCAAGACACAACAATACCACAAGGGTGACCCCAGTCAGAAAGGCATTTTCGCCGACTACGTGGATGCCTTTTTGAAACTGAAGCAAGAAGCCAGCGGCTATCCTTCCTGGTGTCACACCTCCGAAGACGAAAAGACATTCAAAGAGGAATACTATGAACAAGAAGGCATCTCTTTAGACCACATCGAAAAAAACGAAGGCAGGCGATCGTTTGCCAAAGTGATGTTAAATTGCTTGTGGGGTAAAATGGCACAACGACCGTGTTTACCCAAGACGGAATATTTGACAGAACCTTCCCGCTACTTCCAGATGATTCACGACAAAACCAAATACATGAAACACGTGGACATCGTTCGAGAGGATTTGATCTTGGTCAATTACGAAGAAGATTTGGACTTTGTACAAGACGACCCTTTTGAAATGTCATCATTGCGGCTTACGTGACAGCTCATGCTCGCTTAAAATTGTACCAAGCTTTAGAACTGTTAGGGGAACGTGTCCTGTACTTTGACACGGACAGTTGCATTTACATCCATCACCCGAGTCAACAGAACCCTGACATCGAAGGAGACCGTTTAGGAGCCTGGACAGACGAGCATCCCGACGACAAGATTCTAAGTTTCGTCAGTGGCGGTCCCAAAAATTATGGCTACGAATACCGGGATCCACAAGGAGAAGTGCACACGACGTGTAAAGTGAAAGGATTGACTCTGAATTATCGTATCAGTCGTGTGGTCAACTTTGGGGTATTGAAAGAAGCCTTGCAATCGGGAGAAGATGAACACTTTAAAGTGACCACCTATCAACCGAACAAGATTGTACGTTTACCCACTCACCACATCGTCAGTCGACCCTTGGAAAAGGTCTATCAAATCGTATACCAGAAGCGAGTGCGACTTTCCAATCATTTCACCTTACCGTATGGACACGTCGGTATTGGTCTGTATATAAAAAGGGACCCTAGGCAAGATCGATAGTTCATTGTGACTACCAAGACCGAGCGAACAAGATGAATACTTTCATAGAAACACAAAACAAGTTTAGACAGGCACAATTCAAGTGTGGGGTTTCTGAAGTGGAATGCGATTGTGAGCCTTGCGACTTTTCAACCTGTGTTAGTGACGGTGCCAGAAGAACCCGTCACCCAGGACAGGACTGTCGTGGACAGGCCTGAAAGACCCTTTCAGGAGGACACTTGTGTGACCTTACCCCCTATAGAACTGGTCAGAACATTACCCAAAACATGTTGTACAGACACTTGTGTTTATTCCACGTTGATGGTTATCATGTGCCTTTTATCCTTGTACTTAAGCCTTTGGCTTTTATGTATTTTTTGCCTTTCGTATTCATGTTTAAAACATTCAATAAACGTGTTCTGAAAAAAAGTATATAAACGTCTTGCTTGTTTTTGTGTCACAAGTGACATTCCAGACACTATGGCTACCTCTGCTGTCTCTGCTCCCTCTTCCTCTATTGTCAAAGTCATCGACGAACACTTAGATCGTGCCAGTTGGGAGGCTTTGTATCTTCGCCATCCCTTTAACATGCTCATTGCTGGACCTAGCGGTTCAGGCAAAACCGAATTCGTCAAACGTCTGATCGAACATAAACATCATTTGATCGATCGACCACCTCAACTCATCGTGTGGTGTTACAAAGAGTGGCAATCGGCGTACAGCCTCTTGCGAGAAAGTCAAGGCGATTCCATCGTGTTTGTGGAAGGCATTCCTAAAGAAGACGACGGCATCGTCTCTGACTCCCGTCAAACCCATTTGGTCATTTTTGACGACATGTTAGGAGAAGACGAAGAAGAAATTAAACTGTGGTTCACGCGCAAAGGGCATCACCGTAATGCCAGTGTCGTTTACATCACCCAAAATTTGTTTCAACAAAGTAAAGCCCATCGCACCATCAGTCTCAATGCGCATTACGTGGTCTTGTTTAAAAGCCCTCGAGATAAATCGCAAGTGCAAGTCTTAGCCAAACAGTTAGGGACACCTTGGCTGACTGAGGCGTACGACTATGCCACTCAAACTCCACACGCCTATTTACTCGTCGATTTGAAACCTACGACCCCCGAGGATTTGCGATTTCGTACCCACTTGTTTCACCACTGGTGCCAAGACGGAGGGCCTGTCCTGTGCACGTCTCCGTCCTCGACTTAATTTCACTCCACAAAAAAAAATCTATGAAAACCGCAGACCCTTTTCGTCTGTCTCACACACACTTTGAACAAGACGTCCCTTCAGTCGCATCTTCCCGTCAAATTGATTCGTGCCTTGTATGGCATCAGTCGAGAAAAAAATCCACAAACACGAGCTCGTGTCTTAGAAGCTAGTCTCAAAGAAGTCTTACGATGGTTCACGGTGACGGCACGTCAATTACTCCAAGGAATCATTCAGATTCCTCATCAAACCAAACGCTTTTTTGATCGAAACAAAGTCGCTTTGGTCCAACTGGCCGATCCCCGCATCGACACTCAAACCAAAAAACAAATCATTTTGAAACCTGGAGGGAGCGGTACTCTAGGAGGGATCATCATGCGCTCTCTCTTAAGATCGGATCCTAATGCCCCCAAACTTCTCCCCAAGAAAAAAGTCAAACGAACCTCCAAGAAGAAGAAAAAGACCAGGTCCCCAAGGAGAACTTCTCCAGTGGCGGGACCCTCCTCTTACCAGACGCCATCCCAGAAAAAGAAAAGAAGCCCACAGAAAAAGAAAAGTCCACAGAAGAAAACTAGTCGCAAGAGAGGCACGTGGGCCAGGACGCAACTTTACACTCGCAAACCACGACCTGCCACGGCGGTGACTGCGTCTCCGGCAGCCTCAAGTTCATCCACTTCTCCGTTGATGACACCAAGAACTGAAGAGTACTTGGAGACGTTGATCACACCTAGAACATCTCCGTTGATGACCCCAAGAAGACCTTCCCCAGTGGCAGGACCCTCCAATTTAGTGGCAGTGGCTGCTGCTCACAAAGTACCTTCTCCCAAAATCAAAGTCCAAGAAAGATCGGGCATGTTACAAAGTTTACTGGATTTGTCCAAGCAAGAACTGGCTCGATTTAGTCCGTTACGTACCCCTGTACGACGTGTCATGCCTGTCCTCAAACTGATACGACGTAAAGACAATCAGTGGCGACGCGTTCCAGTATAAAAAGGGTTTGTGACCAAGTACGGGTATCAGTGTTTTTTGGTACTGAAGACTCAAAAATGTCACCCTCCAGAAAACATCCCTCTTCTAAACAGCATCAAGGAAAGAAAAGAAAAGGTCTGCCTCCTCGTTTAGTCAAACATGGGGACATGTTATCTGTCCTGTCCAAAGCTTATCCACCCCTACGAAAAAAACTCATTCAATCAGCCTCCAAAGAGGTCATCGATACCGTGTGCGAATGTTGTTTGAACGTCTTGAAAGGCACGATCCCTTTGTCCAAACATCAGAAACAATGCTTAGGCAAACATCGTCACGTTCTTCGTCAAATGGTTCAAAAGAAAATTCTCATTCGTCAAAAGAAGATGTTGGTCCAACGTGGAGGCATTTTACCCCTCTTGTTAGGTCCCTTATTGAAAGGAGTCTTGGGAACCATGTTGGGAGGACTGGTGGGAGCAAGATAAAAAGGCCCTCGGAAGTCCCAAGATCTCAGAATTGACCCCTGACAACCCCATGGAAGGACGAAAACTAGCTTTAGTGCCTTACAAACGATGGATGGAATACCATCGTTGGCAAGAACAACGCACCCCGCATTTACCTCCCAATCCCCATTTGAGCGAGATGTCCCTGTTACAACACGAATTGCAGTCCTTGATGGATCGCCAAGATTTGTCCGAAACAGAAAAATCACAAAAGTACGGTCCACTCTTGCAACGACTGCAACTCTTTCACCAGAAAGCTTTAGACGAAACAGCTTTACCCACTCTGAAAGATTTTAAGACCTTGATGAAAAGTCCAGCACCATCACCAGTACCAGTACCAGTACCAGTGACCAAGACAGAAAAAGGAGAAGAAGAAGAAGAAGTGTTTCAAACTCCACCAGAAAAAGTACGCAAGTTAACAACACCACCTACCTCCAGAATTGGATGGTTTAAAAAGATGATGGCCACCCCTTCTTCATCACAAGAGAAAAAGAAAGTGAAGACAGAAGTGAAGACAGAAGTGAAACAAGAACCGATATCCCCTGTTCACACATCCTCCTCCTCCTCGACACCTATTGCCGGTCGCACACGCAAAGCATTGCAATCCAAGAAAATACCCCAAGAGAAAAATAGTAGCATCCTTCAAGAGTGGGTGTCTTATTAACACACAAACAAACACAAAGAATGGAAAAAGTGTTAGCCAGCATTTACTACGATCCCTCCCATCCTGCAGGTTACGCAGGAGTTCAAAACTTGTATCGTGCTGCCAAAATGCGACTGAAAAGTCTCCGTTTACCTCAAGTGCAACGATGGTTACAAGAACAAACTACCTACACTTTACACAAACCCATTCGACGCAAGTTTGCCAGAAGTGGCACCCGAGTGGAAGGCATCGATCATCAATGGCAAGCCGATTTAGCCGATGTCTCTCATTTGGCCAGCTACAATCGTGGCTACAAATATTTGTTTTGTGTCATCGACGTCTTTTCCAAATTTGCCTGGGTCGTACCCTTGACTTCCAAATCGAGCAGCGAGTTAGTGCGAGCCCTGCAACGAGTGTTGAAACAAAGTGGCCGTCACCCTCTTCGATGGCAAACGGACAAAGGCACCGAATTTCTGAACCAAGCTTTCCAAATAGAATTAAAGAAACGTGACATTCATTTTGTTAACACCGAGAATCCCGAAACCAAAGCCAGCATCGTGGAACGTTTTCAACGCACTTTGAAAGAACACATGTGGAAATATTTTACGCATCACCACACTCTGAAGTACATCGACATCTTACCGCACCTGGTGCAAGCGTACAACCAATCTTACCATCGAAGCATCGGACGTGCCCCGCAAGAAGTGACTCCCGACAACGAAGTGTTGGTGTTTGAGCGCCTGTTTGGTACGTCCCCGACGAGGGCTGTCCCCAAGAAAAGTGGAGAGTTGACCGTAGGAGATTGGGTGCGCATTGGCAAAACCAAACGCACGTTCGACAAAGGTAACTTACCTAACTGGACGACCGAATTGTTTCGTGTCACTGGACGAGTGCATGGCCGTCATCCTGCCGTCTATAAATTGGAAGACATGAACGGAGAAGTACTCAAAGGAACGTTTTATTTGCCCGAGTTACAACGTGTCACCAAAAAAGAAGACGACGTGTACGACATCGAAAGCATTCTCGAACGCAGAACCCGTAAAGTGGGCAAACGACGTGTCAAAGAAGTCAAAGTACGTTGGAAAGGATATCCACCCAGTTTTGATTCTTGGATCGACGCTTCGCAAGTCATCGACTATAAAAAGAAGTGACCATCATGCCCTTTCACACAGACGCAGCTACGTCAACCACTCCTCCTTCACCTAGTTCTTCTGTGCAAGATTTACAAAAACAACCCTTGTGGGTATGGTGTGGAGAACGTGTGCCTAAAACGCAAATCGTCTTTTTCTGCCAAATCTTCGTGGTGTATTGTGTCATCGGGGCAGCCATCGCCAATTTGAGTTTGCAACAAGGAGACAAACAATTGTGGACCATTTTATTGAGCATCGGTTACCTGCTTCCTAATCCCTCCCTGAAATTCTCCTCGAACGGGAACCACGGGAACCTTGTGTCCAGTGCCAGTGCCAGTCACCACTCCAACCACAACCACAACCCCATTTTGAGCGGAGACACGCCTCTGACGTCCAGTAACCCCTTGGACAGCCACAGAACTCTGGAATTATGAGTCACCAAAACCAATTTTACTTAACCTTACCCAGTGACAGTTCCATGGAGGTGTTTCCCCACAACACGTTGTGCTGTTACACGGCCAAATTACCTCAGGCCATCCAATTAGATCACGAAGCCCATTGGGAAGTGGCTTTGGTAGAAATGATTCACCCAACACAAATCAAAAACATCACTGAAACTCAAAACACTTTTGACGTCGAAATTCTGGACCCAACAGTGCAGCAAACCATGACGACCACTTCTCAACATAAATCACTTCCCAAGACCCCAATACTCCACAGCAGTGACACTTCTCCTCCTTCTTACGTTTATCACTTTAAAATTAACTCAGGCCATTATTTTAGTGGTCAACATCTGGTGGAGGCCATCGCTGACAAATTCTACGCATCATTTGACAAAGTTCTGACCAAACTAAATAAACGTGTCACTATGGAGTACCACAAACAGTCTCACCGTCTACTCATCAGATTTGAAAGTGAGGATAGAAGTATACGTATTAAATTTTGCCCAGAATTGTATGACATTTTCGGTGGAGACCTCAATTTGGTCACGGATAAGCGGACCAAAAAGATTCACATAGCAGACATTGACAACAACGGGCATTTTGCGAGGTATTTTCGTTTCCCGGTAGAACTGAACCAGGGACTAAATTTGATCTTCGTGTACTCCGATGTGGTGGAGTACAACGTGATGGGACACACCTCTGTCCCGTTACTGCGAGTCATTCCTTTCAAAGTAAATTCGGCCACGGCTACTGACAAGGAAGGTGGAAACACTTACCACGTTGACCGCGAATTTGTACATCCTCACTATTTGCCTGTCAGCAAGTCGTATTTGGACACGGTCAACATTGCTATAAAAGGAGATCTGGGACAAAATATTCCATTCACCAAAGGAAAAGTCACGGTGAAACTCCATTTTCGAAAACGGTTCTCTCACGATTCGTAAGTCATATATCCAGTGTACCGAGGGGTTGCTCGACAGCGAGGACACGGTTTAGGAGATATGTTAAAATCGGCCTTTCGTTCGGTGGCCCCGGTGTTGAAACCGATGGTGACACGCGGATTGCACGCCTTGAAAGATGCGGCACTGACGCAAGGCAAAGAATTTCTCCAAAATGTCATCATCGACAAACAAAACCCTAAAGAAGCTTTCATGAGGGCAGGCAAAAATGTCTTGCTGCAAACGGGTAAAGACCTTTTGGGCCAACGAGACACACCTATAAATACCCTGCACGCTACCGAGTCAAGCATTCAGCAAGGACAAGGCAGAAAGAGACGACGAAGAAAACACCCTTTTACCAGACTTCACACTTCTAAAACTAGAAAGGCAAAGAAAAGAAGAACCGTTCGAGACTTAGACGCTTTCGATGTTTGAGACACAGCAACAAAAAAAAATGATGCACCGAGAGTCATGCGCCTGTTTCAAGTCTGAACTGGATCTGTTTGCCATGCCGCCCACCATGATGACCATGCAAGAATCCCAATGGGTGGAATTTCATCCCGTCTTCTCACTGACCGATTCCGCTCCCATCGAGTTTGAAATCAAGGGACAGCCCGAAGATTACATCGATCTGAATAGTAGTTACTTGTACTTGAAAGTCAAAGTTCTAGATAAGGATAATGGTGCAGTAGAAGACACTGAGAATATAGCTCCCGTCAACAATTTCATGCATTCCTTGTTCAGCTCAGTGGACTTGTACTTGAATAACAAACTGGTCAGCAGCAGCATGGATACTTACCCTTATCGTGCCTACCTGAAAAATCTCTTGACGTAAGGAATAGATGCCAAGAATACTCATCTCAGTGCCTGTGTGCTATGGGAACCTGACAAGGCGGGCAAGTTCGACAAAATAGATGGAAGCAATGACGGCTTTGAGGAAAGACAAAAAAAGAACAATCTTAAATAAGAACAGTTTAGAACTGATGGATCGTTTGCATTTGGACATGTGGGTGCAAGAGAAATATTTGCTGAACGGTGTAAATGTTCGCTTGAGACTGAATCGCAGCAGTACCGCTTTCCATTTGTTGGCTGATACTGCTGCTGGCAATCCTAAAAGCCAAATCGAGGACGTCAAACTCTACGTACGACGCGTGGAAGTGTTACCCAAAGTGGGAAATGACATCAGTCAAACGTTGAGCAGAACGACCGCCAAGTATCCCATACGACGTGTGGAAGTGAAAACGTTCACCATTCCTGCTGGACAGCATTCCATGATTGAAGATCATCTGTTTCAAGGACAGTTACCCAAGCGTTTAATCCTTGGTATGGTCAAGAATTCAGCCTTCAACTGAGCCTTCAAAGAAAATCCTTTTGAGTTTAAACACTTTTTTGTGAAGAAAGTCGAAGTCAGTCGCGATGGCAAGACCTTGTGTACCAGACCTTTCGAACCTAACTTTTCTCCCAATAAAATGAATTACTTGAGATCGTACTTGTCCTTGTACGAAGCCACCGGACAGTTAGGAACCAACACCAGTCACGGCATTACGTACGAAGATTACGCAGGAGGCTATGCTTTGTGGGCTTTCGATTCCACTCCAGACGAGGGCAGCGAACGGGGATATTTCCACCCTATAAAATCTGGCCAGATTCGTGTGGAACTTCAGTTTACAGAACCACTGGACAAGACAGTGAACGTCATCCTGTATGCAGAATTCGATAATACGATAGAAATCAACAGTTTGAGAGAAGTCATTCTAGACTATTAGAAGCTATGGAAGACTGTTCTCCCTCTTTACCTAGTGGAGAAGCTTTGAAGATGGAATGTGAGGAGACCGTGGAAGGAGAATCCCAACACAAAGACGAAAAGGACATAGTGATCAAGTTGAGATGTCCAGAACAAGAACAGCAATTGGTCTCCTACTGTGCTACATACCTGGCAGACACAATTACGATATGGATAAAGCATGATTACTATGGATGTCAAAACATCAGTCAAGAAGAAAAATTCAACGAATATCTGGACGAAGCTTGGTGTCTGTTTAAAAAAGACGTGTTACGTTGGTGGTATAAAGACTTGCGTGAACATTTCTGTCCTCCATTAACGACTCGAGACATCCATTACATCAAAGCCCTCTTTGACAAATTCAAAGAGAAAGTCGAGATCGAAATTGATCACTTATTATCAGCAAAAGAACATTTAGTGACTTATTTTGATCGTGATTTTTCTAGAAACGATGAGAAAGTAAATCGTTGATTTTGTGACTAGTATGCTTATTTTGTTGTCTTCAGCTAGGAAACGTAGTGTCCATCCATGACTCAATGACTTGCAACAGTGGAAATCACAATTTCATTCACAACTTTGCCAACCCTGTTTAAAGTAGAGTGTAAATTGAAAAAAATGTTTGTCATTTGAAAAAAATGTTTGATGTTATATTGTTGGATTATTGTTAAAAAAATGTTAGAGTTGTTGGTTAATGTTAAGTGATTTTGAATAAAAAATGTTGTGTTTTGAAAAAAAAATGCCTTTGTCTTTTGTTTGGCTATAAGAATGTTGATTCATGCTCTTTGACTTCTTACTATCCCTCTCATTGACGTTGCGGCTCGAAAACCGTGGAGGGATGTTTTCCTTCACGTCCGCGCTTTGACTTTAAGAACCGGGGGGAGTTTCCAGTCTAACCATCCATTGTCGACTCATCCTCCTACGAAGATGTGCTCCAAACTAGCTAAGCTAAACGAAGCCTACGTGAATTTGCATAGGGTCAGACACAGTCTGATACCGAAGCCAGAAGAGATAGAGAATGTGAGAATGCTAAAAGTCACTGAAGACCTGATAGAAGAGCTCTTCAGAGAAGAAGTGAACAGGGAGAAAGAAGAATGGACAGATAAGTACAGACTTCAGAGACAGCAGCAACAGCAACAACAACAACAGCAGCAGCAGCAACAGCAGCAGGAACCTGAACCTGAGAGAGGCTTTGTCGATTGTCGTATCGACACCAAAGAGTTCTTCTTCTCTTTCCGAAGAAGCAGACCTATCGTCAGAAAGTCTATCCTCAGAGGACGTCGCATTCTTAGAAACTAAAAGATTGCCATAGCAAACAAAAAAAAAAAAAACAGCCCTTTTCAGGGCTACCCCAAAACTCTAGAAAAGAAATAACAATTGATTTGCCAATGTGTGTAGGTAGAGTAGTGTGAATATAAACACTGACTCTTTTTTATAGTGTGAGGGTATGTGTTTGTGTATAGGATTGTGCGTTTGTAAATGCTCACGTACGTTGGTGTGGATAGTAGATTAAGATCATGTTTTTTGGGCTGTTTGACGTGTGGGGAGAGTAGATTTGGGGTTTGATTGCTTTGCGTATGTGGATAGTATATTGAAGTGATTAATGAAAATTTTTTTTAGAATAGTAATGGGTAGTATAAAAAAGTGAGTGAGTGTTTCTTTTAGGTCCGCGCGTTGTTTTGGTCATGATCTAGATAAGATCAATTTTGTTTTAGGGGATGTTTTCCTTCACGTCCGCGCTTTTACTATAAATTGAAACTCGCTGGG
Organism: Sinohyriopsis cumingii; assembly: GCA_028554795.2. NCBI lineage: Eukaryota > Metazoa > Mollusca > Bivalvia > Unionida > Unionidae > Sinohyriopsis > Sinohyriopsis cumingii. The sequence goes on from CM068827.1 coordinate 127,440,341, forward strand.
CAGTCTAGCTACCCTTGTTGATTGATGAAGAGAATGAATACCAGAATTGTAAAGCTTCTAGAACTCCAGATGCACCTGGAATATGCCAGGCGCCTGTTGAACGAATTGGCCGCGGAGGCCATTGTCGAAGAGGGAAGGATGAGAGAGGAGGAGGAAAGAAGAAAAAAAGAAGAGGAGGAAAAGGAGAGAAGAAATTTCAGAATCCCAGAGACAGAAAATTGGGATTCTCAAGCCACATATCCCGCCTCTGCTCTTCCCCAGGAAAGAGTGAAAAGAGACTGGGGAAGAAGATGTGTGTGTGGCGCCAGGCCAGGAAGGTGCCAGCAATAGATAGGTGCATCTGGAGTTAAAAACCAACAGCCCTTTTCAGGGCTACCCCAATACTCTAGAAAAGAAATAACAATCGATTTGCCAATGTGTGTAGGTAGAGTAGTGTGAATATAAACACTGACTCTTTTTTCATAGTGTGAGTGTATGTGTTTGTGTGTTTGTGTTTGTGTTTGTAACCGATCACGTAAGTTTGTGTGAATAGTAGATTATGGGTTTGTTTATTGTTTCTTAGCGTATGTGGAGAGTATAGTTTGGGTTTTGTAACCGCTCACGTACGTTTGTGTGAATAGTAGATTATGGATTTGTTTATTGTTTCTTAGCGTGTATGGAGAGTATAGTTTGGGTTTTGTAACCGCTCACGTACGATTGTGTGGATAGTAGATTATGGATTTGTTTATTGTTTCTTAGCGTATGTGGAGAGTATAGTTTGGGTTTTGTAACCGCTCACGTACGATTGTGTGGATAGTAGATTATGGATTTCGTTTATTGTTTCTTAGCGTATGTGTTTGTGTGTTTGTGTTTGTGTGTTTGTGTTTGTAACCGCTCACGTACGATTGTGTGGATAGTAGATTATGGATTTGTTTATTATTTCTTAGCGTATGTGGAGAGCATAGTTTGGGTTTTGTAACCGCTCACGTACGATTGTGTGGATAGTAGATTATGGATTTGTTTATTGTTTCTTAGCGTATGTGGAGAGAATAGTTTGGGTTTTGTAACCATTCACGTACGATTGTGTGGATAGTAGATTATGGATTTGGTTTTAATGATTTGCGTGTGTAAATAGTAGATTTGGGGTTTGTTAAATGTTGCTTCACTTATGTGGATAGTATATTACATGAAATGAGAAAAGTAGGGGATGTTTTCCTTCACGTCCGCGCTTTCACTATAAGAACCCACAAGGTTTGATGTTCAAACCATTCTACAAAGAATAAAAAAGAAGATGGAAGTGTCCCAACTGTTAAATGATTTAAGGCATGTTTATTTTTGGATGGTGGATGGTGAATATGGAGTTGAAAGGATTGAAAGAGATTGGAGGTTAAGAACCAGTGTGCACTATGTGAACGAACTAAAATTAGCCAGGGAGATGATTGAAGGATTAATTGAAGAAGAAGTGAAGAGACTGAGAGGGCTAATAAATCCCCCTCATGTCAGAGTGGGAACATTAAAAGAGGCCCTGGAGAAGGTAGAAGAAGTAAGAAGGTTTTTGGAAGAGATAGAAAAAAGGTCAGAGTGGCCCTTTGTCAAAAGGAGTGTTGAAAGATTGAAAAAAGGGGAAGAAAAGATGAGAAAGGTGATAGATGAAGAAGTGGAGAAAATAAGGACAGGTGGGCAAAAGATAGAAAAGAAGAAGAAAATAGAAAGAAAAGGAAGAACTAGAGAAACTGAACGCTAACTGGATAAAAATCCAACAGAAGTTCCGAGCCATGGGTCACCCGGACTGGATACCGGAAACAGAAAAGAAGAAGAAGAAAGGAATGATGGAAAAAATAAGAGGATGGCTACAGAAGTGGAGGAAATAAAAGAAGAAGATGATGATGAAACCAAAGGCCCTTTTCAGGGCCGCCCACATTTCTCGAAAAGAGATTGACTTTCCTTTGCCTACCCCTTTTTTAAAAAAATTTAAAAAAAAAAAAAAAAAATCCCATGTTCAATTCCCCTTGTCCATATACAGGCCCAAACTCTATTCCCCATGTTCAATTCCCATTGTCCCTAGAGTGACCCAGCAATATCTCCCATGTTAAATTTCCATTGTTCGAATGCCTTTGTCCCTAGAATGTCCCTAGCATGGATATTTCCTTTCTCCAATGTTAAATTCCCTTGTCCCCAGAGTGACCCAGGGTTTTTTGACCATGTTAAATTTCCATTGTCCCTAGAGTGACCCAGGGTGGTTAATGTTAAATTTACATAGTCCCCAGATTGACCCAAGGGTGTTTTTAATGGTAATTCCCATTGTCCCTAGGGTATCCCCATTCACTACTAAGGTATAAACTAATATAATAAAAATAAGTTAACTAATTCTTTAAAAATGAAAGTGCATTTTTAAATAAATTTCTCAATACATTTCGATTAATTATTTATAAATTACTTGATTATAAAATTTTGCACACCATAAGTTTTTGCTATATAAATTGAGTTCTGGTGAAATATCGAATATTTGTCAATAATATATCACGATGTAATATATTATAATTTTTAATTTTGATTTTTTTCTTCAGATATATTTATCTACATCTTTTTTAAAATGTCCATCATACATACTATTAAAATATTAATAAAACTGTTTATATCTATTTATTCATAAATGTGTGTGTGTGTGTGTGTGTGTGTGTGTGTGTGTGTGTGTGTGTGTAAGCATTTACCAGATTAGCAGGTTTAAGTTCTTTAAAACCCTGATGTAAAGTATAATTTTCGTTGTGGCCGTTATCAATTAAGTATTTATTCTCCTATTTATATATCTCCAAACACTATTCGAAGCAATATTAAAATTTGTGCAGATTATGTAAAACTGTTTTAAATCTATACTATTGTTGGTTAGATTATGAACTAGTTCATCATTTCATGGTATTTTATATTATGTATTGATTTAACTAATTCTGGTATACTTTAATATGACAAATACCAATGAGATTTTCTGCATCCTGATATTGCCATATATACTGCCCCACTTAATTGATTTTACCAGAATTTTATATCATACTGTGCTTTATATCTGTTAGTTCTTTCCTCATTATCAAATATTGAAAGCGTTTAATTAAAATATTCCATGGCCTGGATGTAACATATTTATTTTCTGTGTAATATATTTTCATATCAATAAAATCACGCACTAGCAGTGTGTTAGCTTGTATAAAGCTAGTTAGTCAATTTAGTGTCAAACACTGAGCTGCTTTACAAGATTAAGGTATTCCACTTTATATTTTTTATAACCCTTAAGTCCATTATTTACTTATTTAAAATGTTAAATTTAATTTTCTTTTCTTTAGTGAACGTACTACATTTAAAGATATTAAATACTGAGTGGCAGTCGTTCATAAGTAAATACATCTGCATTGCTCTGGCTTATGGGATAATGCACTAATAGCAGAATAAATATTAAATTAAAGAGTGGCGGGCGGTATTTCGCCAACTTAATCAGCTCTAAATCATTAGGACTTAAAACGTTTTTACTTTTACAAACTAAGCTGGTGGTATATAGTCTGCTATTTATTCACTCAAGTTTATGTGTAAAAGCCTTAAAAGTACTTAATGTATATCTCTATGTGTAACAACCTTAAGAGTACCTAATTTATAGGGACCCCGAGTGGCCGAGTGGTCTAAAGCGCTCACCGTTACGGATCACTGTCATCTCACCTCTGTCTGCGTCGGTTCGAGTCTCGGATTCGGCTAATGTGGTTATGTGAGAAAGCTTGCCAGTAGCTTCTCGTGGGTCGGTGGTTCTTTCCGGTTTTTTTCCGGGTTCTTCCTCCACCATTAATACTGGCCGCCATGTATAGCCTATCTTGTGCTGAAAAATGGCGTTAAACCCTACAACAACAACAACAACAACAACCTAATTTATATCTCTGCAAGTAACAACCTTAAGAGTACCTAATGTATATCTCTAGCTATGTGCAAAAACCTTAAGAGTACCTAATTTATATTTCTGCGTGTAACAACCTTAAGAGTACCTAATGTATATCTCTAGCTATGTGTAAAAACCTTAAGAGTACGTAATTTATATATCTATGTGTAAAAACCTTAAGAGTACCTAATTTATATCTCTGCGTGTACCAACCTTAAGAGTACTTCATGTAGATCTCTATGTGTAACAACCATAAGAGTACATAATGTATATCTCTATGTGTAACATCCTTCACAGTACCGAATGTATATCTCTATGTGCAAGGACTTTAAAAGTACCTGATATATATATATATATATATATATATATATATATATATATATATATATATATATATATATATATATATATATATATATATATATATAACTATGTATAACAACATTCATATTACTTAATCTGTAACTAGGCGTTAGGACGTAACACTTAATGTGGTAAGGAATATAACGTCTTATCTACAATCATTCTAAATATTGATTTTTCTAAACTTTAATATGATGGCTAGAGCTAATAAAACATAGAAACAAGTTATTTTTCTCGTGTAGTTGCTTTTGAAAAAATATACAACAATAAAAGAAATTTTAAAAATTGATCGTTGTTTAGGGTTCATTGTTATCAATTTACTTGTGTTTCATCTGAAATGGGTAGCATATCGTTTCTTCCTGAAAATAAAAATGATGTGTTTTATGACAGCACAAATTCTCACAATACTTCTATAACGGCACCTGCTACATTGTCTCCATCTATCTGTCTGGACACAGGGACATGTGGGTGTGATACGATCATCTGATTTCATTGATTGTCCTACGATAAACAAGAGGATAGATGGAATACTTTTGTTTGTAATTGCAAACACCACATTTGGGTGGATTTTGGTTTCCAGTCTTACAAGGTTGGATGCTTGGGCTTAAATACAACATCATATGTAGGATTAGATCAATTAGAGAGGATGATCTGACAGTTTAACGATGAGCCAATTTAGTTCGTCCCATATAAAGTCATGTACTGAGTTAAAAATCTGCAGGTAAGATATACAAACAGGTCTATACACAATCGAGACATGGTCAAGTTTCGTCCCGTTTACATGTAAAAGGACCTTACGCTCTGTGCCCACAGTACATTTGCCACGATTTGTATTAAATACATGTCTTTTTTTCCATTTGTCCCTGGTGTGTCTAATATGCGGAAATAAAGTTACTTTGCGATCAAGACGGATTAAAGTAAAAAGTAAAATGACGTCACTGAAAACTTCACATCAATCGCATGTATTTCCAACTAACCTGACAACGAGTATTTAATTGTCACACCTGTATGATCGATTAGTCCAGGTGAAATATATAGATGAAATTAAAAATTATTATTGATAATAACTATTTGCTATGACAAAATCGTCAGAAAATATGCTTCTAAATAAAGATTAAGTAATTTGTGTTACATTGCATAAATTATTTTAATAATGATAAAAATCCCGTAATTTGCATAAATTCCAGATGCAGAATTAGAATCTATTTAGTGAGATATGATAAATTAGTTGCTTTTTTAAGCACGATAGTATGTACAACAAATATTTGCTGTCATGAAGATCGCACGGAAAATGCACACTTAAGATATCATACATATTCTGAATTCATTGCTCACAACCAGAGAGCCAGAAACATAACCAAGACAGAGAAGCAATAGCAGGGAGCTAAACTTTGGGGATTGTAGATGACATTCCGCTCATAATCATTTCTGGAAATTATATTTGTTTAAACAAACTGGGGATGTTTTTGCAGCATGTTATACAGATTTTGAAGGGTAGACACCCCCCACAACGAATATTTGAATAAGTTTGAATTGTTGTATATTAGGACAGACCTCCACAACGAATATTTGAATATGTTTGCATTTTTGTATATAAAGGCAGACCCCCACAACAAATATTTGAATATGTTTGCATTTTTGTATATAAAGGCAGACCCCCACAACAAATATTTATATGTTTGAATCTTTTTATATTCAGTAAGTTCTGGTTGTACATGGTTATTATAAACTAAGTCATAATATCTTAGTCTCACAACCTTTCGCAGCTAACTTAAACTTGTGTCGTATTACACAATATACAAAGTACAATCACATTGGAAATATAATATTAAGACACACTGTGATTTCATCAACAGCAGCAGCTGTCAACTTATACAATCCATATGTTACATACAATATGCAACAAAACCGTTTCTCTGCATATCTAAATATTGTGCTACACACCTCTACTGTGAATTCTGCACAGCTCCGCCCACCGTTATTTGCTTCAAAACGTGTATTAACTGCAGTAAATTGCTTTTCATAAGTATATGCTTAGTTTGAAATCTAACCAGTCCAATCGATAGCCCACTTTTGAAATTAGTAAAGCTTAAAGGGTAGTGTATACCCTCTGCATTTTAGTCACTTTTGTGTGGCCGTTTTAAGTATTGCCCCAATTTCCCACCACCACACCACACCCGTGTTTACCGGGATTATTTGTTTGCAAACATTCGCGCCAGGAAACAATTAGTGGCCACTTTACTGGTCAGTAATATTTACTGACCATGTGTCAGATCCTCAAGGTACACGACATGTGCAGGGATAACCCAAGTGTGTGTGATTTTTCTGTGCGCGTACCGGGTCTGCAAGCGCCATGTAGACCACGCGACCGGGTCGATAAGTGACTTATATGAATGTTCTTTTGTTTGATATTGCAAATACCAGGGGTGCTAAATTCGGCCTTTATTACTTTTTTCCTCATAAAAGATCATTCCTATTTAGAGTTTTAGAACTTGTTAAGTAGAAATATTTTAATAAGAATTTTACTTCTTACTTTATATCAACAGTATTTTATCTTTTGGTGAAATGGTTCTACCTCATCATATAAGCTATGATAAATGGTTCTACCTCATCATATAAGCCATGATAAATGGTTCTACCTCATCTTATAAGCCATGATAAATGGTTCTACCTCATCATATAAGCCATGATAAATGGTTCTACCTCATCATATCAGCCATGATAAATGGTTCTACCTCATCATATCAGCCATGATAAATGGTTCTACCTCATCACATAAGCCATGATAAATGGTTCTACCTCATCATATAAGCCATGATAAATGGTTCTATCTCATCATATAAGCCATGATAAATGATCTCTATACAGGTCTAATGAAAATGATACACTTCTATTTGTTATCGTTATCTATACATAGCATAAAGAAAACGAAAACATCTAGTGCATAAAATAAAACAAATGTGTCTGAAGCTGATACAAGTTACAAATGGTTAACATGTTGCTATTTCATGGATATATTTAGAAGTGCTTCATACAAATTTCACAAATTCATAAAATTATTTTCTTCATGAACCTGGCTTTTTTATTTTACCAAAAGCTGCACCATTAGGTTCGTGTTTTATATCATGTAAACAATATAGTCTTTTCAATAAAAGTATCCATCGACTTAGGAGTCTTCGACTCTTTACTCGAATTTCACGTTAACACGATTCCATAGCAAAGAATAATAAAAACATTTGTTGAAAACAAAAAAAAGTATTTGTAAATGGATAAAATGAATGGTTTTAAAGTTCATCGAAGGTAGTGAAACTACAACTACTCTTACGCAAAGTATCACCTAAGTCCGGGGTTAGCTGTAGTTTTATACGATTTGTGTGTGTGTATGTGTGTGTGTGTCTTAGAGAGAGAGAGAGAGAGAGAGAGAGAGAGAGAGAGAGATTGGCGCTAAGGCAGATGGCGCACTTGTGTTTTCTGTATAGTACGGTTTTGCTACTCAAGAGATGGTGGATATCAATTTTGATACATTCATTGTCACGATGATGAGTGGCCATTCAGCAGCTGTCCATTTTAGATAATATGGGCCTGAAAAATGAACTTAAGAAAATTGAAAAAAAGGTAAAACAGTAGACAGATTATTTGAAATGTATTTGTTCTGTGTGCATTTCACCGCATCCCTCATTATTTCATCAACGTCATTGCTGTCACTTAACAGATTAGAAGTTATTCAAACATTAAGGCCCTCAAATACTTTAGGGTAAAAATATTGCTTTGATGTGTAAAAGTTAAATAACATATTATATCTATCATATTAGCAAAACAATATACAGGTTCGAAACTAACAGTATGAACAGAATAAGCATGAACCACAGAGGGCAAAATAATTAGAAACTTATTTATATTTTTAAAAAAGGGCATAATAGAAGATAATAGACTTACGTCAGGTTCCATCACCTACTCTCCGTTGTTACAATAACTAAGCAACTTTGCCATTACCTCGGTTTGTATTCTTGAGATAGATGACAATTTGCCCTGTATAAAATATTGCCCTGGTGAGGTTAGTTAGAGTAATAATTATATCCAAAGTAGATGACAATTTATCCTGTATAAACAATTGCCCTGGTGAGGTTAGAGTAATAATTATATCCAAAGTAGATGACAATTTATCCTGTATAAACAATTGCCCTGGTGAGGTTAGAGTAATAATTATATCCAAAGCAGATGACAATTTACCCTGTATAAACAATTGCCCTGGTGAGGTTAGAGTAATAATTATATCCAAAGTAGATGACAATTTATCCTGTATAAACAATTGCCCTGGTGAGGTTAGAGTAATAATTATATCCAAAGTAGATGACAATTTGCCCTGTATAAAAAATTGCCCTGGTGAGGTTAGAGTAATAATTATATCCAAAGCTTCGATTATCTTCTTTTTGTTTAATTGGAGTAGGAGGGGAGGGGGGCTAAAGAAAGCAAGAAAGCATAATATATATTATACACATTGTTGCATTATAAACAAATTCAAATCTTACAATAAGCCCTTTCGTCAATGAATATTTTTTTGAAAACTACTGAAATCAATAATCTGTAGTGTAATGTATGGTTAACATGCTGATAAGGTCTATTTTAAATTTAGTCTAAAGACGATAATGTAAGCTATGTACTAAACTAAATCAGGAAATTTAAGCAAATAAAAAACGAAACTAATGAATCGATCCCAGACATGCGTAATACTCTGCTTTTAATTAACAGAGGGCCAATGCTGATGTCATAAGTGTCTGAGCACTAGCATCCAAGGCTGAGCCAGCCAGTTTGCGTAGTAGGTTGTTTCGAGTGTTCTGTTTTACTGCAGTTTTCATCAGTTAATTAAATAATACTAAAAAAAACCTGGTTGTTGTTGGTCGATTTCCTTCATGCGCTTCTTCTATATTTACCCACATTCCAATTTTTAGATCTACGCAAAGACTGTCCTAACACGCGATCAAAAAAAGTCAAACGAATACAGTGTACAGCTAACATTCAATAACAGCTTTTGTAAAAGAAAATGTGGGACAAACAACTCTGATACTATGTAATTACATTTTTAGGCCAATACGGCGACAGACGCAAGGTTGAGCGAACAATACAATTTTTCTTCAGCTTCTTTTCGTTAAGTAGGAGCGCAAACGGGAACACGCACGAAAGTTGCATACGTGTTACATGTTTCTGTCCGAAAAAATAAAACTTGTTCTCGGTTGCATTGCTATATTTTTATTTTGAAGCTGCAGAAATGTTGCAAAGTTTCAGGTTTTAGTTTAAGGACCATTTAGGAACAACTTTGTTGTAATGTGTTTTACAATACCATTTGTATATATGTTATAATGGATATACAGTCATTGTATTATAACGATAGCAACTACTGGTACAATGACTTAAATTGATCTTGATCGGGAGTTGGTCCCACTACAACATTGCTCTTTATATTTTGATGACATAATCGTAAAAAAATCTATCAACTGTTATCTGCATGCAAACCTTCAACACATCCCGGAAAAGTCTTGTCTGTAACAAGTTGTTTTTACGGTCTGTACACATTCGTCTTGATCCAATGAAGGGACCGACGCAGGATATGAATAAGGATAAACAAATATAATTTCTTCAATGTAACAAGGCCTGTTAACATAATCAACAGAGCGAAATGGATATTGCAATTGAACCTTTGATTGACAGTTAACACACACCATTTGGATAGGAAGCCGCGAGTGTTGTTGTTGTTATAGGGTTTAACGCCATTTTCAGCGCAAGATAGGCTATACATGGCGACCAGTATTAATGGTGGAGGAAGAACCCGGGAAAACCCCGGAAAGAACCACCGACCCACGAGAAGCTACCGACAAGCTTTCTCACATATCCACATTGGCCGAGCCCGAGACTCGAACCCACGCAGACAGAGGTGAGATGGCAATGATAAGTGACGGAGAGCGCTTTAGAACTCTCGGCCACTCGGTGTTTCTTTCCGGGGTTTTCCTGGGTTCTTTCTCCACCATTAATACTGGTCGCCATGTATAGCCTATTTTGTGCTGAACAAAAAGGCGTTAAAGTCCACAACAACAACCATTTGGCTAGAGAAAGGCGAAATTACATGGTGTAAATTTGATGGGATTGTATGTATCACGTAGATGTATATCAATCTATAATCTATCAGAGGATGCATATGTATTTGCCACAGTAGATGAAGACGAAAATACTTCAGTGAATATGATAAATATGAAAGATGTTTCTTTTCCTCAAGTAAAGTTTAAAAAACACCGAGATAGACTGTCAAAATATGGCTTGTTTAGCGTTAAGCGTTGGTATGACACGTAACCAATACATTACAGTACAATTGAAAGTATTGAACCTGAATAGTACATTTCCCTAAAGGTAAAGATATATATATATATATATATATATATATATATATATATATATATATATATATAGAGAGAGAGAGAGAGAGAGAGAGAGAGAGAGAGAGAGAGAGAGAGAGAGAGAGATGGATAGATAGATAGATAGATAGATAGATAGATGACCAAAAACGCTATCAAAGGGTGCGCCGACTAAGTTTATCGCAGCCAACCCGGAACCGATTTACCTTTTCCATTGGTCCTCTCTTTTCCGCCCAATCCAATGTGAGACTTCCTTCACCTGTTTGCCAACCTGTAATACCGATCACGCCCATGTCAAGCCAAAAGATCAGTGATGCTAAACCATGATATCCTATTTTCACCGGTAGATTCAAGGCCTTCCATCCCTTATGCTTGCAATCGTGGATGAGTGGTTGTACTTGACCAATTTTCCTTTTAAGGACCTCCTCCAGTCTAGCGTCCCATGGTACTATCAGTTCCAACTAAAGCCTGATACCTCCCGAGTTGGATTTTCATTTTTGTGATTTGGTTTTCTTTTTGTTACTTTTAAATATTTGGATCACTATGTGTCGAGAAACAACTTTACCTTATAACCAAAAAGGACAAGATTCCCTAAAGAGTTGCTCCATCGCCTATCAAATAAAAGGTTGTTTGCTTAAAACTGCTTTCATATTTTTGTGTTGTGTGAAGTCACTTAGTTTGAATTCATGGTTCTATGTCGTGTGATTTTATTTACTTTGATTTCATGTTTTTGTGTTGTGTGGTTTCATTTAGTTTGAATTCATGGTTCTATGTCGTGTGATTTCATTTAGTTTGATTTCATGTTTTTGTATTGTGTGAAGTCACTTAGTTCGATTTAATATTTTGCGACGTGTGATGTCACTTAGTTTGATTCCATGTTTTGTGCTGTGTGATTTCATTTAGTTTGATTTCATGTTCTTGTATTGCGTAAATCACTTAGATTGATTTCGTGTTTTATGACGTGTGATGTCACTTAGTTTGATTTAATGCTTTTGTGTTGTGTGATGTCACTTGGTTTGATTCAAATGTTTGTGTTGTGTCATTTCACTTAGTTTGATTTCTAATTGTATGTTATGTTATGTCAATTAGTTTGATATATTGTTTTCGTGTGGTGTGATGTCACTTAGTTTGATTCATGTTTTTGTGTTGTGTCATTTCACTTAGTTTGATTTCATGTTTTTGTGTTATGTGATGTCACTTAGTTTGATATGTTTTGTGTTGTGTCATGTCACTTAGTTTAATATCATGTTTTTGTGTGTCATTTCACTTAGTTTGATATCATGTTTTTGTGTTGTGTCATTTCACTTAGTTTGATATCATGTTTTTGTGTTGTGTCATTTCACTTAGTTCGATATCATGTTTTTGTGTTGTGTCATTTCACTTAGTTTGATATCATGTTTTTGTGTTGTGTCATTTCACTTAGTTTGATACCATGTTTTTGTGTTGTATCATTTCACTTAGTTTGATATCATGTTTTTGTGTTGTGTCATTTCACTTAGTTTGATATCATGTTTTTGTGTTGTGTCATTTCACTTAGTTTGATATCATGTTTTTGTGTTGTGTCATTTCACTTAGTTTGATATCATGTTTTTGTGTTGTGTCATTTCACTTAGTTTGATTTCATGTTTTTGTGTTGTGTCATTTCACTTAGTTTGATATCATGTTTTTTTGTTGTGTCATTTCACTTAGTTTGATATCATGTTTTTTTGTTGTGTCATTTCACTTAGTTTGATATCATGTTTTTGTATTGTGTCATGTCACTTACTTTGATTTCATGTTTTTGTGTTGTGTCATTTCACTTAGTTTGATATCATGTTTTGTGTTGTGTCATGTCACTTAGTTTGATATCATGTTTTTGTATTGTGTCATTTCACTTAGTTTGATTTCATGTTTTTGTGATGTGTCATTTCACTTAGTTTGATATCATGTTTTGTGTTGTGTCATGTCACTTAGTTTGATATGATGCTTTTGTATTGTGTCATGTCACTTACTTTGATTTCATGTTTTTGTGTTGTGTCATTTCACTTAGTTTGATATCATGTTTTGTATTGTGTGATGTCACTCACTTTGATTTCAGGATCTTTTAACGTTGCAGATTCTTGTTCAAGTTTTGTTCATTCAACGTTTGGTCCTTTCAAATCATTTAAAGGTTTCCCAAGTTGCCTACTAAATTCATTTTTCTTTTATTTACTTGTTCAAGATACCTAAGTTCAACCAATGGTAAAGGTACTGAGAACCCTGTCAAACAAGTACTTTAAAAACTGGCATTTAGAATGCAGATAGCATTAAATGAAAATATGAAGAAAAGTGCAAAGTAAAACAAAGAGCAGAAGAAAACGTGCAACAAAATTGCAGAGCTGAGACCATAGACAATTTCAAAAATAGACAGATGACAAAAGACAGCACTGTAGCTAATGCATGCGAAATCCGCGAAACAAACGCACCACATTGATGAAAATTTCGAATTCATTAGCATGTTAACAGGTAGAAGTCTGCAAGCATTACAAAAACAACATCAAAAGCAAACAAGGCATTCAAAATATTAGGTTCCTATTTCCCCGAAAGTTGTGACGATTTTCAATTCAAACAATATAAGGATCCTACGTACGAATTTGATATCTGGAAAGTAGAGCCGAGAATTTAAACATACGAATATTTGAATCTAGCTACTGGATTAACAGTCAATTACCATACGTTTTGATATTAACGAATAAGCATCATACAAAATGAAGTCATATTCCATAGAGAGATGAAGAAAAAAAAAAACTGGTAAAAGGTTAGCTCAAACTGTACAAGCAGATATGCGAGAGGTATACAGAAGTAATTATTAAAAGCTATGTTTTAAGTAAAGGTCATCATTCAGAGCCATGTTTTAAGTAAGCGCAATCATTAAAAGCCATGTTTTAAGTAAATGTAATCATTAAAAGCCGTGTTTTCAGTCAATGTAATCATTAAAAGTCGTGCTTTAAGTAAAGGTAATCATTTAAAGCCGTGCTTGAAGTAAACGTAATCATTAAAAGCCGTGTTTTAAGTAAACGTAATCATCACAATCAATGTTTGAGTAAACGTAATCATTAAAAGCCATGCTTGAAGTAAAGGTAATCATTAAAAACCGTACTTTAAGTAAACGTAATCATTAAAAGCCATGTTTGATGTAAACGTAATCATTAAAAGCCATGCTTTAAGTAAACGTAATCATTAAAAGCCCTGCTTTAAGTAAACGTAATCATTAAAAGCCGTGCTTTAAGTAAACCTAATCATTAAATGCCGTGTTTTAAGTAAATGTAATCATTAAAAGCAGTGTTTGAAGTAAATGTAACCATTACAAGCCATGCTTTAAGTAAACGTAATCATTAAAAGCCGTGTTTTAAGTAAATGTAATCTTTCAAATCAATGTTTAAGTAAACGTAATCATTAAAAGCCATGTGCTTAGTAAACGCAATCATTAAAAGCCGTGCTTTAAGTAAACGTAATCATTAAAAGCCGTGCTTTAAGTAAACGTAATCATTAAAAGCCGTGCTTTAAGTAAACGTAATCATTAAAAGCCGTGCTTTAAGTAAACGTAATCATTAAGAGCCGTGTTTTAAGTAAATGTAATCATCAAACGCCGTATTTTAAGTAAACGTAACCATTAAAAGCCGTGTTTTAAGTAAACGTAATCATTAAGAGCTATGTTTTAAATAAACGTAATCATTAAAAGTCCTGCATTAAATAGACGTAATCATTGAAAGCCGTATTTTAAGTAAATGTATTCATTGAAAGCCGTATTTTAAGTAAACTTAATCATTGAAAGCCGTGTTTTAAGTAAATGTAATCATTAAAAGCCATATATTAAATAAAGGTAATCATTAAAAGCCGTATTTTAAGTAAACGTAATCATTTAAAGCCATGCTTTAAGGAAAGGTAATCATTAAAAGCCGTGTTTTACGTAAACGTAATCATTAAAAGCCGTGTTTTAAGTAAATGTATTTATTAAAAGCCGTATTTTAAGTAAATGTAATCATTAAAAGCCATATTTTTAATAAATGTAATCATTAAAAAGCCATGTTTTAAGTAAATGTAATCATTAAAAGCCATGTTTTAAGTAAATGTAATCATTAAAAGTCGTATTTTAAAGTAAACGTAATCATTAAAAGCCGTGTTTTACGTAAACGTAATCATTAAAAGCAGTGTTTTAAGCAAACGTAATGCAGCTTTCGCTTATTGTAGAAGGTCATGTTGAAAGTTGAATTGTACTATTATTATGTTTTAATGCGTTTAATAGAAATTAGAAGCAAAACTATTTCTTCTCTTCGCATAAAACAAGAATGAATACGTTTGTCTTGCGTTTTATGTTAAGTTTCATGGAGTGAGATGGTTTTAAACTATATGAATGCATAGAACTTAACCAAAATATGCATTTCAGAACAAAACTGGAAAACGTCCACACGCGCTCTTAATGTAATGACTCTTTAAGGAATTTGCCTCATCTTTTTGGAACTATTCCAAAATTGAGTCATTACTTAATTATTTTATTGGGTGAATAAGGAGTAAGTGTAATCATCTATAAAATTTGTAAGTTTCAAAACGGTATAAAAATCCAAAACAAAAGAGATACTGTGATCAATCTCATTTTGTTGTAACTAAAATCATATATCTATAAATGTATATTTATCAATGAAACACCGAACATCACCCATTTACAAAAAGAAATTATGTATTTTACATGTCAGAAAAAATATGTATGCATAAACTGTACATTAATTTCAGACTATGTTCGCAAATCATAACTACACTTTTCAATAAGCTCATATATGTACATAATTGAAATTAAGCCTGTGTGCATCGAGAGAGGCACGGACTGATTTTAATAATTTTGCTGGATATATTAGAAAGGAGAAGAAGAAAATGTGGTAGATGTATATAAACATCCATAAAGTAGAGTAATTTCAGAGGTGTTAATGCAGTCAATTTTCCTCCTAATTTATGTATTTTTATTAGTAGGCTGGTAAAAAGAAAATATAAATAATTAAGATAATAAAATAATAAAATAATGCAAATACTGTCAAATGAGTACAGATAACAGTTAATGTATAAAACTTTTACAGTGTGTGCGTGTATGTGTGTCTGTGTGTTGTGTGTGTGTGTGTGTGTCTGTGTGTGATTTGGATTTTTAACGTAGTTTCAATAATTTTTCAGTCTATATCTGAGGTGTGGCACTTTCTAGAGATGTCGAGCACTGGGGCATCATGCCGCAGACATGTAGCAGCAGAGAGGGTGAACAGACCATAGAATTCCGACAAAACAAATAAAACAAACAAATAAAATCATCTCGTAGAAAGGTCAAGATTTTACAAATGAACTTTTCCTTGAGATGTTTTATTTCTGTAATGGACGATTGTACTAATAAAACTTCAGTTCGAAATAGTATCTGAAAAAATAAAGTACTCTACGTGTTTATTTATTTCTTGTTTATTTTTTTGACGACCAACGTTGGTAGGCACCCTCTCTGCTGCTCCTCTTCTGCTGATATTAATTAAATTATTATGTTATAATAAAATGGTACATCCAGAATCTCATACTGCAAGAACAGCTCGAGAACGATTAGAAACAATTAAAAAATTTCTTCCTGTCAGAGACTCATTTAGAAAAAATCTACAAGCGCAGCAAGAAGCAAAAGTTGAGTATGAAGAAGACACTAAAAAACTATTTAAACCCGTCACTGCAGCTACTGAACAAGTTACAACTGTCATCAAAGAAGATCTTCTTCCGGTATCAAAACAAACTGCGGCGCAGGCTGAAAAAATAGCAAGAAGAACTAAACAGGCAAAGAAGATTTTACGAGATCTTCCACCTGGCATAGCCAGGGAAATAGCTGCAGCTCAGCCTCCACCTGTTGTTGAGGAAATACCTGAAGAAATTGGAAAACTTCGTACTGAAGTCACCAACGTTCAAAAAGAACATGTATCCAAACCCAAACCAGCAGGAGAAAACTTAGAATTAATTGCAAGATTTAACGAAGGGGTTGTTGATGTTATTAGAAATACTGAAAGAGAGAAATTACCTGAGATGATATTAAAAATATATTTGATAAATCTAGTATTTTAAAACCCCGTCATGAAAAAACAAATGATGATAATTTCATTAAATGGATATATCGCGTATATTACAACAAAAAACAAGCTAGAGGTCTAGAATACGAAAGTCTTGATAGAGAAGTAAAAAGACTTTATAGAGAGAGACTGAAACAACTAGAACAAGAAGAATTTTCCCAGTATCAGCTTCCTCCACCTCTGCAACAAATAGAACAACAGCAATCTTCTTCGCCGCAGCAAAGGTTGAGGTCGGAAATTAAAAAGGCTAAAGAGTCACTTAAACCATACTCCTCGAAGAAAATTTCTTCACCTTTACATAAAATTTCTGCACCGGATGTAACATTTACACCGACAGATTCACCACATGGATTTCGAGAAGGTGACTCACCCCCGGCCACCACTGAAGTACTTACTCCGGTAATGCAACCACCAGTATTTAAAACACCTCAAGATGAATCTAAAACAGGACATGGTTTATGTCCTGACAATATCATCAATGACGTGTCACGGCTAGAAGTTCTCATAGGAGGAAAACGTGCCGGAAATAATTCACCAGAAATAACCAATGAAGCAGCTGATATTTGTCGGCGACTATTTCAAGGTGGTATCATGGATATTGGCGTTTACCGAGAACTTATTGATGAGCTCGTTGATGACTAGTTGTTAGATAAATGGTAAATAAAATAAGATGATTGTGCATGATAATCATCGTAAACCCACACAGGTTAGAGCGGTAAACTCACGATTACCAATCTATAGTGTTATTTACGGAAATGGACTTGGTGATGTCATTCGGGGATTATTCACGAGGATAGCTCCAAAAGTAGCACCTGTTGCAAAACAATTATCGATGAAGGCTATTGATATTGTTCGTGATAAAGCTCCTGGTGCAATTGTCAATGTTGCTGGTAAGGCGTTCTCGGCGATCAAAGAAATACTAGCACGATTATTGCGACGAAAACAACAACCACCGGTGAAACTGGCAAGTACTGAGGTGA
This sequence comes from Sinohyriopsis cumingii, assembly GCA_028554795.2. Classification (NCBI taxonomy): domain Eukaryota; kingdom Metazoa; phylum Mollusca; class Bivalvia; order Unionida; family Unionidae; genus Sinohyriopsis; species Sinohyriopsis cumingii. Next base: position 127,458,072 of record CM068827.1, read on the forward strand.
TGCCCGCAGACGTAAGTAAAATAATAAATCAGGCTGCAAATCAAAAACTAGCGGCGATATCTGAAGAAGCAGAAAAAAATATAACAGCAAATTTAATAGCAGGAAGTGGTCTTCGTCGACGATGATCATCATTTGGAAAAATGGTAACTATAATAAAAATGTTCAGGCGCGAATCAGACCCAGCATTTGATATGGAGGCACCTGTCCTTAAGTACGAGTCAGTACGTGATTATCAATTTTATTCTTATGACGCAAGACTACGAAATCAGCGGGGGAGAATCGAATTACAGGTTCATGATACAAGTAGATATTTCTTGCCCGCTGAGGCGTTTATTGAAGTAGAAGGTAGACTTGTAACGAATGTTGTAGCTAATACGGCATATGCTGCTAATTTGCGTGTTGGTTTTGTCAACAACGGGATCATGGCATTATTTAGTGGCGCCACATACATGATTGATGGAAAAAATATTGAATCAGTTCAGAATGATGTCGACGTTGCTACAACAATAATTGGTCTGGCGAGATATTCTGACGACTTTACAAGATCGGCTGGTCCAACAATGATGTTTGCCAAGGATATTACTGACAACGCTGATCATGTTCAGTATACTAAATTACTGACACCTCAAGTTACTGCATCTGATCCACAAACAGTTGACTTTGAACACGCAGCCAGACCAGCTGCTGCTTTTGATATTATAAAAAGTGTCAATGCGACTTACAACCTGGGATTTGCAACACGCCGATCAGCGCTGTCGGGAGATGATAGAAATTTTTCGTGTGCAATTCCATTATCTCACATCTTTGGATTTTGCAGAAATGTTAGAAAAGTCATCTTTGGAGCTAAACACACAATTGTGCTCGTAAGAAAAGGTGATGATAATGATGCAATCTGGCGAGGTGCTGGTGTTGCTGATGGTAAAGTAAATATATCAAAACTTTCACTATGGATGCCAGTAATGACTCCATCTATTACTGAGGAACAAAAATTACTATCTTTTATGGATCAAGGCGGTAAATCATTGCTATCATGGTTAACAGTAACCACAGATGCTGCTCAAAGCAATATTAATGGTTTATTTACATGGCATATAGCATCACAACAGGGTGTTTCTGCACCACGACATATTTTTATTGCATTGCAAAATATTAACCGGATAAATGATCAAGAACGTTCACATATGATATTTGATAACCTTGGAGTTAATGAAGTTTCCTTACGGATAAATGGACATCAAGAACCATCCGAGGATATATTGTTAAATTTTGATCAAAATCATGTAGCGCGCGCATATCATCGTTTAATGTCATTCATGGGACGTGATCAAAATATAGATACCGGTTTGCAAATATCACAACTAGATTTTACAGGTCTATATCCGATTTATTATTTTTCACTAGAACATCTTGATTTATCCAAACAATCTGTTGTTGATATACACTTTCGAGCTCATGTTACTAACCCACCAGGTGCTGGTGCCTTTTACAGAGCGATCGCGGTCATACTTAGCGACAAAGCCATGTTACTTGAAGGTGGCAGTGGTCGAATGAGGGTCGTTGATGCACCGGTGGAAAATATTTAATCGTGTTATTTAGAAAAATATTATTTATATAAAAATGTCGTATAGTCATGTTAATGTTACTCTGACCCCCGGTCAGGTAAAAAAGCTTCAATCAAAAACCGCCAACAAATGCGGAACTAAAATATCACTAAAACGAGATCATATTAGTGGTGGTCCAAACAAATTATCGTTGACAAATAATCAGATTAAACATTTCAATAAAGCCCTAGAATCAAAAACTGGAGTTCAATTCCATCTCTCTCCGAGCGCCATCAAAGACATGGTTAAAACAGGTGGTATATTTCCACTACTTGCGGCCATTCCGGCATTAATAGCTGCGGCTGCTCCAGCCGTAGCAAAAGCGGCCGCGTTAGGTGCTGTTGGAACAGCCGCTGGAATGGCACTAAAGAAAGCAACAGGGCAAGGATACAAAAAAAAGGGGCGCGGCTTAAGATTGCCAGGATCTCGTTGGGGGAGAGGCCTAAGGCTTCCAGGATCATTTCGTTAGACGTTCCAGCATCAAATTTTGATTTACTTAATGCCGCTAAAAAATTAAAAATATCTGCCTTTAGAGGTGTTTTTATGCGAGATCAATTACCGAAACAACCAAACAAACTAGAAACAGGTATTATTAATCTCGATGAACGTTCCGGACCCGGTACTCATTGGGTATCATACGCGGTTGATCCGCGTGGAATTGTTTATTTTGATTCGTACGGGTTAGCTCCACCGGTTGAATTTATCAAGTATGTCGCACCACTCCACGCAACAACCAGAGGTTACAAAGTTTGGTATTCAACGCTACCCACACAAACAATGACAGATCCGCCAATATGCGGCCGTGAAGTAATTAATGTACTCGACGCTATATCAAAATCATCCAGGCCGCCACATAAAGTCGTGCACGATTATACAAGCAACCGATTTGTTGCGCGTAAAGCATTTTAAACAACGGGTCTTATTATAATGGTTGACATTTACGGAAGATCTTTACGCGTTAAGAAAAAGCCCGGCGACGTTGATCTGTCAAAGTATGCGACTAAAGATGACCTCGCTGATATCATGAACCTGGCTGGAGTTGACCCAGATGAAGTTGTTATTTTTCAAGATCGATATGGTAAACTAAAAACCAGCAATATCAAATGGAATGATATAGTTCGACGAGTACTAGGTGCAGTTACAGATAATATTCCCGTGTTTACTGACGGTGGTAGAATCAGAGATTCAAGTATGTCACTTAAAACCATCAGAGATGAAATTGCAAAAAGTGTTGCTAATCGCGTGAGAAACACCGGTGACACAATGACAGGTGAACTTAGCATGAACGGGAACAAAATAGTAGCTGTAACAGCTCCAAAATCTGACAACGACGTCGCAAACAAACTATACGTCGACGACGTAGACAGTAAACTATCCACGCTGCGGGCCGAATATGATGTTCACGTAACCGGTTTTATAAGGCTTCGAAGAAATTTTCAAAAAATCGATGATGCCATAAATAAGTTCTTTGGAACTCCTTCCGTCATCGATATAAAACTTTCTGATATCAAAACTGACCTAGACACGATCAAACGAACACAGCTAGACATCATAGCGGGAATTCCTGAGATTGTCAACAAAACCAATCTGATTAAAATTCCAGCTGAAATATCTCCCGGGCATATCACAAACATCGTATACACGGTATCATCGGGATTCGCAACATGGTCAAAACAAAATAATACTATCGAATATACCGCAACAACCACTGGCGTGTACAGGCTGTCTGTGTTTAGTGCTGAAAAATTTGAAATATTTACAACGTTTCCATGGCGTCATTCCACCGACAGGTTTTCCGGGGTTGTATCTGTTATATTAAATATCGGAATCAAAGAAATATTTATCCTGGAAGCAGATAAGACATTAACCGCAACATCCTTCTGGTGGTGTTTGGAATTTGTAGCTGAAACACCTCAATTGGTTACTGCATAAAAATATATATGGACGGTGCACAATACAGATACAATCAAGCACGTGAATGGCAGGCGGCGCTAAAAGATCAAGTTGATCAATATACAGTAAAAGTAAAAAAATATCGACGACGATTGGTTATCGTTGATGTGATTGTTTATTCAGTATCCGCTGTTGTTGCTGGAACCGGTGTAATATTATCAGCGTTGACAACGATGGCACCAGTAGCTGTAACTATTTGTATTTCAGCAGCAACAACTATTGCAGGTGTGCTTAATATCATCACAAAAAAAATATGTACTTGTACGAACGAAAAATTATCCGATTACAAAATAAAATTACATACAGCGACGGTAGCATACTCGAAATTATCCTCGTTGTTATCAGCGAGTCTCAGTGATGGAATTATATCTGATTTCGAATTTTCAATGATAACCAAAATATACGACGAAGGTATTAAAGATACAAGTATCAATAATGACAGAATTACTCCAGCAGATCGTGACCAACACAACTCCGCCAAAGATAACGATGATCTCGGTAAGTTCAATTAATCCTGAATTTAGTGTTAATTTTCCCACTGCAATTCCAGTAAAAGAAATAGCACTAGCACAATTACGAGTATATTACAGCTGGCCAAATATCAGATCAAAATCATTTAATGGTACACCAGCAAATAATTCGCTTGTATTTGCTAGTAAAAATAAACCCGATGGAACACCTGACTGGGTTGTTGTTGGAATACCAACTGGCAGTTATGAGATTGAAGAGATCAGTGAGGAATTTGCGCGTAGAATAAAATCAATAACAGGAAAAGAATAAAAAATATCAATTAATGTTCATGAACCCACCCTGTCCTCGACGATTGAAATAAACTCGCCTGATTACGTAGTTGATATTTATAAATCTTCAATCAGATCCGTGCTAGGATGGCCTGAAATTCCCAGGGTGTATGAAGGACCACCAGAACCGAAAAAGTCTGATTATGTCACGGACAGGCAATCATATCATGAAATTAATCCATCATACGGGGAAAAACTACGTATTTTAAAAAGTAAATTAATGTCTAGCCATTTTATCTTTCACGATGATATTGAGGTATGGACTTTTGTAAGTCGGGAGGGGGAAACAGGACATGTTTTTGGTCTTCATCGGAGTGATATTCTTAAATATTTTCAGGAAATCAATCAAGAATGTAAAAAACAACTAGATCAACTGAATCAATATTTTAACAATATTTTGACATATCAGCGTCATCGCGTGAAAAAATCATCACGCGTGTGGAAATATTAAATCAGCTTATATCAGATATGGAATATTTTAATAACCGAATAGTTCAAGCGATGGTTAGTTTAAAATCATTTAAACAATTTGATGCAGATAAATGGTTAGAAAGATATAAATTAACAGAAGCCGATGTACCAAATTTTAAATTTCCCGGGTATAGTGTAACTGAGTTAAGAAAATCTGTCAGTGATGTCATTGATGAGTTTTTTCCTAAAATACTCGATGCATGGAGAAAACTGCCACCACCTTCAACCGTTCTCAGATATGATAATGATCCATATGGCGGCGGAAGACACGTATCTCCGGGGATCGTTAATATAACACTGACGGTCGCGGTCAATCTGGTTTGTGACGTAATCGATGGCAGCTATCAAATAGATCTCGGAAGATCAAATCAAGCTCAACAAGGATACATCCTGTACACGTTCACACCACAAGTTCCCCCTGGAAGTTTAATCGTGCAAGAACCAACTAATCCCGTGTATTTGCGGTGTCACAATAATATGTTAACGCGAATCAATTTTAAACTCACAGACCACCTTAATCGCTTAATTGACATACGTGAAGAAGAGCTTGTAATAAATCTGTGTGTAAAGTCGTAAGACTTTTGTCGTAAGACTTTATCGTAGATCTTTATGTAATGGAGGGTTTACCAACTCACCCATCAGAGTTATAAATAAATAATAATTCAGAAATAAAATAATAATTCAGAAATAAATAATTTGTAAAATTAAGAAATTTGTACAATTTTATGCTTTTGATGGGGTAAATGGTACTCAAATTAAGAAATTTGTACAATTTTGTAAATTTGATGGGGTAAATGGTACTCAAATTAAGAAATTTGTACAATTTTATGTTTTTGATGGGGTAAATGGTAGTCAAAATTAAGAAATTTGTACAATTTTGTTAAATTTCAGTAAAAAAAAAAAAAAACAAATTAATTCAGTAAATAAATAAAATTAATTCAGTAAATAAATAAAATTTATTAGGAACAATTTGACAAGGTTAGAACTTTCTTGATTTTGACTACCAATACACGTGGTCAGCGTTGACATGGACCCCAGTTACCAAAACTTTCATTTTCATTATCACCAGTAACGAAGTTACTCTGGATCGTTTCACCAGTAACGAGGTTACTCTGGACCGTTTCACCAGTAACGAAGTTACTTTGGATCGTTTCACCATTAACGAAGTTACTTTGGATCGTTTCACCAGTAACGAAGTTACTCTGGATCGTTTCACGATCTAACATTATTTTTCTTAATAGTCTTATACGGGTACTAATCGTTTTCTTTGCCTCATACTCGTGGGATAATAACGATTTAATTCTTTCTACGGCGGCAGAGAGGGGAACGAACTCCTTCACATGATCATCTTCTACGGTAGCTAGCGACTGAAACATTGCCGCCTGAATCCGTTTCATGAGCCTGTATTCAGATGATAGTGTGTGTGTCCCCTGGGTTTTACGTTCTTGTAAAATCTCAAAATCAGAAACTATTTTTTCAGGATTAAGTTCATCAGATATATTAATTCCATCTTTTTTCAATTTTTTAATAGCAACAATTACATCATTGATATTTTCATGGTTCATTTTATAATATATGAATCTTTAAAATTAAAAAAAAATATCCCTAGAACACCTATCGAGTGTTTAGCGAGTTCGTCGGGATGTTTCAAGGACAGCACAAACATATAACTTAACTAAGGTACGCTCAGCAAAATCCCACCCACAATAATTAATCCAGTGGGTGATACAAAAAATAGGTATCAACCACAAGTCAATATTGTGGTTGGGAATTTTGCTGAGCGGGGGGGTTTTTGCGGTTCCCCCCACTATTATAAAAATCGCAATTATGCGTACACCACCGACAAATTGTCAGCCATGGGGGTTTGATCCTGGACCGCGAGCGTCACAGTCCAATACCATACTGATTGAGCTATCAAACCTTGTTACGAACATATGTTTTGGAAGTTAATATATAGTTAGCTATATAGCTAAGGAACCAATATTTACACTAAACAGCGGTTTCTGAATAATAACAGTTTCTGTATTTATAACAGTTTCTGAATAATAACAGTTTCTGAATAATAACAGTTTCTGAATAATAACAGTTTCTGAATAATAACAGCGTTTTTCCTAAGCAGACTGAGAATCAATAACAACAGTTTCTGAATAATAACAGTTTCTGAATAATAACAGTTTCTGTATTTATAACAGCGGTTTCTGAATAATAACAGTTTCTGAATAATAACAGTTTCTGAATAATAACAGTTTCTGTATTTATAACAGCGGTTTTCCTAAGCAGACTGAGAATCAATAACAACAGTTTCTGTATTTATAACAGCGGTTTTCCTAAGCAGACTGAGAATCAATAACAACAGTGGCATGAACACACACACCTGCAGGTCGATTACCATGACAACGGTTTCTGTTCTACACACAGCTTCCTACGGATCAATAACATTATCATGATCTCTCGTAATGTTGTATGATGGGGAAATATTTAAAAAACATAAATAATACTTCTACGAGTAATTAATTACGATGTAATTAATTACGATGTAATTAGTTAAACTGACTAATTACGATCATAAAAAATCAAAAATCTACGAAGAAAACTATATATTACAAAGTAATCTCCCTTTTATATAATCAAAAATTCAGTAGTGTATGGAGGACCTACTGTGACATAAATTAAAAAAATTAATTCAATGTGGTGATGATAGTTAATAATGTGGTGATGATAGTTATTGATACTGAAATGTAATTTTCTGCTTATATTTTTTTCGAGAAAGTAGATCTGGTTATATTTTCTGCGACGTATTTTACCACACGCGAGTTAATATCAAAATATGTCGCAGCCGCGTTCATAGACTGAAACATAATTTCTTTGCCGGTTTCTATGTTTGTGGAAATTACCGCCCTTCTAGAAACTGTCTTACATCTTCCCGTATTACCACATGCAGAGTTCACGCTTCGTGTGACAACACGAAGGTTGGATAAATTATTGTTTTGAGGATTTCCATCAATATGATCAATAACAAGACCGTCATTGATCATCCCATTATGACATTCATACGTAAATCTATGACACAGATAATGTTTCTTCCCAACAGTAAACATTAGATAGCCAGTATTAGAAACAACGCCAACTGGTCTCTTCAACTTGCAGTGTCTGATGATACCATTAATATTTGATTCATAGTTTGTTATGACAGGATGTGGGACAAATATATTTTGCTCCATTATAATAATATTATATGTTTAAATCATTGTTTGTCTGAAATCTTGATATATAATCCCTCACGGATTTTATAGCGTTTTCACCGCTATTATTATTTTTGGTCATAATATCTTTTAAGTTCTCTGAACCGTTTCCCGCCGCACTTCCCACATAATTCTGTCTTTCCTCGCACTCCAATACCACACCGTAGACATGGTATTGGTCCTAGACTTCCTCGTCGTATGTTTTGTGAGTGCATCCACCAAAATTCCTTTCTACAGGATTTGTTGCATCGATTTACTGAGCCGATCATCAACCATCTGCATTGGGACATTGTATATATATATAATTTTCTTTATTTAAATATTTGTTTTAATTATATGAACGAGTTTGAGAGATTATCCCAAACTAGGCCTGTTAAATATAAATTCAACCTTGACAGATTATCTTCTGACTTGCCAGTACGAGATCTGGTTGATCCGAAAAATAAAAGTTTGATCTCGAAAATTCACGACGCCAAGAAGGAATTTTACACGGATGGTGCATCTCATACATGGTCAACGTTCAAGATTATACGCAACACTGACAAAGTCAGTGTCGACAAAGTCAAGGAAGCTGTCACGGACGCCACAATGAACGACAAGCGAGCGGCAACTATCATTAACTACATCGCTGAATACGAGGGCAATCAAAAATATTTCTTCAGAGTAAAATTTATTGTATTAACATAAACAGGTAGTTGGATTATCCGTGACAAATATGATCCTGTCCTTGGTAATACTAAAACTATCATATTAAGTAAAAATTCCAGACCGGGTCTACTGACGGGTATTGACAAACCGTATTATGAGCGAGCATATCCTGTAACGGCGGTTATTTATGGAATCTATGAGATAAATAAAAAACCCAACGTTGATAAACTAGCGCCGATTAAATTTTCAAGGTTAAATTGTGTGGCTGAACGAGTAATAGAACACTTTACAAACGCGATGCGTGGAAATGGATTAACTGATTTAAGACGTAATAAAATAAACTCATGGGCTGATTCAGTTAAGGATACCGGTGCTACAATAAAAGAAGTTGCTGAACTAGGAAAAATATTAAAATTTCCAATAACTGTGGCGACAATAACGGGAGAAGTACTGTACCAGTCGAAATATAAATCGAAGGGAGCTCCAATAAATATTATCGATCATAACGCGCACGCATGGACTAACGCAGTAACAATATTTCCACGTGATCGAACTGTTAGATTTTACCCCACAGATAGTATGTTTGATTTTATTAAAGAAATAAGTAAAACCGATCCTGTATCGGTATGGTTATTTAAAAGTAATGAGGAGGGTGAATTTGATCAGTTTGTCAAACCGAACGGTGAAATATATCGCACAGAATCCCTCCATGACGAGATGAAAAATCTTGCGACGTTTTTACAGTGCAAGCACGCGGAAAATACTGACAAATTACTAACTAATTGTTTTACCGTTCCATCTGTTGCGGCTCATTTCGCCAGAGAAAGAAATTCATGGAAACCAACACGATTTGATTTACTCGAGGACGTACGCGCAAGTTGCGTCGAATATGGACATGGCGGATTATGGAATACCAAATACAATTACAATGATGTTATTTCGGTTGATATGGTTGCATGTTATCCAGGAAGTTTTCTGGGATACGGAGATTGTTCTGTGTACTTTGAAAGATTTGGTCACCCTACAAACGAGATGACGCGAGTGGCAATTAATGGACCATTACCTGATTTTGATCTGACTGGATTCGCCTGTATTGAGTCGTTCGAGTTTAACGAAAATCTTCACAAGATTTGTTATGTTTGGTTTGGCAGACATTTTTGTGAAAAACGTTGGGCACCTATAGTTTTGTTACGATATATGCTAGATTGTATGATACTGACATCGTTGGTGGTCAGTGAGGCAATTATATCATATCATGCACAGACCAAAGTTTGGTTGCCCATGTCAGATTCTGAAGTTATTAGCGAGTTTAAGGACGATATTCCTAATAAACTCAAAACCGCAAAAGATCTCGGTAGAAAAATTATAGGAAAATTTACTCAAGGTGGTGCATATGATTATAAAAGACATCACGCACGATTAATTTTAGATGATGCCGAGTACGATATTATAATCGCTGTCACAACGGCGAAAAATACATTTGTAAATAGAGAGAGTGTTTATTTATCCGACGGAACAAAATTGGGTACGATCGTTAGTTACATAAATGACGTATCCCCACAATATACTCATCTAAGATCTTCCATGTTGGCTTATGTTTCCATAAATTTATTATCGCTGATTAATAGATTTCCTGAGACCGCAGTCAGAGTCGCAACGGACTCGTTTTATATTTCAAGTAAATGTTTAGAACCTGTTATGAAATTTACAAGTAATGATGAACGATGGGGTTCGTGGAGAATAAAAAAGGAACTATTACACAATTATGTAGAATCAGCAGATGTTCCAGTGAGAGATTTTTATCGTGAGGGTAATAAAATATCAGAAATGTCGAAAGCACCATCGTTGAGTGATCCAATAACCAGATATAAGACAGTATATCTCAATGGACCTGGTGGATGCGGCAAAACAACTCGAACGATTAATGTTTTTAGAAATTCAGATATAATCGTGCTGACACCCACACATAGACTTGCACGTGAGATGAAACAGCGGCAAGTACAATCGTGCACGTATCATAGTTTCTTTCGGTGGCGCGGAGATACATGGACTCCTGAACGGATGGGAGAAAAATATATACCTAAAATAATTATTTGGGATGAGATATGTACGGTCTCATTGGATACATTAAAAATGTTTCTTGATTGGTTGTTGACAAAAAATACCGCCATAATAATGTGTGGCGATCATGGTCAACCGCCGCCCTTTGTTGGACCATCTCCACATGATTGGTTAAAAAATTTCGTTGATTATTACGAAGAAATAGATGATGATCATAGAGCTCTTGATGCAAATTTGAGGGAGTTTAAAAAATTAATCAGATTACAATCAAACAAAATTCAGTGTGAAATAATACGTGGAGTGATCTCAAAGACATCAATGAGTGATTTTTTGAACTCATGGAGACCCACCGATTTGATCGTAGCAAGTAGAAAAATAATCAGAGACGCTTTACAACAGCAGTTATTTCAACTACATAAAGAAAAATATTCAGAACTACCCGTACCGTTGTGTTATAGACCATCAGATACACGAAAACAGAATATTAATGTTGATATTCCAGGACCCTTGACAGAGTCAAGGACACAAAATCTCGTATTAAATGATATTGTCGCCGTTGATATCAGTGTGGTCGAAGATGCAATAAACGCTGACAAATCTCCATGGGTGTTGGGATACGCTATGACAATCCACTCGTCTCAGGGATTAACTATTTCTGATACACGAGTCTGGATTGTAGACGATCGCATCGAGTGGTCAAATTTAGTTTATTTGGCGGTATCGAGGGTAAGAAATATATCTCAATTACGTAGAATCATAATTCCTGAAATCAGAGATAAATTTAACATCATCGATGATGATATAATAAGAAAAAAATTAATCGGATACAAACAATCTGATAAAAAAAATAAACGTGACTTTGATCTTGATGTTGAATTTATTATTGAGTTAAAACAGCAGCAGAACAATCATTGCGCCAGTTGTAATTGTATAATGTTATGGCGGTATTCGAGTAATGATTCAAGACAATTTACCGTAGATAGAAAAGATAATAGTCGCGGTCATACACGAGAAAATACCATGTTAACCTGTCTTGAGTGTAATCGACGTAGAGGCGCTAGCGCCCTTGAGTGCAGGCACCCTTAGCGCCAGTGCTAGTTAAGTGATCGAAATCACCGGAGTGATTTTGGTGGTAGTTGTGTATCCGCGGGAATTATTTGTAGTTGTTCACGTGTAAATCCACGTTGAGGAGCGGCCGAATCTAATCTGTAGATTGCAGGTCTGGAAACGCCTACGTTTCTCCCAGTGGATCTTGTCACGGTAGATATTTTGTGTGTGGTAACACTCCAAATAGGATCAGTCGCTCTCGCTTTACCACCTTCAAGTTCACCAGGCTCATATAAATATCTGACTGTGACATCACCTAATATTTTTTGTTTTCCAGCATCTTTTCGTTGTGTTGGTATATTTATTTTTGTGACCGCGCTAATGGGTTTCATGTTGGTTGTTCGTGTGATCTCATTATTTAATGCAGCTATCACGCCTGGTAATCTTGCAACCCATTCGCGAGATCTTTTATCCTGAATAAATTCCCTCGCGTATTGATATCCAAATAACCGCTCAGCAAGTGTTCGATTAAATCGCTCAACAATTGCTTGATCACGGTGAATTGCAGTATGACCTCGTCGTATTTTGGTATCATGTTGTTTCATCAACGATGATACTGGACCAAGAAATTCCTTACCAGGATCAACCTGTAGTAGCTGTGGCCATCGCAGACCACCTCGTGGTCCACCACCTCGTTGATAAATTCGTTCAAACGCATCGGCTACTTCAGATGATGTTTTCGCTGATAGCGGCTCTGCTTCTTTATATCTACTTGCAACATCAACTACGGTTAACGCGTACTTGTACGTTTTTCCACGCACAGTATCATGCGGTAAAAACAGAATATCTGCTTGATGAACTTCATTAGGAACACTGACATCGAAATACGCGTACTGAATTTGTTTAGGACGTGGTAGATAAATTTGCCATATTGCCTGCCTGGACAACCACGTTTTAGCAGTAGAATGTTTTACCGCCGCTGCATCAGCAAGTTTACCAATTGCTGCCTTGCCTCTCCAGTATCCTCTCGGTGAATAATAAATTGATTCCATTATTAATTACCAGCCCCAATCGCTAATTTACCTTTCATCGAGGATCTTACTAACCAATTAGCTAATGATTCTCTAATATTTTTATTTTTTATAGAATTTAATGAATGAATTAATTTCACATCGGCAATATGCCTATCTTGTAGATTTTGACTTTTATAAGCTACATCATGAGCATGACAAGCTCGATCAATAGCATTTATTGGTTCCTCGCCTGGTTTTGGTTGATCTTGATCATCGAGCCTGATATCGAGTCGAGTACCAGGACCGCAATAATTATATCCTGGTAGATGTTTTTCTCCACTGTATTTAGCCCATGGAGCACCTGGAAACTATGACATCATATTAGCAATATCACCACCGCGCTTATTAGGTAAAAACGAAAATTTCTTTCTACCGCACATAGAACATTTTCCACCGTACGCTATTTTTTTGTTTTTTGTTATAACCGTAGCTAAATCAACAGTTGGAGTTTTAACTTTACAGCGTAAACAATATAGATTCATGTTATAATATATATGGATATAATTGATTTCTCAGCAACTCGGCAACGAGAGCCAGTTAAGCATCATCCTGCGCTACCAAATTCCATCAGAATGATTATCATAGGACCATCTGGATCGGGTAAGACGCAATTATTACTTAATCTGATAATGAGATGGTTGAAATGGGATAAATTATATTTAGTAGCACCATCCGTTGATGATCAGCGATGTTATGATGTACTTAAAGATTTCAATGAAAACGCACGATTACTGGATGAAGGTAATGATGTTATAGAGTTTATAACCGATATTGATGAAGCACCATCAGTAGATTCCATAGACGGATTTATTAATAATTTAGTTGTATACGACGATGTGATGCTAGATAAACAATCAAATCCAGCCAGAATATTTTCCCGAGGTAGACACAAAAATACAGACGTGATCTATGTTACTCAACGATATACACAAATTCCGAAGGTGATCAGAGACAACTGCAACATTTTAGTTGTGTTTAATGGCGTAGACACACACACGTTGCGAAATATTCGTCAAACTTGGTGTGGTGGTGACATGGATATAATTAAATTCAAAAATTTCTTCTCACGAGCGCAAGCTACCCCACATGGATTTATAACAATAAATTTACATGATCCAAGAACAAGATATCGTGTGGGTATTGATAAAATATTTGGGTAACAGGGGTGATGATAAAATTAAATTTAATTAAACAGATAATGAACAACTGTGCGTGGCTGCGTCAAGGAACCACTAACAATTGTAATAAAAAATGCCGTGGAGAATATTGCAAGAAACATAAAGAAAAACCTTCATGCTGGTCCACGAAGTTGTGTTGAAAACAACGGCATGAGGATTATATCAGATTTGTAAAAATTGCGGTGGAGATCGATACAGAAGTTTGATGAACTATTACAGAAAAAGAAAGAACATAAATCCAAAAATAGAAAAACCACCATCAGAACTTGAATATTACTTGAAACATAGAACAAATTCCGAAGATTCAGATGAAGATGAAACAGATGAGGAAAAACGACAGCGAGAAAGCGTTGAAAAATATTCATCAAACTTGGTATGGTGGTAAATTAATAGCAGCAGAGAGGGTGCCTACCAACGTTGGTAGTCAAAAAAATAAACAAGAAATAAATAAACACGTAGAGTACTTTATTTTTTCAGATACTATTTCGAACTGACGTTTTATTAGTACAATCGTCCATTACAGAAATAAAACATCTCAAGGAAAAGTTCATTTGTAAAATCTTGACCTTTCTACGAGATGATTTTATTTGTTTGTTTTATTTGTTTTGTCGGAATTCTATGGTCTGTTCACCCTCTCTGCTGCTCATGTACCATCATGTCACACTCATTCGCATTACCCTGACAACAGGCTGATAGGTCCTAACACTAACCTCTTAATGCTGCGCGCGAAGCGAGGCAGCTGGTGTCTCCAATAACACATTTTATCAGATCCAATAATCAGATATACGTTTTAAAAAAATAATATTTTCGTCATAACCATCATTGGTCAGTATTTGCCGAACAAAATCGTCGTCTGAAGATGAACCATGCTGGGAATCATCCATTTTGGGTTTTCTATGTAACCAGTATTATAAACACGCCTTAGTAAAACTTCCTTGAAGCAAGTTCACCCTATGGCATAATGCTTGTTTTAGGGCACAACATGCCAATCAAATTTAGTTTAACAACCATTTATGTGATATGACCTGCAATGCGAATGGTTTGTTCCAGGAGGTAAGAGTACCTAATGTATATCTCTAGCTATGTATAACAACCATAAGAGTACCTAATGTATATTTCTAACCGGGCGTTATGGGTCAACAGTTTATGTGGTAAGGGTTATAGCTTCTAATCTTATATCATTGTACATATTTATATTTCTAAACATTAATATGACGGCTAGAGCAAGGACACATAGAGACAAGTTTTTTTTCTCGTATGCTTGTCTTTAAAAAATTATAAAACAATAAAAGAAATTTAAAAAAAGATTCGGTCGTCGTTAGGGGTTCATTGTTATCAATGTATTTATTGTTTTTCTGAAGTGGGTAACAGGTTGTTTCTTCCTGAAAATGAAAATGATATGTGTTGTGTCTAAGTCAGCATAAATCCCCCTAATACGTCTCTAAGGGCTTCTGCTACATTGTCTCCATCTTTGGAACTGTCTGCACACAGGGACATGTGAGCGTGATAGGATCAACTGATTTCATTGATTGTACTACGATAAACAAGAGGATTGATGGAAGACTTTTGTTTGTAATTGCAAACACCACATTTGGGTGGATTTTGGTTTCCAATCGTACAAGGTGCAGTGCTTGGGCCTAAATGCAACATCATATGTAGGATTATATCAATTAGAGAGGATGATCTGACAGTTTAACGATGAGCCAGTTTAGGTCGTTCCATATAAAGCAATGTACTGAGTTACAAAATCTGCAGGTAAGATGTACTAACAGGTCTGTACACAATCGAGACATAGTCAAGTTTCCTCAAAAATACCTGACTTGGACCTTACGCTCTGCTCCCACAGTGTATTTGCAACGACTTGTATTCAATATATGCCTTTTTGACACTTGTCCCTCGTGTGTCTAAAATGCGGAAATAAAGTTACTTTACGATCAAGACGGATAAAGGAAAAAGTAACATTACGGTACTGATAACGTCATATTAATCGCACGTATTTCCAACTAACCTGACAACGAGTGTTTAATTCTCACACCTGTATGATCGATTGGTCCAGGTGAAATATATAGATGAAAATAAAAAATATTATTAATAATAACTATTTGTTATAACAGAATCGTCAGGAAAATATTTTCTGAATAACGATCAAACAATGTTGTGTTGCATGACATAAAGTATTTAAATATGGACTATGTCGTAATTTGCATAAATTCCATCAGCGGATGAGGAATTGTTTTTAGCAAATATGATAAATTAGTTGCTGTTGTAAATGAGTTATTAAGTACACCTAATATTTGCTGCTGTGAACACGTTATTATGTACACCTAATATTTGCTGTTGTAAGAACGTTATTATGTAACCTAATATTTGCTGTTGTAAGCACGTTATGATGTACACCTAATATTTGCTGTTGTGAACACGTTATGATGTACACATACTAACTGCTGTTGTGAACACGCTATTATGTTGCCTAATATTTGCTGTTGTAAGCACGTTATGATGTACACCTAATATTTGCTATTGTTAAAACGTTATTATGTACACCTAATATTTGCTGTTGTGAACACGTTATCATGTACACCTAATATTTTATATTGTGAACACATTATGATGTATACCTCCTTTTTGCTATTGTAAACACGTTATTATGTACACCTAATATTTACTGTTGTAAACACTTTATGACGTACACCTAATATTTGCTGTTGTAAACGCGTTGTTATATACACCTAATATTTGCTGTTGTAAACGCGTTGTTATATACGCCTAATATTTGCTGTTGTAAACGCGTTGTTATATACACCTAATATTTGCTGTTGTAAACGCGTTGTTATATACGCCTAATATTTGCTGTTTTAAACATGTTATGATGTACACATGATATTTGCTGTTGTAAGCACTTTATGACGTACACCTAATATTTGCTGTTTTAGACATGTTATTATGTACACCTAATATGTGCTGTTATAAAAACGTTATGATGTATACCTAATAGTTGCTGTCATGATGGTCACACGGAAAATGCATACTTATGATATCGTACGTATTCTGAATACATTGCTCAAAACTAGAGACCCACAAACAGAGCCAAGACAGAGAAGCAATGGCAGTGAGCTAAACTTTGCGGATCGTAGATGACATTTTCCTCGTAATCGTTTCTGGAAATTATATTTTTTGAACACACCAGTGAAGGATATACTGCATGTCATAAAGATTTTTAAGGTCAAAACCACGTAAAGAATATTTGAATATGTTTGAACCCTTGTACATAAGGGCAAACCTCCAAAATAAATATTTAATTGTTTGAACTTTTGTATTGTTATGTGTATCTATATTTCTGTAACTTCTGGTATCTTATTTAATATAACTGTTGCAATTTTTATTAATGGTTTTAAATTGTACAGAATATCTTTAGTTAGATTTTGCCCACACAACCTGAGCCTATTAAGAGAGTAATAGTACCTAGGATCTATAAATAGATGCTGACGTATGGAGTTACAATTACTAATAAAAATCGTAATAATAAGACTTAATGGCACCTTTCAATCAATTTCTCATTGGATGATGGTTTTTTAATTGTTCTGGAAGAATTCAGTATCTTCCCATTGGTTTATACTAAGTCACATGAATAGGCAATTTCGAGGCAAAATGAGTAGTAAGATCCATCATGTGGGATATATTATGAAATATTGTCGTATATAAGGAAAGAACTGAACAATCAGAGACATTCCTATTCTGGAGTCATTCTAATTTTGTTGCATTCATGTTGTGAGTCTGCAGACGTGATTTATTTTGTATTTAGATATTCCTCCAGAGGAAGAAACATTAGTTTGGACTGATCAGTACATATCCGGTTTTTGACATTTATAGATAACATTTCATTCTGTAGGACATTTGTTGGGATTATTTTAGATTCTCATCAATAAGTTTTACAAGCTTTGTTAGTTTTGCTTTTTTCTCTTACTTAATTTATGACCATAGAGTCGTAAAAGTATATCGCTGTCGGGCTTTTCTGGGCAAGTAAGGTTTCAGTTACCAATATTGACGCAAAACCCATACCGAATTCAACTTATTGACGAAAATAAAATACTCCTATGCTTACCAGTTGAAAAGTTGCAACTGTCACCAGATTATTATGTTCAAAATAATATTCATTTTTGGACACATGGACACATGGAATATCACCCTTGTGTTTTCCTGACTCGCAATATGTCAGTCTATTCTGCGCTTAGATTTTTAAAGATGTAATGTTTACGAATCGGGCAATGAAAATGAAATACGTTGCTTTAGACTCTTTCTCTCAGTATTTCAGTCGAGTTAAGTGGTCAGCTTTATAGCTGGTTTAACAAAATTTAGCGTAACAACGCCACTGATTGTCAAGAGATATAAAGCAAACTAAATCATTCTTCTAAAAACAAATTAGTAAAAGTTTATAAAAATAAGCTATTATGTGGAAGAGAAACAACAATGAAAAAGATGTAATTTGATTACAATGTCTCGTTTATGGGGACAACATTACAAAGGAATTAAGAAAAAGACTCTACAGCTGGGAATTTTTTGAGAATCCCGTTCTAGCGGCAAATTTACAAGATGGGTAGCAGACGATTTAGTTAGTGTGGGACAACTTCTTGCTAAATTTGAAACGTGGATTAACAATGCAGTATTGTTCTAAAGTAAACATTTCCATCTTTTAAATAATGTATTTATTTGTATGTTTTTAAAAGATAAATATTCAATAGGTTTTTCTGGGTTAAAAGTTCAAGAATGTCATGGAGTGGGTCTTCATATTGATATTTAGAAATCATATTTTCCAATGAATTTGTGTGATATTTTTGTACACTTTATGAATATAACTTTCCTTAATTAAAGGACGATCATTATTTCTCGATACCAATTTGAATTTGACCAAAAACAGCATGTGATCCAATGTTTACAGAAATGACGTATCGTTGAGCATAATTACCCGACGCTTAGAACTGGCTGACAAATTGGTATATGAGCAAATTCCCCAAAAGAGTATTGGAATATTCCAGTCTTTGTCTGTACAGTACTCCTTGGTCCTGCATGCTAACGCATAACGTCTCAGTCTCATTGCATTTCTCAGCTAATTTAAACTTGTTTCTTATTACACATTATGCAACGTAAAATCACACTGAGAATGGAAGATTACGCACACCGTGATTTCATCCAAAAGCATCAGCTTTCCGCTTGTGTAGTCCATAAAATATACAACATAGCCATTTTGCTGCGAACCTAACTATTGTACTACCAAATCCATTATGAATCCACCATTTGAGTTAAGATCTGCCCACCCTCAGGGCCGTAGAAAGCGTAAGAAATACCCGGGCCTCTCCTATTTTTTGTTCAAACAAACTTTTTCTTTATAAAATTTAAAAGTGTTGTTCGGCCTGGGATATATCCCGGGTTGCCCCCACCTCTTGTCGGCTGTGCTTACCCTATTTGCTTAAGACTAGGATGCTGTTTTGGGTTTAACGCCATAAATAGGCTATATGAATACCTTGGTAAGAATCAACGAACTACTGGAAGCTAATAGTTGGCTTTCTCATATATACCTTGGCCAAGCCCGGAACTCGAATCAACGCAGACAGAGGTGAGCTGGCAGTGATCGGTAAATGCAGACGCTTTAGACAACTCTGCCAATTATTCAAGCTCAAAAGTTAATGTATATTCTCAGCATTGTATTTATCTTTGTGGGACCTAAAAAAAATTGCTCTCATTTTTTTGACTGTCTTATGTAATACTTTGTGAGCACTCACACCAGACATGAGCTGGTTTCCAGGTTATTGGTCAGTAAAACTTACTGACCATGTGTCAGAGTGTGTGCTCACCTAAGCCAAACGAGTAAGGTAAAAATATGAACAACCAGAAAACATAACAATTCTAGGATTGACATGTTGATTCGCTTTCTTTTACAGATTTTAATAAATATATTTTATGGGAAAGCTACTTATTAAAATATGCATAACAAGCTATCACTCTACCAACATTTCAAATAATCTATATAGTATTGACAATTCAGATTGTTTCGGATCTTATTATATAATCGTATTCTATCCATTGAATGTTTAGTTCTTGTGGAAAAATATCTTTACTATGTTGTTTAAATATAATGAAAAAGAGTTTCACCCGTCCATTGATAAACCAAAACATCTCCAATACCTTACGAAAATGACGCATTCTGAACTTTTTTCCCATCAGTCACATTGCTCGTTTCATAAGATTGTTTTGGGAACTATCATCAGTCATCTTTAATCATTTGAACCAGTACTTAATAATCCTTTTATACCTTAGTACTTGCATTGGCTTTCTACACAACTCATTATGGCTAAAAGCGTTTGATGTCTGTTTTGTAATACCATTAATATATTTCCAAAATGATATATATATATACAGCTACAATGTCAATTGCTTTGTAAAAAAAACCCAGACGTCCGACCCATAATTAAAAATTGGTGCTATTTTAGTATCAAATATTTGGAATAGTGTGTTTGTAGACAGCTTAGCAAACCGATTAAGTCTAGCCTTCAAACTATTAAGTGATTTTGTCGCTTGTGCTCATAGTGTTCTTTTTGGACACATATTCTTTGAGTTTTTGAGCTATTAGAAAAGAATACACAGCCCAAGATATGTATAAGATAATGTCCCTGCTATGCAATCACCAAAATACCAACTTTCATATCTTTTCAAATATCTCCCTTTTCGAAAGACTACAATTTTACCTTTTCAAAATTTATCTTTAATTAACAGATGTTGAAGTACTATTTTAGACATTTTGGAATTATTTGAAACTGACCGGCGATTTGGTGAAAGCAATCTAGTCTTCTGCATACAGCAGTGCAGATAAATTATCAAATTCTAATGTTATACCGTTATTCTGGTCAGAAATATATATATTTAAATCGTTAAGAAATAATGAAAATAAAATAGGTGATAAAATACAACCTTGCCTTACCCCGGCCAGGCAGTTAAATAATTCTGTCAAGCCATTTGGTGTTTTCACACAAGCTTTTGACATTTGTATATATAGCCTTGTGTCTCGTAAGTATTTTACTACTAATATTTACATTTACTAATTCACGATAAAATAAACTCCTGTCGATGTGGCCAACATCTGATTGGTAATCAACCAAACGAGCGAAAAACCTATTTCTTTTTTTTCTCTCTTAAATATTTACATAGCAATTTGCTTAGGGTAGATATATTCTTTAAAGTGGAATATCCAGTTCTAACACCAGCTTGTTTTACCCTAAATATCATTTCCTTTGGTCCAGTTATCCAGACTTTTATTTTACAAGGAGGTAAATATTATGATGACTACTGCTAAAAGAGTAATCCCTCTATAATTTTCAGGCATATTTCTGTTACCCTTTTGTGAATGGGTGTGATAACAACCGTGCACCACCACTTTCGGAAGTGTTCAAGATCATATTATTTATTGAACGGAGATACTACAATAGGCACCATAATATGTCTAGTTGCCTTAACAAAAATCACTCAAACGGTCATCAGTTCATTCGATTTGCACGACCTATAATGCATGCTGCATTTCTGATTCAGTTATTTACCGTCTAGATATTAACTGTGTCGTTTAATCTATAATTGTGGTCTACCTCATATTGTTTATTAAATAACTCGGAGAAATACTGGTACCATTCCGTGATGTTAATTATTCCATCAGTGGTGATCGGTCGTACTTAAAGTCTCCAGAAGCGTTTCGATTCATTGTCGGAAAGTGCTTTTCAAGAATTGCTTTCTCCTATTCTCTATATAGGTTGCGTTTATACCTTGTTGTGTTTTTGTACATGTTTCTAGTGTTATTCTATAACGCCAAATTATCTGATTGATTATTATTTCTTAGGTTTCAAAGTGCATCAAGTGCAAGATATTTTGCTTGATACCAAGGTGGTTTGGACCAAAAATAAGTCATTTTAGTTTTTGCAATCACAGAGATCTATTTATAGCTACCACATGCAAAGGTGACATAGGCATACAATCAGATTGCTGATAAAAGTACTTGCACAGGTATCATTTCATAAAAGCTGAAACATTAGTTTATTGTTTAATATCATGTTCATATTTCGTAAACCTGTAGTGGCGTAATCAACAGATTTCTTACAATATACTGACCAAACGTTTGATATATACGAACAATTGTAATGATTGGAACGTGAGGTCCTTGTTCTAATGTTCCTGACAATGGACAACGTTCAATAAACAATGACTTTAGCCCCCTGTCATATTCATATGAAACTTATATACCTAAAATGAGTCCGTCTCTCTTTCAAAATATGTATTTAATTCTTCTCTATGCTTACCTTTAAAAACAAAAGTCGGCCATTAAAATGACAATGGTTTTC
The DNA here is from genome assembly GCA_028554795.2 of Sinohyriopsis cumingii. NCBI lineage: Eukaryota > Metazoa > Mollusca > Bivalvia > Unionida > Unionidae > Sinohyriopsis > Sinohyriopsis cumingii. The sequence goes on from CM068827.1 coordinate 127,480,524, forward strand.
CTATCTATTATGCAAAAGCCGGATAGAAAAGAGTTACATCACTATGATGAGAATTTAATGACATTTTGTCAGCTATTTGGAATGAGGATTGCAAGTAGTAGATATGGGCTGACATATGCATTGCAACCTCTATACGTATACAAAACAAAAACATTGCAACCTCTATACGTATACAAAACAAAAACATTGCAACCTCTATACGTATACAAAACAAAAACATTGCAAGCATTATATGTATACAAAACAAACACATTGCAAGCTTTATACGTATACAATACATATGCATTGAAAGCTTTATACGTATACAAGACAAATAAATTGCAAGCCTTATACGTATACAAGACAAAGGCATAGCAAGCTTGATCCGCATGCAAGACACATACACTGCAAACCTTATACGTATACAAGGCAAAGGCTTTGCAAGCTTTGTATGTAAACAAGACAAAACCGTTGCAAGCGTTATACGTATACAAGGCACATACATTGCAAGCCTTATACATATACAAGACAAAGGCATTACAAACTTTATACGTATACAAGACAAAGGCATTGCAAGTTTTATACATATATAAGACAAAGGCATTGCAAGCTTTATCCGCATACAAGACACATACATCACAAGGCTTATACGTATACATGACAAATGTACTGCAAGCTTTATACGTATACAAGACAAAGGCATTGCAAATTGTATGCATATACAAGACAAAGGCATTGCAAGCTTTATCCGCATACAAGACACATACATTGGAAGCATTATACGTATACAAGACAAAGTCATTTCAAGTTTTATACATATACATAACAAAGGCATTGCAAGCATTATACGTATGCAAGACAAGGGCATTGAAAGCTTTATACGTATACAAGACAACAGCTGCGCCAAAAGTCACGAAATTTCTTTCTCATTCTCTCTAAACAGTTTCTGTTGAAATAAAAATTATCTCATAAACAAAATCTTAGATGGGTAATAATTAAATTTTTAAGTTATGAGGTTCGTTGAATAAATTCGAAGAGTAACAATAGCTGGAAAATTATATAACTCGTTTTATAAATTCATTATTAAATAATTACTCATGTGTGATTCTCTTTATAATTTTGGGCCTGTGGCCTATCCTACAAGAATAAATGATATTATTATTATTAATTTTATTATTATTATTATTTTTAGTAGTAGTAGTAGTAGTAGAGCAATACTGTAATAGCTGTAAATAAAATGGTTATTATTAAGACACATCTTTGAAAAAGGATTTTTATTAATTCTCTGCAATGTAAATTTTCGCTTCTTATTTTGCCTACGATATTTTTTAAATAATTTTTAATAACGTTAGTTTTCTGTCTAAGATTTTTTAATTCTAAGATATTGATTTCATTCTTTAGTTTTGCCGTAGATTCAATTAGAAATTGCATTTGTTCAGTTTGTTTATTTACAACCTTCGACAGCTAATACATGTGAATAATCATTTTTGCAGTGCATGCATTACGTTTTGTCTGAATGTCTCTGCTTCTATTACTTTCTGATCAAATGGTCAATTGAATCAATTACTGTAACAGCTGTTTTATCTGGGAATTCAATTATTTTCCCTTCAAGTATTGCAGGTTCATTTGGGTATACATGGTCAATATAATTGTCTTTCCTTTCTTTATACAATCTAAATTTCAGGTTTTTTTAAATAACATAACGTCTAGATAGAAATTATTTTTTCTAATTCAAGGCCGAAATCGTTGCTATATAACTATTTCTGTAGTACCGCAATAAATGTTTTAATAACGATTTGTTGCTGAGATAAATCCTAATGAGATGAATCTCTCATTTGTATATCCTCTGATATTGTTCTTGTTCTTTCAACGTTCTTTCAACGTTATTCCTTTTCTCTTGTCCGACAAATCGTACTATTCATGGCCTATTATATTTACTGTATCTTCGTTTTGCGTTGTTCTAAAGTTAGTTGTATAAAAAATCGAACTAAAAATTAACCTGTTGTTTGTTTAAACAACAGAGTTGTACAGTAAAGCGCGTGTGTTCTAGGCCAAGTTCCAGAACATGAATAAGAATTCAAACAGTATCTAAAACTCAATCTTGTAAATATAAATGCATAGAGATTACTGGTGACCATGATAGAAAAGGATGAAACAAATAAAGAAAATATATACATGTTTTGAAGCCAGAGTTGGAAAAGTGTATTTGGTGCAAAATTTCAAATTAGTACATATCTTCCAAATGATGATTTAAACGAATTAGAGATATAATTAAAAGAAGGTTACAAAACAACCAGTGGATAAAGATATTTTATTGGGTTTTATCTTTTAGACTCGGATTGTCTCTGTCTAAAAAAATGCAAGTTTCGTAGCTTTCACGCATATTAGTTTTAAGAGATTGCATACGTGACTAAAACATTCTTTAAATTATTCATAATCTCACAATGTGTTCTTGATGTGCCATAATCCACGTACTTTTTCAATAACAAGTGGAGTAAATCTTATACCATATAGTTACCTATTATGTACAGGAAAATATACAGCACAAAAGCAAATTAAAAAATGTGTATTAGGGACAAATTTAATAAAAGAACATGTTCTCTGGAGGAAATTGAACAAGGTATAATTTAGTAAGCTAAGCTATTATTCGTGAGAAAGCAAAGGATAGCATGGCTTGTTCTTCAGATGAGTGGAGATTAAAATGCAAGTTATATAACTTCTTTGTTATATAATTTACAAATAGTCTTTGCTTATTTACACTTAACCTATACATAATTATTGCTTTGAGTACTAATTTGATGTAAAAGATGGAAGCAGATCTGAAAACCTTTCCAAGGAAAGAAAGGTAAACTAAAAAATTAAAATTTGGAAAGAAACTTGGAAAACAAACTTTTTCAAAATTTCAAGAAAATCAAAAGCAGTAAAGTTTAGACAAGTTCATAAAAATAAAAATTACTTTTCAGAAACTAAAGAACAAAATAAATTTATGTTGACATTGACAAATTTGTGTTGACATTGATTTAATAATTGTTGTTAAGATAATATATTATATAATCTATTCAAACAGTTATTTTAAGACTTATTTAAATAGATAACAAGTCTGAATAGCTTCTAGCAAGCATGTATATAAGCCTATAATTTTGGAGAACCATGCAAGTCAGTTTACGAATGATTGTCTGATATAACATTGCTTGCTACCTAATAGAATAACTGGCTAAATAAATGCGTGTTGATGGGCCTCAGACAACTGACTAAATAAATGCGTGTTGATGGGCCTCAGACAACTGACTAAATAAATGCGTGTTGATAGGCCTCAGACAACTGACTAAATAAATGCGTGTTGATGGGCCTCAGGCAATTGACTAAATAAATGCGTGTTGATTTTGATGTAAATGGTTCTACATCATATATTGCTTTTAAATAGGAAAGTCGACCATTAAAATGTCAATGATTTTCTTATCTATTATGGAAAATTTAGATATAAAAGAATTACATCACTATGATGAGAATTTAATGAAATTTTTTCAGCTATTCGTTATTTTCTCCAAAAAATCAATTTCCGTTTGCATTTTTTAAAAATGAAATTGCTACTTTTCTTTGTGATAATGCTTTGTTTCTACGATTAATTGCAATAAGTTCACGTCTTGTAGAGGCCAAATTAAAGGGACAATAATTAACTTTGTACCACTTTTGAAATTTTACTATAATAATGAGGCGCCTTAATTCACAATTTTTACAGTACTACTTTTTGCGAATACTTTTGGGATTTGTATAGCTATCCTCAAATTTACGAACCTGTAATAATTCAAAATCACAAATAACTTATTTTGAATGAAGCTGAATTCTTATGCCTCTGTTTTTAATTTTTTTAACTGCAGAAATGATATCATTAATATTTTCGTAAATCATTATATAAAATATATATACATATATTTAAACTGTATTCCTCTATCAAGACGATATAACGCAATTATGTAGCGCAATCATTAGCTCTAGATTACTAAATAAATACTTCACTTACATCCGTTCACTCCAGTATGCACTTCCAGACTGACTGAGAGATAACGATTCTGTGCCTTTTATAGTCCACGCAGAGCAATTCTGGAAACACCATCGTCATTCTGGAATGTTCTAGAAATCACGTGATTGAGTTACTTTTGGAGATCCCCAAAGTGAAATACGTAGTAACGAATTATTCTGGAAAACCCCGTCATTCCAGAATATTCTAGAAAATCATGGGATTAGGTTATTTTTGGAGATCCCCGAACAGAAATGCGTAGCAGCAAGTTATTCTTTAAGTTTCCCCGTCATTCCCGAATAGCTCTGCATCGACTATTAAAGGCAAAGAATCGCTATCTCTCAGTCAGTCTGGAAGTGCATTCTGGAGTGAACAGAGATAAGTGAAATATTTTCTTAAACTGTGTTTTGTTAATTATCACGCAGATAGTTTAATTATTATATATTAGTATAATTAGTTTACGACAAAATATAGATAAATTGCGAAGCTCAATTACGCGATAACAAGTGAAATAACTACTTGTTTATTCTATTACTACACCGAAGAGAGCTTAGCTTGACAGAGTTATCTGCCTTTAACAACAGAGGTCTCAAAATATTTGACAATGAACACTAGCAATGATACAAGTTTCAGATAACAGTTATATCATGATTATTTTGTGACTGACAAAACTGCATAAAATTATTATTTGTATAGATAATTGTGCACTTCTGCCACCGACGATAGAAACGTCAGATTAATCAAATAACAGATCTATCATGATTATTTTGTTACTCGGGAATTTTCCATAATTATATATATTATATATGATTATAGAAGTTTCCCCACTGACATTAGAAGTCTCAGAATGATTAAATAATTGTTCTCTCAATAATCATTGTAACAATGAGATTAATGACACATACAAATTAAATAAATACTAATATAATATTAGTAACAACAAGCGGGGTAACTACTTAGTTACTCTACCGGAGATATCTTAGCTTGACAGTTATCTCCCTTTAACAATAATGAAAACTTATCTTGTTTACATATTTTCGAAAAACCAGATGTGGATATATTTTCTGCGAGTCGCCAAACCGAAGGCATGCAAATATCAAAATATTTGCCAGCTACGTTCATTGATTGAAATAGTATTTCTTCACCAGTTTCTGTATTCTGGGATTTAACCAGTCTGTTTTCAATTGTTTTAAATTTTCCAGCATTACCAAATCTACAAATTTGGCTCTGTGTAATGGTTCGTGAATTATCTAAAGTGTTATTGAGTTTTTCGCCATTAACATGATCGATCACAAGACCATCTTTGATTACCCCCGGAAACATTCGTACACGAATTGATGACAAATATATATGTTATTCCCACCGATACTGAATATGAGAAAACCAGTATTAGTGTCAGTACCGACTAATATTTTAGTCGACAGTATTTGATGATACCATCACAAGATGCCTTTTAATTCTTGATGATAGGATGTTTCACAAATTCATTTTGTTCCATTTATATATTGATATCATTTGTCTAAATCATTATTTTGAAAGCCTAGCGAGATAGTCTTCTGCGCTTTTTATAACTTTGTCATTATTATCGGTGTTGTTTTTATCTTAGAATCCTTATAGCTCTCTATACATTTTACCACCAGCTGCACATACAACTGAGTTTTTCCTCTAACTCTAACACCATATTTCAAACACGGTTTAGGTCCTAATCTCCCTCTCCGTACACCTTGTAAATGATTTCCACATAATTCATTTACGCAACCTTTGTTACAGGGTACTGTAGAACCTATCTTAAACCATTTGCATTTATTCTTTGTTTGAATCATTATATATAAGTATTCAATTTAAATATATATTGGTCTTAATTATAATATGGAAAAGTTATTCTCAGCGATTAAGATTAGGCCTGAATATAGATTTGGTCTTGATAGAAGGACCCTGACCCACGAAGACGAGAACTGGTTTATCCGACGGAAACTCTGATTACAAGTATTCGTAATGCTAAAAGACAATTTCCTATAGATGGCGCAACTCATGTGTAGTCAACATTCAAAATCATACGCAACACCGATGTTGTCGATGCTACAATGAACGACCAACGAGCGGCGACGATTATTAATTATCTCGATAATCAAAGATATTTTTTCAGAATAAAGTTTATCAAGTAAGTAGATGATACTTGGATTATCAGTGATAAATGCAACCCTGTCCTTCGTAATGAAAAAATTGTCGTATTAAGTAAAATTTCCAAACAATAAATGTTCACTGGCATTGACAAACCGTATTATGAAAGAACGTATCCTTTAACAGCGGTTATTTGTGGAATACAACGAAGATAAATACGTTTATACGTCGTGAAACAGTTTTCTAACCAAATGAAACTAAGTTTCGTACAATTGTGAGTTATACTGATGGTTAATCACCGCAGTTTACTCATTTAAGATTTTCAGTGCTTGCGTATGTTTCGATTATCGATGATAACTAGAATTTGTGGGTTTGCTGTCAGAGTCGCTACGGATTCGTTTTATATCAATAAAAAATACAGGATTGCTAGAATAAATACATATAGGCACTTATGCATCAAAGGGTGAGTGGAGAATAAGACAAGACAATATACTTAATTATTCTGAATCTGCCAACGTTGAAATTAAAGAAATGTTTTACCCTTAAAATCAAATATCAAAATTTACATCTGCACCATCTGTATTCGATCCTATAACTATTCATAAAACAGTTTATCTCAATGGGCCTGGAGGTACTGGTACAACAACTCGTGTGAATGAATTATTCTTGAACAGTTTATCTCAATGAGCCTGGCGATACTGGTACAACAACTCGTGTGATTGAATTATTCTTGAACAGTTGATTAGAAATAGTTGTATTAACACCTACACACAGACTCGCAAGAGAAATGAGAGAAAGAAATATAAAGTCATACTATTATTATAAATTCTTTCGATGGAAGGGAGATAAATGGACTCCTGAATGACTGGGAGAGAAATATATTCCAAGGATTATTGTTTGGGATGAAATATGTACCGTTTCATTAGAAATGTTAAAAATATTTCTTGATTGGTTATTGACAAAAGAAATCCTGCTATAATAGTGTGTGGTGATCATGGTCACCCACAACCTTTTGGTTTATTGTCTCCACATTAATGGCTGATGAATTTTGCAGATTATTATGAAGAAATAACTGATGATCATAGAGCGCTTGATCCAGAATTAAGAGAGTTTAAGAAGTTGATCATATTAAAACCGAATAAAATTCAGTGTGAAAAAATGCGTGAAATAATTTCTGAAACTCCTTTTGACAATTTTTGAAATTATGGAGACCAAATGATTTGATTATGGCAAGTAGAAAGATTGTTCGTAATACACTTCAGCAACAATTATTTATGTTACATAAAGAAATTGTTTCAAATCTACCCGTACCAGTGTGTTTCAGAGAAACAAAATCTTGTATTAAATGATATTGTTTTAGTTCCTGTCAGTGCTGTTGAGAGCGCGTTAACTATGGACAAAACTCCATGGACGCTAGGATACGCAATGACAATTCATGCATCACAAGGATTAACCATCTCTGGTACAAATGTTTGGATCGTCGATGATCGTATCGAAATGTCAAACTTAGTTTATCTCGCAATGTCTCGAGTCAAAAGAATATACATATTGCGGAGAAGTGTCATAGACTTCACAGAAGATATTAATTGAATTCCGCATATCATTGCCGGCAATGGAGATAATAAAGCAAGAATCAAATTAGTTAATTATAAACAATGTGACAACAAATAAGCGCGACTTTGATCTCGAATGTAATCAACGTTTGATGTGCTAGTTTACAAAAGTGAATGCGGTGGTAATTGTGTGTCTTCAGGAATTACTTGTAATTGTTCACGTACAAATCCACGTTGAGAAGCAGTTGAATATAATATGTAGATTGCAGGTCTACCCGTGGATCTTACCACGCTAGAAATGTCATGTGTCGTAATACTCCAAATAAGATCAGTCGCTCTTTTTTACCACCTTCAAGTTCGCCAGGTTCATATAAATATCTTACAGTAACATTGCCTAATACTGTTTTTTTGAAAATTCATCTCCTTGTATTGGTATGTGCTTTTATGTAATCGCATTGATGGGTTTCATGTCAGTTGTTCGAGTAATTTCATTATTTAACGCAAATATCACACTTGGTAATCTTGCACCCCATAAGCGAGATCTCATATCTTTCTGAATTACTGCCTTTACATATTGATATCCAAATAACCGCTCAGCAAGTGTTCGATTACATCGTTCAACAATTGCCTAATCGCGATGAGTTGTGGTATGTCCTCGTCTGATTTTGACGCTGTGTTTTCATCAGAGATCACACTGCACTAAGAAATTCCTTGCCAGGATCAACCTTTAGTAACTATGGCCATCGCAAGGGTCCTCGTTGATAAATTCGTTCAAAAAGCAGATAAAACACAGCTGCTGTTTTAGTTGATAACGGCTCTGCTTCCTTATATCTACTTGCAACTTCAACGATAGTCAAAGCGTATTTGTATTGTTACGTATATTTGATTAATTTATAGCTGATTTAATTTGTATTTGATTTGATTTGTTTGTTTGAGGGCTTTGGAGTCTTTTCATTTTCTATACATGTCAATATAATGTAATTTTGTTTACCAGGAAGTTGATATTTTCCAGAAAATTCAGTTTGACCTGTGTGTCTTCTTAGAAACCAAATAATAGAAAAACTGTTTCTATTTTAGACTAAGTTCCTGGCGTTGATTGAGGGTCAAGTAAACAACTGTTTCTTGGAGTAAACTGATTGGTTCTTATCAAGGACATTCAGTGGCTACGTGACTTTTTTTTAAAATATGTAATGATGATCACGTTATCCACTATTTCGCAATTAGGCATATCCAAAATTGTGAAATACTTAGTATTAATAATGATGTTTAGAGAGAGAGAGAGAGAGAGAGAGAGAGAGAGAGAGAGAGATCGGGGAGTCTTGGCTTTTAATCACCTGATTGTCAGGTACTTTGCCTTTTTCTGAGAAGTCTTCTTCTAATGAGAGTGTTTTCATTCAGGGAGTAGAGTGCGGTTTGTTTTGTTAATGATCCTCTGCATTATGTAAATTTGTCTTCAGACTTAGTCTCATGACCATTGACAGCCGGAACAGTCTCTGTTTTACCAGTTGAGGGTGTTCGTTTATTTCTTGGCAACGACCTAGCTGGAGATAAGATTGTTGTTAATCCACTTGTAACTCACAAGTCTTGCTTGGATCAGAAAGTCGTTCTAATTGAAAAAGAATTCCCTGATTTATTTCCAGCTTGTGTAGTTACCAGAGCTTTGGCAAAGAAAGCTCTTGAGAATGATATTGATAAGGACAGTATTCCTTTAGCTGACACATGGATTGGTCAGGCTTTTGATGAAGTCACTTTTACTCCTTACTTGGATCAATCAGAAGGTATTGATCACAGTGATCCTCTTTTAACGACACGTTCTCTTTATTCTAATCAAGGTGATAAAGGACAATCACTTGTCGTCGAACAGGATAAAGATCATGAGATCTCCTGTTTGTCTCGAAGGGTCATTAGTGAAACTGAAGCTACTGTAGTTCCTGTTTGTTATTTCATTAACAATGGAACTCTTACGAGAAAATGTAGACTTCCCGAGGTACCTCCTGATGACGAATGGTCAGTGAGCTATCAAATTGTAGGTCCAAAACCTTAGAGAGAGAAAATCTTTAGTCTGTCCCATGTCTGGTAATTTTGGGATTAGTAAAATGTATCACAAGAACTTGACTCACTATTATTGGCCAAAAATGAAACGTGATGTTGGTAAATACTGTAGATCTTGTCATACCTGTCAAATGGTAGGAAACCAAATCATAATATACCTAAAGCTCATATACAACCTATTCCTGCCTTTGACGAACCATTTACTAAAATTATGGTAGAATGTGTTGGTCCCTTACCTAAGACCAAGTCAGGTAATCAATATCTGTTGACCATTATGTGTGCGTCACAAGGTTTTCAGAGGCAATTCCTTCTAGGAGGATAAAATCTAAAACAATAGTAAAGGCTTTGATAAAGTGTTTTTTTTTTAAAACTCAATTTAGCCTCCCCAAGTCTGTCGAATCTGATCAAGGCTCAAATTTCATGCCTGAAATTTTTCAGCCAGTTATGTACAAATTAGGCATCCAACAATTCAAATCTTCTGCATATCATCCTGAGAGACAAGGGGCATTACAAAGAGTTACTTAGTTCCTGGCCTTGGCTGAGGTCAAGTAAACAAATTTTCTTCGAGTAAAATGATTGGTTCTTACCAAGGTCATTCAGGAGCTACGTGATCTTTTTATATTTAAATATGATCCTCTATTTCGCAATTAGGGATGTTTGAGTTTTTTTAGTTATATATTAATTTTTGATTAATTAATCAATGATTTGTACTCTAAAAGATTAATTCGTTTCTCTGGAGATATTATTGTGTTCAAACATAATTCTTGAACAAGAACATTTCTTAAAAATTTGATTTGGATTTCCAAGACCGGAGGATTACTTATTGTGTTTCTAGAGGGAATTGAAGATTTCAACCAGTACAAGTTACAGCATACTTCATCGCCTTCCATCTCGGATTCTTCGTCGGGACTCGAACCTGGAATCATTAGAACATTTCAATATTCAAAAATTTTGTTTGTGGATTATTCTTGGATTATTTTTGGATTATTTTTGGATTTGATTCTTAAAACCTTAAGTGCATATATTTTCATTTTTACAGAATTTTTCAAGGGAAATAAATCATTTGTTATATTTTTCAAAGCTTGTTCTTTTCACACTTTCTTGTGCTACTGTTTAATAGAGGTTAAATACGTAACAATAGTATGCACGTAATTGACATCAAATATTTTTAATAGTATCGTGTGGTAAAATAAAATATCTGCTTGATGAAATTCATTTGGAGCGCTGACATCAAAATGTGCATGCTGAATTTATTTAGGTGATGGTGAATAAATTTGCCATTTTGTTAACCCATTTGCAGCAACAGAACGTGTAACATTTTCGGTATCAGCGAGTTTACTAATCGCTGCTCTACCCCCCTCCCCAATATCCTTTTGGGCTATAATAAATCGATTCCATTATTTTATAATAATCGGTTGATTAATTACCGGGTCTTAATACTAGTTTACCTTTAATCACAGAACATATTAACCAAATAGTTATGATTCTCTGAAAGATTCTTTTTTAATGGAATTTAACGAATGAATCAACTTCACATCTGCAATATGCCCTTGTTGTAAAACATTACTTTTATAAGCTACATCATGAACGCGACATGCTTGATCAATAGCATTTATTGGATACTCTCCAGGTCTTGGCTGATCTCGCTCGTCAAGTCCGATATCAAGTCGGGTTCCATGACCACAATACTTACACCCTGGAATATGTTTTTTCTCTTGGGTATTTAGCCCATGGAGTTCCTGATAATTTTCCTAATGAAGTAGCAATATCACCACCAACTTTATTATTAGGAGTGAATTTATATTTTTTGCACCACATTTTACACATTTACCTGTAAGTGCACGATTTTTATTTTTTGTTATTATTGTTTTTAATCCACTTGTGGGGGTGGATGTTCTACATCAAACACAAGATAAATCCATATTATTTATTATATTTATATAACATGGATGTCATTGATTTCTCAGCGACACGAAAGCAAGAGCCAGTCAAACATATTTCGGCGTTACCAAATTCTATCAGAATGATACTAATAGGTCCATCTGGATCGGGTAAAATGCAATTACTGCTTAATTTGATAATGAGATGGCTCAAATGGGATAAGTTGTATTTAGTAGCCACGTCAGTTGATGATCAGAGATGCTACGATGTACTTAAAGATTTTAATGAAAATGAAAAAATTGTTGGACGAAGATGACGATGATACTATTGAATTTTATAACCAATATTGATGAAGCACCATCTGTAGATGACCTCGATGGATTTATTAATAATCTCGTAGTATACGATGATGTAATGATTGACAAACAATCAAATCCAGCTAGAATATTTTCTCAAGGCAGACATAAAACTACTGATGTGATTTATGTTACTCAGTGATATACATAAATACCTAAAGTAATCAGAGATAATTGTAATATTTTAGTTATGTTTAATGGAGTCGATACACATATTCTGCGAAATATTCATCAGACTTGGTGTAGTGGGGATATGGATATGGTTAAGTTCAAAAACGTCTTTTCAATGCACAGTCTGCTCCACACCTATTTATCACAATAATTGTACACGATACTCGATCGCGATATCGCATAGATCTTGATAAAATACTTGGTTGAGAGACTGATATAATAATGATTTGATTACAGCAGCAGAGGAGGTGCGACCTCAATGAAGCGTCCGGCGGATAAAGGAACGTACATACAAATTTTAAAAAACACGAACGACGAAGATAAAGTATCAAAATAAACTAACCCAATTAGAAAAACTCTCGGTCACTTAGAGGCTTCGGTTTGGCCTTATTGACCTTTCTTTTTTCTTATGTGTTTTTTATTTTTCAAACTGACGTTTCAGCAAAAGGTCTGTTCACCTTCTCTGCTGCTTTGTGTCATTCACATCTTAAAAATTGTTGTGGTGACCTCAGTAGTTAGAACAAATAGCATGATGCTGTACAAATAGCATGACACTGTACACTGTACAAATAGCATGACACTGTACATTTGTTCTACAATTATTGTTGATATATTTGGCGGAGGGGGATCCCTGCATTCACGCATTCTGACGCGTGAGGATAAGGTTTGTGTATTATCGAAACAAGTATCGCCTCTTCAGCAGTGCGAAAGTAATTATGGGAGATAACTCCTTAAAGGACAAGAAATTGTTTAATCAGATTAAGTTTCCTTCTCAGGAAACGCCGTTAAGCAAAAACGACAATTAGCAGAAGGCTGCTAATTTTCGCTGACCCTTGTGAGATAACATTTGTAATGATGTCATTTATTTTGTATTTTGAACCAAGAAGTTACGTCTTTATCAATTTTAAATGAACTACAAATATGTATCTAATAAGTTGAAGTCATAGAAATTGAACAGAAATGTAATTTAAGAATGGAAATGAAACAGAAAGAGAGTGATTAAAGTTGTTGTTGTTGTTGTTGTTGTAGGGTTTAACGCAATTTTTCAGCACAAGATAGGCTATACATGGCGGCCAGTGTAATTGGTGGAGGAAGAACCCTGGAAAACCACGGTAAGAACCACCGATCCACGAGAAGCTACTGGCAGGCTTTCTCACATACTCACGTTATCCGAGCCTGAGACTCGAACTCACAGTGATTAAAGTAAAAATCTAACGGATCATGTATGCGCATTTACCAATATAAATTTAAAAATTAATTTTAGATATAAAATTTAATCGTAATATTGTTATTAAAAAAAGTTTATTCAATCGTCATTTTATTGAGATCTGTACATTAATTGTTATAGCAAAATTTCTAGACGAAAAACTTCGATCGCTATGGACTCTTACAATGGCAGTACATTAGACTAGGTCAAGAAAGTTGATATTCGAATGAACAATTACAGGTAAGATCACGTGAATAAGAAGTCACGCGCAGTTTCATTCATGTCCTATATAGATGTTCAGCTATGAATGGGATAGAGAAGTAAAAGAAGTAGTAGTGGGGGGCGATATAGTGCAAGATGAGTTTATATATGAAAAAAGGGGCTTACATTTGAGGCAATATGGGAACTTAACATGGGTTGTTTTTTTTTTTTTTTGGCCACTTAGGAAAGTAGGGGGATTACGCTGGGTCACTTGGGGGCAATATAGGAATTATATAGGGACACTTAGGGGCCATAACGATGTCTTATGTTAAATGTTAGCAAATATATCCCTCCCACAACTACTAATATATATAATTCGTTTTTTTTTTTAAATGTACATACGACATATCTTCAAAATGATAATTTAGCATGATGTAAAATTTAACTAAAATAAATCTGAATTGACAGTCGTGTTTCTACTGTCTTTAACGTTTATGAAGGAACATAGTTGTATGGGGAAAATAATTATTATGTAAGAACTGAAATAAAAGATATGAATGCCATACAGAAGATATATAAGAACTTACATAATTGCGTAAAATGTATTGGACTTGTGTGCCCTTTATCTCCTGCCGGTGTTTTCCCATGCTTTGTTATAAATGACGACATTGTCCCGTCTCTGTTTATGTAGTAGTACAACTTCTTCCCCTCCGCAGGCGCATTCTTTCTTCAAAGACGATTTGATCGACAAGGCGCGAGATAAAGTGAATAAAAGCCATTAAAAGGTGTGTGTAATCAAATTCTCCAAAATGACCACTGTAGCTGCAAAAAAGTGATTTGGAGCGTATACATGAGCTATGTGAGTTGTACTATTGATATACCAAACCTTTTTGATTGAACTGACCATTACACACAATTGGTGATACATATAGATCAATGTATATCTGATTGAACTGGCCATTACAAATGGTTGTACATTGTGACCTGACCATTACAACAGGCTATTACAAATGGTTGTACATAGTGACCTGACCATTACAAACGGTTGTACATAGTGACCTGACCATTACAAACGGTTGTACATAGTGACCTGACCATTACAACTGGTCATTACAAACGGTTGTACATAGTGACCTGACCATTACAACTGGTCATTACATTGTTGTAGTAACCATCCTTACTGATTAAAGACCATCCTTACCGATCAACACATATCTCTACTGACCAACACCCATACAAAATTACTAACGTGTGAATGGGGAAAAAGATAGATAGAAGACCGATAATTACGAACACCTAGTGTACACAGGAATAGGCCTATTATCACTATAAAACTCCTATCCTTTCAAATAGAACCGAGGATAGAAAGGCGTGTTATGGATAATCACTCACGTACCATCTCCCAGCCATACCATTACACATATACCAGCCAAGTATCTGTTATATTGATTTATACAACCATCCAACCATAGACACTTGCATTCTCAAGGGGATGACGGGAAGGGTTCGAACGATTACACATATATACCGCCATAAAATCGCATAAACATACTACCAGACATCAAACTGTTGAAAGTAAGATTTCTTGTTTTCACACTCACACATGCACACAAACATATCATCGATCTCATACTACCACACACCTAGAGACAGTGTTTTATGTGTTGTGTCAAAAGACAGACAAGCGCAGAGAAAGATAACATTCATACACGTACACATACATACACGTGACATTACTAAAGTAGATTCTCTTTTCTAAGAGATATGGATTTTGCTGGTCACTAAGGCTGGACGTTGGTTAGTTGACACGAGAATTAGTCAATATATAGGGATTTTAGTAAGTAAATATGTGTTTTCAACATTCGTGCTAGTCAGTTGAGTATTGGTCAATAATGTCGTTGTCAAATTTCCATAACCGCCAGCTCATCAGAATTTCAGATTCACATAGATCCCATATCTTCATACGTATTGTATTCACCTGGATCCTCATGTCTAGCCACACTGATAAATTCTTATAGTTCTCCATACCGTCCCACAAACATTTGCGAATCCCCATCAGATAATCGAACTTTCCCTGTATTACATTTATTGTATCTTAAATTAATATCAATTATGGTTTCAATCCAAAGAGTCCTTCACAAGCTATGGGGAGTAAACGAAATTGTCAAGATGTAGGGAAATTTCTACATATACGGTAAGGGGAGGGACTTTGAGGCGAGAACTCTGACAAATAAGGAAGAACAAGGAAAGGTAGACTCAGGCTTGACTTATATCACCCTGTAAGCAAACAGGCAGAAGCACAACAGAGACCATCCACTGAATGATTCGAAGAGTGTCAAGAGTATCTCACTTTTTGATGGTTTCTCTGTATTATGTTAGGACTCTATGGTCTTAACCTAAGTAACAGAAAAGAGTGCAAGTCAACGATGTAAAGTTTTTTTTAAAAACAATATTTATTTCTCGAGAATATAAGGTGAAAATGTATGAAGGACATTAATGTGAATTAGATCATTAAACGTCTTAAAAGTTCTACATAATTCCAAATGTATAAGTTCCAATAGAATTTCAGTGGTATTCCAAATAGATTTTAATATTAAATGTGTTGATGTGCCTGTTGTCTCCAACATGCTAATGTGCAAATTGTCTGGAATGTGGCGAAGTGTTATATTGGATGTATCGCAATAATAAAATCAAACTGTTCTTGTCTTTCTTCACTTCATTTCAACATTAATAGTCCAGTCGAAGAATGTCATTGAGGACTTTGTAATCAAAGTGAATAATATTCTGAATAAATTCTTCCACCCAAACGAAAACTCATAACAACAATAAGAAAACTTCTGCTTCAGATGTTAAGGTAAAAATTAGTAATGTTGCATGTAAACATGATTATATACCCTTCTACTTGACCAAGGTCTTAATTACCATTTTCTGAAAATTCTCTGTCAGTTAATATAATTTTATATTCTAGAATATTCTAAGGTCAGAATCAAGAGTATCTTTTAACGAATGTAGTGGTAATTGTGTCAGCATGGCAGTACATTTTATCACACAAAAAAATTCTAAAGCAAGATACAATTTGTATTTAGCGTATTCACATCAGGGACAGATAATGATGACAACAATACTGATAAGAAGCATAAGAAAGAGAGGAGGAAAACAATAGTGGCGGCAGTAGTTAAAATAAAAGCAGCAATATAAAATACCAAAAATAATATAAATATATAAATAATATAAATATATAAATAATATAAATATATAAATAATATAAATATATAAATAATATAAAAATCAAAGCATTATTATTCTACCTCTTCTTATTATCGTTACCATCGTCAATGTTTTTGTTATTATCGATGACAATTTCGGGTACGTATCGATGTTCCTTAATGCAACTAGAATATGTGACGTGCAAATCAGAAGTACAATTATATATAAAGATTTGTTATTTGAATTTCGTACATCGATCAATGTGAATATACTGCGGAACGATCAAATAACGTCATTTTTAGCTGTTCCACTCAAGAGTTAACTTTTCATCTTGACGATGTTACATAATTTAATTTCCGTCTTTGATGATTAAAGGTCAAATTAAGAAGGTTAAGACTTCGTATTAACTACTCCCTTTTCCACTCATATCATTCTACAAGAATGTGAATTAAAAGTTTCATGCACACTTCGAGAGTAAGTTCTGGGTGAGTTTTAAGACAATAGCCATTGCGAACCGTGGACGCGACTGGGTGTATTTTGGCAATGTTGTGCTATTTTGGTTGTGTCAGGCACCGCAGTAAATCACCTTTTCGTGTCATTACCACTGTAGTAAGACTTTAGTCCATGGCGCCTAACGCTGGTGTATGTATATGATATTGGTAAAAATTACTGTACTGTTTGGCCTAGCACGTTCCAATTCTTCGTCTGTATGGCCTAGCTTGTTCCGATTATTTGTCCCTGTGGACTAGCTCGTTCTGATTATTGATCTGTTTGGCCTAGCTCGTTAAGATTATTGATCTGTATGGCCAGACTCGTTCTGATTATTGATCTGTTTGGCCTAGCTCGTTCCGATTATTGGTAATTATGGCCTAGCTCATTCCGATTATTAATCTATATGGCCTTGCATGTTCCGATTATTGGTATGTATGGTCTAGCTCGTTCCGATTATCGGTATGTATGGCCTTACTCGTTCTGATTATTGGTATGTATTGCCTTGCTCGTTTCGGAGTCAAACATTTAGTCGGGTTTGGACAACTAACGTTGATTCACAATGATAACACGTGTGCTGACACCTATAAACCTAACGGAAAAAGGTTGAGCAAAAAGCCAATAGTTTGACTTGTGACACATAGTACAAAGGACTCAGAGCACACCTACCAAACAATGTGACACGTAGCAAGCAAAACAAATATCACCAACCATTGCACGTATACAGTAAAACAATTAAAAGATGACTATTAACACTACCACCAAAACATTAATAGTAAAGATAAACTAGCAAAGCAATTACCATGTTGCATGACTACCAGAATACTTACTTTGAAACATGCCTCACAGAACACTTACTATAAAACTTTTTTAGTTACAAAATATTTATTTGAGAAACTTTGTCAAATTCAGTTACAAACATATGATTTAGGGCATTCAGTAGAAAACATAAGCTTATTAGCACTCTCTCTCCTTCCATCAAATGTAAAGATGATTAAAGTTTGAAAGTTAGAAGTAGTGAATGGGGATCCTATAGCCTCAATGGGAATTAGCATTAAAAACACCCTTGGGAACATATAGCCTCAATGGAAATTTAACATGGAGAAAAATCGTGGGAACATATAGCCTCAATGGGAATTTAACATAGAGAAAAATCGTGGGACGATATAGCCTCAAGAGGAATTGAACATGGGAATTGGGACTGTATAGCGTCAAAGGATTTAAACAGGGTGGGACTGTATAGCGTCAATGGAAATTGAACATGGGATTTTTTTTAAAAATTTTTTTAAAAAAGGGGTAGGCAATGGAAAGACTATCTCTTTTCGAGAAATATGGCTGGCCCTGAAAAGGGCCTTTGGTTTATGTTAATATGCCCTTAACATAAAGGGCATTTGCGACATCTTCTTGTCCTCAAACTTCGTCTTACAGCAGGGCCATACATCAGAGTCCTCTTGAGGCAACCTTGTCTCTCTATATAGACTCTTCTTATCCACAGGCTGCTGCTGGTCCTGTGGACAACGGTCCACTTGGATCGGACATACATGAGCATGTCCGTCCTGAACATCATTGTTGACACAAGGGTTGAAGATTCAACGTCTGTCCACATGTTGAGGCTCCGACAATAGGTGAATCAATGCAGTGAACTGCGCTTATTTATAGGGACAGAAAGGATTGAAACGGATTGAGTTCATTCACCAATCCTAACACGCGTTACAGAATTCAGTCAGCCCGCATCCAATCCGAAGAGAGCAGTCTGTGACGTCACGTAGTCTATATAGATTCGCTAGTGCTTGTGTGCAGTCAATCTATGCGACAGTGATTCAACATGACGGAAACTCAGAAAACGATCCAATGGGGTGCACCAGCAGGGGAGACCGCCCAAGGGAACCCGGACTTACTTTCAGAAGAGGTGAATTGGGATTTTGTCGATTTTCTCTCCTCGCAAGAATTTGTTCCGGAACCTTCGTTACCTTCTTCATTACCGCAAGTGGAGAATTTTAGACAGAGACAGAAAGAAGAATTGGAGAAATTTATACAACGACAAAAGGAAGCGGAACAGGCTTTTCTCCTACAGCAACAGCAACAAGAAGAAGAGGTAAGAAAAAAACAACAGCAAGAAGAAGTAGCAGCAAAGAAACAAGAGGGTGAAAATCAAACGGTCACGGTACTGTTGGACATTTTAGCGGAGTTAAGAAGTCTGAAACAAATGTATCAGACTTCTTTATCACGACCGAAGAGAATACGACCTTCCCGAGCTAAACACGTCAACCCTGTGACTAAGCCTACCGTACCACCCTTAGTGATTTCAACCCAATCATTATCATCATCATCAACATTACGCAGTCCAGAAGTAGGCCTTGGCCGTGGCAAAGGCATAAGGCAGTTAAAGTTGATTGCTTAAACTCACCCCTACATCATAAAGAAAAAAGGCCCTTTTCAGGGCCACCCACATATCTCGAAAAGAAATACAATTTCAATTTGCCAATAACTCAAAAAAAAAAAAAATAACCCACCCATTTTACCCTATAGTACGTGTCTTTGTATGAGTGCTTGAGTCTAGCTTCTTATTTTAAAATCAAAACTCAAAGACTCTTACCTTATATCATTCATTTATTCTTTTCTCCATTTTTTACAATCCAATTCACAACACAACACTTTAATTTAAAGTTCATTGACTTCTTCTTTCTCCTTTTTTAGTCTCTCTGTTTTTTGAATTTCTTCACTGTCACACTCTTTTCCTCTTCTTCCTCCTCACTTTCTTCCCTTCTTCTTTTCGTCTCCTGTTTCTTTTTCTTCACCTGTCTGCTTTCTTAATCTGAAGAATCCCTCTCTTCTTCTGAAGAATCCTTCTTTTCTTCTGACTCCTCTTGTTTCTTTTTTGGGCAATCTGGAGACCAATGTCCTTTTTCTTTACAATAATAACAGGTATCTTGACTTTTGTCTTTTTTAGCCCCTGTTTTTGTTCTTTTTTGACGGTCTGGACACTCTGAAGACCAATGCCCTTTCTTCTGGCAGATATAGCAAGTATCTTGACTTTTATCTCTAAAGGAAGGAGAGTAGTCCGTCGGCTGGTCTGAAGAGAATTTTCTAATGACCCCTCGCAAAGCTCTGACGAAACGTTCCATCTGGTTAGTCTCTTCTATCGTTGTGCTCGGCTTGAGAGTGAAATGAATAGTGAAAGGACAAGACACACACCCTTTTATATACGCTGGTCTGCTATGACTATAAAGTAGCTCATGGTGTTTGAACTTGAGTCATTTGACTTTTTGCTTTCAAGATGAAACGATCTAATTCATTCGAGAAGAAAGAAGAAAAAGAAAGTAAGAGGCAGAAACGTGATCTATCGCCTCGTACCAGGGCTGAAATCTTGGCACAAATTCATGCCAGTGATTTTGAAGAGGACATGAGTGAACCAGAATCAGAACCCTCTAAACCAAGTTCACCACCCTTAGTCAACCCTGAAAAATACTATTCCATTCGAGAGACGGAAGAGCGCTCCTCTAGAAAATTTAGAACCACGGCTTACAAATACACGGTGAAGTTTAAAGATTTCAAGTCCGAAGTACCGTTAGAGAAAGCAGAAGGGTTCATCACCGGAGTGTGGGATTCTCTGCTCACTGCACTCAAGCGACAATGTCAACCCAAAGAAGACGATCGCTTGAGACTTTCCATACAACACGACGGTTTGAAATCCCCTGTTTGGATCGAGTTTAGCACCCCTGCAGAATTGACCGCTTCCAAAGTCATGGACAAGATTCAACACGTGCAACAATCTAATGACCAGTTTGACATCACCGATGGTAAAGCCACATTGGACATGACCCACGTCTCTCCTCCTCAAGGGACCGGACGCAAAAAGATGTTATTGGTGAACGAGCTTCGCAGCATTAAGCGTAGCCTTGTCCAAATTCACAATCCTCATGACCAGATGTGTTTAGCCCGTGCCATCGTGGTGGGACGAACCTATGCCAACAAGAACGGCACGGTGGAATGGAAAAGAACCTGGAAAACTATTCGACAATCGGACAGAGCCAAACAACGAAACGAAGCAGAACTCCTGTTGCAACAAGCTGGCCTGTCCAAAGACACACCCTGTGGCATTCCTGAGATGCAAAAATTGCAAGATGCCCTAGCTCCACGATACACCTTGAAAGTGCACCCTCAAGAAGTGCGCGGACCTCTGTTGTTTCGAGGGCAAGATTTTAAGGACGGAAAATACATTCATGTTTATCATCACGATGACCATTTCGATACCATTACCAGTATCACCGGATTCCTGGGATACGGTTATTACTGTGAGAAATGTGACCATGGTTATAATAATCGAGAGCAACACAAGCATTGTGGATTGAAATGCTCAGGATGTTTGGCCTCTTCACCCTGTCTGAGCGAAGAACCAGTGCCTTGTTCAACTTGTCTGCGCACGTTTGTCAGCCCTACCTGTTACCAACAACATCTGAAGACGCAAGGTTCACAGCAGAAATGTGCTTGTCAACTCCTGAGATTGTGCCCTACGTGTGGACAAGGCATACGTACCAATAGTACCAAGGCACACGTATGTTCAGGAAAAAAGAAATGTCACATTTGTCATCACATCGTGGACTTGAAACACCAATGCTACGTGCAAAAATACCAACCCCCACCAGAGAAAGAGGACGGTCACAAGAAGAAAGGCAATTTCATCTTTTTCGATTTCGAATGCATGCAAGAGACTGGCATTCACATTCCTAATTTCTGCGTGGCTCATCGAGCGTGCGAGAAGTGCATTCAAGAACCTATCTTCAGTCATTGCCCTCACTGCAGCAAGATTCCTGGAGGGCGTGAAAAAATCTTTCGGGGGCCGAACACGTTAGCCGATTTTGCCCAATGGGTCTTAGACCCCATCGACAAGACGTGGAGCCAAGAGGACATCGAACGTTACGGAGATTGTCATCGTCATGCCACGGTGATGGCTCACAATTTCTCCGGATACGATGGACAGTTTCTTCTCAGATACTATACGGAACATGGCACCGAACGTCCTAAAGTGACTTTGAACGGAGCCAAAATCATTTTCATGCAAGTGGGACAAGTACAGTTTAAAGATTCGATGAGCTATTTGGCAATGCCTTTGAGTCGAATGCCTAAAACGTTTGGAATGACAGAAATGGTTAAAGGGTACTTTCCACACTTTTTCAATACGGAAGCCAATCAACACGCCGTTCTACCCCATTTACCTGAGGCTCACTATTACGACCCCGACAACATGCGTACCGAACAACGAGAAGCTTTCTACGCTTGGTACCAGGCTCACGCCTCGGACCCTTTCGACTTTCAGGAAGAAATGCTAAAGTATTGTCGTTCCGACGTGGACATTTTACGGCGTTGCTGTGGAAAATTTCGAGAACTGTTCATGGAACACGGAGGGGTCGATCCTTTGAAAGAAGCTTGCACCATTGCCAAAGCGTGTTACTTAGTGTATCGACAACGATTCATGCCTGAAAACACCGTGGCTGTCATCAGCCCTCAAACGACCCACTATGTCAAACGTCAATACTCGGTCAAAGCCCTACGTTGGTTACATTACTTGTGCGACAAGGAAGACAAGTGGATTCAGCATGCCCGCAACGGAGGGGGCGAAAAGACCATCGGAACGTATTCGGTCGATGGCTGGGACTTAGAAAACCCCAAGATCGTGTACGAGTTTAACGGTTGCTTATTTCACGGATGTCCTGTTTGTTACCCTGACCGTGGCACTAAAAATCAGTTTTTACAACGAACCATGGAAGACTTGTACCAGGACACTTGTCAGCGACGCCTAAAGTTAGAACAGGAAGGATACCAAGTGGTGGAAATGTGGGAACACGAATACGATCACCGTTTGAAAACCGATCCCGAGTTTAAACGCCTCGTGGAAAGTTACCAGTTCATGGACCCGCTGAACCCGAGGGATAGTTTGTACGGAGGAAGGACCAATGCCACCTGTTTGCTGTACCAAGCCGACGAAGAGAAAGGAGAAGAAATCAAATACTTGGACGTGTGTTCGCTGTATCCCTACGTGTGCAAATATTGTCGCTTTCCTGTAGGGCACCCGCAATTGCTGACGGAACACATCGACCTGGTCAACATTCGACAATACGAAGGCTTGATCAAGTGTAAAGTTTTGCCTCCCACGAACCTATACCATCCCGTCTTACCTCACCATTGTCAAGGCAAACTGATGTTTCCCTTGTGCCGTACTTGTGCCGAAACGTGCAACCAAGATCAGCCTTGTCAGCACACCCAGGAAGAACGGGCCTTGACGGGAACCTGGGTCAGCGTAGAATTGTTCAAAGCTCTGGACATGGGATACCAACTGTTAGAAGTGTACGAAATTTGTCACTTTCCCAAGACACAACAATACCACAAGGGTGACCCCACGCAGAAAGGCATTTTCGCAGACTACGTGGATGCCTTTTTGAAACTGAAGCAAGAAGCCAGCGGCTATCCTTCCTGGTGTCACACTCCCGAAGACCAAATACAATTCAAAGAGAAATACTACGAACAAGAAGGCATCACTTTAGACCACATCGAGAAAAACGAAGGCAGGCGATCGTTTGCCAAAGTGATGCTAAATTGCTTGTGGGGTAAAATGGCACAACGACCGTGTTTACCCAAGACGGAATATTTGACAGAACCTTCCCGCTACTTCCAGATGATTCACGACAAAACCAAATACATGAAACACGTGGACGTTGTTCGAGAGAATTTGATCTTGGTCAATTACGAAGAAGATCTGGACTTTGTACAAGACGACCCTTTTGGAAATGTCATCATTGCGGCTTACGTGACAGCCCATGCTCGCTTAAAATTGTACGAAGCTTTAGAACTGTTAGAAGAACGCGTCCTGTACTTTGACACGGACAGTTGCATTTACATCCATCACCCGATTCAACATCACCCTAGCATCGAAGGAGACCGTTTAGGAGCCTGGACAGACGAGCATCCCGACGACAAGATTCTAAGTTTCGTCAGTGGCGGTCCCAAAAATTACGGCTACGAATACCGGGACAAACAAGGAGAAGTGCACACGACGTGCAAAGTGAAAGGACTGACTCTGAATTATCGTACCAGTCGAGTGGTCAACTTTGGGGTATTGAAAGAAGCCTTGCAATCGGGAGAGGATGAAAACTTTAAAGTGACCACCTATCAACCGAACAAGATTGTACGTTTACCCACTCATCACATCGTTAGTCGACCTTTGGAAAAAGTCTATCAAATCGTGTACCAGAAGCGAGTGCGACTTCCCAATCATTTCACCTTACCGTATGGACACGTTGGTATAAAACATTGGTTGTAAGAGGATAGCCACCCACCAGAAAGATGACTTCGCCACAGCAAGAATCGAGTGAGAAACCCGATGAGAACTCCAAGTTCAAACCCTACCATTTTCCAGTCTTCTTACCTGACTATTTTGATTGTGCCCATCGATTGGACACGTTTCAGAAATGGCCTACGGATAGGGAAGGATTACCTTCTTCGCATGTTTTAGCTAGAACAGGATTTGTCTACTTGGGACCTGAGTCAGGATTGGGATACGAGGTACAGTGTTTCGCTTGCGGACTGAAGTTACGAATGGATCTATGTATCTATAAAGATTCAGCTATTCTGGAACATACTCGATGGTCTCCGCACTGCCTTTACCTTTCTATGGCCTTTCCACCCATTACACTACGGTACAATGTTGACGGTACCTTAGAGACGGTACCTTCCGAAACAAGACATAAAAAACGTAAAAAAGGAAAGATGTACAAGCTGGAGACTGCATTGCGACTAGTATAAAAAGGTGCTATGGTCAAGATCGATAGTTCATTGTGGCTACCAAGACCGAGTGAACAAGATGAATACTTTGAAAGAGACATCGTTCCAGTTTGGGGATTGTAAAAAAGTTGTATCTTCCACTAGTGTGACTAATATTGGATGGATAAGACCCAGGCATTGCGACGGAAAATGTCCGGAAGGAAACTGCGATTGTCCATGTGGTTACCATTGTAATTGCGTAACGGAGTTTGCAGACGAGTGCGATTGTGAGCCTTGCGATGGGACCGATGCTGTACGTTGTGACCTAAGCGATGCCGTAAAGCATCATGGGAACTTTGTTCTCACTGCCCCTGTCATGGAAAGTGATGCTGTGCGTGTCAAACCTGAGGGATGCGAAAGCGATGCCGCTCGTCCTCTTAGACATTTTACCGGGTTTAAAGGGGAATGTTCACCTTCACGTTTACCTCCCTACGGATGTCATCCAGCCCTGAGCAAACTCCTGTTCCTGTCACCCAACCCTCATCGAAACGAACCTGTGAAAGACGAATATTCGTTTCCTGTGCGTTTGTCGGAATACTGCGACTTTGAAAATCGTCTTCAATCGTTCAAAGGAAAATGGCCAAAGTATCTGGGAGGACCGACCCCTGAAGAATTAGCCAGAGCCGGATTTTTCTACTTGGGCGAAGGAGATAAAGTCAGGTGCTTCAGTTGCGATGTGACACTTCACCACTGGGAACCGCAAGATTCGGCCTACGTAGAACATGCTCGATGGTCACCGAATTGTCATTACTTGCCCTTAGTGGGACCGAGACATTGAAGTAACTTCTTACCATAATAATCTGTTCATGGATACTTTACAAGAGAACATTCGTGCTTTGCCTGTGGAGTTGAGAGAACGCATTTATCGAGAGCTGGTCAAAATACAAGTGAAACGTAAAGAACAATTGCATCCGTTACGTCACCGGTGTTTGAACCACTGGTACCTGAAGGCTATACAAGGATTGATTCAATTGAAAGTGTTCCATCGGACAGACATTGATCAACGATCCTCTAGTTTTAAAAAGGATTGGTTTGGTATGGACGATTCTACCTACATCATTGTAAACGTACTGCATCGAATTCCAGAGGAAGAGTTAACGAATTACCAACATCTTGAACACAATGTCAACTTAGTGAAAGAGGAAACTTCTGAACGAATTGTAATGTGTAGATTAGTGAGTCAACGATTTAAATTCGACACTGAAGTGAAACCATGTTTGTGCAAACAGTACATTTCTTGTGTCAGACCAAAGAGGATTTAGTATGACCTATTCATGGATACTTTGCTAGAGAACATTCGTGCTTTGCCTGTGGAGTTGAGAGAACGCATTTACCGAGAGCTGGTGAAAATACAAGTCAAACGTAAAGAACAATTGCATCCGTTACGTCACCAGATCTTTAACCACTGGTACCTGAATGGTATAAGAGAACTGATTCGTCAGAAATTGTTTCAGTGGTCAGACCTTGTTCAACACTTTGAGTTAGTGAATGATCGAAATGTTCATGATTTTGGTTACTTCGAGATTCACCTACAGCAATACATTGAGGAAGACAAGTTAAAGGATTATCAACATATTTTACGTGGAATCTACTTAGAGGAAGAGGAAACTTCTAAACGAACTCTGAAGTTTCGGTTACAGTATGCAAGATTTAGATTCCCTACTGGAGAACGAAGATCTCTGGCTAGAAAGTACGTGTATTGTTTCCGAAACAAAGAGACTATAAAAACAGGCTGCCATGCCACGACTTATGTCACATGTCATCCAACAGATTCCGTGGAAGGAACTCAATGACCATATTCAAACCGTGGATCATTACCATCGATTATTACAAGAACTGTATCCATTCAATTTGGGACGACAAGTGGTGTGTGTCTTAGTGACTTGTTTTTTGGGATTTCGTTTACCAGCCGATTCTTTGTGGACTCTTTACGATCAGTACTTACCACCTCCATGGCCTTAAATGGTCACGAAAAACTCCTTTTGCTCAAAGCCTTGCGTTTTCATCTGGATACTTCTCGACCTCTACGGGAAAAAAAGATTCGTCAACTTTTAGCTACCCAAGACGTGTATGACGATGTGTGTGTAGCTTGTGACTTACATCCCCATTGGACAGATGTCCGTGCCTGGAAAGAATGGGATTTTGAGGCTTGGACCCAAGAAGTGGCCCAGTATGCACGAGAGTTGTTCAAGGAAAAAAGTTACTTTTCAACCCGTGTTAGTGACGGTGCCAGAAGAACCGGTCACCCAGGACAGGACTGTCGTGGACAGACCTGAAAGACCCTTTCGGGAGGACACTTGTGTGACCTTACCCCCTTCTATAGAACTGGTTAGAACATTACCCAAAACATGTTGTTGTACAGACACTTGTGTTTATTCCACGTTCATCGTTATCATGTGCCTTTTATCCTTGTACTTAAGCCTTTGGCTTTTATGTATTTTTGTCTTTCGTATTCATGTTTGAAAAAAAACATTCAATAAACGTGTTCTGAAAAAGTATATAAACTCTTGTCTTGTTTGTTTTTCGTGTCACAAGTGACATTTCTCACACCATGGCTACCTCTACTGTCTCTGCTCCCTCTTCCTCTACTGTCAAAGTCATCGACGAACACTTAGATCGTGCCAGTTGGGAGGCTTTGTATCTTCGCCATCCCTTTAACATGCTCATTGCTGGACCTAGCGGTTCAGGCAAAACCGAATTCGTCAAACGTTTGATCGAACATAAACATCATTTGATCGATCGACCCCCTCAACGGATCGTGTGGTGTTACAAAGAGTGGCAATCGGCGTACAGCCTCTTGCGAGAAAGTCAAGGCGATTCCATCGTGTTTGTGGAAGGCATTCCTAAAGAAGACGACGGCATCGTCTCTGACTCCCGTCTAACCCATTTGGTCATTTTCGACGACATGTTAGGAGAAGACGAAGAAGAAATTAAATTGTGGTTCACGCGCAAAGGGCATCACCGTAATGCCAGTGTCGTTTACATCACCCAAAATTTGTTTCAACAAAGTAAAGCCCATCGTACCATCAGTCTCAATGCGCATTACGTGGTCTTGTTTAAAAGCCCTCGAGATAAATCGCAAGTGCAAGTCTTAGCCAAACAGTTAGGAACGCCTTGGCTGACTCAGGCGTACGACGATGCCACTCAAACGCCACACGCCTATTTACTCGTCGATTTGAAACCTACGACCCCCGAGGATTTGCGATTTCGTACCCACTTGTTTCACCACTGGTGCCAAGACGGAGGGCCTGTCCTGTACACGTCTCCGTCCTCGACTTCATTTCACTCCCCATCAAAAAATCTATAAAAACCTCAGACCCTTTTTCGTCTGTCTCACACAGTGTGAACATGACGTCCCTTCAGTCTCATCTTCCCGTCAAATTGATTCGTGCCTTGCATGGCATCAGTCGAGAAAAAAATCCACAAACACGAGCCCGTGTCTTAGAAGCTAGTCTCAAAGAAGTCTTACGATGGTTCACGGTGACGGCACGTCAATTACTCCAAGGAATCATTCAGATTCCTCATCAAACCAAACGCTTTTTCGATCGAAACAAAGTCGCTTTGGTCCAACTGGCCGATCCCCGCATCGACACTCAAACCAAAAAACAAATCATTTTGAAACCTGGAGGGAGCGGTACTCTAGGAGGGGTCATCATTCGCTCACTCTTAAGATGGGATCCTAATGCCCCCAAAGTTATCCCCAAGACAAAAGTCCAACGAAGCCCCAAGAAGAAAAAGAAAAAGACCAGGTCCCCAAGAAGAATAACTTCTCCAGTGGCAGGACCCTCCTCTTACCAGACACCACCACCCCGGAAAAAGAAAAGAAGCCCCCAGAAAAAGAAACAGAGAAAAAGTCCCCAGAAAAAGAAAAGTCCACAGAAGAAAACTAGTCGCAAGAGAGGCACTTCGGCCAGGACGCAACCTTACACTCGCAAACCACGACCTGCCACGGCAGTGACTGCGTCTCCGGCATCCTCACGTTCATCCACTTCTCCGTTGATGACACCCAGAACTGAAGAGTACTTGGAGACGTTGATCACACCAAGAACATCTCCGTTGATGACCCCCAAAAGAACTTCCCCAGTGGCAGGACCCTCCAATTTAGTGGCAGTGGCTGCTGCTCACAAAGTACCTTCTCCCAAAATCAAAGTCCAAGAAAGATCGGGCATGTTACAAAGTTTACTGGATTTGTCCAAGCAAGAACTGGCTCGATTTAGTCCGTTGCGTACCCCTGCACGACGTGTCATGCCTGTCCTCAAACTGATAAAACGTAAAGACAATCAGTGGCGACGCGTTCCAGTATAAAAAGAGCCTGTGACCAAGTCGGGGTATCAGTGAACTTGTAAAAGATGTCACCTCCAAGAAGCCACAAAAGAAAGAGACAAAGGCAGACGCGTCATCCGACAAAGCGCTTAGTCAAGCATCGACATTACCCTAAGAAAAGACACAGTCGTTCCAAGAAAAAGAGGCGTCAACAAAGGGGAGGATTCCTTGGCGATTTTGGGAAAAACATTGTCACCTTTATGACAAAGCGATAGTCCCAAAAAAAAGATAAAAGGGTGTGCGTTAAGTCATCGACGTTAGTGTCTGTTCGGTGAATGTCCCGGAACCCACAAGCAAAAATGTCACCCTCCAGAAAACCCCAAGGAAAGAAAAGGAAAGGACTGCCACCACGTTTAGCTAAACATGGGGACATGTTATCTGTCCTGTCCAAAGCTTCTCCACCCCTACGAAAAAAACTCATTCAAACGGCCTCCAAAGAGGTCATCGATACCGTGTGCGAATGTTGTTTGAACGTTTTGAAAGGCACGATCCCTTTGTCCAAGCACCAGAAACAATGCTTAGGCAAACATCGTCACGTTCTTCGCCAAATGGTTCGAAAGAAAATTCCCATTCGTCAAAAAAAGAAGATGTTGGTCCAACGTGGAGGCATTTTACCTCTCTTGTTAGGCCCCATACTGAAAGGAGTCTTGGGAACCATGTTGGGAGGACTGGTGGGAGCAAGATAAAAAGGCCCTCGGAAGTCCCAAGATCTCAGAATCGACCCCTGACAACCCCATGGAAGGACGAAAACGAGCTTTAGTGCCTTACAAACGATGGATGGAATACCATCGGTGGCAAGAACAACGCACCCCGCATTTACCTCCCAATCCCAATTTGAGCGAGATGTCCCAGTTACAACACGAATTGCAATCCTTGATGGATCGCCAAGATTTGTCCGAAACAGAAAAATCGCAAAAGTACGGTCAACTCTTGCAACGACTGCAACTCTTTCACCAGAAAGCTTTAGACGAAACAGCTCTACCCACTATGAAAGATTTTAAGACCTTGATGAAAAGTCCAGCACCATCACCAGTACCAGTACCAGTACCAGTACCACCAGTACCCGTGACCAAGACAGAAAAAGGAAAAGAAGAAGAAAAAGAAGAAGGGTTTCAAACTCCACCAGAAAAAGTACGCAAGTTAACAACACCACCTACCTCCAGAATTGGATGGATTAAAAAGATGATGGCCACCCCTTCTTCCTCACAAGAGAAAAAGAAAGTGAAGACAGAAGTGAAGACAGAAGTGAAACAAGAACCGATATCCCCCGCTCAGACATCCTCCTCCTCTTCGACACCTATTGCCGGTCGCACACGCAAAGCATTGCAATCCTAGAAAATACCCCAAGAGAAAAAGAGTAGCCTCTTCCAAGAGTGGGTGCCTTATTAAGACACCAATCAACACAAAAAAAATGGAAAAAGTCTTAGCCAGCATTTACTACGATCCCTCGCATCCTGCAGGTTACGCAGGAGTTCAAAAGTTGTATCGTGCTGACAAAACGCGACTGAAAAGTCTCCGTTTACCTCAAGTGCAACGATGGTTACAAGAACAAGCTACCTACACTTTACACAAACCCATTCGACGCAAGTTTGCCAGAAGTCGCACCCGAGTGGAAGGCATCGATCATCAATGGCAAGCCGATTTAGCCGATGTCTCTCATTTGGCCAGCTACAATCGTGGCTACAAATATTTGTTTTGTGTCATCGACGTCTTTTCCAAATTTGCCTGGGTCGTGCCTTTGACTTCCAAATCCAGCAGCGAGTTAGTGAGAGCCCTGCTCGGTACGTCCCCGACGAGGGCTGTCCCCAAGAAAAGTGGAGAGTTGGCCGTAGGAGATTGGGTGCGCATTGGCAAAACCAAACGCACTTTTGACAAAGGTTACTTACCTAACTGGACGACCGAACTGTTTCGCGTCACTGGACGAGTGCATGGCCGTCATCCTGCCGTCTATAAATTGGAAGACATGAACGGAGAAGTACTCAAAGGAACGTTTTATTTACCCGAGTTACAACGTGTCACCAAAAAAGAAGACGACGTGTACGACATCGAAAGCATTCTCGAACGCAGAACCCGTAAAGTGGGCAAACGACGTGTCAAAGAAGTCAAAGTACGTTGGAAAGGATATCCACCCAGTTTCGATTCTTGGATCGACGCTTCGCAAGTCATCGACTATAAAAAGAAGAAGTGACCATCATGCCCTTTCACACAGCAGACGCAGCTACGTCGACCACTCCTTCTTCCCCTAGTTCTTCTGTGCAAGATTTACAAAAACAACCCTTGTGGGTGTGGTGTGGAGAACGTGTGCCTAAAACGCAAATCGTCTTTTTCTGCCAAATCTTCGTGGTGTATTGTGTCATCGGGGCAGCCATCGCCAATTTGAGTTTGCAACAAGGAGACAAACAATTGTGGACCATTTTATTGAGCAGTTGCATCGGTTACCTGCTTCCTAATCCCTCCCTGAAATTCTCCTCGAACGGGAACCTTGTGTCCAGTGCCAGTGCCAGTCACCACTCCAACAACCACAACCAGAACCCCATTTTGGGCGGAGACACACCTCTGACGTCCACTAACCCCTCGGACAGCCACAGAACTCTAGAATTATGAGTCACGAAAACCAATTTTACTTAACCTTACCCAGTGACAGTTCCATGGAGGTGTTTCCCCACAACACGTTGTGCTGTTACACGGCTAAATTACCTCAAGCCATCCCCTTAGATCACGAAGCCCATTGGGAAGTGGCTTTAGTGGAAATGATTCACCCTACACAAATCAAAAACATCACCGAAAATCAAAACACTTTTGATGTCGAAATCCTGAACCAACAATTACAAGAAGCCATGAATGACATCGGGTTTTCAGGGATCACAACAACATCCACCAGCAATCCACCCTTCAAAATCTACACCGTGAAAATTCCAGCAGGGTTTTATTTTAGTGGCCAACATTTGGTGGACACCATTGCGGACAGGTTCGAGTTCGCCTTTGGCAAAGCCCTGAACAGAGTCAAAAAAAAGTGTCACCCTGGAGTACCATAAAGTGGCTCGTCGCTTACTGATGAAATTTCAGGATACCCAAACGTTGTCCATCAGTTTTAATCGTGACTTGTTTGATATTTTAGGTGGAGACACAAAAATGGCTCCAAATTTTAAACCGAAGATCAACAGCAATACGGAATTTTACAAGTTTTTTCGATTCCCTGTAGAACTGAGCCAAGGACTTAATTTGATCTTTGTGTACTCCGATGTGGTGGAGTATAACGTGGTGGGACACACCTCTGTACCGTTACTGCGTGTCATTCCTTTCAAAGTGGATAGTACCACGACCAGTGACCAGGAAGGTGGAAACACCTATCACGTCCACCGCGAATTTGTACATCCTCATTATTTACCCGTCAGCAAGTCGTATTTGGACACGGTCAACATTGCTATAAAAGGAGATTTGGGACAAAATATTCCATTCACCAAAGGAAAAGTCACGGTGAAACTCCATTTTCGAAAACGGTTCTCTCACGACTCGTAAGTCATGTATCCAGTGTACCAAGGGGTTGCTCGACAGCGAGGACACGGTTTAGGAGATATGCTGAAATCGGCCTTTCGTTCGGTGGCCCCGGTGTTGAAACCGATGGTGACACGCGGATTGCACGCCTTGAAAGATGCGGCACTGACACAAGGCAAAGAATTTCTCCAAAATGTCATCATCGACAAACAAAACCCTAAAGAAGCCTTCATGAGGGCAGGCAAAAATGTCTTGCTGCAAACGGGTAAAGACATTTTGGGCCGACGAGACACACCTATAAATGCCCTGCACGCTACCGAGTCAGGCATTCAGCAAGGACAAGGCAGAAAGAGACGACGAAGAAAACACCCTTTCACCAGACTTCAAGCGAGAAAGGCCAAGAAAAGAAGAACCGTTCGAGACTTAGACGTTTTCGATTATTGAGACACAGCAACAAAAAATGATGCACCGAGAATCTTGCGCTTGTTCCAAGACGGAACTGGATCTGTTTGCCATGCCCCCCACCATGATGACCATGCAAGAATCTCAGTGGGTGGAATTTCACCCCGTCTCCTCATTGACCGATTCTGCTTCCATCGAGTTTGAAATCAAGGGACAGCCCGAAGATTACATCGATCTGAACAGCAGTTACTTGTATTTGAAAGTCAAAGTTCTAGATAAGGATAATGGTGAAGTAGCAGACACTGAGCCAATAGCTCCCGCCAACAATTTCATGCATTCCTTGTTCAGCTCAGTGGACTTGTACTTGAACAACAAACTGGTTAGCAGCAGCATGGATACTTACCCTTACCGTGCCTACCTGGAAAATCTCTTGACGTACGGAATAGATGCCAAGAATACTCATCTCAATGCCTGTGTGCTGTGGGAACCTGATGAAGCGAAGGCATTTGAGGAAACAGATAAAGACAATGACGGTTTTGTGGAAAGACGAAGCAAAATCCTAGGTGGAAAGAGTTTAGAACTGATGGATCGTTTGCATTTGGACATGTGGTTGCAAGAGAAATATTTGCTGAACGCGGTCAATGTCCGCTTGAGACTGAATCGTAGCAGTGCCGCTTTCCATTTGTTGGCTGATGCTGCTGCTGGCAATCCTAAAAGCCAAATTTTAGAGGCCAAACTCTACGTACGACGCGTGGAAGTGTTACCCAAAGTAGGTAACGACATCAGTCAAACGTTGAGCAGAACGACCGCCAAGTATCCCATACGACGTGTGGAAGTGAAAACGTTCACCATTCCCAAGGGACAGCATTCTATGATCGAAGATCATCTGTTTCAAGGACAGTTACCCAAGCGTTTAATCCTTGGTATGGTCTCGAATTCAGCCTTCAACGGAGCCATCGCTGAAAATCCTTTCAACTTTAAACACTTCGACGTGAAGAAAATCGAAGTCAGTCGCGATGGCAAGACCTTGTGTACCCGACCTTTCGAACCTGACTTTGATCCCACAAAGATGAATTACTTGAGATCGTACTTGTCCCTGTACGAAGCCACCGGACAGTTAGGAACCAACACCAGTCACGGCATTACGTACGACGATTACGCAGGAGGCTATGCTTTGTGGGCTTTCGATTTCACTCCAGACCAAGGCAGCGACGAGGGACATTTCCACCCTATAAAATCTGGCCAGATTCGTGTGGAACTTCAGTTTGCAAAAGAACTACCAGCAACAGTGAACGTCATCCTGTATGCAGAATTCGATAATACCATAGAAATCAACAGTTTGAGAGAAGTCATTCTAGATTATTAGAAACCATGGAAGACTGTTATCCCTCTTTACCTAGTGGAGAGACTTTGGAGATGAAATGTGAGGAGACCGTGGAAAAAGAAGAAGAAGAAGTAATCATGATGAAATCGAGATGGCCAGAACAAGAAGCCCATTTAGTCTCCTGTTTTGCCAAATACTTGGTCGACAAAATGACGGAATTGATCAAGAAAAATTGTTATGGATGTCAAAACGATCATCCCAGTCAAATTCAACACGATAAATGCCTGATGTTGAGTCAAGAAGAAAAATTGGACGAGTATCTGGACGAAGCTTGGAGTCTCATCTCGAACAAAGACGTGTTGCACCAGTGGTATAAAGACTTGCGTGAACATTCTTGTCCACCATTAACCACTCAAGAGATCCATCGTATCGAAGCTCTCCTGAATCAGAGTGAGGAAACAGAACGAATAACCGTTTATTCGTCAGACATTTTCAAGCAAAAAGTCAGGATCGAATTGACAACGTATTATTACCTGTGAAGAAGAAAAAACACACAAATCAATGGATACCTGGGAACTTTATTACCTTTTGAACCACAGTTCGTATACGGCTTCTTGGAATCCTGTCGTCTGTGCTAAAGATGAACTCCCTCATCGCAAACCTAAAGACCATCAAGCTTACGTGATCAACACGGACGACAGTCATCTCCCAGGAACCCACTGGGTAGCCGTTTACTTTCCTCAAGAAGGCTGTGTGGAATATTTCGATTCGTACGGATTGCCCCCTTTGGAAGACGATATCATCGACTTTATGAGAAGAAATGCTCAAACCACCCGTTTCAATAACGTGAAATTACAAGGCACAGATTCATTGGTGTGTGGACAGTACTGTGTGTATTTTCTGCATCATCGCAGCCTGGGCTATTCCTTAGAACATTTAGTGACTCATTTTGATCCTCGTTCTTCTGCTAGAAACGATGTGAAAGTAGATCGATGGTTTTGTGACCATTATGCTTATCTTTTGTCTCAAGCTAGGAAACGTAGTGTCCATCAATGGCCTAATGATTTCCAACAGTGGAAATCACAATTTCATTCACAACGTTGTCAGCCCTGTTTAAAGTAGATTGTCAATTGAGAAAAAAATGTTTGTGATTTGAAAAAAATTGTTTGATGTTATAGTGTTGGATTATTGTTAAAAAATGTTAGAGTTGTTGTTGGTTAGTGTTAAGTGATTTTTGAATAAAAAATGTTGTGTTTTGAAAAAATGCCTTTGTCTTTTGTTTAGCTATAAGAATGTTGGATTGATGCTCTTTCATTTCTTACTATCCCTCTCATGACACTCACTGAACGTTGCGACTCGAAAACCGTGTGGGGGATGTTTTCCTTCATGTCCGCGCTTTGACTTTAAGAACCGGGTTGTTTCCAGTCTAACCATCCATTGTCGACTCATCCTCCTAAGAAGATGTGCTCCAAACTAGCTAAACTCAACGAAGCCTACGTGAATTTGCATAGGGTCAGACACAGTCTGATACCGAAGCCAGAAGAAATAGAGAATGTGAGAATGTTAAAAATCACTGAAGACCTGATAGAAGAGCTCTTCAGAGAAGAAATGAACAGGGAAAAAGAAGAATGGACAGAGAAGTACAGACTTCAGAGACAGCAGCAACAGCAACAACAGCAACAACAACAGCAGCAACCTGAATCTGACAGAGGCTTTGTCGATTGTCGTATCGACACCAAAGAGTTCTTCTTCTCTTTCCGAAGAAGCAGACCTATCGCCAGAAAGTCTATCCTCAGAGGACATCGCATTCTTAGAAACTAAAAAAGAATGCCATAGCAAAACAAAAAAAACAGCCCTTTTCAGGGCTACCCAATACTCTAGAAAAGAAATAACCATCGATTTGCCAATGTGTGTAGGTAGAGTAGTGTGAAAATAAACACTAACTCTTTTTCAAAAAAAAATGTGAGGGTATGTGTTTGTGTGTTTGTGTGTTTGTGTTTGTAAGTGATAAAGTAGGTTGGTGTGGATAGTAGATTAAAATGATGTTTGTTTTTTTGGCTGTCAGAGGTGTATATTTGGGGTTAGATTGGATTGCTTTGCGTATGTGGATAGTCTATTGAAGTGATTTATAAAAAATTTTACAATAGTGATGGGTAGCATAAAAAAGTGAGTGAGTGTTTCTTTTAGGTCCGCGCGTTGTTGTTGTTTTTTTGGTCATGATCTAGGTAAGATCAATTTTATGTTATTAGGGGGATGTTTTCCATCACGTCCGCGCTTTCACTATAAATTGAAACTCGCTGGGCAGTCCAGCTACCCTTGTTGATTGATCAACACAGCCAGAAGAATGAATAGCAGAATAGTGAAACTGTTAGAACTCCAGATGCACCTGGAATATGTCAGGCGCATAGTAAACGAACTATCAGCGGAGGCTATAGTAGAAGAAGCAAGAGTAAAGAAGGAAGAGGAGGAGAGAAGAGAGAGGGAAGAAGAGGAAAAGAAAAGAGAAGAGAGGATGTCGTTCAATATTCCCGAGACAGAGGATTGGGGTGTTGAAGCGAATCATCCTCCCTCTGCGCTCCCCATAAGAAAGGTGAAAGAAGACTGGGGAAGAAGATGCGTGTGTGGCGCCAGGCCAGGAAGGTGCAACCATTAGATAGGTGCATCAGGAGTTCAAAAAAAAAACCAACAGCCCTTTTCAGGGCTACCCAATACTCTAGAAAAGAAATAACGATCAATTTGCCAATGTGTGTAGGTAGAGTAGTGTGAAAATAAACACTAACTCTTTATTAAAAAATGAGAGGGTATGTGTTTGTGTGTTTGTGTGTTTGTAAGAGCTCAGGTATGTTTGTGTGAATAGTAGATTATGGGTTTCTTAGAGTATGTGAAGAGTATAGTTAGGGTTTTATTATATGAAATGAGAAAGTAGGGGGATGTTTTCCTTCACGTTCGCGCGTTGTTGTTGTTTTTTTTTTGGGTCATGATCTAGGTAAGATCAATTTTATGTTATTAGGGGGATGTTTTCCTTCACGTTCGCGCTTTCACTATAAGAACCCACAGTGTTCGTTGTTCAAACCATTCTGCAAAGAATAAAAAGAAGATGGCGTCAAACCAAATGGACAAAATACAAACCTTACAAGACGTTTTAGACAACTTAGGAATAATGGAACAGATGCTAATAAGACTCGTTGAAGACCATTATTCCTATAGTCCCCATCGTGTAAAGATGGAAATTAACAACTTAAGAAAAGCAAAGGACAAGATTAGTGGTGTGATGAAGGAAATAAAGGAGGAGAAGGAGGATGAAGAGGAAAAGATAAGAATAAGAACATGGAACGAAAAAATTGAAAAAGAAGAAGAAAATGAGAAGAGGAAGAAAGAAGAGGAGGAAGAGAAGAAAGAAGAGGAGGAGAAAAAAAAGAAGAGAAAGAGTGTTGGAGATAAAATAAGAAGTTGGTGGAGGAAAAGAAGAAATTAGAAGCAGAAGAAAACCCAAAGGCCCTTTTCAGGGCCAGCCATATTTCTCGAAAAGAGATAGTCTTTCCATTGCCTACCCCTTTTTTAAAAAAATTTTAAAAAAAAATCCCATGTTCAATTTCCATTGACGCTATACAGTCCCACCCTGTTTAAATCCTTTGACGCTATACAGTCCCAATTCCCATGTTCAATTCCTCTTGAGGCTATATCGTCCCACGATTTTTCTCTATGTTAAATTCCTATTGAGGCTATATGTTCCCACGATTTTTCTCCATGTTAAATTTCCATTGAGGCTATATGTTCCCAAGGGTGTTTTTAATGCTAATTCCCATTGAGGCTATAGGATCCCCATTCACTACTGTTAGATGTGGAAAAATTTAATTGCCTCGCAGCTAAGGAAAACTACATTTTAGTGCCGGGCAACCAAGTGTTTCAAAACTATAGCCCAGCAGAACAACATTGACTTTGATTAATATGCTTGATGAAAGGGTTGATTTTTATAATGCACAATAAATCAAATGAGCTGCTCAAATACACGTTGGCAATTAATCTAGAATTGGGTTAAATTTTATAAATGATGGTCTGATACGTATTTGGTGGAGTCAACCATACGTAAAGAACCCACATCATCTTGACGACCAGAGGCTTAATAATCGATGTTAGTACCGGATGTTAAGTTCCATGTAAGGTGGTATGTTCACGTTTGTTTACTACTCTGTTGTACAACAAAAATTACCCATGGAATGTTGGACTGGAAAAGACACCAAGGAAATATCTTTTCTCAAATAACCATATTATATTCGGTCATAATTCTCAGGTTGTCATATGCTTATGTTGTTGCTTTTTTCAATTTCCTCCACACTGTTTAAATCACCTTCAGATCAGTACTCTGAATAGCATAGTTGCGATAACGTTACAATAAAAAGACGCCAAAGTCGATCTGGTATTGGTCACCTGACTGACATCTGCCTCCTAGCCAAACACAAAAGTATTTGGTCATGAACAGACGGTAATTAGGACATCTGCCTTATAGCCGAACGCAAGGGCATTTGGTCATGAACAGACGGAAATTAGGACATCTGCCTTATAGCCGAACGCAAGGGCATTTGGTCATGAACAGACGGAAATTAGGACATCTGCCTTATAGCCGAACGCAAGGGCATTTGGTCATGAACAGACGGAAATTAGGACATCTGCCTTATAGCCGAACGCAAGAGTATTTGGTCATGAACAGACGGAAATTAGGACATCTGCCTTATAGCCGAACGCAAGGGCATTTGGTCATGAACGGACGGAAATTAGGACATCTGCCTTATAGCCGAACGCAAGGGCATTTGGTCATGAACAGACGGTAATTAGGACATCTGCCTTATAGCCGAACGCAAGGGCATTTGGTCATGAACAGACGGAAATTAGGACATCTGCCTCATTGTAGGAACAACGCAAGAGTATTTGGTCATGAACAGACGGTAATTAGGACATCTGCCTTATAGCCGAACGCAAGAGCATTTGGTCATGAACAGACGGTAATTAGGACA
Source organism: Sinohyriopsis cumingii (assembly GCA_028554795.2). NCBI lineage: Eukaryota > Metazoa > Mollusca > Bivalvia > Unionida > Unionidae > Sinohyriopsis > Sinohyriopsis cumingii. The sequence goes on from CM068827.1 coordinate 127,520,133, forward strand.
TCTGCCTTATAGCCGAACGCAAGAGTATTTGGTCATGAACAGACGGAAATTAGGACATCTGCCTTATAGCCGAACGCAAGGGCATTTGGTCATGAACAGACGGAAATTAGGACATCTGCCTTATAGCCGAACGCAAGGGCATTTGGTCATGAACAGACGGAAATTAGGACATCTGCCTCATTGCAGGAACAACGCAAGAGTATTTGGTCATGAACAGACCGTAATTAGGACATCTGCCTTATAGCCGAACGCAAGGGCATTTGGTCATGAACAGACGGAAATTAGGACATCTGCCTCATTGCAGGAACAACGCAAGAGTATTTGGTCATGAACAGACGGTGATTAGGACATCTGCCTCATAGCACGAACGGAAGAGTGTTTGATGATGAACAGACGGTAATTAAGACATCTGCCTCATAGATGAACGCAAGAGTATTTGGTCATGAACAGACTGTAATTAGGACGCATTCAGTTTCAATTTATTCCACTGATGTTGATAGCATATGTTAAAAAAAAAAAACAATTGTTTAAAGGTCGATCTAGTTTTAGTGTTTTCGTCCATATGCGATGGCATGTCAGCATTATGCTTGTCGAAGACTGAAAGGTCCCATGCCATGATACTTTGTGCTATAATTGTTCAAATTCTATTCAACGCTTTCCTGAGATGAAGTTATTTACATGTTGTTTTTTTTTCTCTTGAATAACGTCATCTCTATTTGGTGGTGGAACACCATAATTTTCATATAAATCTGAAAGGTTTTAAAACTAGGGCATTTTCTGTCAAGTTTGATAAAATTCTAAAGGTTTTTCTGTTTTTCGTAACAATATATTTTATAGCAGATTGGTATCATTGACGTGTCCTTAATAAAAAAAAATGTTTCTTTCCAATTTGCTAAATTTTCATTTAGCAGTTGTTCCAATCAGTCGTTTGAAAGAGACTGCATTTTAATAATAATGATCGTATGTTATAACGATTCGGCATCACTTGTATAAACTGGAAGGTCTTTGTTCCTAGATTTCTCTTAAATATGGTCAATTTCGGTTGCGATTACTATGAGAAACATTTGTTTAATTTTTTGCTTCTTTGAAACCAGATATATTTGTGTGCATTGACATCTGTTGCACGAAATTTAAAAGCCGGTTAAGGACGGATGATTTCTGTTCGATTAGGTCAAATTCTGTTGGGGGCTTTTCAATGTAGTTTCAATGTTTTTCACTTTTAGCAAGTGTCTCACTTTGATGGTGAATTGGCATTTTTGGTATAAGTGTAAAAGCCCTTTGTGCAATTATGCTTCTTACAAAATTGTTTTACATACTGTGGAGCAGGTTTGTGAAGAAGTAGTTTAACTTTTTCTTTATATTGAGCAAAAGTGGCCATAACTGATGGAGAATCAGTGTTACTTGCGTCAATAGTAAGACCTCTACAAAATACTTTCTATCATTATTGTTCAAACTGAGTTCAATTTTTGAAAAAAATGTTCTTTATTTTTTATTTCACGCTGATCAAATACAGTGGCGGATCGGCACCATTTGCATAGATTTGAAGGAAGGTACTTTGCCTTTTCCTAAGAAAACTTCTTCCATTGAGAGTGTTCTTATTCAAGGAGTATAGTGTGGCTTTATTAATATTCCTCCCCCATTGCGCAAATTTGTCATCAGACTTAGTCTCATAATCCGTGACAGTCAGAATGGTATCGTCTTTCCCCATCGATGGTTTTATTTATTATTAGGCAAAGACCTAGCTTGACATAAAGTTGTATTTAATTCACTTGTAACTGACCAGTTATCCCTTGTTCCGATTAGAAAGTTGATCCTACTGGAAAGGTATCCCTGATTAAAATCCAGCTTGTGCAGTTATTAGAGTTATGTCAAAGAAAATTCTTGAGAATGATTTCGATTGGGAAATTATTCCTTTAGCTGACACATGTACTGGTCAAGCTTTTGGTCAGGCCACTTTCACTCCTTGTTTGGATCAACCAAAATGTATTGATTACAGTGATCCTCCTTTAACTACTCATTCTCTTTATTCTAATCAAGGTGATAAACGATACTCACTTGTCGCCAACAGGTAAAAGATCCTGAGACATCCTGTTTGTTTCAGAAGGCTATTAGAGAAACAGAAGCCACAGAAGTACCTGTTTATTTTGTTAACAATTGGGTCGTTATGATAATATGGAGATCACCAGAGGTACCTCCCGTGGTGACGAATGGACAGTGAGGAATCATTTTGTAGTTGCAAAGTCGTATCGACAAGACATTTTAGTTTAGCTCATAAGCCTCCTTTGGCAAGTCGTTTAGGTATCAAACAAACGTATCACAATATCCTGAATCACTTTTGTTGGCCAAAGATGAAAAGTCACGTATATAAATACAGCAGATCTTGACACTCTTGTCAAATGGTATGAAAACCTAACCGGAAGCTACCTAAGGCTCATCTGCAACATATTCATGCATTTGCCAAACCATTTAGCAGAATAGTGGAAAATTGTGTTGGTTCCTTACTTACGTCAAACACAGGCAACCAAAACTTGTTGACCATAATGTGTGCTTATACAAGTTTCCCAGAGGCAAATCTTTTGAGGAATATAACAGATAGAATCATAGTAATACCTTCGATAAAGCATTTTACTCAACTTGGCCTACCCACATTTCTCCAATCTGATCAACGGTCAAATTTTATGTCTGGAATTGTCCAGCCAGTTATGCACGAACTTTGCGTCCAGCCATTCAAGCCTTCCGCCTATCACCCTGAAAGTCAATGGCTTTAGGAAGATTACATGAAACTTTGAAAAATTAGATTAGGTCATATTGCTGTGATACTGGAAAAGATTGGCATGAATGTGTTTATTTATTGATGTTCGCTTGTAGGGAATCAGTTCATGAATCTTTAGGATTTAGTCCATGTTAACTAGATTTAGAACACAATGTCCGTGGAACATTGAATTTGCTAAAAGAGAAACTTTTTTTAAAATGATGATATAAAAATTAATCTTCTCGATTCTGTTTTCTTTTCCTAAATTCAAGTTGTCAAAGGCTCGTGAGGTAACAAGAACTAAGATGTGCTCTAATCAATCAAAGATGAAACTTAGATACCACAGATCTATAATAGACAGAACTTTTCAGTCTGGTTATATAGTTCTGGCTGCCTTGCTTATTCTTCAAAGTGTTCAGACAAAGTTAGGAAGAAAATGAAGAAAATATATTAAAGGAGTACTGGTATATGGGTAGCAATAGCCAGGATAATATCGCAGTCAGTTTAGTTGCACCTGCCCCACACAGTGAGGATTTAAGCAGGGGAATGCAATCAAACTGTAGTGATTTTGGAGATAGCATTCTTCGGAATTCAGAAATTATCTGGACCATAAACCTTTACAGCTGCAGCAACAAGACAAAAATGAACTAAAACTGCTCGTGTCTCCAGATGTTTCTACACGAGCAAACAAAATCTACCATGAGGTTGAAATTGTAAAATCCAAATCTCTGAATCAGCATCCATACAGGATGAACCCTCTCAACAGGAATGTTTGAAAAACATAAATTCAGTATTTGCTGGCGAATGATTTTATAGAAATGAGTAAAAGTGGAGTTTGCCATGTATAATTGTACAGAAACCAGATAATACTTTCCGCATGTGCACAGACAATAGAAAGTTGAACAGTGTGACGAAACCAGATTCATTTTCATTGTTGAGGATCAACGACTTCATCGATAACATATGAAATGCAGAGTATGTCACTAAATTTGACCTTTTGAAAGGATTCTGATAAATTCCACTGAGGAAAAGGGCACAGAAAATTTCGGCATTCACAACTCCAGTGATGCCGTTTGAGATAAAAGATTCTCCTTATACTTTTCAACGTTTAATGAACTTGGTTACATCATTACATCTGGTCTAGATAATTGTGACACTCACATCGATGATATCCTCATCTACAACGACATCTCGAAAGATCATTTAAAGACACTTCAGAAATCTTTTGACAGACTCACCGATACAAATTTGACAATAATTAAATAGAGTGAGTTTTGGCTTGCTTGTGTTACATTTCTAGGACAAATCCTGACACATAAAGCAGTTAAACCTATAAATGCTAAGGTCAGACTATCTCTCAATTCCATGTAAATTCAAGTGAACTGATGCAAATTTTATGGGTATGGCTAGATACTATCGGAAATTTTGCTCCAAGTTTTCCATAATTATTGAACCCCTGATCACTTCGTTAAGTATGAAGTATCATTGGTCTGAAGAATGTCGAGAACCTTTTGATATGTTAAAGGCCATTCTTAAGAGTGCACAGATCTTTCAGTTCCAAATTTCAATCAATCATTTAAAATGGCTGTTGATGTAAGTGATTTTCATGTTAGTGCAGTTTTGAGTCAAGAAGACAAAATCGTGAAGTTCATCCAATGTGCTAGTTTCGTAAGAAATTAAACAAGTTCAAGGAAAATTAATCCACAGTCGATAAGGAATGTTGGCTGGCTTTGCAATACGTTGAAACGTATATTAATTCAGCTCCTTCTCTAATTATTGTGTTTAGTGATTATAACCCTGTTACTTTCATTGGCAAGATGAAAAGCAGAAATCAAAGATTGTTATTGTGGAGTTTGATGTTTCAATAATACAATATTGGCATCAGGCACATCACCGGAAAAGATAATCTCATAGCATAGGCACACTCATGTGCATGGCAATATTGTATTTTTCATGCATACTTGTTGTCATTCATAAGATTTCATCTTATATGGATTTTGATCACATGAATATTTTACTGATAGTTTAAAGAAAGTTTTATTGTTAAAATCTTTCGTTTGCGTTACGATGGTAGGTATTACAAAACTTGTTGCTTCTAACTTTTTTATTACTTGTTTTAAGAGAATATATTCGTAATTACACAATGCTGTTGCTTTGTTTCTCACTCTTTATATGTATAAACTGAACAGAAGTTTTCTTTCCATCATTTGATTAACGACATTGCTGTTACAACTTCAAAAGGGAAGAAAATTTCTGTAACGAAATATTTTTACTGTAATATATATTTTATGCACATTGCAACCTTTCCATGACTATCACCTGTCTAGATTTACTGTCGTGATATGTTACACTTCCTGTCTTGCTGATCTCACCAGCTTTTAAGTTTTGTACAAAATCTGTTAAAATCAGATATTTTTTTATCATAAGCTAGACATAATTGAAGCCTTACAATAATATTTTGGTGGTTTTAAGGTGTGTATGATGATGTGGTGAAATAATGAAGCGGTTTTAAGGTGTGGATGATGATATGGTGAAATATTATAGTGATTTTAAGATTTTATGGTGAAATATTAAAGACGTTTTAAGATGTATATGATGATGTGGTGAAATATTAAAGGAATGTTAAGGTGTGTATGGTGATATGGTGAAATATTATAGTGGTTTTAAGATGTATATGATAATATGGTGAACTATTAAATGCGTTTTAAGGTGTACATAATGATGTGGTGAAATATTAAAGAAGTTTTAAGGTGTGTATGATGATTTGGTAGGTTTCATGTCTTGTTTGTCTCACATGCTAAGAGTGTGTGTGTGTGTGTGTGTGTGTGTGTGTGTGTGTGTGTGTGATTTGGATTTTTAACATAGCTTTAACAATTTTCCAGTCATATCGCTACGATGTCTGCAGTGTGGCAATTTAGTGATTTATAACACTGGGACATGTAGGATAATGTCTCACCCAGTCACATTATCCTCAAACCAGCACGACCAGTACGAACACTATCCTCTTAATACTGAACGCCTAACGAGGCAGCTGTAATACCAGCTTTATAAGTCTTTGGTATGACTCGGCCAGAGTTCGAACCCGCGACCTCCCGCATCCGAGACGGACGCTCTAACCACTAGTCTACCGGAGTGGTCTCACGTGCTAAATAGAAATTTGACACATGCTAAGTAGAAAACATGATGCAACACTCTGAGCAATGTACGTGTTTTGTTGTAAAATAATTAAAACGTGACGTGTCTTCTGCATGTTATTCTGCATTTAAGTCAACTTTTGCAATAACATTACCACAGGTCCGTAGCATATACGCAGACATGGTAGGAGTTCATGTTTTGTCAGTGTCGTCCGCTTCGGCATTAGGCATACTTCACCGTTGTGGCCAATGTTAAATTTGTTTAATGCCAATTGTTATGAATTGACCACATTTTCTAACATATATTGGATACGGTCACGTGATACTGACCTGGACATTTTTACACACCGATAAATTCTGAGGACTACTTTTGATTCCTTGTTTTAAGGTCATTTATGTAAGTTTTCTCTATTTCAACGCATTACACCATAATAATAACAACAAGTCCCCACACATTCAACCTTCTCATTTACGACCCAAATTTATAAAACCCAGATTAAATCGCGAACTAAAAGTTAAAACATTGTAACTGCACATACCGTCCTGCACTCCAATCCTCTCACCTTTTGTCTAAGAATATATATGACAGGCTTTACAAGCCAGTCTTCAGAAGGTAATGCATTTCGCGTTGATCACATGTTTCAGTAGCAGCTAAAGGTCATGGTCATATGAACAGTATGGGATATCACTCAAATATACACAAGTTTGCTTTTGAAAGGTCGAAATGCGCAGAAATCAGGAACAACGGATGCTAAAACATGCTTAAAGTGAAAAATAGGCATGACCTGTTTTATATAATATCAACAATTTAATAGACAGTTATAAACAATAGTCATAACAATCTCCTTATATAACTGCCATCACCCACTCTGACACTCTACCATATATTACTGTATAGAAATAAACCATCTTGGCTAACGAAGATGAGGCTGTGTATTCTGTCAAAAAGAAGAGGCTAATGAAAGAAAACTTCGTTCTACGTGAAAGTGAGCGCTTTTAAAAAATGAAATCTGCTGATATGAAGACAGAAAGTTAATTGGAATTATAAGAAAACGATATTTCCGGTTTTGTCGTTTATCTTTAACATCAGTTTCTGGAATCGACTCAACATGTAGGATAATACTTCTTTATGCCATAAGAATATAATATAAAAGGAGTTAAACGAAATAGATTCCGGGAAATAACGGCAACAAATACATACAGATTAGTTGCTAAAGACATAAAAAGAAGAAAAACAATCCGTTTTGTATCTTATTTCTGATGATTCCGGAATAGTACAACAGAACGTGCTACTAGCAATCTAGCAGAAAGTGAGCCAAAGATGCAAACGGAATTGAAGCTCTCCAAGAAAAACAACCAGATAAAGGAAATCAGAAAGAGTCAGAGAGACGGATTCAGTGCAAGAGCATCATGTCTTATTGACAGAAACCACTGCTCTGTACGCAGTTATACCAAACACCACTTCTGTTACTTTTCCTCTCTTTGTCTCATCTGCGAAGGCTTGGTGAGATATAGTAGTCATATTTTGGAAGGCGGTGGCAGTGTAGTTCTCAACAATATTGTTAATTTGCGTGAAACTTTGGAGTGTCGCATATATTCTACATCAGTTGCTGCATTCACATTTTGAAATAATATCGCAATAAGACTAAAGTTTATTTCGTAATATCAAGGAGTTCCTATCATGTATTTCAAGCTTCCTTAATTAGAAAGCTTGGTTCATAATTTTTAACATCGCTGAAGTTATGCACTAAAGGATTTAATGTAAAATATCTTCTACGTCTTTTGACGCACCAAACTGAAATTTTAGATTAATAATATTTGGGGTCTAAAAGTTCATACAGTGATCTGCTTGGAGTTCATGTCTTGCGTGTCTTGCCTGTGAAGTGAAGTAGCTTGTATCCGCATTGTGAACAACTTTTAAGTATCGTCGAAGATGTTTAGAATCACATATCTTCTCCATTTTGTACAGCATTTAAGTGAACCTTCTATACAGTATTTCCCTAGATCCAGACATTATAAACTGATATCGTACGAGTTTATGTCTTGCCTCTATCGCCTGGTTAAGCAGATGGAGTATTTGATTGTTCCAAGCAATGTTAAAGCTCTTTTTGTTAGCGTTTGTGAAAGTCTTCAACATCATTTCATGTATTTAACGGAAACACTCGTATATGCTTATATACTTTCTTGTCTTCTCTGCTGAAGCAGAGCAAATTTTCTGCATCATATGCAACAATGCTAAAGTTTTGTGACAATAGTTATGAAGGTCATATTCACTAATTAAGATGACACATTCAGACGTACCTAAGAAAACTTGTTTTGATGTTACCTGCACAACGATACGCTCAATTATAGTCTCAGATGTACTATGTCCAAAACATACAGACAGTCCTGTATGCATAAAATATGGTTGTGAATTGATAATTATATGACAGTGATGTGTCCCATTTTGCTTATAATTTTCTTCTGCCATTTCTGCTGCTAGTTATTCATAAACACCGTGTCCTCAAACTATAAACGTTTACGGACTTATGAATTTAAGAAGCTTAATTGACGAAATTAGTTTACCAAAACAATACGTATGTTTATTCCAGACGATAATTATTGTAAAGCAGCAGTTTTCATTTGACTTAATCTGGGTCTTGTATAGATACGCGTCATGATAAAAAGAAAAATTAAATTGAAATTTTTTTGATAACTTCATGGCGTCCTCGGTATTAAATTGTATTTGACTGGGTGTGTTTTATTTCTCAACGTATTGGACTCTGGCCTATATTACAATCAAATTGTGAAGAATTTATTTATAGCAGAGAGTTCGTAGTGATGGTAAAATATCATCTGAAATTACATATATGTTTTCTGTATATCATACAGTAGACCATCTAAATCTTTCAGGAAATTTTATTTCCTCCTGAAGAATAATTAAGTAAATTTGTATATATTCATAATAACATTACGACCTTAGTTTTTTATATTTTTTATTAGATTCCTCTTACACAGCAAACTTTTCTTAGTAACGTATTATTCGTATTTCATTGTAACGTGGATAAGATAATTAAAGGATCTCATCTTAATATTGTTACACGCGCAGGGGTATTTACTTGACCGAGTGGTTGTCAAACCCTGGATCGATTCTCGCTTGAAGTCATAAGTTTACCCAGACTTTCCAAAGACTTCCATACAACTTCAGTTGTAAATTAGAAAGCCCGACGTGTCCATTCTATACCTAAATTTCACTCTACTTAATGCAAGACCACAGATAAAACAATCTGCCAAATATATATCAACAGCACATCTGCATGTTTAATCTTCATCATGTTTCCGTACCTCCAAGCGTTCACGCCTGAGAAAATATACGAGTATCCCATAACACTGGGGGCCGAGTGGCCGAGTGGTCTAAAATTCTGTCCGTTACGGATCACTGCCATCTCACCTCTGTCTGCGTGGGTTTGAGTCTAGGATTCGGCCAACGTGGGTATGTGAGAAAGCTTGCCAGTAGCTTCTCGTGGGTCGGTGGTTTTTCCCGGGCTTTTTCCGGGTTCTTCCTCCACCATTAATACTGGCCGCCATGCATAGCCTATCGTGTGCTGAAAAATGGCGTTAAACCCCACAACAACAACCTAACACTGGGAACTATTTTAACCCCGCCACCTTAGGCCAGTCAATGTATGCTTTCCAGGCACATTTCGCCAATATAACTGCACCACATTTGTCCCCATGGCGACATAAACGGTATCTGCCAAGTCCCTTCTTAAAATTGCCTTGTGTAATTTACCGGTTTCCTACCGTAGATACTGCCACTGCAGTCCACCACCAATGTACACCACTAGATTTTAACATGGACTATCTTACGACAGGGACATAAATCACCTTTTCGTGTCATTACCACTATAGTAAGACTTAGTCCATGGCGCCTAATGCTGGTGTATGTAGATGATATTGACAAAAATTACTGTACTGTTTGGCCTAGCACGTTCCAATTCTTCGTCTGTTTGGCCTAACTTGTTCCGATTATTTATCTCTGTGGATTAGCTCGTTCTGATTATTGATCTGTTTGGCCTAGCTCGTTCCGATTATTGATCTGTATGGCCAGACTCGTTCTGATTATTGATCTGTTTGGCCTAGCTCGTTCCGATTATTGATCTGTTTGGCCTAGCTCGTTCCGATTATTGGTAATTATGGCCTAGCTCGTTCCGATTATTGATCTATATGGCCTTGCATGTTCCGATTATTGGTATGTATGGTCTAGCTCGTTCCGATTATCGGTATGTATGGCCTTACTCGTTCTGATTATTGGTATGTATTGCCTTGCTCGTTCCGGAGTCAAACATTTAGTCGGGTTTGGACAACTAACGTTGATTCACAATGTTAACACGTGTGCTGACACCTATAAACCTAACGGAAAAAGGTTGAGCAAAAAGCCAATAGTTTGACTTGTGACACACAGTACAAAGGACTCAGAGCACACCTACCAAACAATGTGACACGTAGCAAGCAAAACAAATATTACCAATCATTGCACGTATACAGTAAAACAATTAAAAGATGACTATTAACACTACCACCAAAACATTAATAGTAAAGATAAACTAGCAAAGCAATTACCATGTTGCATGACTACCAGAATACTTACTTTGAAACATGCCTCACAGAACACTTACTATAAGACGTTTTTAGTTACAAAAATATTTATTTGAGAAACTTTGTCAAATTCAATTACAAACATATGATTTGGGGCATTCAGTAGAAAACATAAGCTTATTAGCACTCTCTCTCCATCCATCAAATGTAAAGATGATTAAAGTTTGAAAGTTAGATGTGGAAAAATTGAATTGCCTCGCAGCTAAGGAAAACTACATTTTAGTGCCGGGCAACCAAGTGTTTCAAAACTATAGCCCAGCCGAACAACATTGACTTTGATTAATATGCCTGATGAAAGGGTTGATTTTTATAATGCACAATAAATCAAATGAGCTGCTCAAATACACGTTGGCTATTAATCTAGAATTGGGTTAAGTTTCATAAATGATGGTCTGTTACGTATTTGGCGGAGTCAACCATACGTAAAGAACCCACATCATCTTGACGACCAGGGGCTCAATAATCGATGTTAGTACCGGATGTTAAGTTCCATGTAAGGTGGTATGTTCACATTTATTTACTACTCTGTTGTACAACAAAAATTACCCATGGAATGTTGGACTGGAAAAGACACCAAGGAAATATCTTTTCTCAAATAACCATATTATATTCGGTCATAATTCTCAGGTTGTCATCTGCTTATGTTGTTGCTTTTTTCAATTTCCTCCACACTGTTTAAATCACCTTCGCATCAATACTCTGAATAGCATAGTTGCGATAACGTTACAATAAAAAGACGCCAAAGTCGATCTGGTATTGCGCACCTGACTGACATCTGCCTCATAGACGAACGCAAGAGTACTTGGTCATGAACAGACGGTAATTAGGACATTTGCCTCATTGCAGGAACAACACAAGAGTGTTTGGTCATGAACAGACGGTAATAAGGACATCTGCCTCATAGATGAACGCAAGGGCATTTGGTCATGAACAGACGGTAATTAGGACATCTGCCTCATAGACGAACTAAAGAGTATTTGGTCATAAACAGACGGAAATTAGGACATCTGCCTCATTGCACGAACGGAAGAGCGTTTGATGATGAACATACGGTAATTTGGACTTCTGCCTCATAGACGAAGACAAGAGTATTTGGTCATGAACAGACGGTAATTAGGACATCTGCCTTATAGCCGAACGCAAGGGCATTTGGTCATGAACAGACGGAAATTAGAACGCATTCAGGTTCAGTTTATTCCAGTGATGTTGATAGCATATGTTAAGAAAAAAAAACAATTGTTTAAAGGTCGATCTAGTTTTAGTATTTTCGTCCATATGCGATGGCATGTCATCATTATACTTGTCGAAGACTGAAAGCTCCCATGCCATGATACTTTGTGCTATAATTGTTCAAATACTATTCAACGGTTTCCTGAGATGAAGTTGTGTATATGATTTTTTTTCTCTTGAATAACGTCATCTCTGTTTGGTGGTGGAACACCATAATTTGCATATAAATCTGAAAGGTTTTAAAACTAGGGCATTTTCTGTCAAGTTTGATAAAATTCTAAAGGTTTTTTGTTTTTCGTAACAATATATTTTATAGCAGATTGGTATCATTGACGTGTCCTTAATAAAAAAAAATGTTCTTTCCAATTTGCTAAATTTTCATTTAGCAGTTGTTCCAATCAGTCGTTTGAAAGAGATTGCATTTTAAAAATAATGTTCGTATGTTATAACGATTCGGCATCACTTGTAAAAACTGGAAGGTCTTTGTTCCTAGATTTCTCTTAAATATGGTCAATTTCGGTTGCGATTACTATAAGAAACATTTCTTTAATGTTTTGCTTCTTTTAAACCAGACATATGTGTGTGCATTGACATCTTTTGCACGAAATTTAAAAGCTGGTTAAGGACGGATGATTTCTGTTCGATTAGGTCAAATTCTGTTGCGGGCTTTTCAATGTAGTTTCAATGTTTTTCACTTTTAGCAAGTGTCTCACTTTGATGGTGAATTGGCATTTTTGGTATAAGTGTAAAAGCCCTTTGTGCAATTATGCTTCTTACAAAATTGTTTTACATACTGTGGAGCAGGTTTGTGAAGAAGTAGTTTAACTTTTTCTTTATATTGAGCAAAAGTGGCCATAACTGATGGAGAATCAGTGTTACTTGCGTCAATAGCAAGACCTCTACAAAATACTTTCTATCATTATTGTTCAAACTGAGTTCAATTTTTGAAAAAAATGTTCTTTATTTTTTATTTCACGCTGATCAAATACAGTGGCGGATCGGCACCATTTGCGTAGATTTGAAGGAAGGTACTTTGCCTTTTCCTAAGAAAACTTCTTCCATTGAGAGTGTTCTTATTCAAGGAGTATAGTGTGGCTTTATTAATATTCCTCCCCATTGCGCAAATTTGTCATCAGACTTAGTCTCATAATCCGTGACAGTCAGAATGGTATCGTCTTTCCCCATCGATGGTTTTATTTATTATTAGGCAAAGACCTAGCTTGACGTAAAGTTGCATTTAATTCACTTGTAACTGACCAGTTATCCCTTGTTCCGATTAGAAAGTTGATCCTACTGGAAAGGTATCCCTGATTAAAATCCAGCTTGTGCAGTTATTAGAGTTATGTCAAAGAAAATTCTTGAGAATGATTTCGATTGGGAAATTATTCCTTTAGCTGACACATTTATTGGTCAAGCTTTTGATCAGGTCACTTTCACTCCTTGTTTGGATCAACCAAAATGTATTGATTACAGTGATCCTCCTTTAACTACTCATTCTCTTTATTCTAATCAAGGTGATAAACGATACTCACTTGTCGCCAACAGGTTAAAGATCCTGAGACATCCTGTTTGTTTCAGAAAGCTATTAGAGAAACAGAAGCCACAGAAGTACCTGTTTATTTTGTTAACAATTGGGTCGTTATGATAATATGGAGACCACCAGAGGTACCTCCCGTGGTGACGACTGGACAGTGAGGAATCATTTTGTAGTTGCAAAGTCATATCGACAAGACATTTTAGTCTAGCTCATAAGTCTCCTTTGGCAAGTCGTTTAGGTATCAGACAAACGTATTACAATATCCTGAATCACTTTTGTTGGCCAAAGATGAAAAGTCACGTGCATAAATACAGCAGATCTTGACACTCTTGTCAAATGGTATAAAAACCTAACCGGAAGCTACCTAAGGCTCATCTGCAACATATTCCTGCATTTGCCTAACCATTTAGCAGAATAGTGGAAAATTGTGTTGGTTCCTTACTTACGTCAAACACAGGCAACCAAAACTTGTTGACCATAATGTGTGTTTATACAAGTTTCCCAGAGGCAAATCTTTTGAGGAATATAACAGATAGAATCATAGTAATACCTTCGATAAAGCTTTTTACTCAACTTGGCCTACCCACATTTCTCCAATCTGATCAACGGTCAAATTTTATGTCTGGAATTGTCCAGCCAGTTATGCACGAATTTTGCGTCCAGCCATTCAAGCCTTAACTAGATTTAGAACACAATGTCCGTGGAACATTGAATTTGCTAAAAGAGAAACCTTTTTAAAATGATGATATAAAAATTAATCTTCTCGATTCTGTTTTCTTTTCCTAAATTCAAGTTATCAAAGGCTCGTGAGGTAACAAGAACTAAGATGTGCTCTAATCAATCAAAGATGAAATTTAGATACCACAGATCTATAATAGACAGAACTTTTCAGTCTGGTTATATAGTTCTGGCTGCCTTGCTTATTCTTCAAAGTGTTCAGACAAAGTTAGGAAGAAAATGAAGAAAATATATTAAAGGAGTACTGGTATATGGGTAGCAATAGCCAGGATAATATCGCAGTCAGTTTAGTTGCACCTGCCCCACACAGTGAGGATTTAAGCAAGGGAATGCAATCAAACTGTAGTGATTTTGGAGTAAGCATTCTTCGTAATTCAGGAATTATCTGGACCATAAACCTTTACATCTGCAGCAACAAGAGAAAAATGAACTAAAACAGCTCTTGTCTCCAGATGTTTCTACACGAGCAAACAAAATCTACCATGAGGTTGAAATTGTAAAATCCAAATCTCTAAATCAGCATCCATACAGGATGAACCCTCTCAACAGGAATGTTTGAAAAACATGAATTCAGTATTTGTTGGCGAAGGATTTTATAGAAATGAGTAAAAGTGGAGTTTGCCATGTATAATTGTATGGAAACCAGATAATACTTTCCGCATGTGCACAGGCAATAGAAAGTTGAACAGTGTGACGAAACCAGATTCATTTTCATTGTTGAGGATCAACGACTTCATCGATAACATATGAAATGCAGAGTATGTCACTAAATTTGACCTTTTGAAAGGATTCTGATAAATTCCACTGAGGAAAAGGGCACAGAAAATTTCGGCATTCACAACTCCAGTGATGCCGTTTGAGATTAAAGATTCTCCTTATACTTTTCAACGTTTAATGAACTTGGTTACATCATTACATCTGGTCTACATAATTGTGACACTCACATCGATGATATCCTCATCTACAACGACATCTCGAAAGATCATTTAAAGACACTTTGGAAATCTTTTGACAGACTCACTGATACAAATTTGACAATAATTAAATAGAGTGAGTTTTGGCTTGCTTGTGTTACATTTCTAGGACAAATCCTGACACATAAAGCAGTTAAACCTATAAATGCTAAGGTCAGACTATCTCTCAATTCCATGTAAATTAAAGGGAACTGATGCAAATTTTATGGGTATGGCTAGATACTATCGGAAATTTTGCTCCAAGTTTTCCATAATTATTGAACCCCTAATCACTTCGTTAAGTATGAAGTATCATTGGTCTGAAGAATGTCGAGAACCTTTTGATATGTTAAAGGCCATTCTTAAGAGTGCACAGATCTTTCAGTTCCAAATTTCAATCAATCATTTAAAATGGCTGTTGATGTAAGTGATTTTCATGTTGGTGCAATATTGAGTCAAGAAGACAAAATCGTGTAGTTCATTCAATGTGCTAGATTCGTAAGAAATTAAACAAGTTCAAGGGAAATTAATCCACAGTCGATAAGGAATGTTGGCTGGCTTTGCAATACGTTGAAACGTATATTAGTTCAGCTCCTTCTCTAATTATTGTGTTTAGTGATCATAACCCTGTTACTTTCATTGGCAAGATGAAAAGCAGAAATCAAAGATTGTTATTGTGGAGTTTGATGTTTCAATAATACAATATTGGCATCAGGCACATCACCGGAAAAGATAATCTCATAGCATAGGCACACTCATGTGCATGGTAATATTGTTATTTTCATGCATACTTGTTGTCATTCATAAGATTTCATCTTATATAGATTTTGATCACATGAATATTTTACTAATAGTTTAAAGAAAGTTTTATTGTTAAAATCTTTCGTTTGCGTTACGATGGTAGGTATTACAAAACTTGTTGCTTCTAACTTTTTTATTACTTGTTTTAAGAGAATATATTCGTAATTACGCAATGCTGTTGCTTTGTTTCTCACTCTTTATATGTATAAACTGAACAGAAGTTTTCTTTCCATCATTTGATTAACGACATTGCTGTTACAACTTCAAAAGGGAAGAAAATTTCTGTAACGAAATATTTTTACTGTAATATATATTTTATGTACATTGCAACCTTTCCATGACTATCACCTGTCTAGATTTACTGTCGTGATATGTTACACTTCCTGTCTTGCTGATCTCACCAGCTTTTAAGTTTTGTACAAAATCTGTTAAAATCAGATATTTTTTTAATCATAAGCTAGATATAATTGAAGCTTTACAATAATATTTTGGTGGTTTTAAGGTGTGTATGATGATGTGGTGAAATAATGAAGCGGTTTTAAGGTGTGGATGATGATATGGTGAAATATTATAGTGATTTTAAGATTTTATGGTGAAATATTAAAAGCCTTTTAAGATGTATATGATGATGTGGTGAAATATTAAAGGACTGATAAGGTGTGTATGGTGATATGGTGAAATATTATAGTGGTTTTAAGATGTATATGATGATGTGGTGAAATATTAAAGGAATGTTAAGGTGTGTATGGTGATATGGTGAAATATTATAGTGGTTTTAAGATGTATATGATGATGTGGTGAACTATTAAATGCGTTTAAAGGTGTACATAATGATGTGGTGAAATATTAAAGGAGTTTTAAGGTGTGTATGATGATTTGGTAGGTTTCATGTCTTGTTTGTCTCACATGCTAAGTGTGTGTGTGTGTGTGTGTGTGTGTGTGTGTGTGTGTGTGTGTGTGTGTCTGTGTGTGTGTGTGCGATTTTTAATTTTTAACATAGCTTTAACAATTTTCCAGTCATATCGCTACGATGTCTGCAGTGTGGCAATTTAGTGATTTATAGCACTGGGACATGTAGCATAATGTCTCACCCAGTCACATTATCCTGAAACCAGCACGACCAGTACTAACACTATCCTCTTAATACTGAACGCCTGAAGAGGCAGCTGTAATACCAGCTTTATAAGTCTTTGGTATGACTCGGCCAGAGTTCGAACCCGCAACCTCCCGCATCCGAGACGGACGCTCTAACCACTAGTCTACCGGAGTGGTCTCACGTGCTAAATAGAAATTTGACACATGCTAAGTAGAAAACATGATGCAACACTCTGAGCAATGTACATGTTTTGTTGTAAAACGATTAAAACGTGACGTGTCTTCTGCATGTTATTCTGCATTTAAGTCAACTTTTGCAATAACATTACCACACGTCCGTAGCATATACGCAGACATGGTAGGAGTTCATGTTTTGTCAGTGTCGTCCGCTTCGGCATTAGGCATACTTCACCGTTGTGGCCAATGTTAAATTTGTTTAATGCCAATTGTTATGAATTGACCACATTTTCTAACATATATTGGATACGGTCACGTGATACTGACCTGGACATTTTTACACACGGATAAATTCTGAGGACTACTTTTGATTCCTTGTTTTAAGGTCATTTATGTAAGTTTTCTCTATTTCAACGCATTCCACCATAATAATAACAACAAGTCCCCACACATTCAACCCTCTCATTTACGACCCAAATTTATAAACCCCAGA
The DNA here is from genome assembly GCA_028554795.2 of Sinohyriopsis cumingii. NCBI lineage: Eukaryota > Metazoa > Mollusca > Bivalvia > Unionida > Unionidae > Sinohyriopsis > Sinohyriopsis cumingii. The sequence continues at coordinate 127,537,681 of CM068827.1, forward strand.
TTAAATCGCGAACTAAAAGTTAAAACATTGTAACTGCACAGACCGTCCTGCACTCCAATACTCTCACCTTTTGTCTAAGAATGTATATGACAGGCTTTACAAGCCAGTCTTCAGAAGGTAATGCATTTCGCGTTGATAACATGTTCCAGCAGCAGCTAAAGGTCATGGTCATATGAACAGTATGGGATATCACTCAAATATACACAAGTTTGCTTTTGAAAGGTCGAAATGCGCAGAAATCAGGAACAACGGATGCTAAAACATGCTTAAAGTGAAAAATAGGCATGACCTGTTTTATATAATATCAACAATTTAATAAACAGCTAAAAACAATAGTCATAACAATCTCCTTATATAACTGCCATCACCCACTCTGACACTCTACCATATATTACTATACAGAAATAAACAATCTTGGCTAACGAAGATGAGGCTGTGTATTCTGTCAAAAAGAAGAGGCTAATGAAAGAAAACTTCGTTCTACGTGAAAGTGAGCGCTTTTAAAAAATGAAATCTGCTGTTATGGTGACAGAGAGTTAATTGGAATTATAAGAAAACAATATTTCCGGTTTTGTCGTTTATCTTTAACATCAGTTTCTGGAATCGACTCATCATGTAGGATAATACTTCTTTATGCCATAAGAATATAATATAAAAGGAGTTAAACGAAATAGATTCCGGGAATTAACGGCAACAAATACATACAGATTAGTTGCTAAAGACATAAAAAGAAGAAAAACAATCCGTTTTGTTTTGTTTCTTATTTCTGATGATTCCGGAATAGTACAACAGAACGTGCTACTAGCAATCTAGCAGAAAGTGAGCCAAAGATGCAAACGGAATTGAAGCTCTCCAAGAAAAACAACCAGATAAAGGAAATAAGAAAGAGTCAGAGAGACGGATTCAGTGCAAGAGCATCATGTCTTATTGACAGAAACCACTGCTCTGTACGCAGTTATACCAAACACCACTTCTTTTACTTTTCCTCTCTTTGTCTCATCTGCGAAGGCTTAGTGAGATATAGTAGTCATATTTTGGAAGGCGGTGGCAGTGTAGTTCTCAACAATATTGTTAATTTGCGTGAAACTTTGGAGTGTCGCATATATTCTACATCAGTTGCTGCATTCAAATTTTGAAATAATATCGCAATAAGACTAAAGTTTATTTCGTAATATCAAGGAGTTCCTATCATGTATTTCAAGCTTCCTTAATTAGAAAGCTTGGTTCATAATTTTTAACATCGCTGAAGTTATGCACTAAAGGATTTAATGTAAAATATCTTCTACGTCTTTTGCCGCACCAAACTGAAATTTTAGATTAATAATATTTGGGGTCTAAAAGTTCATACACTGATCTGCTTGGAGTTCATGTCTTGCGTGTCTTGCCTGCGAAGTGAAGTAGCTTGTATCCGCATTGTGAACAACTTTTAAGTATCGTCGAAGATGTTTAGAATCACATATCTTCTCCATTTTGTACAGCATTTAAGTGAACCTTCCATACAGTATTTCCCTAGATCCAGACATTATAAACTGATATCGTACGAGTTTATGTCTTGCCTCTATCGCCTGGTTAAGCAGATGGAGTATTTGATTGTTCCAAGCAATGTTAAAGCTCTTTTTGTTAGCGTTTGTGAAAGTCTTCAACATCATTTCATGTATTTAAAGGAAACACTCGTATATGCTTATATACTTTCTTGTCTTCTCTGCTGAAGCAGAACAAATTTTCTGCATCATATGCAACAATGCTAAAGTTTTGTGACAATAGTAATGAAGGTCATATTCACTAATTAACATGACACACATTCAGACGTACTTAAGAAAACTTGTATTGATGTTACCGGCACAACGATACGCTCAATTATAGTCTCAGATGTACTATGTCCAAAACATACAGACAGTCCTGTATGCATAAAATATGGTTGTGAATTGATAATTATATGACAGTGATGTGTCCCTTTTTGCTTATAGTTTTATTCTGCCGTTTCTGCTGCTAGTTATTCCTAAACACCGTGTCCGCAAACTATAAACGTTTACGGACTTATGAATTTAAGAAGCTTAATTGACGAAATAAGTTTACCAAAACGATACGTATGTTTATTCCAGACGATAATTATTGTAAAGCAGAAGTTTTCAACTGACTTAATCTGGGTTTGGTATAGATACGCGTCATGATAAAAAGAAAAATTAAATTGAAATTTTTTTGATAACTTTATGGCGTCCTCGGTATTAAATTGTATTTGACTGGGTGTGTTTTATTTCTCAACGTATAGGACTCTGGCCTATATTACAATCAAATTGTGAAGAATTTATTTATAGCAGAGAGTGCGTAGTGATGGTAAAATATAATCTGAAATTACATTTATGTTTTCTGTATATCATACAGTAGACCATCTAAATCTTTCAGGAAATTTTATTTCCTCCTGAAGAATAATTAAGTAAATTTGTATATATTCATACGAACATTACGACTTTAGTTTCTTATATTTTTTATTAGATTCCTCTTACACAGCAAACTTTTCTTAGTAACGTATTATTCGTATTTCATTGTAACGTGGATAAGATAATTAAAGGATCTCATCTTAATATTGTTACACGCGCAGGGGTATTTACTTGATCGAGTGGTTGTCAAACCCTGGCTCGATTCTCGCTTGAAGTCATAAGTTTACCCAGACTTTCCAAAGACTTCCATACAACTTCAGTTGTAAATTAGAAAGCCCGACGTGTCCATTCTATACCTAAATTTCACTCTGCTTAATGCAAGACCACAGATAAAAGAACCTGCCAAATATATATCAACAGCACATCTGCATGTTTAATCTTCATCATGTTTCCGTACCGCTAACCGTTCACGCCTTAGAAACCATACGAGTATCCCATAACACTGGGGGCCGAGTGGCCGAGTGGTCTAAAGCTCTCTCCGTTACGGATCACTGCCATCTCACCTCTGTCTGCGTGGGTCTGAGTCTAGGATTCGGTCAACGTGGGTATGTGAGAAAGCTTGCCAGTAGCTTCTCGTGGGTCGGTGGTTTTTCCCGGGCTTTTTCCGGGTTCTTCCTCCACCATTAATACTGGCCGCCATGCATAGCCTATCGTGTGCTGAAAAATGGCGTTAAACCCCACAACAAGAACCTAACACTGGGAACTATTTTAACTCCGCCACCTTAGGCCAGTTAATGTATGCTTTCCAGGCACATTTCGCCAATATAACTGCACCACATTTGTCCCCATGGCGACATAAACGGTATCTGCCAAGTCCCTTCTTAAAATTGCCTTGTGTAATTTACCGGTTTCCTACCGTAGATACTGCCACTGCAGTCCACCACCAATGTACACCACTAGATTTTAACATGGACTATCTTACGACAGGGACAGAAATCACCTTTTCGTGTCATTACCACTATAGTAAGACTTAGTCCATGGCGCCTAATGCTGGTGTATGTAGATGATATTGGCAAAAATTACTGTACTGTTTGGCCTAGCACGTTCCAATTCTTCGTCTGTTTGGCCTAGCTTGTTCCGATTATTTATCTCTGTCGATTAGCTCGTTCTGATTATTGTTCTGTTTGGCCTAGCTCGTTCCGATTATTGATCTGTATGGCCAGACTCGTTCTGATTATTGATCTGTTTGGCCTAGCTCGTTAAGATTATTGATCTGTATGGCCAGACTCGTTCTGATTATTGATCTGTTTGGCCTAGCTCGTTCCGATTATTGGTAATTATGGCCTAGCTCGTTCCGATTATTGATCTATATGGCCTTGCATGTTCCGATTATTGGCATGTATGGTCCAGCTCGTTCCGATTATCGGTATGTATGGCCTTACTCGTTCTGATTATTGGTATGTATTGCCTTGCTTGTTCCGGAGTCAAACATTTAGTCGGGTTTGGACAACTAACGTTGATTCACAATGTTAACACGTGTGCTGACACCTATAAACCTAACGGAAAAAGGTTGAGCAAAAGCCAATAGTTTGACTTGTGACACACAGTACAAAGGACTCAGAGCACACCTACCAAACAATGTGACACGTAGCAAGCAAAACAAATATTACCAATCATTGCACGTATACAGTAAAACAATTAAAAGATGACTATTAACACTACCACCAAAACGTTAATAGTAAAGATAAACTAGCAAAGCAATTACCATGTTGCATGACTACCAGAATACTTACTTTGAAACGTGCCTCACACAACACTTACTATAAGACGTTTTTAGTTACAAAAATATTTATTTGAGAAACTTTGTCAAATTCAATTACAAACATATGATTTGGGACATTCAGTAGAAAACATAAGCTTATTAGCACTCTCTCTCCATCCATCAAATGTAAAGATGATTAAAGTTTGAAAGTTAGATGTGGAAAAATTTAATTGCCTCGCAGCTAAGGAAAACTACATTTTAGTGCCGGGCAACCAAGTGTTTCAAAACTATAGCCCAGCAGAACAACATTGACTTTGATTAATATGCTTGATGAAAGGGTTGATTTTTATAATGCACAATAAATCAAATGAGCTGCTCAAATACACGTTGGCTATTAATCTAGAATTGGGTTAAGTTTCATAAATGATGGTCTGTTACGTATTTGGCGGAGTCAACCATACGTAAAGAACCCACATCATCTTGACGACCAGGGGCTCAATAATCGATGTTAGTACCGGTTGTTAAGTTCCATGTAAGGTGGTATGTTCACGTTTATTTACTACTCTGTTGTACAACAAAAATTACCCATGGAATGTTGGACTGGAAAAGACACCAAGGAAATAACTTTTCTCAAATAACCATATTATATTCGGTCATAATTCTCAGGTTGTCATCTGCTTATGTTGTTGCTTTTTTCAATTTCCTCCACACTGTTTAAATCACCTTCGCATCAATACTCTGAATAGCATAGTTCCGATAACGTTACAATAAAAAGACGCCAAAGTCGATCTGGTATTGCTCACCTGACTGACATCTGCCTCATAGACGAACGCAAGAGTATTTGGTCATGAACAGACGGTAATTAGGACATTTGCCTCATTTCAGGAACAACACAAGAGTGTTTGGTCATGAACAGACGGTAATAAGGACATCTGCCTCATAGATGAACGCAAGGGCATTTGGTCATGAACAGACGGTAATTAGGACATCTGCCTTATAGACGAACTAAAGAGTATTTGGTCATAAACAGACGGAAATTAGGACATCTGCCTCATTGCACGAACGGAAGAGTGTTTGATGATGAACATACGGTAATTAGGACTTCTGCCTCATAGACGAAGACAAGAGTATTTGGTCATGAACAGACGGTAATTAGGACATCTGCCTTATAGCCGAACGCAAGAGCATTTGGTCATGAACAGACGGAAATTAGGACATCTGCCTCATAGACGAAGCCAAGAGTATTTGGTCATGAACAGACGGTAAATAGGACATCTGCCTTATAGCCGAACGCAAGAGTATTTGGTCATGAACAGACGGTAATTAGAACGCATTCAGTTTCAGTTTATTCCAGTGATGTTGATAGCATATGTTAAGAAAAAAAAACAATTGTTTAAAGGTCGATCTAGTTTTAGTGTTTTCGTCCATATGCGATGGCATGTCAGCATTATACTTGTCGAAGACTGAAAGGTCCCATGCCATGATACTTTGTGCTATAATTATTCAAATACTATTCAACCGTTTCCTGAGATGAAGTTGTGTATATGATTTTTTTTCTCTTGAATAACGTCATCTCTGTTTGGTGGTGGAACACCATAATTTGCATATAAATCTGAAAGGTTTTAAAACTAGGGCATTTTCTGTCAAGTTTGATAAAATTCTAAAGGTTTTTTGTTTTTCGTAACAATATATTTTATAGCAGATTGGTATCATTGACGTGTCCTTAATAAAAAAAAAATGTTCTTTCCAATTTGCTAAATTTTCATTTAGCAGTTGTTCCAATCAGTCGTTTGAAAGAGATTGCATTTTAATAATAATGATCGTATGTTATAACGATTCGGCATCACTTGTAAAAACTGGAAGGTCTTTGTTCCTAGATTTCGCTTAAATATGGTCAATTTCGGTTGCGATTACTATGAGAAACATTTGTTTAATTTTTTGCTTCTTTTAAAGCAGACATATGTGTGTGCATTGACATCTTTTGCACGAAATTTAAAAGCTGGTTAAGGACGGATGATTTCTGTTCCATTAGGTCAAATTCTGTTGGGGGCTTTTCAATGTAGTTTCAATGTTTTTCACTTTCAGCAAGTGTCTCACTTTGATGGTGAATTGGCATTTTTGGTATAAGTGTAAAAGCCCTTTGTGCAATTATGCTTCTTACAAAATTGTTTTTCATACTCAGGAGCAGGTTTGTGAAGAAGTAGTTCAACTTTTTATTTATATTGAGCAAATGTGGCCATAACTGATGGAGAATCAGTGTTACTTGCGTCAATAGCAAGACCCCTACAAAATACTTTCCATCATTATTGTTCAAACTGAGTTCAATTTTTGAAAAAAATGTTCTTTATTTTTTATTTCACGCTGATCAAATACAGTGGCGGATCGGCACCATTTGCATAGATTTGAACGAAGGTACTTTGCCTTTTCCTAAGAAAACTTCTTCCATTGAGAGTGTTCTTATTCAAGGAGTATAGTGTGGCTTTATTAATATTCCTCCCCATTGCGCAAATTTGTCATCAGACTTAGTCTCATAATCCGTGACAGTCAGAATGGTATCGTCTTTCCCCATCGATGGTTTTATTTATTATTAGGCAAAGACCTAGCTTGACGTAAAGTTGCATTTAATTCACTTGTAACTGACCAGTTATCCCTTGTTCCGATTAGAAAGTTGATTCTACTGGAAAGGTATCCCTGATTAAAACCCAGCTTGTGCAGTTATTAGAGTTATGTCAAAGCAAATTCTTGAGAATGATTTCGATTGGGAAATTATTCCTTTAGCTGACACATTTATTGGTCAAGCTTTTGATCAGGTCACTTTCACTCCTTGTTTGGATCAACCAAAATGTATTGATTACAGTGATCCTCCTTTAACTACTCATTCTCTTTATTCTAATCAAGGTGATAAACGATACTCGCTTGTCGCCAACAGGTAAAAGATCCTGAGACATCCTGTTTGTTTCAGAAAGCTATTAGAGAAACAGAAGCCACAGAAGTACCTGTTTATTTTGTTAACAATTGGGTCGTTATGATAATATGGAGACCACCAGAGGTACCTCCCGTGGTGACGAGTGGACAGTGAGGAATTATTTTGTAGTTGCAAAAGTCGTATCGATAAGACATTTTAGTTTAGCTCATAAGCCTCCTTTGGCAAGTCGTTTAGGTATCAAACAAACGTATCACAATATCCTGAATCACTTTTGTTGGCCAAAGATGAAAAGTCACGTGTATAAATACAGCAGATCTTGACACACTTGTCAAATGGTATGAAAACCTAACCGGAAGCTACCTAAGGCTCATCTGCAACATATTCCTGCATTTGCCAAACCATTTAGCAGAATAGTGGAAAATTGTGTTGGTTCCATACTTACCTCAAACACAGGCAACCAAAACTTGTTGACCATAATGTGTACTTATACAAGTTTCGCAGAGGCAAATCTTTTGAGGAATATAACAGATAGAATCATAGTAATACCTTCGATAAAGCTTTTTACTCAACTTGGCCTACCCACATTTCTCCAATCTGATCAATGGTCAAATTTTATGTCTGGAATAGTCCAGCCAGTTATGCACGAATTTTGCGTCCAGCCATTCAAGCCTTCCGCCTATCACCCTGAAAGTCAATAGCTTTAGGAAGATTACATGAAACTTTGAAAAATTAGATTAGGTCATATTGCTGTGATACTGGAAAAGATTGGCATGAATGTGTTTATTTATTGATGTTCGCTTGTAGGGAATCAGTTCATGAATCTTTAGGATTTAGTCCATTTTGACTAGATTTAGAACACAATGTCCGTGGAACATTGAATTTGCTAAAAGAGAAACTTTTTTAAAATGATGATATAAAAATTAATCTTCTCGATTCTGTTTTCTTTTCCTAAATTCAAGTTGTCAAAGGCTCGTGAGGTAACAAGAACTAAGATGTGCTCTAATCAATCAAAGATGAAATTTAGATACCACAGATCTATAATAGACAGAACTTTTCAGTCTGGTTATATAGTTCTGGCTGCCTTGTTTATTCTTCAAAGTGTTCAGACAAAGTTAGGAAGAAAATGAAGAAAATATATTAAAGGAGTATTGGTATATGGGTAGCAATAGCCAGGATAATATCGCAGTCAGTTTAGTTGCACCTGCCCCACACAGTGAGGATTTAAGCAAGGGAATGCAATCAAACTGTAGTGATTTTGGAGTAAGCATTCTTCGTAATTCAGGAATTATCTGGACCATAAACCTTTACATCTGCAGCAACAAGACAAAAATGAACTAAAACAGCTCTTGTCTCCAGATGTTTCTACACGAGCAAACAAAATCTACCATGAGGTTGAAATTGTAAAATCCAAATCTCTAAATCAGCATCCATACAGGATGAACCCTCTCAACAGGAATGTTTGAAAAACATAAATTCAGTATTTGTTGGCGAAGGATTTTATAGAAATGAGTAAAAGTGGAGTTTGCCATGTATAATTGTATAGAAACCAGATAATACTTTCCGCATGTGCACAGGCAATAGAAAGTTGAACAGTGTGACGAAACCAGATTCATTTTCATTGTTGAGGATCAACGACTTCATCGATAACATATGAAATGCAGAGTATGTCACTAAATTTGACCTTTTGAAAGGATTCTGATAAATTCCACTGAGGAAAAGGGCACAGAAAATTTCGGCATTCACAACTCCAGTGATGCCGTTTGAGACAAAAGATTCTCCTTATACTTTTCAACGTTTAATGAACTTGGTTACATCATTACATCTGGTCTAGATAATTGTGACACTCACATCGATGATATCCTCATCTACAACGACATCTCGAAAGATCATTTAAAGACACTTCAGAAATCTTTTGACAGACTCACTGATACAAATTTGACAATAATTAAATAGAGTGAGTTTTGGCTTGCTTGTACTACATTTCTAGGACAAATCCTGACACATAAAGCAGTTAAACCTATAGATGCTAAGGTCAGACTATCTCTCAATTCCATGTAAATTAAAGGGAACTGATGCAAATTTTATGGGTATGGCTAGATACTATTGGAAATTTTGCTCCAACTTTTCCATAATTATTGAACCCCTGATCACTTCGTTAAGTATGAAGTATCATTGGTCTGAAGAATGTCGAGAACCTTTTGATATGTTAAAAGCCATTCTTAAGAGTGAACAGTTCTTTCAGTTCCAAATCTCAATCAATCATTTAAAATGGCTGTTGATGTAAGTGATTTTCATGTTGGTGCAGTATTGAGTCAAGAAGACAAAATCGTGTAGTTCATCCAATGTGCTAGTTTCGTAAGAAATTAAACAAGTTCAAGGGAAATTAATCCACAGTCGATAAGGAATGTTGGCTGGCTTTGCAATACGTTGAAGCGTATATTAGTTCAGCTCCTTCTCTAATTATTGTGTTTAGTGATCATAACCCTGTTACTTTCATTGGCAAGATGAAAAGCAGAAATCAAAGATTGTTATTGTGGAGTTTGATGTTTCAATAATACAATATTGGCATCAGGCACATCACCGGAAAAGATAATCTCATAGCATAGGCACACTCATGTGCATGGTAATATTGTTATTTTCATGCATACTTGTTGTCATTCATAAGATTTCATCTTATATAGATTTTGATCACATGAATATTTTACTAATAGTTTAAAGAAAGTTTTATTGTTAAAATCTTTCGTTTGCGTTACGATGGTAGGTATTACAAAACTTGTTGCTTCTAACTTTTTTATTACTTGTTTTAAGAGAATATATTCGTAATTACACAATACTGTTGCTTTGTTTCTCACTCTTTATATGTATAAACTGAACAGAAGTTTTCTTTCCATCATTTGATTAACGACATTGCTGTTACAACTTCAAAAGGGAAGAAAATTTCTGTAACGAAATATTTTTACTGTAATATATATTTTATGTACATTGCAACCTTCCCATGACTATCACCTGTCTAGATTTACTGTCGTGATATGTTACACTTCCTGTCTTGCTGATCTCACCAGCTTTTAAGTTTTGTACAAAATCTGTTAAAATCAGATATTTTTTTTATCATAAGCTAGATATAATTGAAGCCTTACAATAATATTTTGGTGGTTTTAAGGTGTGTATGATGATGTGGTGAAATAATGAAGCGGTTTTAAGGTGTGGATGATGATATGGTGAAATATTATAGTGATTTTAAGATTTTATGGTGAAATATTAAAAGCCTTTTAAGATGTATATGATGATGTGGTGAAATATTAAAGGAATGATAAGGTGTGTATGGTGATATGGTGAAATATTATAGTGGTTTTAAGATGTATATGATGATGTGGTGAAATATTAAAGGAATGTTAAGGTGTGTATGGTGATATGGTGAAATATTATAGTGGTTTTAAGATGTACATGATCATATGGTGAAGTATTAAATGCTTTTAAAGGTGTACATAATGATGTGGTGAAATATTAAAGGAGTTTTAAGGTGTGTATTATGATTTGGTAGGTTTCATGTCTTGTTTGTCTCACATGCTAAGTGTGTGTGTGTGTGTGTGTGTGTGTGTGTGTGTGTGTGTGTGTGTGTGTGTGTGTGTGTGTGTGTGTGTGTGTGTGTGTGTGTGATTTGGATTTTTAACATAGCTTTAACAATTTTCCACTCATATCGCTACGATGTCTGCAGTGTGGCAATTTAGTGATTTATAGCACTGGGACATGTAGCATAATGTCTCACCCAGTCACATTATCCTGAAACCAACACGACCAGTACTAACACTATCCTCTTAATACTGAACGCCTAACGAGGCAGCTGTAATACCAGCTTTATAAGTCTTTGGTATGACTCGGCCAGAGTTCGAACCCGCGACCTCCCGCATCCGAGACGGACGCTCTAACCACTAGTCTACCGGAGTGGTCTCACGTGCTAAATAGAAATTTGACACATGCTAAGTAGAAAACATGATGCAACACTCTGAGCAATGTACATGTTTTGTTGTAAAACGATTAAAACGTGACGTGTCTTCTGCATGTTATTCTGCATTTAAGTCAACTTTTGCAATAACACTACCACAGGTCCGTAGCATATACGCAGACATGGTAGGAGTTCATGTTTGTCAGTGTCGTCCGCTTCGGCATTAGGCATACTTCACCGTTGTGGCCAATGTTAAATTTGTTTAATGCCAATTTTTATGAATTGACCACATTTTCTAACATATATTGGATACGGTCACGTGATACTGATCTGGAAATTTTTACACACCGATAAATTCTGAGGACTACTTTTGATTCCTTGTTTTAAGGTCATTTATGTAAGTTTTCTCTGTGTCAACGCATTACACCATAATAATAACAACAAGTCCCCACACATTCAACCCTCTCATTTACGACCCAAATTTATAAACCCCAGATTAAATCGCGAACTAAAAGTTAAAACATTGTAACTGCACAGACCGTCCTGCACTCCAATACTCTCACCTTTTGTCTAAGAATGTATATGACAGGCTTTACAAGCCAGTCTTCAGAAGGTAATGCATTTCGCTTTGATAACATGTTCCAGCAGCAGCTAAAGGTCATGGTCATATGAACAGTATGGTATATCACTCAAATATACACAAGTTTGCTTTTGAAAGGTCGAAATGCGCAGAAATCAGGAACAACGGATGCTAAAACATGCTTAATGTGAAAAATAGGCATGACCTGTTTTATATAATATCAACAATTTAATAAACAGTTAAAAACAATAGTCATAACAATCTCCTTATATAACTGCCATCACCCACTCTGACACTCTACCATATATTACTATATAGAAATAAACCATCTTGGCTAACGAAGATGAAGCTGTGTATTCTGTCAAAAAGAAGAGGCTAATGAAAGAAAACTTCATTCTACGTGAAAGTGAGCGCTTTTAAAAAATGAAATCTGCTGATATGATGACAGAAAGTTAATTGGAATTATAAGAAAACGATATTTCCGGTTTTGTCGTTTATCTTTAACATCAGTTTCTGGAATCGACTCAACATGTAGGATAATACTTCTTTATGCCATAAGAATATAATATAAAAGGAGTTAAACGAAATAGATTCCGGGAAATAACAGCAACAAATACATACAGATTAGTTGCTAAAGACATAAAAAGAAGAAAAACAATCCGTTTTGTATCTTATTTCTGATGATTCCGGAATAGTACAACAGAACGTGCTACTAGCAATCTAGCAGAAAGTGAGCCAAAGATGCAAACGGAAGTGAAGCTCTCCAAGAAAAACAACCAGATAAAGGAAATCAGAAAGAGTCAGAGAGACGGATTCAGTGCAAGAGCATCATGTCTTATTGACACTAACCACTGCTCTGTACGCAGTTATACCAAACACCACTTCTTTTACTTTTCCTCTCTTTGTCTCATCTGCGAAGGCTTGGTGAGATATAGTAGTCATATTTTGGAAGGCGGTGGCAGTGTAGTTCTCAACAATATTGTTAATTTGCGTGAAACTTTGGAGTGTCGCATATATTCTACATCAGTTGCTGCATTCAAATTTTGAAATAATATCGCAATAAGACTAAAGTTTATTTCGTAATATCAAGTAGTTCCTATCATGTATTTCAAGCTTCCTTAATTAGAAAGCTTGGTTCATAATTTTTAACATCGCTGAAGTTATGCACTAAAGGATTTAATGTAAAATATCTTCTACGTCTTTTGACGCACCAAACTGAAATTTTAGATTAATAATATTTGGGGTCTAAAAGTTCATACAGTGATCTGCTTGGAGTTCATGTCTTGCGTGTCTTGCCTGCGAAGTGAAGTAGCTTGTATCCGCATTGTGAACAACTTTTAAATATCGTCGAAGATGTTTAGAATCACATATCTTCTCGATTTTGTACAGCATTTAAGTGAACCTTCCATACAGTATTTCCCTAGATCCAGACATTATAAACTGATATCGTACGAGTTTATGTCTTGCCTCTATCGCCTGGTTAAGCAGATGGAGTATTTGATTGTTCCAAGCAATGTTAAAGCTCTTTTTGTTAGCGTTTGTGAAAGTCTTCAACATCATTTCATGTATTTAACGGAAACACTCGTATATGCTTATATACTTTCTTGTCTTCTCTGCTGAAGCAGAACAAATTTTCTGCATCATATGCAACAATGCTAAAGTTTTGTGACAATAGTTATGAAGGTCATATTCACTAATTAACATGACACACATTCAGACGTACTTAAGAAAACTTGTTTTGATGTTACCGGCACAACGATACGCTCAATTATAGTCTCAGATGTACTATGTCCAAAACATACAGACAGTCCTGTATGCATAAAATATAGTTGTGAATTGATAATTATATGACAGTGATGTGTCCCTTTTTGCTTATAGTTTTATTCTGCCATTTCTGCTGCTAGTTATTTCTAAACACCGTGTCCGCAAACTATAAACGTTTATGGACTTATGAATTTAAGAAGCTTAATTGACGAAATAAGTTTACCAAAACGATACGTATGTTTATTCCAGACGATAATTATTGTAAAGCAGAAGTTTTCAACTGACTTAATCTGGGTTTGGTATAGATACGCGTCATGATAAAAAGAAAAATTAAATTGAAATTTTTTTGATAACTTTATGGCGTCCTCGGTATTAAATTGTATTTGACTGGGTGTGTTTTATTTCTCAACGTATAGGACTCTGGCCTATATTACAATCAAATTGTGAAGAATTTATTTATAGCAGAGAGTGCGTAGTGATGGTAAAATATAATCTGAAATTACATTTATGTTTTCTGTATATCATACAGTAGACCATCTAAATCTTTCAGGAAATTTTATTTCCTCCTGAAGAATAATTAAGTAAATTTGTATATATTCATACTAACATTACGACCTTAGTTTCTTATATTTTTTATTAGATTCCTCTTACACAGCAAACTTTTCTTAGTAACGTATTATTCGTATTTCATTGTAACGTGGATAAGATAATTAAAGGATCTCATCTTAATATTGTTACACGCGCAGGGGTATTTACTTGACCGAGTGGTTGTCAAACCCTGGCTCGATTCTCGCTTGAAGTCATAAGTTTACCCCGACTTTCCAAAGACTTCCATACAACTTCAGTTGTAAATTAGAAAGCCCGACGTGTCCATTCTATACCTAAATTTCACTCTGCTTAATGCAAGACCACAGATAAAAGAACCTGCCAAATATATATCAACAGCACATCTGCATGTTTAATCTTCATCATGTTTCCGTACCGCCAACCGTTCACGCCTTAGAAACTATACGAGTATCCCATAACACTGGGGGCCGAGTTGTCGAGTGGTCTAAAGCTCTCTCCGTTACGGATCACTGCCATCTCACCTCTGTCTGCGTGGGTCTGAGTCTAGGATTCGGTCAACGTGGGTATGTGGGAAAGCTTGCCAGTAGCTTCTCGTGGGTCGGTGGTTTTTCCCGGGCTTTTTCCGGGTTCTTCCTCCACCATTAATACTGGCCTCCATGCATAGCCTATCGTGTGCTGAAAAATGGCGTTAAACCCCACAACAAGAACCTAACACTGGGAACTATTTTAACTCCGCCACCTTAGGCCAGTTAATGTATGCTTTCCAGGCACATTTCGCCAATATAACTGCACCACATTTGTCCCCATGGCGACATAAACGGTATCTGCCAAGTCCCTTCTTAAAATTGCCTTGTGTAATTTACCGGTTTCCTACCGTAGATACTGCCACTGCAGTCCACCACCAATGTACACCACTAGATTTTAACATGGACTATCTTACGACAGGGACATAAATCACCTTTTCGTGTCATTACCACTATAGTAAGACTTAGTCCATGGCGCCTAATGCTGGTGTATGTAGATGATATTGGCAAAAATTACTGTACTGTTTGGACTAGCACGTTCCAATTCTTCGTCTGTTTGGCCTAGCTTGTTCCGATTATTTATCTCTGTGGATTAGCTCGTTCTGATTATTGTTCTGTTTGGCCTAGCTCGTTCCGATTATTGATCTGCATGGCCAGACTCGTTCTGATTATTGATCTGTTTGGCCTAGCTCGTTAAGATTATTGATCTGTATGGCCAGACTCGTTCTGATTATTGATCTGTTTGGCCTAGCTCGTTCCGATTATTGGTAATTATGGCCTAGCTCGTTCCGATTATTGATCTATATGGCCTTGCATGTTCCGATTATTGGCATGTATGGTCTAGCTCGTTCCGATTATCGGTATGTATGGCCTTACTCGTTCTGATTATTGGTATGTATTGCCTTGCTCCTTCCGGAGTCAAACATTTAGTCGGGTTTGGACAACTAACGTTGATTCACAATGTTAACACGTGTGCTGACACCTATAAACCTAACGGAGAAAGGTTGAGCAAAAGCCAATAGTTTGACTTGTGACACACAGTACAAAGGACTCAGAGCACACCTACCAAACAATGTGACACGTAGCAAGCAAAACAAATATTACCAATCATTGCACGTATACAGTAAAACAATTAAAGGATGACTATTAACACTACCACCAAAACGTTAATAGTAAAGATAAACTAGCAAAGCAATTACCATGTTGCATGACTACCAGAATACTTACTTTGAAACGTGCCTCACACAACACTTACTATAAGACGTTTTTAGTTACAAAAATATTTATTTGAGAAACTTTGTCAAATTCAATTACAAACATATGATTTGGGACATTCAGTAGAAAACATAAGCTTATTAGCACTCTCTCTCCATCCATCAAATGTAAAGATGATTAAAGTTTGAAAGTTAGATGTGGAAAAATTTAATTGCCTCGCAGCTAAGGAAAACTACATTTTAGTGCCGGGCAACCAAGTGTTTCAAAACTATAGCCCAGCAGAACAACATTGACTTTGATTAATATGCTTGATGAAAGGGTTGATTTTTATAATGCACAATAAATCAAATGAGCTGCTCAAATACACGTTGGCTATTAATCTAGAATTGGGTTAAGTTTCATAAATGATGGTCTGTTACGTATTTGGCGGAGTCAACCATACGTAAAGAACCCACATCATCTTGACGACCAGGGGCTCAATAATCGATGTTAGTACCGGATGTTAAGTTCCATGTAAGGTGGTATCTTCACGTTTATTTACTACTCTGTTGTACAACAAAAATTACCCATGGAATGTTGGACTGGAAAAGACACCAAGGAAATAACTTTTCTCAAATAACCATATTATATTCGGTCATAATTCTCAGGTTGTCATCTGCTTATGTTGTTGCTTTTTTCAATTTCCTCCACACTGTTTAAATCACCTTCGCATCAATACTCTGAATAGCATAGTTGCGATAACGTTACAATAAAAAGACGCCAAAGTCGATCTGGTATTGCTCACCTGACTGACATCTGCCTCATAGACGAACGCAAGAGTATTTGGTCATGAACAGACGGTAATTAGGACATTTGCCTCATTTCAGGAACAACACAAGAGTGTTTGGTCATGAACAGACGGAAATAAGGACATCTGCCTCATAGATGAACGCAAGGGCATTTGGTCATGAACAGACGGTAATTAGGACATCTGCCTTATAGACGAACTAAAGAGTATTTGGTCATAAACAGACGGAAATTAGGACATCTGCCTCATTGCATGAACGGAAGAGTCTTTGATGATGAACATACGGTAATTAGGACTTCTGCCTCATAGACGAAGACAAGAGTATTTGGTCATGAACAGACGGTAATTAGGACATCTGCCTTATAGCCGAACGCAAGAGCATTTGGTCATGAACAGACGGAAATTAGGACATCTGCCTCATAGACGAAGACAAGAGTATTTGGTCATGAACAGATGGTAATTAGGACATCTGCCTTATAGCCGAACGCAAGAGCATTTGGTCATGAACAGACGGAAATTAGGACATCTGCCTCATAGACGAAGACAAGAGTATTTGGTCATGAACAGACGGTAATTAGGACATCTGCCTTATAGCCGAACGCAAGAGTATTTGGTCATGAACAGACGGTAATTAGAACGCATTCAGTTTCAGTTTATTCCAGTGATGTTGATAGCATATGTTAAGAAAAAAAAACAATTGTTTAAAGGTCGATCTAGTTTTAGTGTTTTCGTCCATATGCGACGGCATGTCAGCATTATACTTGTCGAAGACTGAAAGGTCCCATGCCATGATACTTTGTGCTATAATTATTCAAATACTATTCAACGGTTTCCTGAGATGAAGTTGTGTATATGATTTTTTTTCTCTTGAATAACGTCATCTCTGTTTGGTGGTGGAACACCATAATTTGCATATAAATCTGAAAGGTTTTAAAACTAGGGCATTTTCTGTCAAGTTTGATAAAATTCTAAAGGTTTTTCTGTTTTTCGTAACAATATATTTTATAGCAGATTGGTATCATTGACGTGTCCTTAATAAAAAAAAATGTTCTTTCCAATTTGCTAAATTTTCATTTAGCAGTTGTTCCAATCAGTCGTTTGAAAGAGATTGCATTTTAATAATAATGATCGTATGTTATAACGATTCGGCATCACTTGTAAAAACTGGAAGGTCTTTGTTGCTAGATTTCTCTTAAATATGGTCAATTTCGGTTGCGATTACTATGAGAAACATTTGTTTAATTTTTTGCTTCGTTTAAAGCAGACATATGTGTGTGCATTGACATCTTTTGCACGAAATTTAAAAGCTGGTTAAGGACGGATGATTTCTGTTCGATTAGGTCAAATTCTGTTGGGGCTTTTCAATGTAGTTTCAATGTTTTTCACTTTTAGCAAGTGTCTCACTTTGATGGTGAATTGGCATTTTTGGTATAAGTGTAAAAGCCCTTTGTGCAATTATGCTTCTTACAAAATTGTTTTACATACTCTGGAGCATGTTTGTGAAGAAGTAGTTTAACTTTTTCTTTATATTGAGCAAAAGTGGCCATAACTGATGGAGAATCAGTGTTACTTGCGTCAATAGCAAGACCTCTACAAAATACTTTCTATCATTATTGTTCAAACTGAGTTCATTTTTTGAAAAAAATGTTCTTTATTTTTTATTTCACGCTGATCAAATACAGTGGCGGATCGGCACCATTTGCATAGAGTTGAACGAAGGTACTTTGCCTTTTCCTTAGAAAACTTCTTCCATTGAGAGTGTTCTTATTCAAGGAGTATAGTGTGGCTTTATTAATATTCCTCCCCATTGCGCAAATTTGTCATCAGACTTAGTCTCATAATCCGTGACAGTCAGAATGGTATCGTCTTTCCCCATCGATGGTTTTATTTATTATTAGGCAAAGACCTAGCTTGACGTAAAGTTGCATTTAATTCACTTGTAAATGACCAGTTATCCCTTGTTCCGATTAGAAAGTTGATCCTACTGGAAAGGTATCCCTGATTAAAACCCAGCTTGTGTAGTTATTAGAGTTATGTCAAAGCAAATTCTTGAGAATGATTTCGATTGGGAAATTATTCCTTTAGCTGACACATTTATTGGTCAAGCTTTTGATCAGGTCACTTTCACTCCTTGTTTGGATCAACCAAAATGTATTGATTACAGTGATCCTCCTTTAACTACTCATTCTCTTTATTCTAATCAAGGTGATAAACGATACTCGCTTGTCGCCAACAGGTAAAAGATCCTGAGACATCCTGTTTGTTTCAGAAGGCTATTAGAGAAACAGAAGCCACATAAGTACCTGTTTATTTTGTTAACAATTGGGTCGTTATGATAATATGGAGACCACCAGAGGTACCTCCCGTGGTGACGAGTGGACAGTGAGGAATTATTTTGCAGTTGCAAAAGTCGTATCGACAAGACATTTTAGTTTAGCTCATAAGCCTCCTTTGGCAAGTCGTTTAGGTATCAAACAAACGTATCACAATATCCTGAATCACTTTTGTTGGCCAAAGATGAAAAGTCACGTGTATAAATACAGCAGATCTTGACACACTTGTCAAATGGTATGAAAACCTAACCGGAAGCTACCTAAGGCTCATCTGCAACATATTCCTGCATTTGCCAAACCATTTAGCAGAATAGTGGAAAATTGTGTTGGTTCCATACTTACCTCAAACACAGGCAACCAAAACTTGTTGACCATAATGTGTGCTTATACAAGTTTCCCAGAGGCAAATCTTTTGAGGAATATAACAGATAGAATCATAGTAATACCTTCGATAAAGCTTTTTACTCAACTTGGCCTACCCACATTTCTCCAATCTGATCAATGGTCAAATTTTATGTCTGGAATAGTCCAGCCAGTTATGCACGAATTTTGCGTCCAGCCATTCAAGCCTTCCGCCTATCACCCTGAAAGTCAATAGCTTTAGGAAGATTACATGAAACTTTGAAAAATTAGATTAGGTCATATTGCTGTGATACTGGAAAAGATTGGCATGAATGTGTTTATTTATTGATGTTCGCTTGTAGGGAATCAGTTCATGAATCTTTAGGATTTAGTCCATTTTGACTAGATTTAGAACACAATGTCCGTGGAACATTGAATTTGCTAAAAGAGAAACTTTTTTAAAATGATGATATAAAAATTAATCTTCTCGATTCTGTTTTCTTTTCCTAAATTCAAGTTGTCAAAGGCTCGTGAGGTAACAAGAACTAAGATGTGCTCTAATCAATCAAAGATGAAATTTAGATACCACAGATCTATAATAGACAGAACTTTTCAGTCTGGTTATATAGTTCTGGCTGCCTTGTTTATTCTTCAAAGTGTTCAGACAAAGTTAGGAAGAAAATGAAGAAAATATATTAAAGGAGTATTGGTATATGGGTAGCAATAGCCAGGATAATATCGCAGTCAGTTTAGTTGCACCTGCCCCACACAGTGAGGATTTAAGCAAGGGAATGCAATCAAACTGTAGTAATTTTGGAGTAAGCATTCTTCGTAATTCAGGAATTATCTGGACCATAAACCTTTACATCTGCAGCAACAAGACAAAAATGAACTAAAACAGCTCTTGTCTCCAGATGTTTCTACACGAGCAAACAAAATCTACCATGAGGTTGAAATTGTAAAATCCAAATTTCTAAATCAGCATCCATACAGGATGAACCCTCTCAACAGGAATGTTTGAAAAACATAAATTCAGTATTTGTTGGCGAATGATTTTATAGAAATGAGTAAAAGTGGAGTTTGCCATGTATAATTGTATAGAAACCAGATAATACTTTCCGCATGTGCACAGGCAATAGAAAGTTGAACAGTGTGACGAAACCAGATTCATTTTCATTGTTGAGGATCAACGACTTCATCGATAACATATGAAATGCAGAGTATGTCACTAAATTTGACCTTTTGAAAGGATTCTGATAAATTGCACTGAGGAAAAGGGCACAGAAAATTTCGGCATTCATAACTCCAGTGATGCCGTTTGAGACAAAAGATTCTCCTTATACTTTTCAACGTTTAATGAACTTGGTTACATCATTACATCTGGTCTAGATAATTGTGACACTCACATCGATGATATCCTCATCTACAACGACATCTCGAAAGATCATTTAAAGACACTTCAGAAATCTTTTGACAGACTCACTGATACAAATTTGACAATAATTAAATAGAGTGAGTTTTGGCTTGCTTGTACTACATTTCTAGGACAAATCCTGACACATAAAAGCAGTTAAACCTATAGATGCTAAGGTCAGACTATCTCACAATTCCATGTAAATTAAAGGGAACTGATGCAAATTTTATGGGTATGGCTAGATACTATCGGAAATTTTGCTCCAACTTTTCCATAATTATTGAACCCCTGATCACTTCGTTAAGTATGAAGTATCATTGGTCTGAAGAATGTCGAGAACCTTTTGATATGTTAAAGGCCATTCTTAAGAGTGAACAGTTCTTTCAGTTCCAAATTTCAATCAATCATTTAAAATGGCTGTTGATGTAAGTGATTTTCATGTTGGTGCAGTATTGAGTCAAGAAGACAAAATCGTGTAGTTCATCCAATGTGCTAGTTTCGTAAGAAATTAAACAAGTTCAAGGGAAATTAATCCACAGTCGATAAGGAATGTTGGCTGGCTTTGCAATACGTTGAAACGTATATTAGTTCAGCTCCTTCTCTAATTATTGTGTTTAGTGATCATAACCCTGTTACTTTCATTGGCAAGATGAAAAGCAGAAATCAAAGATTGTTATTGTGGAGTTTGATGTTTCAATAATACAATATTGGCATCAGGCACATCACCGGAAAAGATAATCTCATAGCATAGGCACACTCATGTGCATGGTAATATTGTTATTTTCATGCATACTTGTTGTCATTCATAAGATTTCATCTTATATAGATTTTGATCACATGAATATTTTACTAATAGTTTAAAGAAAGCTTTATTGTTAAAATCTTTCGTTTGCATTACGATGGTAGGTATTACAAAACTTGTTGCTTCTAACTTTTTTATTACTTGTTTTAAGAGAATATATTCGTAATTACACAATGCTGTTGCTTTGTTTCTCACTCTTTATATGTATAAACTGAACAGAAGTTTTCTTTCCATCATTTGATTAACGACATTACTGTTACAACTTCAAAAGGGAAGAAAATTTATGTAACGAAATATTTTTACTGTAATATATATTTTATGCACATTGCAACCTTTCCATGACTATCACCTGTCTAGATTTACTGTCGTGATATGTTACACTTCCTGTCTTGCTGATCTCACCAGCTTTTAAGTTTTGTACAAAGTCTGTTAAAATCAGATATTTTTTTTATCATAAAAGCTAGACATAATTGAAGCCTTACAATAATATTTTGGTGGTTTTAAGGAGTGTATGATGATGTGGTGAAATAATGAGGCGGTTTTAAGGTGTGGATGATGATATGGTGAAATATTATAGTGATTTTAAGATTTTATGGTGAAATATTAAAGGCGTTTTAAGATGTATATGATGATGTGGTGAAATATTAAAGGAATGTTAAGGTGTGTATGATGATATGGTGAAATATTATAGTGGTTTTAAGATGTATATGATCATATGGTGAACTATTAAATGCGTTTTAAGGTGTACATAATGATGTGGTGAAATATTAAAGGAGTTTTAAGGTGTGTATGATGATTTGGCAGGTTTCATGTCCTGTTTGTCTCACATGCTAAGTGTGTGTGTGTGTGTGTGTGTGTGTGTGTGTGTGTGTGTGTGTGTGTGTGATTTGGATTTTTAACATAGCTTTAACAATTTTCCAGTCATATCGCTACGATGTCTGCAGTGTGGCAATTTAATGATTTATAGCACTGGGACATGTAGCATAATGTCTCACCCAGTCACATTATCCTGAAACCAGCACGACCAGTACTAACACTATCCTTTTAATACTGAACGCCTAACGAGGCAGCTGTAATACCAGCTTTATAAGTCTTTGGTATGACTCGGCCAGAGTTCGAACCCGCGACCTCCCGCATCCGAGACGGACGCTCTAACCACTAGTCTACCGGAATGGTCTCACGTGCTAAATAGAAATTTGACACATGCTAAGTAGAAAACATGATGCAACACTCTGAGCAATGTACATGTTTTGTTGTAAAACGATTAAAACGTGACGTGTCTTCTGCATGTTATTCTGCATTTAAGTCAACTTTTGCAATGACACTACCACAGGTCCGTAGCATATACGCAGACATGGTAGGAGTTCATGTTTTGTCTGTGTCGTCCGCTTCGGCATTAGGCATACTTCACCGTTGTGGCCAATGTTAAATTTGTTTAACGCCAATTTTTATGAATTGACCACATTTTCTAACATATATTGGATATGGTCACGTGATACTGACCTGGAAATTTTTACACACCGATAAATTCTGAGGACTACTTTTGATTCCTTGTTTTAAGGTCATTTATGTAAGTTTTCTCTATTTGAACGCATTACACCATAATAATAACAACAAGTCCCCACACATTCAACCCTCTCATTTACGACCCAAATTTATAAACCCCAGATTAAATCGCGAACTAAAAGTTAAAATATTGTAACTGCACAGACCGTCCTGCACTCCAATACTCTCACCTTTTGTCAAGATTCAGCCAATGTGGGTATGTGAGAAAGCTTGCCAGTAGCTTCTCGTGGGTCGGTGGTTCCTTCCGGGGTTTTCCCGGGTTCTTCCTCCACCATTAATACTGGCCGCCATATATAGCCTATCGTGTGCTGAAAAATGGCGTTAAACCCCACAACAACAACAACAACAACAACTCACCTTTTGTCTAAGAATGTATATGACAGTCTTTACAAGCCAGTCTTCAGAAGGTAATGCATTTCGCTTTGATAACATGTTCCAGCAGCAGCTAAAGGTTATGGTCATATGAACAGTATGGGATATCACTCAAATATACACAAGTTTGCTTTTGAAAGGTCGAAATGCGCAGAAATCAGGAACAACGGATGCTAAAACATGCTTAATGTGAAAAATAGGCATGACCTGTTTTATATAATATCAACAATTTAATAAACAGTTAAAAACAATAGTCATAACAATCTCTTTATATAACTGCCATCACCCACTCTGACACTCTACCATATATTACTATATAGAAATAAACCATCTTGGCTAACGAAGATGAGGCTGTGTATTCTGTCAAAAAGAAGAGGCTAATGAAAGAAAACTTCGTTCTACGTGAAAGTGAGCGCTTTTAAAAAATGAAATCTGCTGATATGATGACAGAAAGTTAATTGGAATTATAAGAAAACGATATTTCCGGTTTTGTCGTTTATCTTTAACATCAGTTTCTGGAATCGACTCAATCTGTAGGATAATACTTCTTTATGCCATAAGAATATAATATAAAAGGAGTTAAACGAAATAGATTCCGGGAAATAACGGCAACAAATACATACAGATTAGTTGCTAAAGACATAAAAAGAAGAAAAACAATCCGTTTTGTATCTTATTTCTGATGATTCCGGAATAGTACAACAGAACGTGCTACTAGCAATCTAGCAGACAGTGAGCCAAAGATGCAAACGGAAGTGAAGCTCTCCAAGAAAAACAACCAGATAAAGGAAATCAGAAAGAGTCAGAGAGACGGATTCAGTGCAAGAGCATCATGTCTTATTGACACTAACCACTGCTCTGTACGCAGTTATACCAAACACCACTTCTTTTACTTTTCCTCTCTTTGTCTCATCTGCGAAGGCTTGGTGAGATATAGTAGTCATATTTTGGAAAGCGGTGGCAGTGTAGTTCTCTCAACAATATTGTTAATTTGCGTGAAACTTTGGAGTATCGCATATATTCTACATCAGTTGCTGCATTCAAATTTTGAAATAATATCGCAATAAGACTAAAGTTTATTTAGTAATATCAAGGAGTTCCTATCATGTATTTCAAGCTTCCTTAATTAGAAAGCTTGGTTCATAATTTTTAACATCGCTGAAGTTATGCACTAAAGGATTTAATGTAAAATATCTTCTACGTCTTTTGACGCACCAAACTGAAATTTTAGATTAATAATATTTGGGGCCTAAAAGTTCATACAGTGATCTGCTTGGAGTTCATGTCTTGCGTGTCTTGCCTACGAAGTGAAGTAGCTTGTATCCGCATTGTGAACAACTTTTAAGTGTCGTCGAAGATGTTTAGAATCACATATCTTCTCCATTTTGTACAGCATTTAAGTGAACCTTCTATACAGCATTTCCCTAGATCCAGACATTATAAACTGATATCGTACGAGTTTATGTCTTGCCTCTATCGCCTGGTTAAGCAGATGGAGTATTTGATTGTTCCAAGCAATGTTAAAGCTCTTTTTGTTAGCGTTTGTGAAAGTCTTCAACATCATTTCATGTATTTAACGGAAACACTCGTATATGCTTATATACTTTCTTGTCTTCTCTGCTGAAGCAGAACAAATTTTCTGCATCATATGCAACAATGCTAAAGTTTTGTGACAACAGTTATGAAGGTCATATTCACTAATTAAGATGACACACATTCAGACGTACTTAAGAAAACTTGTTTTGATGTTACCGGTACAACGATACGCTCAATTATAGTCTCAGATGTACTATGTCCAAAACATACAGACAGTCCTGTATGCATAAAATATAGTTGTGAATTGATAATTATATGACAGTGATGTGTCCCTTTTTGCTTATAGTTTTATTCTGCCATTTCTGCTGCTAGTTATTTCTAAACACCGTGTCCGCAAACTATAAACGTTTACGGACTTATGAATTTAAGAAGCTTAATTGACGAAATTAGTTTACCAAAACGATACGTATGTTTATTCCAGACGATAATTATTGTAAAGCAGCAGTTTTCAACTGACTTAATCTGGGTTTGGTATAGATACGCGTCATGATAAAAAGAAAAATTAAATTGAAATTTTTTTGATAACTTCATGGCGTCCTCGGTATTAAATTGTATTTGACTGGGTGTGTTTTATTTCTCAACGTATAGGACTCTGGCCTATATTACAATCAAATTGTGAAGAATTTATTTATAGCAGAGAGTGCGTAGTGATGGTAAATATAATCTGAAATTACATATATGTTTTCTGTATATCATACAGTAGATCATCTAAATCTTTCAGGAAATTTTATTTCCTCCTGAAGAATAATTAAGCAAATTTGTATATATTCATAATAACATTACGACCTTAGTTTTTTATATTTGTTATTAGATTCCTCTTACACAGCAAACTTTTCTTAGTAACGTATTATTCGTATTTCATTGTAACGTTAATAAGATAATTAAAGGATCTCATCTTAATATTGTTACACGCGCAGGGGTATTTACTTGACCGAATGGTTGTCAAACCCTGGCTCGATTCTCGCTTGAAGTCATAAGTTTACCCCGACTTTCCAAAGACTTCCATACAACTTCAGTTGTAAATTAGAAAGCCCGACGTGTCCATTCTATACCTAAATTTCACTCTACTTAATGCAAGACCACAGATAAAACAACCTGCCAAATATATATCAACAGCACATCTGCATGTTTAATCTTCATCATGTTTCCGTACCGCCTACCGTTCGCGCCTTAGAAAATATACGAGTATCCCCTAACACTGGGGGCCTAGTGGCCGAGTGGTCTAAAATTCTGTCCGTTACGGATCACTGCCATCTCACCTCTGTCTGCGTGGGTTTGAGTCTAGGATTCGGCCAACGTGGGTATGTGAGAAAGCTTGCCAGTAGCTTCTCGTGGGTCGGTGGCTTTTCCCGGGCTTTTTCCGGGTTCTTCCTCCACCATTAATACTGGCTGCCATGCATAGCCTATCGTGTGCTGAAAAATGGCGTTAAACCCCACAACAACAACCTAACACTGGGAACTATTTTAACTCCGCCACCTTAGGCCAGTTAATGTATGCTTTCCAGGCACATTTCGCCAATATAACTGCACCACATTTGTCCCCATGGCGACATAAACGGTATCTGCCAAGTCCCTTCTTATTTATTCCCTTGTGTAATTTACCGGTTTCCTACCGTAGATACTGCCACTGCAGTCCGCCACCAATGTACACCACTAGATTTTAACATGGACTATCTTACGACAGGGACATAAATCACCTTTTCGTGTCATTACCACTATAGTAAGACTTAGTCCATGGCGCCTAATGCTGGTGTATGTAGATGATATTGGCAAAAATTACTGTACTGTTTGGCCTAGCACGTTCCAATTCTTCGTCTGTATGGCCTAGCTTGTTCCGATTATTTATCTCTGTGGATTAGCTCGTTCTGATTATTGATCTGTTTGGCCTAGCTCGTTCCGATTATTGATCTGTATGGCCAGACTCGTTCTGATTATTGATCTGTTTGGCCTAGCTCGTTCCGATTATTGATCTGTATGGCCTAACTCGTTCTGATTATTGATCTGTTTGGCCTAGCTCGTTCTGATTATTGGTAATTATGGCCTAGCTCGTTCCGATTATTGATCTATATGGCCTTGCATGTTCCGATTATTGGTATGTATGTTCTAGCTCGTTCCGATTATCGGTATGTATGGCCTTACTCGTTCTGATTATTGGTATGTATTGCCTTGCTCGTTCCGGAGTCAAACATTTAGTCGGGTTTGGACAACTAACGTTGATTCACAATGTTAACACGTGTGCTGACACCTATAAACCTAACGGAAAAAGGTTGAGCAAAAAGCCAATAGTTTGACTTGTGACACACAGTACAAAGGACTCAGAGCACACCTACCAAACAATGTGACACGTAGCAAGCAAAACAAATATTACCAATCATTGCACGTATACAGTAAAACAATTAAAAGATGACTATTAACACTACCACCAAAACATTAATAGTAAAGATAAACTAGCAAAGCAATTACCATGTTGCATGACTACCAGAATACTTACTTTGAAACATGCCTCACAGAACACTTACTATAAGACGTTTTTAGTTACAAAAATATTTATTTGAGAAACTTTGTCAAATTCAATTACAAACATATGATTTGGGGCATTCAGCAGAAAACATAAGCTTATTAGCACTCTCTCTCCATCCATCAAATGTAAAGATGATTAAAGTTTGAAAGTTAGATGTGGAAAAATTGAATTGCCTCGCAGCTAAGGAAAACTACATTTTAGTGCCGGGCAACCAAGTGTTTCAAAACTATAGCCCAGCCGAAC
Organism: Sinohyriopsis cumingii; assembly: GCA_028554795.2. Lineage (NCBI taxonomy): Eukaryota > Metazoa > Mollusca > Bivalvia > Unionida > Unionidae > Sinohyriopsis > Sinohyriopsis cumingii. The sequence goes on from CM068827.1 coordinate 127,565,316, forward strand.
AACATTGACTTTGATTAATATGCTTGATGAAAGGGTTGATTTTTATAATGCACAATAAATCAAATGAGCTGCTCAAATACACGTTGGCTATTAATCTAGAATTGGGTTAAGTTTCATAAATGATGGTCTGTTACGTATTTGGCGGAGTCAACCATACGTAAAGAACCCACATCATCTTGACGACCAGGGGCTCAATAATCGATGTTAGTACCGGATGTTAAGTTCCATGTAGGTGGTATCTTCACGTTTATTTACTACTCTGTTGTACAACAAAAATTACCCATGGAATGTTGGACTGGAAAAGACACCAAGGAAATATCTTTTCTCAAATAACCATATTATATTCGGTCATAATTCTCAGGTTGTCATATGCTTATGTTGTTGCTTTTTTCAATTTCCTCCACACTGTTTAAATCACCTTCGCATCAATACTCTGAATAGCATAGTTGCGATAACGTTGCAATAAAAAAACGCCAAAGTCGATCTGGTATTGCTCACCTGACTGACATCTGCCTCATAGCCGAACGCAAGAGTGTTTGGTCATGAAAAGACTGTAATTAAAACGCATTCAGTTTCAGTTTATTCCAGTGATGTTGATAGTATATGTTAAAAAAAAAACAAAAAAACAATTGTTTAAAGGTCGATCTAGTTTTAGAATTTTCGTCCATATGCGATGGCATGTCAGCATTATACTTGTCGAAGACTGAAAGGTCCCATGCCATGATACTTTGTGCTATAATTGTTCAAATACTATTCAACGGTTTCCTGAGATGAAGTTGTGTATATGTTTTTTTTTCTCTTGAACAACGTCATCTCTATTTGGTGGTGGAACACCATAATTTGCATATAAATCTGAAAGGTTTTAAAACTAGGGCATTTTCTGTCAAGTTTGATAAAATTCTAAAGGTTTTTTGTTTTTTGTAACAATATATTTTATAGCAAATTGGTATCATTGACGTGTCCTTAATAAAAAAAAAATGTTTCTTTCCAATTTGCTAAATTTTCATTTAGCAGTTGTTCCAATCAGTCGTTTGAAAGAGATTGCATTTTAATAATAATGATCGTATGTTATAACGATTCGGCATCACTTGTAAAAACTGGAAGGTCTTTGTTGCTAGATTTCTCTTAAATATGGTCAATTTCGGTTGCGATTACTATGAGAAACATTTGTTTAATTTTTTGCTTCTTTTAAACCAGACATATCTGTGTGCATTGACATCTTTTGCACGAAATTTAAAAGCCGGTTAAGGACGGATGATTTCTGTTCGATTAGGTCAAATTCTGTTGGGGGCTTTTCGATGTAGTTTCAGTGTTTTTCACTTTTAGCAAGTGTCTCACTTTGATGGTGAACTGGCATTTTTGGTATAAGTGTAAAAGCCCTTTATGCAATAATGCTTCTTACAAAATTGTTTTACATACTCTGGAGCAGGTTTGTGAAGAAGTAGTTTAACTTTTTCTTTATATTGAGCAAAAGTGGCCATAACTGATGGAGAATCAGTGTTAGTTGCGTCAATAGTAAGACCTCTACAAAATACTTTCTATCATTATTGTTCAAACTGAGTTCAATTTTTGAAAAAAATGTTCTTTATTTTTTATTTCACGCTGATCAAATACAGTGGCGGATCGGCACCATTTGCATAGATTTGAAGGAAGGTACTTTGCCATTTCCTAAGAAAACTTCTTCCATTGAGAGTGTTCTTATTCAAGGAGTATAGTGTGGCTTTATTAATATTCCTCCCCATTGCGCAAATTTGTCATCAGACTTAGTCTCATAATCCGTGACATTTAGAATGGTATCGTCTTTCCCCATCGATGGTTTTATTTATTATTAGGCAAAGACCTAGCTTGACATAAAGTTGTATTTAATTCACTTGTAACTGACCAGTTATCCCTTGTTCCGATTAAAAAGTTGATCCTACTGGAAAGGTATCCCTGATTAAAACCCAGCTTGTGCAGTTATTAGAGTTATGTCAAAGAAAATTCTTGAGAATGATTTCGATTGGGAAATTATTCCTTTAGCTGACACATTTATTGGTCAAGCTTTTGATCAGGTCACTTTCACTCCTTGTTTGGATCAACCAAAATGTATTGATTACAGTGATCCTCCTTTAACTATTCATTTTCTTTATTCTAATCTAGGTGATAAACGATGCTCACTTGTCGCCAACAGGTTAAAGATCCTGAGACATCCTGTTTGTTTCAGAAGGCTATTAGAGACACAGAAGCCACAGAAGTACCTGTTTATTTTGCTAACAATTGGGTCGTTGTGATAATATGGAGACCACCATAGGTACCTCCCGTGGTGACGAGTGGACAGTGAGGAATCATTTTGTAGTTGCAAAGTCGTATCGACAAGACATTTTAGTTTAGCTCATAAGTCTCCTTTGGCAAGTCGTTTAGGTATCAAACAAACGTATCATAATATCCTGAATCACTTTTGTTGGCCAAAGATGAAAAGTCACGTGTATAAATACAGCAGATCTTGACACTCTTGTCAAATGGTATGAAAACCTAACCGGAAGCTACCTAAGGCTCATCTGCAACATATTCCTGCATTTGCCAAACCATTTAGCAGAATAGTGGAAAATTGTGTTGGTTCCTTACTTACGTCAAACACAGGCAACCAAAACTTGTTGACCATAATGTGTGCTTATACAAGTTTCCCAGAGGCAAATCTTTTGAGGAATATAACAGCTAGAATCATAGTAATACCTTCGATAAAGCTTTTTACTCAACTTGACCTACCCACATTTCTCCAATCTGATCAATGGTCAAATTTTATGTCTGGAATTGTCCAGCCAGTTATGCACGAATTTTGCGTCCAGCCATTCAAGCCTTCCGCCTATCACCTTGAAAGTCAATAGCTTTAGGAAGATTACATGAAACTTTGAAAAATTAGATTAGGTCATATTGCTGTGATACTGGAAAAGATTGGCATGAATGTGTTTATTTATTGATGTTCGCTTGTAGGGAATCAGTTCATGAATCTTTAGGATTTAGTCCATTTTAACTAGATTTAGAACACAATGTCCGTGGAACATTGAATTTGCTAAAAGAGAAACTTTTTTAAAATGATGATATAAAAATTAATCTTCTCGATTCTGTTTTCTTTTCCTAAATTCAAGTTATCAAAGGCTCGTGAGGTAACAAGAACTAAGATGTGCTCTAATCAATCAAAGATGAAATTTAGATACCACAGATCTATAATAGACAGAACTTTTCAGTCTGGTTATATAGTTCTGGCTGCCTTGCTTATTCTTCAAAGTGTTCAGACAAAGTTAGGAAGAAAATGAAGAAAATATATTAAAGGAGTACTGGTATATGGGTAGCAATAGCCAGGATAATATCGCAGTCAGTTTAGTTGCACCTGCCCCACACAGTGAGGATTTAAGCAAGGGAATGCAATCAAACTGTAGTGATTTTGGAGTAAGCATTCTTCGTAATTCAGGAATTATCTGGACCATAAACCTTTACATCTGCAACAACAAGACAAAAATGAACTAAAACAGCTCTTGTCTCCAGATGTTTCTACACGAGCAAACAAAATCTACCATGAGGCTGAAATTGTAAAATCCAAATCTCTAAATCAGCATCCATACAGGATGAACCCTCTCAACAGGAATGTTTGAAAAACATAAATTCAGTATTTGTTGGCGAATGATTTTATAGAAATGAGTAAAAGTGGAGTTTGCCATGTATAATTGTATAGAAACCAGATAATACTTTTCGCATGTGCACAGGCAATAGAAAGTTGAACAGTGTGACGAAACCAGATTCATTTTCATTGTTGAGGATCAACGACTTCATCGATAACATATGAAATGCAGAGTATGTCACTAAATTTGACCTTTTGAAAGGATTCTGATAAATTGCACTGAGGAAAAGGGCACAGAAAATTTCGGCATTCACAACTCCAGTGATGCCGTTTGAGATAAAAGATTCTCCTTATACTTTTCAACGTTTAATGAACTTGGTTGCATCATTACATCTGGTCTAGATAATTGTGACACTCACATCGATGATATCCTCATCTACAACGACATCTCGAAAGATCATTTAAAGACACTTCGGAAATCTTTAGACAGACTCACTCATACAAATTTGACAATAATTAAATAGAGTGAGTTTTGGCTTGCTTGTGTTACATTTCTAGGACAAATCCTGACACATAAAGCAGTTAAACCTATAGATGCTAAGGTCAGACTATCTCTCAATTCCATGTAAATTCAAGTGAACTGATGCAAATTTTATGGGTATGGCTAGATACTATTGGAAATTTTGCTCCAACTTTTCCATAATTATTGAACCCCTGATCACTTCGTTAAGTATGAAGTATCATTGGTCTGAAGAATGTCGAGAACCTTTTGATATGTTAAAGGCCATTCTTAGGAGTGCACAGATCTTTCAGTTCCAAATTTCAATCAATCATTTAAAATGGCTGTTGATGTAAGTGATTTTCATGTTGGTGCAGTATTGAGTCAAGAAGACAAAATCGTGTAGTTCATCCAATGTGCTAGATTCGTAAGAAATTAAACAAGTTCAAGGGAAATTAATCCACAGTCGATAAGGAATGTTGGCTGGCTTTGCAATACGTTGAAGCGTATATTAGTTCAGCTCCTTCTCTAATTATTGTGTTTAGTGATCATAACCCTGTTACTTTCATTGGCAAGATGAAAAGCAGAAATCAAAGATTGTTATTGTGGAGTTTGATGTTTCAATAATACAATATTGGCATCAGGCACATCACCGGAAAAGATAATCTCATAGCATAGGCACACTCATGTGCATGGTAATATTGTATTTTTCATGCATACTTGTTGTCATTCATAAGATTTCATCTTATATAGATTTTGATCACATGAATATTTTACTAATAGTTTAAAGAAAGTTTTATTGTTAAAATCTTTCGTTTGCATTACGATGGTAGGTATTACAAAACTTGTTGCTTCTAACTTTTTTTATTACTTGTTTTAAGAGAATGTATTCGTAATTACGCAATGCTGTTGCTTTGTTTCTCACTCTTTATATGTATAAACTGAACAGAAGTTTTCTTTCCATCATTTGATTAACGACATTACTGTTACAACTTCAAAAGGGAAGAAAATTTCTGTAACGAAATATTTTTACTGTAATATATATTTTGTGCACATTGCAACCTTTCCATGACTATCACCTGTCTTGATTTACTGTCGTGATATGTTACACTTCCTGTCTTGCTGATCTCACCAGCTTTTAAGTTTTGTACAAAATCTGGTAAAATCAGACATTTTTTTTTATCATAAGCTAGACATAATTGAAGCCTTACAATAATATTATAGTGGTTTTAAGGTGTGTATGATGATGTGGTGAAATAATGAGGCGGTGTTAAGGTGTGGATGATGATATGGTGAAATATTATAGTGATTTTAAGATTTTATGGTGAAATATTAAAGGCGTTTTAAGATGTATATGATTATTTGGTGAAATATTAAAGGAATGTTAAGGTGTGTATGGTGATATGGTGAAATATTATAGTGGTTTTAAGATGTATATGATCATATGGTGAACTATTAAATGCGTTTTAAGGTGTACATAATGATGTGGTGAAATATTAAAGGAGTTTTAAGGTGTGTATGATGATTTGGTAGGTTTCATGTCTTGTTTGTCTCACATGCTAAGTGTGTGTGTGTGTGTGTGTGTGTGTGATTTGGATTTTTAACATAGCTTTAACAATTTTCCAGTCATATCGCTACGATGTCTGCAGTATGGCAATTTAGTGATTTATAGGACTGGGACATGTAGCATAATGTCTCACCCAGTCACATTATCCTGAAACCAGCACGACCAGTACTAACACTATCCTCTTAATACTGAACGCCTAACGAGGCAGCTGTAATACCAGCTTTATAAGTCTTTGGTATGACTCGGCCAGAGATCGAACCCGCGACCACTCGCATCCGAGACGGACGCTCTAACCACTAGTCTACCGGAGTGGTCTCACGTGCTAAATAGAAATTTGACACATGCTAAGTAGAAAACATGATGCAACACTCTGAGCAATGTACATGTTTTGTTGTAAAACGATTAAAACGTGACGTGTCTTCTGCATGTTATTCTGCATTTGAGTCAACTTTTGCAATAACACTACCACAGGTACATAGCTTATACGCAGACATGGTAGGAGTTCATGTTTTGTCTGTGTCGTCCGCTTCGGCATTAGGCATACTTCACCGTTGTGGCCAATGTTAAATTTGTTTAATGCCAATTGTTATGAATTGACCACATTTTCTAACATATATTGGATACGGTCACGTGGTACTGACCTGGAAATTTTTACACACCGATAAATTCTGAGGACTACTTTTGATTCCTTGTTTTAAGGTCATTTATGTAAGTTTTCTCTATATCAACGCATTACACCATAATAATAACAACAAGTCCCCACACATTCAACCCTCTCATTTACGACCCAAATTTATAAACCCCAGATTAAATCGCGAACTAAAAGTTAAAACATTGTAACTGCACAGACCGTCCTGCACTCCAATACTCTCACCTTTTGTCTAAGAATGTATATGACAGGCTTTACAAGCCAGTCTTCAGAAGGTAATGCATTTCGCTTTGATAACATGTTCCAGCAGCAGCTCAAGGTCATGGTCATATGAACAGTATGGGATATCACTCAAATATACACAAGTTTGCTTTTGAAAGGTCGAAATGCGCAGAAATCAGGAACAACGGATGCTAAAACATGCTTAATGTGAAAAATAGGCATGACCTGTTTATATATTATCAACAATTTAATAAACAGTTAAAAACAATAGTCATAACAATCTCCTTATATAACTGCCATCACCCACTCTGACACTCTACCATATATTACTATATAGAAATAAACCATCTTGGCTAACGAAGATGAGGCTGTGTATTCTGTCAAAAAGAAGAGGCTAATGAAAGAAAACTTCGTTCTACGTGAAAGTGAGCGCTTTTAAAAAATGAAATCTGCTGATATGATGACAGAAAGTGAATTGGAATTATAAGAAAACGATATTTCCGGTTTTGTCGTTTATCTTTAACATCAGTTTCTGGAATCGACTCAACCTGTAGGATAATCCTTCTTTATGCCATAAGAATATAATATAAAAGGAGTTAAACGAAATAGATTCCGGGAAATAACGGCAACAAATACATACAGATTAGTTGCTAAAGACATAAAAAGAAGAAAAACAATCCGTTTTGTATCTTATTTCTGATGATTCCGGAATAGTACAACAGAACGTGCTACTAGCAATCGAGCAGAAAGTGAGCCAAAGATGCAAACGGAAGTGAAGCTCTCCAAAGGAAATCAGAAAGAGTCAGAGAGACGGATTCAGTGCAAGAGCATCATGTCTTATTGACACTAACCACTGCTCTGTACGCAGTTATACCAAACACCACTTCTTTTACTTTTCCTCTCTTTGTCTCATCTGCGAAGGCTTAGTGAGATAGAGTAGTCATATTTTGGAAGGCAGTGGCAGTGTAGTTCTCAACAATATTGTTAATTTGCGTGAAACTTTGGAGTGTCGCATATATTCTACATCAGTTGCTGCATTCAAATTTTGAAATAATATCGCAATAAGACTAAAGTTTATTTCGTAATATCAAGGAGTTCCTATCATGTATTTCAAGCTTCCTTAATTAGAAAGCTTGGTTCATAATTTTTAACATCGCTGAAGTTATGCACTAAAGGATTTAATGTAAAATATCTTCTACGTCTTTTGCCGCACCAAACTGAAATTTTAGATTAATAATATTTGGGGTCTAAAAGTTCATACAGTGATCTGCTTGGAGTTCATGTCTTGCGTGTCTTGCCTGCGAAGTGAAGTAGCTTGTATCCGCATTGTGAACAACTTTTAAGTATCGTCGAAGATGTTTAGAATCACATATCTTCTCCATTTTGTACAGCATTTAAGTGAACCTTCTATACAGTATTTCCCTAGATCCAGACATTATAAACTGATATCGTACGAGTTTATGTCTTGCCTCTATCGCCTGGTTAAGCAGATGGAGTATTTGATTGTTCCAAGCAATGTTAAAGCTCTTTTTGTTAGCGTTTGTGAAAGTCTTCAACATCATTTCATGTATTTAACGGAAACACTCGTATATGCTTATATACTTTCTTGTCTTCTCTGCTGAAGCAGAACAAATTTTCTGCATCATATGCAACAATGCTAAAGTTTTGTGACAATAGTTATGAAGGTCATATTCACTAATTAACATGACACACATGCAGACGTACTTAAGAAAACTTGTTTTGATGTTACCGGCACAACGATACGCTCAATTATAGTCTCAGATGTACTATGTCCAAAACATACAGACAGTCCTGTATGCATAAAATATGGTTGTGAATTGATAATTATATGACAGTGATGTGTCCCTTTTTGCTTATAATTTTCTTCTGCCATTTCTGCTGCTAGTTATTCCTAAACACCGTGTCCGCAAACTATAAACGTTTACGGACTTATGAATTTAAGAAGCTTAATTGACGAAATTAGTTTACCAAAACGATACGTATGTTTATTCCAGACGATAATTATTGTAAAGCAGCAGTTTTCATCTGACTTAATCTGGGTTTGGTATAGATACGCGTCATGATAAAAAGAAAAATTAAATTGAAATTGTTTTGATAACTTCATGGCGTCCTCGGTATTAAATTGTATTTGACTGGGTGTGTTTTATTTCTCAACGTATTGGACTCTGGCCTATATTTTAATCAAATTGTGAAGAATTTATTTATAGCAGAGTGCGTAGTGATGGTAAAAAGATAATCTGAAATTACATATATGTTTTCTGTATATCATACAGTAATTCATCTAAATCTTTCAGGAAATTTTATTTCCTCCTGAAGAATAATTAAGTAAATTTGTATATATTCATAATAACATTGAGCTCTTAGTTTGATAACTTCATGGCGTCCTCGGTATTAAATTGTATTTGACTGGGTGTGTTTTATTTCTCAACGTATAGGACACTGGTCTATATTACAATCAAATTGTGAAGAATTTATTTATAGCAGAGAGTGCGTAGTGATGGTAAAATATAATCTGAAATTACATATATGTTTTCTGTACATCATACAGTAGACCATCTAAATCTTTCAGGAAATTTTATTTCCTCCTGAAGAATAATTAAGTAAATTTGTATATATTCATAATAACATTATGACCTTAGTTTTTTATATTTTTTATTAGATTCCTCTTACACAGCAAACTTTTCTTAGTATCGTATTATTCGTATTTCATTGTAACGTGGATAAGATAATTACAAGATCTCATCTTAATATTGTTACACGCGCAGGGGTATTTACTTGACCGAGCGGTTGTCAAACCCTGCTCGATTCTCGCTTGAAGTCATAAGTTTACCCCGACTTTCCAAAGACTTCCATACAACTTCAGTTGTAAATTAGAAAGCCCGACGTGTCCATTCTATACCTAAATTTCACTCTACTTAATGCAAGACCACAGATAAAACAATCTGCCAAATATATATCAACAGCACATCTCCATGTTTTATCTTCATCATGTTTCCGTACCGCCAATCGTTGAAGTCTTAGAAACTATACGAGTATCCCATAACACTGGGGGCCGAGTGGCCGAGTGGTCTAAAGCTCTCTCCGTTACGGATCACTGCCATCTCACCTCTGTCTGCGTGGGTTCGAGTCTAGGATTCGGCCAATGTGGGTATGTGAGAAAGCTTGCCAGTAGCTTCTCGTGGGTCGGTGGTTCTTCCCGGGGTTTTTCCGGGTTCTTCCTCCACCATTAATACTGGCCGCCATGCATAGCCTATCGTGTGCTGAAAAATGGCGTTAAACCCCACAACAACAACAACAACAACCTAACACTGGGAACTATTTTAACTCTGCCACCTTAGGCCAGTCAATGTATGCTTTCCAGGCACATTTCGCCAATAAAACTGCACCACATTTGTCCCCATGGCGACATAAACGGTATCTGCCAAGTCCCTACTTATTTATTCCCTTGTGTAATTTACCGGTTTCCTACCGTAGATACTGCCACTGCAGTCCACCACCAATGTACACCACTAGATTTTAACATGGACTATCTTACGACAGGGACATTCATTCGGTTTTGGTCTGAATTCACTAGTTGTGAACGATGGCATCATGGAAACTCACATTCACTTCACTCCGTGACGTTTGCTCCTAATAATTGGCTAATTATTTCGGGCTAGGAACATTTATATTGCGCCGAATTCAAATAATCACACAAGTAATCACACAAATCTAACAATTCCTTAAAACGGGGCGCTATAACAAAATGCGCATACTCCATATTTATTACAATATATACTTTAGATGATATTTGCAAAATTGTTATTTTCTGCTTTTCCTATGTGTATAGTCAGTCTTCCCTTTTCAAATTCAAGGCTATGATCAGACAATCCTAATTTCCTCAAATATATTAAGTATTTTGTTAATGGAGACACGACGTTATTCTTGTTCCAATAATGTTCTGAATGCGCAATTAAATATAGTTTATGATATAGCTTGTAGGAGGAATAACATTCCGGAGTACATAATTCTTCACCTCCTTGAAGAAATGTAGACTGGTTCACATAAAATGAAACCAGTGCATATATAACAGATTTTTAATATTACGAGCATTTTACAATCAACATTTAATAGGATCTCTCTCTCTCTCTCTCTCTCTCTCACACACACACACACACACACACATATATATATACTCTAAATAACTGAGCTATAGATTAATTCTTAGACAAAGACAGTTATCGAAATTTACACAGAATATAAACACTGGAATATTATTTTCTGTGATTCAATAAAGAACTGTTGGTACGTCAGTACGAAGTTGACCACAGCATACGTCACAGCCTTCCATTTGGGATTTCATCCGGATTCAAACTCAGTTTCATTAGGACTTTTTGTTACTATGACTTCTATTTTTTAATTCTTGGATTATGTTTATATTGTTTTTTTTGGATTTGATTCGTAAAACCGTAAAAAAGAAATTTCATATTTACATAGTTTTTCTAGGGAAATAAATTATTTGTTAAATTTTACAAAGCTTGTTGTCTTCATTCTTTTCTTGTTGCAAGAAAACTTGGTTGCTCGTAATCATTTATAATAATAATAATAATAATAATAATAATTTAACGAGGATAACACATTTTGGTTAGTAAAGATCCATCTTCCTGTTGGTTTTCAACGTATCAACCAGTTATATTATTAAACAGGCACTTACGCACGCTGAGTATACTCTTTAATGCAATCATACATATTTCAAAGGGATTATTTAGTTAACTATGGTGGTTAACAGGTTCATATATGACCAATATATAAATTATTCAAGTATACACATTGATGTCAGAAGTCATTTATACACACATAGAATGAATCATACACAGATTACTTATGGATACATATATAACACACACTGCTCTTTTAGCAGATTTAATAAAGATCTTTTAGCTTTGTTACATCATAATGTACTGCCACAATATCGTTAATGAAAAGCAATTAATTTTGCTACTTTTTTAATAACATGTTAATGTTGCTGTCATACGTCAAATATGTATATGTACCATAATAATAGTGTTGCTTATTTTAACGTTCATACCATAGTTTTCACATCCTGAATTAACCTGTTTTATTTCTATGAATTAAAGCTACTGCCTTACATATCTGTCTTTCTCATCTTCATATAAAAGAGATGTAGAGTCTATGTAAGACTAGTACTGGTAATGTACTGGCATCACGTGATCCGAGATATTTATCGTAAGAAACAAATGCTATTGGTGCATTCTTGTAATATCATTTTTCAATTTCTGTCACCTTTTCACCCATTCTATATTCAATAACCCTATGATTACTTACGTCAGGGATGGGCAAAGTACGGCCCGCGGGCCGCATGCGGCCCGCCAAGGGCTTTCATGCGGCCTAGGAACAAGTCATCATTCCCACTGACTCTGTTTAGGTTACTCTGTTTATCAAATAAATGTGCTTCTTTTGAAGTTTAAGTTTAAGTTTTCAAATATTAACAACATATTAACAACTGAAAATTAATTAGATGTTATTTAAAAAAAACTTTTGTTTTTGCTATTTCAAATATTATTATTTTACTTAATGAACTATGCGGCCCGCGACAAGGTGTAAATTTGTGTATGCGGCACTTGCACTGGAAAGTTTGCCCACCTCTGACTTATCTGAACTTTCATAGCATGTTTATAACAAAGATCATAAACTTGTTTTTCTCTCTATTTCTAAAGATTTAAAACTGAGTTGTGTAGATTTGCAATATTGTTAACAACGTTTAAATTTTGCGGGAAGGTTATGAAAGTCCGATTACCGTCATAGACTGACGAGCATACGGTCATTTATCAGACGCCGTATACAGTACATTTTGTGTCTAACAGTTATACGTACAATTTGAAACTATCGAATGGCACCCCGTTATCCGAGATATGTAGACAGTCGATTTTCCTTAACGTGCAGATGGGGAGAATTATGCGTTTCGTATGGTCGTGAATTAAGCAGTATCCGACAGCAATGTTTGGCTAATTTGCTTCTAGATACTAGTGTAAAGAAGAACAACCGTGTCTCAAACGTGAAAACTATTACGGATCCGTGCATATAAGAGGTTTATTTGACGAAGCTCAATTATTGTCTCAATTAAAAAGCATGTTTCTGCCAGGTGATACCGTTTTTTTCTTTCCTCTGAACATTTGTTTGCAATTGAAGGTAAATAACTTCTTGGCATGGTTATTGTCGTTAACAAAAATTTGATTGACATTTATTTTGAGAACGCTGGAGCGTCCTTTGTATTACATTTGACTTGATAGATTTATCGATTTCCCGATCATTTTGAAAAATCTGCCCCATATTAGAATCAATTATTGAACAACATATACCAGAGTGTTTGATGATCGTAACACGATACACTGATATCTACATTTTGCATCATATCTATAATGAAGTAATCCGTATTCATGTTTCATAAAAATGTCTTTTCCTCATAAATGCGTAATAATTTAATGTTAATATTTATTTAGTCATAATTTCAATTTTTATGAATCGACGGAAATTTCTGCAATCTGACTGGATATAAGGGTAACGTGACAAGAAAAATTTGTTATACATTGGTAAATTCAGCGGACTACTTTTGGTTCCAGGTTTCCATGCAATATTATGTGAAGTTTTATCTATGCCAAAGTCGTACACCTTAATAATAACAGCAACCACACCCACCCACCTTTGTGATTTCCGACAAAATGTTCAACCCCCAGATTAAATCAGCCAACAGAAGTTAAAACAATGTCATTGTACAGTCATCCCTGTATTTCAACAATGACCCCTTTTACCAAAAAAAAAGAATATGGCAGGCTTTACAAGCCAATCTTGAGAAATTATTGCATTTTGCTTTAACAATGTTTCACCGGCTGTCATTAAAGGTCAGGGTCATATGTCGAGCAAGGGATCTCACTAAAATGGACATAATTTTGCAGTAGAAATATCAATTTCGTAGAAAGCAAGAACAACTATTGCTATAACAACACGTGCCATACGCAAGCGCAATGTTACGGAACAAATGAAATAGGCTGCATTAAACAGCATCTATCGTTTTTTTATATATCTTAAAATAATGATCATAATGAAATATCACTGGCATGACCCGCTCTGACACTCTACCCTATATTACTGTTTAATGAATAGAATCCTCTTGATTAACGAAAATCGGCCTATCTATTCTGTCGCAGTTAAGAGGCTAATACTAGAAAATCGGCCTATCTATTCTATCACAGTTAAGAGGCTAATGTTAGAAAATCGTCCTATCTATTCTGGCGCAGTTAAGATGCTAATGTTAGAAAATCAGCCTATCTATTCTGTCGCAGTTAAGAGCCTAATGTTAGAAAATTGGCCTATCTATTCTGACTCAGTTAAGAGGCTAATGTTAGAAAATCGGCCTATCTATTCTGTCACAGTTAAGAGGCTAATGTTAGAAAATTGGCCTATCTATTCTGTCGCAGTTAAGAGCCTAATGTTAGAAAATCGGCCTATCTATTTTGGCCCAGTTAAAAGCCTAATGTTAGAAAATTGGCCTATCTATTCTGTCACAGTAAAGAGGCTAATACTAGAAAATCGGCCTATCTATTCTTTCGCAGTTAAGAGGCTAATTTTAGAAGTTTCAATCGACCTAAAAGTGAATGGTTTGTGGATGAAGTCTTCTGATATAATGATAGAAAGGAAGCAAATTGGAATTATAAGGATTCGGATTTAGGTAATATTTGCACATGGATAAACATTCCAACCATGAGCATTTAATCCTAGATTAATAACAACACAGTCGTTACTTCGATACATCTCATCATATATTATTCTTATCATAGATATTCTGATATGTTTAAATCCAAATTATTGAGACATAATGATATGTATAATCCCAAATTATTAAGACATAAGACAAGGTCTTTAAATTAACGTTGGTTCTTATTTCAGTGTAATATAGACCAGATAATATAAATGTATTTCGTTTTCTAAAATACACATATTAAATGAAATTTACTGTAGTGTCATATTCTGTCATTCCCTTATGCAAAATCTGTCAACTCTTTCCAATTTATACAAACTTAATTTGCTTGTTATTTGTAATACATTTATTGCTGACAAAAATACAAGAAATAATCCAGTTTGCATGCAGAGCAGCTGAGGAGAATTATGCATATAATATGGTTTTTTACAGAGAAGGCTCCTACCTCGATTTGGCCAGGTTTATTGTTATTCCTGGTTGGATCAGTAAACACCGTGTCTCAATTTAGTCATCACTTGCATGGAACCCACAAAATGAAGAGATTTAATAGATGAAATATCGACACTTAGCAAACTGATACGTATCCCTGTCAGGCAATATTTCCTGTGTAACATATGTTTGCAATTTAAGGTGAATACGTTTATACCAAGGATATGAGCCTTGACAGGGAAATGATTGAACATTAATGAAGGACGCTCTTATTAGATTTGTCGGGTTGTATTTATTCCACAAAGTAAAAAGTATTTTCCTATAAGAATGTCTTTCTTTAATTTCAGAAAAGAAAGGGTGACTCTAATAAGAGGCTGGTGTTCCTGAGAATACGATGTAAATAGAACTGTTTGAGCATATTGGACTGTCTACATCGGGCTGTTATCGGACATAGTTGTCCATTCCTATCAATAGTTCACTCAATTGTACGGTGTCCGTTGGAGGGTAATACTAACTACCGGCAAAACAGGTCATCTCACGCACTTCTGCAAAGACGTCTACATAAAATTCACAACTTAAGTCAACACAAGCACAAGGTAAGTGTAACATGCCGAAGCGCTATGGTATTGCGAGTCATAAATCTAGCAACCGGCCAGTAAGTAAATAAAGACACTGACTTTCAAGATTTTATATATATATATATATATATATATATATATATATATATATATATATATATATATATATATATATATATATATGTGTGTGTGTGTGTGTGTGTGTGTGTGTGTAAGTATATGTATATTTAATTTCCAGTTTAATTTAGAGGATTGCGGGAAATATTTGATAAACAGACACCGTGTATATTCTAGGTGATGCTTGGAGAGTTACTCTTATATCGCGGTAATACCCCAAAAATATATTTTTACCATGGCATATACTTGTTCTAATGTTTGGAACATGATGTTCATATTGAACAAAGTGTACATCATCTGGAAAATGGATGATGTTTTCATGGCCATCATTCTGCCGCCTGTACCTTCCAACAACAGATATTTATCTGAGAGAATTAAAACAACGCATCTGTATCCACCTGTGACCGGGAAGAGGCGTTGGTATTGTCGGTAACATGTGCATGAAAGTAGATGTCGACCACTCCGCTTTAACTTCTTCAGATGATCCAAGAAAAGGTAATAAATCGTGTACAACAAGGTTTTCAAGTCAACGTATGTCAATTCCGAAAGCCATCAGCAAACTAGTACATAAACATGCTTCACATTTTGACACATATTCTGCCATTGCATAACATTATTGGACATTATCAGAGGACAAACTGGTTAATAGGTTTGTTACCGTGATAGCGATTTTAAGAAGATAATAGATTCTGTTTTGAGAACATATGGGAAGGCCATTATTTGGAAACAATGATATTTATTTTTATATATTTATAATAATTTATACGCCAGCATTCCCAACATTTTCCCAAAATCACCTGGTGATGCAGAAGTAGTAACTTGTGTTAGTATTATTCCAATTTTTATAAATGAAACGTATTTTCTGCAATACGATTGGCTGCAAACGGTCACGTGATACTGGTCTGGAATTTTTTACACATCGATACATTCTGGGACTGCTTTTGGTTTTTGTACTGTTTGCAATATAAATAAACATTGCAGACACATCATTATGAAAAGATTGTTTCATCTCTTAAATTTTTTATTAAGCAAATAAATATAAATTATACCCTTTTTATTCTTTTTCAAATATTCTTTGATTGAAATGCATAGTTTACAATTTGGCCTTCGTCTGCTACATAGTGGCGCAAAATGGCCGATTACGGTGATTTTTCACTGGAATTTTCGGCGGAATTCTTTTAACAATTAGATGACAAGGAGTTAAAAGAAATAATAGCAGCGATTGAAGCAGATGAAGATGGACTTGACGAGAATGTGATGGATGTTACAAACGCTGAAAATAAAACAGAACAACAGAGATTAATAAATTCCCTCACACAACACCCCATGACCTCAGTCACCCTAGCCATACACAACAACAACAATAATAGCGTGGGAACTAGGCCAGTCAATTTTGAGGCCTCTGGGGGATATAAACCAAGATACAAGAAATTATCTGAGGAGGACTTAAAATCTATTGAAATAAATCAGTACTAAGAGGCTATTAAACGAAATACAAAATGGGGCATTGGCATTTTCAATGGTAATTTTTTTATTTTAAGTTTGGTTGCTTTTTCAAAAACGTGGGTGGGTGTTGGTGGCATGGTGTGAATATGACCACTTACACAAAAATAAAAACAAATATTTATGAGACCATTATTCAAAGACTGAATAAAGTTTTAAAATAGTAAAACTACCATCTCAATCAATGTGACTTAACACCATTGAAAAAATACATATCATCAATAAAGGTGATTGTTTTGCTAATTTAAATTATTTTGGATGTGCAGTCAATAATTCCTTCCATCACTCCTGCACTCAACTATGCAGCCAAATAAAACATGTGGCTGATAAATAGCCAACCATGATCATTTAATCCTATAGTAACGTGTATTAGATAGGCAAACGATAGGTGGCGCTATGCAGAAAAATACCGAAAACATCGAATACCGTGACACTATAGGAGGCTGCCATACAAGAAAGTGCATGAAAACATGTTAGTGTATTTCCGGTGCACGAAACAGTTCAAACCTTTATCTCGCTTGATGCAAATTTGAAAATATGTGCTAAGAATGAACCATCATGAAATTTTATTTAATGCTATGTGTTGCCCAAAAATCGCTGGTATACAATCCCAAAACGTAGCATAACCACTTTAAGAAGATAGATATGTCGTTCTTACCTCATTTCATATTTATCTTGTCATGGGTTCTTACAAAAGTGACAATGGTGAATGCAAGCATTAATTGTGTTGACCATACATGCTACTATGCTTGGAACTTTGTAAACAACAACAACTAAAACCCCAATTGTACCTATTTACTTTGTGCCTATGGTGATTTAAGTACACGTACGTCACTTGTACCTATTTACTTTGTGCCTATGGTGATTTAAGTACACATATGTCACTTGTACTCTCTTGATAACTTTCTGAGTTACCTCTGTTTGTTTAGTATAGCATTTATAATGAATTCTGACAAACGTTTCACGAGGTCAGTAGATGATGGGTCCTTAATTGTGTTTTTTAAAAGTGGTTCATGAACATAATGTCAAGTATGAAAAGTGGATATTAAAAACACTTTCATTACCAACATTGTTTTAGATTTCCATAATTTGTGAATTCAGATGACCGCAATATGATTGAAGCAGACAAGACGTGATTTGGAACAACGCACGAAAATACCAGAATTGGACACCTTCCCCCAATAACAACAAAAATTTGATGGTATATATTTGTGTGACATTCCTAGGTGAGTGTTTGTGAAATTTCGGTCTCTGTTCTTTGTCTATCAATTCAGCCATTTCATAACTCTTGGAGCACAAATACATTTAAGTAAAGTTTTGGGCGTTGATCTGCATAAGTTCATTTTGTTTCAGATATAATTTATTTCCTCAAATTCTAAAAATTAAAAATACATATATATACGTTTAAAGGTATAGCTTGTTAGATACATGGGTAAGTACACATATAAATGGATTTATAGAAAAAATAAGAGGATGTATATATTTCTGCAATGAGAAGATATTGCAGACAAGCTTTCTTTCCTTCGTTTGCAAGAATCACCCGTAAAACTAACATTTATATCAATTTATAAATCATGCAATGATCGTCATAATCCATCCGGGTTACATCCCTTTTACATCCCTGTTACAACTTTAGTGTTTATATTTAAAGCTGTAACTTAAATGATCTGTACACAGGACAAAGTTTGAACGTGACCAAGAAAGTTACAGAGTAATGTAAATGAACTGCACACAAAAGAGGTTAGAATTTGACCAAGAAAGTCACAGAACAATATATATGAACTGTACACAAAACAAATTTGACCTTGGCCAAACAAGTCACAGAACAATGTAAATGAACTGTACACAAAACGAATTTGAACTTGGCCAAGAAAGCCACAGAATAATTATGAAACTGTTTTCCACGTGGAATATAGATTGTACATGTAGATTTATTATCAATGCTGGATCAAGAAATATTATTTGTGGAAGACGTTCGTAGACAAAGAGTCGAGAAGTCCGTGCGACCATAGGTGCCCAGTGGTGAAACGACTGCATTTTAAGCGTTTCCAGGGCAGAATCTTAACCAAACTCTTTTGGGAGGCTACCAGTCATTTTCGGAGTGGAGGGCGCATTATGGGACCATCTATCTCACACCTCCACCCTTGGATCCGCTCCTATATTTTACACCTTATAAAGGTATAAAACGAAGATGTGTGTAGCTATGTTCTGAAAACATCATTTGAATTGCAGATTCCGTAATAGCTCTGTGATATAAAAGCAGTTGAATAAGACTATTCGGAGCAGTACATGATTTTTCCGTAATTTCTTGTGCCTAATATCAATAACTGCTATAAAATCAAAATTGGAATCGTAATTGTAAACGTAATTCATCTACATCCGTAATGTTTAAAATTCTTAAGAAACATTATGTTCTTTGACTGTGTCTTTATGTTCATGGATTGGTACGTACCCTCAACTTGACTTACTTGCTCCGATGTTTTAGAAAAGACAATGGATATCAAATTTTACTGTCAAAACATTTTCTACGCCCAGTCAGATTAGCACCATGCTTTCTGATTTTCAAGAGGAAACAATTGTTCAACTTTCTTCTCATGCTGTAGCATTAAAAGGTAATGTTAGCCGATAGATATAAAAAGCCACACATCTGTGAAAATATATTGAATCGCTTTTAATTCCTAAATTTTCAAGATGGCCATTAAAGCGAATATGTGTTGCTAGATAACTGTATATAATATTCTTCGAATAAAAATAGATCTGATGATTCGTTTCGTCAGGCTTTAGTTAACTAAGGTGTTTATGTTTTTGTCATCCCATAAAACAACGATATTGATATTTGAAGTAATTTCTCATTCAGATCTTACACAGTGTTCCGTCCGTTGCATTCAGTCTTACAAAATCCCCGGTTTGGAAGAGCTTTGTGGCATCCGTCATGCACACAACACAAGGAAGTCCATATTCACGAGCCACTACAGCGCCGTGGGACAGAAGTCCACCAATCTCAGTAACTAGACCAGACAAGACAGGAAAATACGGTGTCCATCCTACATCCGTGAACAAACAGACCAAAATATCTCCTTTCTGTATCAGTCCCATCTCGCCTATTTCCTTTATCACGCAGGCTCTTCCAGTCACGACCCCTCTGCTAACAGCCATGCCTTTTGCTTCGAACATCGATGTTCTGTTTTGGTCTGATTCCAATGGCAGAGGTACTGGGATGTCAAAGTTGACTTTCTTGAAGCTATAATGAGATAGGATTCGAAAGACATTCCTTCTTTTTCTACTTTTTCTAACTAACTCTGCAGACCTCGTCTTAATCAAGGTCTTAATTTCCGTGTGCGTCAAAAAGAACAAAAGCTCTGGCTCGGGTAGTCGACACTCTTGCACCAGCAGGTCCGCTAGTCTCCAGTAGGCCCGCTTTAAGACATCCCCCATTTTGATCGATAAAGATTTTCCCCATTCCCTCTTTGCAACACCTCTTCTGGCAAGAGTTATAAGCAAGGTTCTGAACATAAATTTCTGAAATCTAGTGAGAGGACTTTTCAAATTCTCGACCATTTCTCCAATGTCTTCTTTCTTTAAATCAACGTCAACATGACCAAGTTTTATTAGGGTTTTGAGACTACGAATAAGTTTGGTCGGGTCCATGGCCCAAGACTTTTCCAGAAAATCTGCTTCGCTCACACATCTGTGTCCGTGCTTGTTCAGGAACGTGCGATATTTTTCTCCAAAAAGTTTTGATGATACCAAAAAAGTATGCCCATCTGCTTCAGACAAATCTAGAAAATAATTCTTCTCATGGGACTCTTGGATTGTCTTAGCGAGATCTTTTAGTGCTGCCGGAACATCAGCGCTATACACATTCTGACAGTTCGAAAGGAGATGTGTTAAGTCAGCACTAACATCTGGTGTTATTTTATTGGATTTTCCAGACAAGATGGACATCAAAATTGCAGATCCAGTGACGGATTGGGCTGATTTATAGACTGACCTTTCCCAGACCTCGAACAAATGTTCATGGCAGTGTTCTATTTCTCCCACAAGCTCGCTGACATTAGTTGAACAAGGCAAAAGCTGATCATTTTGTAACATTATTTCGTACGATCTTAGCACCTTTTCAGCTTTTCTTGATTCCATTCGCAATTTAAGAAAACCGATCAGAACTGAAAAAAGTGAAGGCTTTCTACCACGAAAGGTTAATAGGTTTTGCGTCGAGTTTTCTGGAAGAACCTCTCCTAAGACAAGCAGCTCTACTTTATTCTTGTCACTTATTAAACTGCTTAAGGCAGCTGCACATATCACCGACATACTCACGAACAAGCGATAGTAAAATGGGCACATGGGTTTTACGGCGTATGTAGGGTATCTAAAGGCGATGCCACATCCATACATTTTCTTCGCAGCCAGATCCAAAGTACGCCCAAATAAATCTATTGTAAGAGGCGATGCAGCCCCTGGCAGCATCTCCCCAATATTGCCAGTTGTTAAACATTCTTTCATATCTACAACTGGAGTATCAAATTCGTGCATTAGTTCTTCCTCAGTTTCTCCAAGAACACTGACAATAGGCCTTGCTTGGAGGAGATATAAACGTCCCTCAGCTATCGCCCATTCTACATCAACATGACATCCGAAATGGGATTCAATCAATATACCAACTTTGGATATCTTGAGCGCCATTTCGTCCTGTAAGCAAACATCCTCCTCGTGGATAGATTTATCATCGCCCTCTCTATTCTTGGCTGAAATACGTTTAATGATATTCAAATGACCATCTAGTGTTCGATTAATCAATACTGTATCGACATTTGTTTTGCCAGATACGACTGTCTCTCCAAGTCCAGGAAATGCATTAATTACCATGGAGCTTCCATTACTGGTCAATGGATCTGCTGTGAAGAGAACACCAGATATTTGTGATTGAACCATTTTCTGTATCACCACCGCCATTGGTTCTATAACGTTTTGTCCATTTTCTCGCCTATAGTTCACGACATTGAAACTCAACGATGATGACCAGCATTTCAAAATGGCTTGTATTATGGAGTGATAACCTGTCACGTTGAGAATGGTCTCCATTAGTCCAGCATTTGAAACCTCGAACCCATCTTCGCCGGCAGAAGAAGAACGGACAGCCAGATATTCGTTTTCATATTCAGTGCTAAATAAAGCGAGTAGCTTTTCTTTTAGTGCCAATTGGGTGATGTCAGATATTCTAGTTTGACCCAACGTCGAAACTGCTTCTTTGCAGATTTCCTCTAACTGATCTATTTTACTGTCTTGGATGCATTGTTGTATTTTTTCCATACATGATAATACGTTTTGATTTTCACGTATATGTTTTACATACGCCTCTGTGCCGACACAAAATCCCGCAGGAATTTTCACATCCAGTTCACTCTCTATGACTAACAGGCGAGACAACGAAGCGCCCTTTCCTCCAACTATATCAGGGCGTCTACTCAAACAATCAGGAAAGGATATCATGAGAGGAGTCACATTTGACTTAGTATCTAATTCACATTCTCTTGATAAAGAAATACCATGACTTACACCAAAGGAAATTCGATTGGTTTCTTCTCTGATTAGACAACCAAAGCAGGCGTCATCATTTACGATGTACCATTTAAAACATTGATCTTTCACTGATTGTTCATTCACCTCATCATCAGAGTGGCTCCTTATTTTTAATATTTTGCAATCTCCATCATCGGTAATAACTGTTTCTTCCATTTGAGGTTTTTTCTCGATCGTGTACACCAATCTCTCAAGCAGTGGCCAAATTTCGCCTTTTGGGTAGGCAATGTATCCATGTAAACTTTTGAAGTCATCAATATAGTCTTCCATCAGCATAAGTGTCCAACATGTTTGCTTCATCTTGATGTAGTGCACTGCACTTTGTTTCCTATCACATTCATCGCGATTAGAGAATGATCTGCTCCTCGGACTTGTGAAGCGGACGAATTTTCGTCCTAGCTGGTTTAGGTCTAGAGTCCCCCAAAGTCCTCCCCATTGGTCAAAGCGAAGGCTCTCTCCTCCAATCATATTTCGAAGCTCTTTGTAAGCTATCATACGCTTAGCAGAGATTTTTGCAAAGGACCATGATGTTCTGTTGAACACATGTTCATATGGATCCGAGGTACACTGCCATAGCAGAGAAATATTCGCATATATTGATTTTCGACCTTCTTGACTCGACTTCAAAAAGCCTTGAAAAGTTATTTTCCATTTCCGAAATGGTTCCAGTACTTTTATATACATCTTTCCAGTAAAGAGTTTATTGGTAGTTCTCCGTCTTATTAATTCATCTTCCCACATGTATACTACTCCATCGGAAGTCCGATATGTGACTCTACATCTACAAACGTAGTCTACCTTCAGCTGAGAGAAGGTGACCATGCTCCCATCTTCACTGAATCCATAGAAGCAAACGTGGTCTATAAATACATCACCTAGATTGTCGAGAAGATCAATTTCTTCCGGCAAAGTGGAAAAACCTTTGGCTGGAAGATGCTGTTTGCCATTTAGAAGAGACTTGATAAAATTTGTCCGCCATTTTGATCTCATCATCCATATAACAAGGCAATAGCCATATAGCATAATACAGCTGGGATATACTATACAGAAAAGGAACAAACTGGCAATTGTTATTAGTATTTCGATCATTTTCGAGCAGAAGTAGGCTGCAATTAATGAATTGGCACCAAAGTTACGTACTATGTTCTGTCTGAATTCCACTTACTGTTCCTCATGATCCGCATTTTTTGGCATTCGTCTGAAATGTAAAAACTAAATATTGTCACATCATCTTTGAATAATAAAGGAGCAAATGTAAAAAAAATATATCATCAATCCACTTAGAAGAAGACATACTTTTCAGCATGAAAGGAACTTAAAAAGATGATATATTGCTATGTTGACAAATGACAGCGTATTAAGTGACACGTTCCCGCAATATATGTGTTGTGCAAATTTATAACTTGCCATGCATTTTACTATATATTTTATAGTGAGATACTGAAATATGTTAACGGGAGAAAAATGGCATCGCCACAGTAGCGATATCTTCCTTATATGTGTTATTCAGACTAGTATTTCCATATTTAGGCCGTTTTCGTTTTTCTTCTTCTTTCATTCACTCTATCTCCTTATCTTCCACTTCCTCTTCCTCTACAACAGAATGTACAGATATTTAAATGTATTAACAATAGACCTTCAAGTGTACATTTATACGATCAATGATGTGCCATGAAAAATGCCTAGAAACAAACTCTAAACAGTAAAAGGTATTAACTTTATAAAATTAGTTTGCTAAAGGATGCTCCACCCATACATTAGATTGTATAACTGTAATAAATCGAAATTAAATGACAATAGAAAATTGCATATAGTGTGTGCTACCGAACTAGACTGCAAGCTTGCCAAAGCTACACCAAAAGTTTACGTTTCAATCTAGAAATAAATGAAAAGATTAAAAACCTTACAAGTATACTCACAATCATTAAAATATTTTGTTTAACGTCAGTCAGTCAGATAAAACCACTCCGTTATGTTTAGAGTTACTCCATCCGAATAGTATTAATCCGAACATACAATATGTGAACAATATTAAAACTTAAACTGTATTAACGCAGCTTTTAGTCGCACTGTCACAGGATGGAGAAGACCCGTGCAGTTAAATCGCTTTTACCCTCGAAAATTATATATATATAAAAAACGAAAATTTACTTTTATTGAGTACATATACAGAAAGATTGAACTTGTTAAGTGAAAACATTTCATATTGTCAATTGTGGCGAATCGTGACAATGCAAATTTCTACATAACTCGTAAACATGTTTCCATGCATCCTTAATGTATATGTGGGTACTGATAACGTTTGTAGGCGTGTAAAACAAAGATGAAGACAAGCTTCTCTACGAATGTAAGATGGAAAAAATTGAGAAATTGTAAATATGTATGTGCTGACATGGCATCAAAAGAAATCAGATAAGGTTCACATGCCGACATGGCATCAGAAGAAATCAGACCAGGTTCATAACCCGACATGACAACAGAAGAAATTCCACCAGGTTTACATGCTGACATGGCAACATAATACATCTGACAAGATATATGATGACATGGAATCGGAAAACATCCAACCAGACGTATATGCTGAAATGGAATCAGAAGACATCCGACCAGGTTTACATTCTGACATGGCAACAGAAGACAACCGACCAGGTTTACATACTGACATGGCAACAGAAGACAGCCAGCCGGTGTATGTGCTGACATAGCATCAGAAGACAACACGCTCGGTTTGTTTTAAAATTATACCATTCATAGAATTATAAATGAGCACTTTTCAACAACTTTTTTTATAGAGCATGAAAACGACAAAACGTTCCTTGCAGCAATAGTTGGAATGTACCATGCAAATATTAAGCTGATATTTAGCGGAATCCTAACAAATTGATTATCGTCATACTTTAATGCTTTTGTTGCATGCATGATGAGGTGATGATGATGATGATGATGATGATGATATATTTTGATTATTATTATTATTATTATTATTATTATTAAAATACAGATGGATTAACTGTTTGTAAATATTATTAGAAGAGTTGCCTTATATTTCTTGAAATCAATTTATATCAATCTTATTATAATGTCTGCACAACCCCCTCACTCTCCTGCGTTAACAGTCTTTCTGAAAATTGATATTTCATTCCACTGATAAAGTGCTGTTCAAAACTGTATGCACTCATCTACCCACACTATCCACCAGTATATCAAACACATTCCATTTAAGTTTATTTCCAATTGTTCATTTTCATGGACATGTGTCTTTCGCAAATTGAAACATAGATACATTTTTGGCCAACAAAAATAGACAGTATACATAAATTGTTTGCCGGTAGCATTTTTTCTGAGTTGGTTTACCCGCGTGTGTGCGTGAAAGCATGTTTAAAAAAGCAGAACAATTGCCTGCATCATCTATATATTACAAGCACTGTGTAACATTCGATTTCGATTTTTTGGGAAGAAGTGATCAGTGAAAAATCATATGATGACCTTGTTATTTACACTAAAGGATGGAGACAAATTAGTCGGTAAAAAAATGAAATGAAATCGCTGAATTAAAACAGAAAACAAAGGCCTTATTTGTTACGGTAATGCTGTAAAGATGGAAATTTTTGCTCAGCCTCTTTTGCGGAAGCTTGGTATAGCGATCACTTTGGCAGCTTGCTGTCCTCAGTGTGGATGTCTTCTACCATTCGTAATGCTTTTCTTTTCTAGCTAAGTAAAAGGTGCTATCGGCAAAATGTGTCTTTTGTTTTAAAGTTCAAAGACTTAGCCGCAAAATTTTCTTCCAAGCTGCATCCTTTCCGTCGATTCGAATATTGCACCAAACTCAAAATAAAGTGAGTTGATGGTGATTGAAAATTATGATATAACAATACAATTCTTTCAACTATTCCATATTGCAAAGTCTCCCAGCTTTGCTCTTCACTTTGCAATTTCGAACAGTGGAGAGAGACTTAGGTTACATCACGCACATTTCGTGGACTAATATGCGTATAACACACTAAGAAAGACACATTTTCGTGGACTAAGCTGCGTATAACACAGTAAGGAAGACATACAATATTATATGGCTCTCACCCTTGTTGTTAAAACGAGCTACAAATATTTTTAAAAATCTCCAATCTATCAATTTTGTAAACATACAAATTGTTACTTATAAGTAGATATCATGTTCTCTCGATCTTTCTTTTCATTAATAAAATTGCTGCTTTCTTGGCACATTATAGACATCGTAGCGATATGACTGAAAAATTGCTAAAGCTACGTTAAAAATCCAAATCACATCACACATCACAACACATGTTTTATAAGGCGCAAAACATACTTAGAAAGGGGTCCCGAGTGGTCTAAAGAGCTCTCCGTTACGGATCACTGACATCTCACCTCTGTCTGCGTGGGTTCGAGTCTCGGATTCGGCTAATGTGGTATGTGAAAAAGGTTGCCAGTAGCTTCTCGTGGGTTGGTGTTTTTTTCCGGGGTTTTCCCGGGTTCTTCCTCCATTAATACTGGCCGCCATGTATAGCATTAAACCCTACAACAACAACAACAACAACAGCAACAACATACTTAGAAATTTTACTAAAGTTAACTCTCTCCAGCATATCACTTTCTTTAACACTTGACTTGCGGTATCGCAATATTATGTGCATCCACGTTTAAAGAAAGTAATTCAAAACAAAAGACTTATTTCCAAACGCCGATGGCGTAAACTTTATTTGCAAATAAATCTTTTTTTTTAGATCTTTCCTAACTTTAAATAAGACAAAACTGAGCCATAAGATACTTTGCCCACATGAGTTGCTTATCATGCATATATGTACATAAGGTATTGAGTGTTGTAAGATCACATATAATTATCCAAGCATTTTCATGCATATTCACCCGAAGGGAATATTAGCATGGTTCAGGGCTGATCAAACATCATAACCCAACGTCCTGGGGTATTCTTATTCGAAATCGGACAAGCAGAATTCTCCAGTGAGTTAAACTGGAACAGGTGTTTTTAACTATTTTAAAACACACTGGGCAATCACTAATTTTCATATTTTAAACACGTTATCATTATTTATGCTCCCTGGGCGTACTGAATACTTGAATCTACCTTGATTTATTTGCTCACATCTTGTGATGCTACAGTAAGTGATCATTAATAACTGTCACGCACGTACTGCTTGTCTACATATTGGGACAGCGACCAAATGATCAACCCATCAAAATAATTCAAAACAAAAACACATGCGGTATGATTAACTAGCAGCCTTTTAAATGACTTTGTTTTACTGTGTTTACTCAGTCGTGACATTCGCGAGAGGATGACCATTAGATTGCAATCCACCG
Organism: Sinohyriopsis cumingii; assembly: GCA_028554795.2. Classification (NCBI taxonomy): domain Eukaryota; kingdom Metazoa; phylum Mollusca; class Bivalvia; order Unionida; family Unionidae; genus Sinohyriopsis; species Sinohyriopsis cumingii. Next base: position 127,593,166 of record CM068827.1, read on the forward strand.
AATAAATGCGTTGAAATTAATGACGTGTCTTTTCCCTTTGAAAACTTATTAAATGACTTTTAATTGATTATAGAGAATCAACTTCATCGTGCTACATTGCGTTTTAAAAAGCGGTATGTGTTCCAAAGACAAAATGTATTTTATGCTCACTTTAGTAGAAGCAGTTGTCAAATGAGGCCATCATTTCAGAGAAGAAAAATTCATGTGAAAATGAAGGGATAAAACGTAATTCTGCCACTAAATCTGAGGTAACTAATTATTCAATATAAGCCAGAGTGTCAGCAACAACATGTCAAGTAAGACAAAACTAAGAGATACACTGAGGTGATAATTATATATGGATTGATTTCTTTGACTCTGAAGGTACGATGTTCTGCAATTATTTTCACCAACATTCCAAGCCGATAAATGTTACAAAAGAAACCGGTGTGTTTGTCAATGAAACTGAATTATTCAGAATTTAATCAAGCAAGTGTTAGGAACGTTATGGACCTCATAAAACCTGTACAGCACATTATAATGTATGACACTAGCCAGCATGTGTAACACAGCATAATGCATGACACTAGACAGCATGTGTAACACAGTATAATGCATGACACTAGCCAGCATGTGTAAAACAGCATAATGCATGACACTAGCCAGCACGTGTAACACAGTATAATGCATGACACTAGACAGCATGTGTAACATAATATAATGCATGACACTAGCCAGCATGTGTAATAGAGTATAATGCATGACACTAGCCAGCATGTGTAACGCAGTATAATGCATGACACTAGCCAGCACGTGTAACACAGTATAATGCATGACACTAGCCAGCGTGTGTAACACAGTATAATGTATGACACTAGCCAGCATGTGTAACACAGTATAATGCATGACACTAGCCAGTATGTGTAATACAATATAATGCGTGACACTAGCCAGCATGCTAAACAAAGTATAATGCATGACACTAGCCAGCATGTGTAACACAGTATAATGTGAGACACTAGCCAGCATGTGTAACACAGTATAATGCATGACACTAGACAGCATGTGTAACATAATATAATGCATGACACTAGCCAGCATGTGTAATAGAGTATAATGCATGACACTAGCCAGCATGTGTAACGCAGTATAATGCATGACACTAGCCAGCACGTGTAACACAGTATAATGCATGACACTAGCCAGCGTGTGTAACACAGTATAATGTATGACACTAGCCAGCATGTGTAACACAGTATAATGCATGACACTAGCCAGCATGTGTAAAACAGCAGAATGCATGACACTAGCCAGCACGTGTAACACGGTATAATGCATGACACTAGACAGCATGTGTAACATAATATAATGCATGACACTAGCCAGCATGTGTAATAGAGTATAATGCATGACACTAGCCAGCATGTGTAACGCAGTATAATGCATGACACTAGCCAGCGTGTGTAACACAGTATAATGTATGACACTAGCCAGCATGTGTAACACAGTATAATGCATGACACTAGCCAGTATGTGTAATACAATATAATGCGTGACACTAGCCAGCATGCTAAACAAAGTATAATGCATGACACTAGCCAGCATGTGTAACACAGTATAATGTGAGACACTAGCCAGCATGTGTAACACAGTATAATGCATGACACTAGACAGCATGTGTAACATAATATAATGCATGACACTAGCCAGCATGTGTAATAGAGTATAATGCATGACACTAGCCAGCATGTGTAACGCAGTATAATGCATGACACTAGCCAGCACGTGTAACACAGTATAATGCATGACACTAGCCAGCGTGTGTAACACAGTATAATGTATGACACTAGCCAGCATGTGTAACACAGTATAATGCATGACACTAGCCAGTATGTGTAATACAATATAATGCGTGACACTAGCCGGCATGCTAAACAAAGTATAATGCATGACACTAGCCAGCATGTGTAACACAGTATAATGTGAGACACTAGCCAGCATGTGTAACACAGTATAATGCATGACACTAGACAGCATGTGTAACATAATATAATGCATGACACTAGCCAGCATGTGTAATAGAGTATAATGCATGACACTAGCCAGCATGTGTAACGCAGTATAATGCATGACACTAGCCAGCACGTGTAACACAGTATAATGCGTGACACTAGCCAGCATGTGTAACACAGTATAATGCATGACACTAGCCAGCGTGTGTAACACAGTATAATGTATGACACTAGCCAGCATGTGTAACACAGTATAATGCATGACACTAGCCAGTATGTGTAATACAATATAATGCGTGACACTAGCCAGCATGCTAAACAAAGTATAATGCATGACACTAGCCAGCATGTGTAACACAGTATAATGTGAGACACTAGCCAGCATGTGTAACACAGTATAATGCATGACACTCGCCAGCATGTGCAGAAACTGCAAGAGTTGCTAATACACTACGCGGAATGGCCATTTAAAAACTAAATGAGAATGAAATGAAGAAAATGAGAGGTATCTTGAATACAATCTAAACCTTAGCCCAGCATTGATAACCAAGAGAAGAACGATCCTAAACTTGGTCTTAATTATAAGAACAGACTCAGGGCAAGAGACTTTGCCCTGTCAAATTCACCAGAATTTTAAGATCAGGTGTTAGGGAAAGTCTGAATTCCATGAAATTAATTTCCATGCTTGATGATGGAATTATTGCTACCGTATCTTGGCAAAAATATTTCTATTGTTTCTTTTCTGTGGACGAAAATGCAAAGATCAAGTGGAATCTGGTCAAGAAACTGAAATTTGGGGCAAATAAAAATGGAGGTGGAACAAGTGAAATTTCTACAACCGCTAGTACTGGACAAGTTGCCGAATAAAATTGATTAGCTATGCAAATAGTTTATGTGTTCATTATTGCAGAGAATACTTACAACATAGAAAAACATAAGTGCAAGATAAACTAAACTTCACACATTATTAGACATAATATAGAAAATCGGTTGCAAAAAGACATAACTGAATACACTGTATCAAACATAACTGAAAATTGATGATCCTATCAAAACTTCGCGTTTCATTTGATGACGAGGAATAAAATGATGATGATGATACATATACGTTTAAATATTTTTTGTTACATTTGTCTTGAAAAATCCAAAGAACGATTTAAACGATACATATTTACCCGCCCTTCTGCGAACAGAGTGAATATTGTCTTAATAATCGTGATTAGTTCGTATGTTAGTCTGTATTTCAGTCATTCCCTCTGTCAAACGACACATGTATATTGAATTTATATTGTGTACCTGACTATTTTCATGCTGGTGGATTGTGCGTACCTGATTTTTGTCATGAAGTTTTCTTGAATTTAAATTCATGACATGGCCTTGTTTACGAGTTAGTGTTTTTTTCCGCAAAAGGTCAGGTGACAATATATAAATAGAGGTTTTCTAAAGAAAGTCTTCATTCCTCTTTAATACCAGTCTTACGAAATCTGTGATCAGAGTTTATAGTTGTGTTCAGGTATAATTAGAGTGGAATTATTTATTGAAAGTATTCATTGGCATTGCAAAGGGCTCATTGACGTTTTGGACTAAAGCACTACTTTGGGATTATTGAGAACAAATTCAGATACATTCGTGACCGTTGAAATTCATTCGGAACATACATTAGGACAATGAAGACTTATGGAATTCATTCGGAACATATATTAGGACAATGAAGACTTATGGAATTCATTCGGAACATTCAATAATTTTGGATTTTTAGTATTAAATTTAGGATTATTTTGGATTTACTTCACATTACTGAAAGGTTCTCTTTATTCTTCTCTTTGTAACTTAGAGAAATACAATATTTGTTAATTTTACTACATTATGTTGGTTGCGCTTTCTTCTGTTACATAGTTTAAGACATAGATTCGTAACACATAAATTGTCGTTGCCACCTTTTCCGCTTGGAAGCTTTTAATGAAATTGTGAGGTCTATGTGCATAATTGATATTAGTGTACAGCAAGGTGTTACATGTTTCCTTACAAATTGTCAAAAAGTGAATATTAGTGTACAGCAAGGTGTTACATGTTTCCTTACAAATTGTCAAAAAGTGAATATTAGTGTACAGCAAGGTGTTACATGTTTCCTTACAAATTGTCAAAAAGTGAATATTAGTGTACAGCAAGGTGTTACATGTTTCCTTACAAATTGTCAAAAAGTGAATATTTTGAGAACTCGGTTCGTCTTCGTTTCTTCTCCTACACTGGTTGGTGTATATTATTGAAACTTTGTGGCTAGCTATATTGTTGGTGCATATGACTAGTAATTTTACATTTTTTCCTCTTGTGCGATTGTTTTGAAACAATCTTAAAATATTATGGAAATTGTATTCCTCATCACATTTATTCATTCACTGGTTGGAGGATTTTATTGAAATTTTCAATGGTTGATATGTGGTTTCAACAGAAGTGCAATAACATTTTAACATTTCATGTAGCCCATTTTGGCTAAACATTGTCTATAAAGTGTTTTTTATTATAAAAAAATTAAATTCTGTAAAGTTTCTTCTCGTGCACTGTATAGAGGATTTGAATGGAACCTTGAAGGATGGATGTGTTGTTGTATACCATACGGTTACTTTTATCTTATGGTTCTTTCGTCATGACATTTCCAGAAATGACGTTTCCACAAAAGTGGGTGTTTGGGGGTATTATGTTCAATATCGCTTCTTCCACACTGTCTGGAAGATTCTATAGGGACTTGTATGATAGAGTTGTGGCTTCTACAATGCACAATACTTTTTATTTTCCTGTTTCTGACTATAGTTTTGTCTAACGTTTCTTGAAAATTCAGCATAGATTATTTTCTCCTATGCAGTTCTGAAGATATTATTGAAACTTTGCAACCTAAATATGTTAAAGGTTTAGTTGAGCGGTAAGAATTTGCCTCTTCTTTGGTTCATTTTTGAACACATTTTTAAAAAGCTTCAAAATAGAGGAATTTTAAGAATTTAGCTTGTTTACTTAGTACCTATTATTAATTATACAACTGTGTGTAATATTATTGATAGACAGTACACCAGTATATGTGTTGGAAACATTCTGATCTTTCGTTGTTCAAAGTGTGTGTGTGGTGGGGATCTTTTTGAAAGAGATGTCTAAGTTTATATGTACTAGAAATGTTATTCACGAATCAAGTCCCCGTTATATTTACACTAATACCGATAAATTTACAGACTAATGTCCTAAATCGCTGTGTCAGGTGTCATATGCTTCAGTGACTTGGAAAACCTGTGACAAATTCAAATGATTGTACAGAAATCCTAATTAACACGCTTTGCAATGAAAGGAATGCATGGTATGCTTGCGTAGCTTTAACAGCTAAGGAAAAGACTGTTTTATGTAAAAGACGTGTTCCAAATACTAAAATGACATTAACATAATTGTAACTCTTCTTGCAAAAGTTTAAAGTATCTTCAACATTTTAGCCGCGCCATGTAGTCAGCTGAACAAATATACAGCATGCATACATAGCATGCACATAATTTCAATATTTGGCTCTGAGTATTAGGATGCCCTTAGTTATCATCTACGCCAGTTTTTATGTGCGTTTTATAGATTCTTCCTTAAATCATCATCGCAAACCACCGCGAAACTCCACGCTCAGCTGAAGTGAGGGCTACCTGTGATGAGATCTTGCTTTTCGTGAATATGCATCAGCTTGCTTAACCAATCCTTAACCATCTTCTCTGGAGGTTGACCCAGCATGATCTTTCATGTTGATTGAGTGAGAAAATCCGATTTTCTATTCCAGTCGCTTAACGATCGATAAGAGGTCACAATTCCGTTGATACATTCAAGCTTTTTCCGAGTCCCTAAAGGTACCATACAGAGGTCAAGGGGGCCGGTGGTACTGCATGTAAGTCGACTGGAAATTTCAACATGTCACACTACAACAACAAATGCAATTATTATTGACATTTACGATAATAATCTTGTCTGACCTGTTATATGTTTCAGGACATACTATTACGAATTAGACCACTTATATTTAATAATATCTATCAATGGTCTTTTACGTGACTTTCGGTGACAATAATTTCACACTCCTGACACCTTTATACCACGGGATATAATCTGAGCTGGTTTCTGCATGCAAAAGAGGCATTATAATATTGTGTGTCAATATCCTTGTTGGGTTGGTGGTGGGTAGAAATAGAATAGTGAGAATGGAGAAGGGGACAAAAGAAAAAGTGCAAGAATGTTTGTTCAAATCATGACAAACGCCTTAGACTAGTTTAATCAAGAGAAAAAATAAACTGTATAATTGTCGTCGGCAGTCAAGAGTGTAAAATACGTTAGATAGGATTTCAACTATCCAAAAAGAAGAGTTACAATGGATGTGGGTAAACTCTTGCATTAATCGAAAAGTTTAAGGACAAATTACATGTCAGGTTTGTACGAAGTTGTTTAAAGAATAAGAAGAGATATTGCTTTAAAAATTAATAATAATCCGGTTAGCTTTCTCTTACAATTTTGAAAAAAAAAACAACAGAAAAAGTACATTTGTTCCACGCATGCATATATGTATGTATGTATGTATGTATGTATGTATGCATGTCTGTACGTACGTATGTATGTATGTATGTATGTATGTATGTATGTATGTATGTATGTATGAATGCATGCATGTATGTATGTATATATGCATGTATGCATGTATGCATGTAAGGATGTACGTATGTATGTATGTATGTATGCATGCATGTATGCATGTATGTATGTTTGTATGTATGTATGTATCTATGTATGTATCTATGTATGTATGCATGTATGCATGTATGTATGTATCTTTGCATGTATGTATGTATGTACGTATGTATGTATGTATGTATCTTTGTATGTTTGCATGTATGCATGTATGCATATATGTATGCATGTATGTATGTATGTATGTATCTTTGTACGTTTGCATGTATGCATGTATGTATGTATGTACGTATGTGTGTATGTATGTATGTATGTATGTATGTATATACGTATGTGTGTATGTATGTATGTATGTATGTGTGTATGTATGTATGTAAGCATGCATGTATGTATGACTGACTGACTGACTGACTGACTGACTGACTTTATTTCCTCTTTAAAAAGAGATTACATCAGATTAAACAAATTCAGAATAATACAAGATCATAAAATAGAACAGAAAAGTGACAAAGATACAGTAGTAATACAATTGTAATACTGTGTAAGCTACCGTATTGACAAAACGAAATATCTCAATACCTGCAATTATGCAAATCTGCAATCATTTGGCGGAGCATGGCACTGATCTTTTAACAGTTGCTTGATGATGATAATATTTCGAAAAGTTAATACGTCTATAGTGTTATGTGCTTAACATTAAGTCCGAGATAGCAACGAAAATGAAATGTAAAACTTATAACAGTGTAATTCTATATGTAGTTTCTTTTCTTCATATGACGCATGTATTTATGCATATATATATACTTGTTTGCGCGTATGCGTGCGTGCATGCATTTATCTATGAATGACTGTCTAAATGACTTAGCAACCTCTACAGCAAAGAGTATATCAGGTTGCTAAGATACATATTATACATATCATAGAATTATGAGACACATCATAGACGAGAACGCAAGCATGATATATACATCGTCAACTAATGCGTTTACAAAATGAGATATATAAATACAGAAAACCATATAGAAATCTCTTGGAAATAAACATAAACAAATACATAAACAAATACATAAACGCACACACAAACAGCTGTTAGACAACAAAATTTGCGGATTTGACAAGAAGACTTTGGCCTTTAATTGTTTATATTTAATGTTAATTTACTACTTACTTTTAATATCATGTTAGGGCATGTTAGTTGATAGTAGGGCACACATTTTATTGTAGAATGAAGCTATGCTGTTTGCGGTCACCAACATGAGCCTATCTGATACGTCATCGTCAATAGACGACATGCAGTCAACCCTGCTTCCAAGAAGTGTCTCCAACAATATATCGTCTTCTTGATTGAATAAGTTAACCCCGTCTCTCACTTCTAAAGAGTCAATCACTCTCTCAAAGAAAACATTTCGTTCCTCTAGCAGCATTTCGCAGCCTAAAATAAGATGTTTCGCTCTGTCGTCAGTCTCTTTTCCACAGAGTTTGCATACCATAACTTTACCAACAGGCATGATATATAGTTTCATTACTTCAGAGAGAGGCCATAACATGGATGGATATTTACGCCCAAGAAACCATATATTACTTGGTTTTAAGTCCAAATGAATGTTTCTGAAGTGAATTAAATCATCCCTTAGTTCCATATTTGCTCTCCAGGTAGTTTCTTCATGGTTTTGGATAATATCAGTAATATGTCGATTCCAGATGAGTTTTTCTTCAGTTTGCATACTTTCTGCATAGTCTAAAAGAACATTTCCCATACCATATTTCTTAGTTATTTTGTCAATATCAGGTATAAATCCCGTCTGTTTTAGCGGGTTGTTCAGATACTGACATAGGCGCATAATGAAAATCTTTTTCCAGATAAAAGTCCAATCGCCCTTACATAATCGGTTGAAAAGGAGCAATTTCATCCTATCTATGTATGCTTCCATTGACCAGAGTCCTAAGGTACTACTTGTTGCCTCCGTAGGCGAATATTTATCGAAAGCTTGCATACGTCGCGCTGCATATCTCTGGCATAACTCAAGTTCTTCTATATTTGAGTTTGTGATACCTGACCATAGTTCACATCCATATAGGACCGAGGGTAGAATAATTCTTTTCCAAATCTTCAGACTTGTTAGAGGGTTCATTCCTCCATCTCTGATACCAATAAAATATAAAGAGTTTAACAAGTGTTTGCCTTTATCACATGCTTCTTTTATCGCGTCGTTTGGTTTTAAGTTGTATTTTAGAGGTATGCCGGCATACTTCTTACTTTTGACTGCCGGAATTGGAGATTTGTCGAGCATAAAAGAAGGTATACCAGTCGTTCTTTTGTTAGTAAACAAGATGGTGCAACTTTTATCTGCATTATATCTTAATCTCCACCTTTTCGCATAGTCGGAAATTGTATCTAGCAGCTGTTGCATTGAATGACGCGAGTTAGACATTACAGTTGTGTCATCTGCTAATAAGACACAAGGCAGGTGGAGATCAACAAGATTTAGACCTCGCAAAGTGTGATCTAATTCCGTGATCAAATCATCTATCATTACAAGAAAGAACCAGGCAGACAAGATACGGCCCTGTCCTACACCCTGCATAATATCGAAGCGTTTGGACAGCTTGCCCGCATATAAAACAGAGCTTGTTACTCTCTCAAACGAATCTTTCATGATGCGCCAGGTCTTCCCTTTGATGCCAAGTCTGTACAACTTGTGGAATAACCCGTTATGCCAAACTGTGTTGAAGGCTTTAGCATTATCAAGAAATGTAGCATAGACAGGAGTATTTTTATCCAAATAGTAGCATATAGATTCTTTGATACAGAACGCTGCAGTGATACTACCGCAATTATTTCTAAAACCCTGTTGCAACGGATTTGGAAAAGAAATCTGTTTAGAAAATATAAGTAGTCTACTATATATAATTTGTTCTAGAACTTTCTGAAGCACTGGAATTATAGTTATATCGCGGTAATTATTCATATCTAATTTGTTCTTTCCCCCTCCTTTGAATATTGGTATAACCAAACCTTGTTTAAAGTGGCACGGGTACTTCTCGGCCTCGTACACTTTTGTGAATATAATTTCAAGTAATTGTACACTGCTTGGAGGGTCCGCAAACAGTAAATGCTCAGCAACAATACCGTCGTGGCCACATGCCTTATCTTTATTGAGAGAGCTAATTGCACTACTGATTTCGTCTCTAGTGGGGATTTTATCAACAAGTTCATCAAAGTGTGAATAGGTTTCTTTAGTTTGTTTTCTGACCTCTGCTAAGACCATCTGGTAATGATTTTCATCGTACAGATAAGTATTGTCAGGCAGTGATAAACTGGAGAAATGATTTGCCCATAACTCTCTAATAGAGTCGTGATCGCGTACAATTTTTCCGTTTGATTCGATTTCGTGAATGTAATCGCGTTTATTTCTTTTATTCCGTATAAACTTATAGAAAGTAGAAATATCGAGCTCTGCAGCCTTTTCAAGCTCACTAAATTGTTCTCTATCGTATATTTCTTTAGCTTTCAATAATTCTTTTGCAAACAATTTCTTCGCTTTCTTATAGTTCGCATATGATATATATTCCCAACCTCTTGGCCTACCATTAGAAATCCATACCCTGCGTTTCAGCCGCATTTCCGTGTGAAACTTTTTTACGTTTAATAGTTTCCAATAGGGGTTAGCGTATGGGCAAAACCTCTTTATGGGGAGAAACCTAGATGCTGCTTCATGTAAAATCTTTACTGTGTCTTGAATAATAATTTCAATATCGACATTCGTCGCTAATTCTGCTTTATGCATTTGCGCTAACAATTCGTTGCGTGTTGCTTCCTTATATCTATTCATTTGTTCTGCTGAGGCTTTCTTCCAATTTATGGAATGAATGATATGCTCGTCAGCCATTATTGTCTTATGTACTAAAGGTGTGACCAACTCTATTTTTACAGGAAGATGATCTGAAATGTTTAAAGGATGATCATCTATTATTTCTGCCTTAACCACTAAATCGAATTTACTTTTTTGCAATAGTATATGGTCTATCAAAGATTTTGATTTGCCATCGGTTGAGAAAAAAGTAAAATCTGGCCCTTCACAAATGGATTGACTATTAACAGATATTAGATGTCTATCGCTCAGAAACTTTTCCAGAATAGTGCCTCTAGCGTTTGATGTTAAACCATTTGCTTTGGAGCTAAACAGTGAACTTAGCTGACCATTGAAGTCTCCGGCAAGTATGGGAATGCCTTCTTTGCAGAAAATATCAAACTGATCCTTTAGTTCTTCTATTGTTTCGGAGTAACTTGCAATAGGAAAATTAGTTGATGGTAAAAGTGCCCCGAATATAAAATATTTAAGTCTATCATTACATTTTACCTCTATCCCTAAAACTCTGTCACTGCCAGCGCTCGACAAGGGATTAACGCGGAGTGATTTCCTATAAAGGATTGCTATTCCCCCGAACCCCGTATGCCTTAGCCTTTCTTCGAAATTTACTGCTAGTCTTTTGTCAGAGCGTGCGAATGATTTAAAATCTGGATGTATATTATCTAGGAAATTGAGCTGCTCCGGAAGAAGCCAATGCTCAGTAAGTACAGCAACATCTACCTCATTTAGCAAAGAATGCAAGTAAGGTGACCCGTACATCACTCCTTTTACGTTCCACGTCAACAAACGAAATGTATGACTAGACATTAGTTGACTTAACGAAAAATAGATTTTCAACACAAGTATTGCAAAGACTTTATAGCAATTTACCATAATATATGTATTTTACTTACTACTCCTTTATTTATTTACGCCAGTACTGCTGGGTGTCCTTATCACCATAATCCTCATACCATTCTCTTGCCCATACAAAATTTGGCCAAAAACCTTCCTCTAAAACTTTCTCAAAGTCTAACTTATCTATCGTGATTAAAACAGTAAAAGTGTCCTTTCCTCCTTTTACTCGCCAATGCTTTAATATCTGAGAGTCAATTACTTCTACCCCTTTAATTTTAGCGTGTTTTTTAATACAGGTTCTCATCTCCTCTCTTGTTCTATCAACTGGTATTCTTGACATTAGAACTCGACGTTCATAAGAGTTCCTCATTCGTTTATGTGGTCTGTAGTTTCTGTTGGTTGTGATAACTTCAATCGGTTTGTTTACTTTATCAGTGTCCTTCAATGAGGTGCCCGGATTGTTTGCTAATGGTGACCTTCTCTCCCTATCGTTGTTCCTTGTGTGTACTCGTGCCGAGTATTTCTGATCTTGGAGATAATCACGTACATCGTTATCTTTAACTAATGTAGGTTCTTCGTTGGAGGTATTGAGTATGGTGGACAGTGTCGACGCCACTCTTTCCCTTGAGTCAGTTGACTTGGCCGTATATTCTGTTTGATCCGATAAATGCTTGCCTTTCGACGATATGTATGTATGTATGTATGTGTGTATGTATGTATGTATCTTTGTATGTATGCATGTATGTATGTATGTATGTATGTATGTATGTATGTGTGTATGTATGATGTATTTATGTATGTATGTATGTATGTATGTATGTAAGCATGCATGTATGTATGTATGTATGTGTGTATGTATGTATGTATCTTTGTATGTATGCATGTATGTATGTATGTATGTACGTATGTGTGTATGTATGTATGTATGTATGATTGCATGTATGTATGTGTGTGTGTATGTATGTATGTATGTATGCATGCATGTATGCATGTATATATGCATGTATGCGTGTAAGGATGTATGTATGTATGTATGAATGTATGTATGTATGTATGTATGCATGTATGTACGTATGCCTGTATGCATGTATGCATGTAAGGATGTATGTATGTATGTATGTATGTATGTATGCATGTATGTATGTATATATATGTACGTATGTATGTATGCATGCATGCATGTATGTATGTATGTATATATGTATGTATGTATGTATGTATGTATGCATGTATATATGCATTATGTATGTATGTATGTATGTATGCATGCATGCATGTATGTATGCATCTATGTATGTATCAATGTATGTATTTATGTATGTATGTATGTATGTATCTATGAATGTATCTATGTATGTATCAATGTATTTATGTATATATGTATGCATGTGTCTGTCTATCTAACTATATATATATATATATATATATATATATATATATATATATATATATATATATATATATATATATATATATATATATATATATATAATATGAATTAGGAATGACTGTGTAGATACATTATAATTATTTACTAGGTCGTCATGCGAGTGTGTCTGCTACATACGAGTGCATTTAACATAGATTAAACAACATCATTTTATGGTGATGTGTGCTTAGTCGTGAGGGAAGCTGAGCTTGTGTGTGCAGGCAAGGCGATGGGTGCAGTTTACCCGCGGAACTGGGTTCGAATCTTCGTAAAATACGAATAAAAAATTCTCGGTCCTGTATGATAGTATTAGTATAGTTAGTATTAAAATATTAATTCTGCCTACTATTATCAATCTTTCTTCTATAGAATCCAGGGATAGCACTTTCCGTTCTGTCTGGGGTATATTTATAATTCTCTCCCTCTCTCTCTCTCTCTCTCTCTCTCTCTCTCTCTCTCTCATATGCAGGATTATATGTGAATAAGTACAGCCTTTCGTACAATGAAAGCCAAGTTTGTTCCCATGTTATATAAAATCATGGTTCATTTGTCACAATGTAGAGGCTTTCTAAGGTGATACTCTAAGTGTTCTCAGACAAAATTTAACTTCCTCATTATATATAAGATTTTATGCAGGCACGATCCATACTTATACTTAATAATAAAGTCCGGTGTATAAGCACAGTATGAATTTCAGTTCTACTCACTAATCAGCGTTTGCTATGACTCGTTTTAAATATGAAACGTTTTGAAATTTATCCCTGAGGTATCTAATATCAGGAACAAAAGTTAGTTTACAGTCAAAAGTACGTCCAAATAATTATAACAGCGGCAAGAGAACCGACAAGATAGAATTTTGTGTCATCACTGAATCTATGCAATCGGTAGAAGTACATACAACCAATTTAAGCCCTTTTTTCTGATCGTTTCTAAACTTTATTTAAGCAGATATGCAGTATATTTTCAAAAGTCTTGAATCTATAGCACATCATAAACTGGTCCACCTATAATAAACAGTCAGTTCCTGTATTAAGGCATTTCACTGTTTAGTAACAATGGATACTGAAGAAGGTGACTGTCAACTATTTAAGGTACGCAAATATCTTGATGATAGCTTTCAGATAGAATCATAGTAATTATCTCAACTATTAAATATATTTTTCAAAATGGATATAAAGAAAGGTAGATTTACCCTTAGACCTAGGTTAAATAATTCAAGAGGACCTTTACTATGTATATTTCCATTGAGGTGTGATAAGCTTTCAGCAGACGCAGGACAAAAATCCTTGTTGGCGAGCATGTAAAATGTTAATTTCCAAATCACCACCATGAATATCGAACCTTAACAAATAATTTTTGTTAATTTAAACAGTCCTCAACCAATAATCTCATTTCCATCATAAATTCAATAACACAGAGCGCCATTAGTTGGCGGGAAGAGAGTAGGGCGGTCGATGCGGACACTTGTAAATAATCTAAATGTTACCAACTAGAGTCGAGGTACGAGTACAACTCTTGTAAAGTTATAGATAACCATTATCTATTGTAGGATTAAGAAAATATTGCTTTGCAGCTACTCCCCCATAGTGTGATGATAATATTTATCTTTTATAAAAAACAAAATAAAATTTTTCCCAGATATAAATTATAATCTCTTTATTGTGCATTTAGTATACCGCAAAAATATTTTTTTTATAGAACATTCAGAAAATAAATTATCACACAAAACTATATTCTGATAAATTGTGTATATTTCGGTGAGGAGAAAAAAAAAATTCATTAGCTTAACACGACTACAAACATCTCAGTATCAAGAGATAACGTGAATTGTTTGCAAGTTTGGATGACATAAAAAAGTGTAGTCCAAGCTAGTTGTTTTTCACAATAAGTGAATTAAATAGAGGATATTTGCTTGAAAAGAGTGAATAACGGATATATTTGATCGAGTGGATGAAACACTCAGTATTTTCACAAGTGGCGAAGCCACGAGTGAAAATACTAGAGTTTTTCACCCACGAGATGAAATGTATCCGTTATTCACTCGTTTCAAGCAAATATTCTTTTTATTTTATGCTCACATACGTTGGCTACCTAAAGTTTGTGACAAAGTGAATTAGCAGATTTCTTATGGTAATGTCAGCTGTTTACCGTACATGTTATGCTGTGCTATGTGTACCTGCGCACAAAGTTAGTTCCACATCAGATTGATAAAAATTAACTGATATTTCCAGAATAACAAACTACAAGTTTCAAGGATAACATACAAGGATTATTAATAAGAAAACAATGTAGAATTGCCTTTTTTTTATATTAAAACAGAAAATCAAAGGGAGATAAGTATGTTCTGACCCCAAAAAGTAGTTCCTGTAGTGAAAAAATAACAATATTTTTTCACTACATTGAAATATCAATATTATTTTAGATAGAAAATCAAGTAATTCACTGCTTAGCATAAAATAAACAGTTTTACTTATCGATTTAAAACATCAAAATGATATCATGTCAATGTTTAAAAAATATGAATATTTACTGATTATTTTCGGTGATGATAACACCGAGACAATCATATTAGTAGTATTAGTACAGAACTTTTAAGAAAAAGTATTAGGATTGAAATTTTCTCTAAATTGTATTAAAAGTAATTTTTCGTTAAATTGTATTGAAAGTAATTTTCCACTAAAATATATTGAGATAAATGTTACATATTTGTGTAATATAACTGTATGCTATTTTATAAAAAATGCGCTTTACGAGCAGGTGCAGAAATCAATAAAATACATTTTGCTCGTATCTAAATGTCAACAATTGTCAGCATAAAATACATTTCGCTCGTATCTAAATGTCAACAATTTAGATTTGGAGGGAAGCTGCTGGACAGACAAATCATTATATCAATATTGGATGAGTTACGCAGATTGTTCACACGATGGCCTTGGGAAAGGTCAAGGGTCAAGGGTCTTGTTCTGACTGGACTGAACGAAACCAAAAACTTTATAAATAGAGAAGCGGGCAAATGAAGGGTTAGCTCGTTCCTCGAGTCAGAACAGCTCTGTCTTTTCCTTACATGTAAGAATGGTCTGTGTTCGCAAACTTCTTTAAAGAATGGTCACTTTTTAATATCTGAGACTTTATCGGTAAAGTTCATATTTTTCCAACATTTTTGTGGGCTTATTTTATTTTATATTATATTATAATGGAATGTTTAATTGTATTTGCGACAGGTATTATTGGAAAAGATGAATTCGCTACCAACTTCATGTTTCGATTTAATCTGGAAATAAAAGATTCTTTAAGTAATAATGAGTAACGTTTAGTAACATATTCCAAATTATTATTCTTTTTTAAATTTAGTAAAATGCATTTCTTTAAAATGATTGTTGCATTAATCGCAACTATTGAATTTTATACTCATTGGATATTATGAAGTAACCGAGATTTAACAATCTGTATTACATTCTAAAGGCAGAAATTATACAAATGAAGTTGGTAAGCTCGATGGGAAAGTGTAATTTTATATGTATTTCTTGTATTTTAAATATAACGGCCTTATACATATATCTTTAGAATGTAGCATTATATATATCAATAAAAAGGTCGTTCCTGGAGTCAGAACAGCTCTGTCTTTTCCTTACAGCGATTCCGTACCTTATTCTCCAAGATGTAGCTGTATCTACACGGTTGTTGGTGACACCCTTGTTAGAGAGCCTAAACTCCTTCCTCTCTCTTTCTCTCTCTCTCTCTCTATCTCTCTCTCTCTCTCTCCATGGGCAAAGACATTTCTTAACTTATGATTTATCCCTTCTCATACCTATTGATGAGAAGAAGGCTATGATGCAGACTTTATCATAACAGTAGCAAGATTGTTAAAACATTAAAAAGTAATGTATAAGTAAGGACTCAATTACGTATCTGATGTGAATAAAGATACAAGTCTCTTTTCAGCTAAATTTACAGTGCAAAGATCTCATCAACTTTACAACATCAATTTACAATGATTCGACAGAAATACTGACATCGTTTTTGACAAAGTTCCGTTAAAAACAGCACATGATATCTATTGACCTCGGCTGGGCCATGTATGTTAATTTTGTTATGTTGTTTGTTCCATCATTTATGATTTTAATATTTTCAATTTGTTTCTCAGTGTTGTCTTACTAGTACAAGTCGTGGTAATGTAATATACAGGTTTTAAGTTTTCCTACTTTGTCACCCCCTATTATCCCTGACACAAACTGTTCGAAAGATATAGACAGGACTGCCGTTACAAGAACGCACGACCCAATCTCGTTAACTTTCCAATCTTACTCATATATTTTAACTACATTCAAACCTCTAAAAAGACAGAACTTTGAATCTTTTGAGATTCCTTTTCAACTTTCAAAGCCTTTTAAAACAGCGATTTTGACACCTGTTAATACAGGTTAGAAAAAAAGCATTCTGAACTGTTGCATGTCATGTCACATTGATATAAAGCACAATGAAAGAGCATATGAAACTAACAAAAAAAATCGCTGCAGACGCCCGTTTACAACAGGAGGATTCCATATACTAACTTCATTTGTTATATAAATCAACATGTTCCATATGCTTCGCAAAATACATGGAATGCAAATCCAACAGACAAGCATCGGAACGTCAAACCCTTCACTGAATAGAAAACATTGCAGACACGCTGTGATATTGTGCCAGACGCAAAATGGTCATGCTTACCTCTTAAAGGGTGAACCTTGTAAAAAAAAATGCATACCCTTCAAGTGCCCACCGAAAGTACCTTCTTGTTCAGTGTATCGACTTCACCTTAAGGCCATGGATTTTTTTTTAATGCGAATTCGATTAAACATAATTACGAAGATATGCTAGAACGTGATGCCTTGGACGTTTCGAGGTAATGTTTATGTATGACAAGTTTTGGCCTTGCCTCTTAATGATTTTGTGTCTGTTAGCATTAACTTTTATTTTATAACTAAAGATTTTTTATTTATTTATATTTTTATAGTAATATATCTTCACGTTATTTGGAAGGGTCGTTCCACTTAGTTTGTTTGTGCATTGCTTTTTGTGCATTTTTAGACCTTTAATTTTAATATACAGTATCTAGGCATTGTTATGCTGACGTGCCGTTAAAGCATATCTCTCTCTCTCTCTCTCTCTCTCTATCTATCTATCAATCTCTCTCTCTATCTATCTATCTATCTATCTATCTATCTATATATATATATATATATATATATATATATATATATATATATATATATATATATATATATATATATATATATATATATGCATACAGGCTAAACATTGGATATATGTATTATGTATTATGTTTTCATTAGTGTGAATCTTTGTGTTTAGATAGATAGGTAGGTAGGTAGGTAGATAGATAGATAGATAGATAGATAAATTAATAAATAAATAGATAGATACGCGTAAGTGCGAGTGAAAAGAGAACGAATGATTAAATTGAAAATAGCAGAATGGACAGAAGTATTCACAAACTAACAAAAATATAAACCTACTTATATGTTTACTAGCATAAATGGTATATTTATCTCTTTAAAACCGCTACAAGAAAAAAACATACCTGAAAAGTTTTGTTCGTTCTAGCCAAGCATGTGTTAGACCATGGATCCACGCCATCCAGAAAGGAATCAGATTAAGTTTGGACAAGGAAAAATTTAAGGATATAACCAGTCCTCAAATGTATTCCCGCTCACGCCTAATTTACGTCAGCAGGAGCATGGCATATGACGTGCTTTGAATAATCTATGCCCCGTACCTGTCTTCGCATCTGGACATATTACACAAATAATTGTTTATCACGATGCTTAACCTGGTATATATTGTCCGTCTGGGCCATGAGAGAAGTGAGGTTATATGCAATAAACATAGCTGAACTTTCAGTTTACGAAAATTGGGATTGTTTTGTAATTATTGAGCACAAATATTATTTTAACATTGAATGATATTCCCAAAAGTTTAATGGAGAAAGTATTGTCGAAATGTTTATCGTATTATACCTAATTATATTATATATCTTAAAATATAGATCCCAGTAGTGTTCACCTGTAAAAATATAATTTTCCCATCATGCCACGCGACGCTACAAATAATGTTCCGGCAGTCGATATCATGACGGTTGAAAGAACGAATGCTTTATGACCCAGATCATTTAACGAAAACTGTACAGGCACACAAGTTATTTCATGTCGATGATATTTGACTCGCTACTGTTTGCTCAAAGTACGACTTCCAAAAGCCGCTGTCTTCTTTTTCAAATGGACTAGCTGCTGGAGTAGCAAACAGACCAAATATTTCATAACATGTCCAAATATTTCATAACATGTCCAAATATTTCATAACATGTCCAAATATTTCATAACATGTCCAAAACTATAATTTACTGAAACAAATTAGTGCATTACAAATCTGCGATTCTCATAGATGGCTCTTATTTGTATAATAGACATCTTTACTCACTTTAAGATTAACTTTGAGGTTTTTTCATTGAACCTATTTTATTGTCATATAAGTGAAGCGATTGGTGTTGAGCCACAGACTCTTAAAATGAGTTACAGCCCTTCCCCAGTATTTAGCACTTTGCATAATAGGAGTGTGCATCTCTGTGTGTGTGTGGGAGAGAGAGAGAGAGAGAGAGAGAGAGAGAGAGAGAGGACCATAGTGAAATACAGGATCGTGCTTGATACAGATAATCATATTTGCATAGATGTTTTAAGCAATCATTTGCAAGCATATGAATGAAATAATAAACATCGTCATGTTTCCTTCACAAGACCTGAGGGTGAAAGAGTTGGATTCATTTTGAACACTTTGAATCAGGGACAAATCAAGTAAATGATTGAAATAAAAGATACTTTTCCCAACACGATATTGCATATAGTTCAACTTTTGGTATGAATATGTTATGTTTTAATCGTAACTTCGTCTTTTTTTCGTCAACAATACGTTTCATGAAAGACATCATGAAATATAGACGATATTATGAAACAGGCAAAGGCTAAGAATATCTGGTATACTGACTTAAGCTTCGTTAGCTCGAGGAACACAAATCAGCATAAAAAGCAACAGTACAGCACAACCTCTTGAAATAGTTTGCGTAGTGGCTTATACGCATTCTTCACCTATACAAAGAAAGGGCTTTTGCTTTGCGTGGAATATTGATTTCTTGAGTAAACATCGACAGTGTTATTTAGGGAATGAAGCTCTGCTAGAAAAATTAAGTCTTCTTTGAATACTTTGTTTGAATATTTTGAATATCGATCCGGTACTAACTAAATGATACGGAGTAAACAAACACAAACCGGAAGCAGAAAACCGAATGCGAAGTTTTCAGCAGGGTTCATAGACAGAAGATGCTAGTTACTGTACGAGTTTGCTATTTGCACCACAATGTAGGCGAAAAGATGATTTTTGTCATCAAGCTGCATATATTTAATTCAAATCTTTGACATTATTAATATCATTATACAGTTTGAAACCTGAAATAAACCAGCAAAATCTCAGTAAATATATGCATATTTCTAACCCGAACAGTGACCGCCTAATTAACCTTAGTTGTTTACGTTATGTAGTCCGTGAAATCAAATTACTTTCAGTAAAACCACACCGATATCAAGGCCAAGGCTACATACCTTTAGTTATAATTTAAACCACAAGAAATATGTCGGAAAATGGAGAATGTTGTCGCATGCATAAAAGGACGAATCTTACTTACGATGAAAGATGATAACATATTATATGGACATATATGCATTTACATAAAGTGATATTTTACCTTGACCAAGGAAATATGATAATTTTACTTTTATGACGTTTGTGAGAAGCAGTAAAACCATCCCCTCATTTCTTTGTTGTTGTTTTTCTTTTTCTTTTTTTTTTTTTTTTTTTTTGGCACATTCTGAAAGTGTCAGTGTCTTTTCTTTCTCCTGTCTTAGAGGTTCCTTTTCTTTGATGATGTGGACATTCTTTAATCCAGTATTCTTTTTGTCCAGACTCATAATAACAAGTGTCTGGACCTTTATCTCGACATGAGTCGTCAGAAGTCCTGTGGAACTATGCCTTCGAACGATTCTCCGTTTATATCTGAACAGTTGTGCCATCTGTTGCGACTCCCGTTTTCACAGATTGAAAAGCAAATAAGTGCATCCTATTAGGTCGAGGTACTCTATATATAAGCAAATAAGTGCATCCTATTAGGTCGAGGTACTCTATATATAAGCAAATAAGTGCATCCTATTAGGTCGAGGTACTCTATATATAAGCAAATAAGTGCATCCTATTAGGTCGAGGTACTCTATATATAAGCAAATAAGTGCATCCTATTAGGTCGAGGTACTCTATATATAAGCAAATAAGTGCATCCTATTAGGTCGAGGTACTCTATATATAAGCAAATAAGTGCATCCTATTAGGTCGAGGTACTCTATATATAAGCAAATAAGTGCATCCTATTAGGTCGAGGTACTCTATATATAAGCAAATAAGTGCATCCTATTAGGTCGAGGTACTCTATATATAAGCAAATAAGTGCATCCTATTAGGTCGAGGTACTCTATATATAAGCAAATAAGTGCATCCTATTAGGTCGAGGTACTCTATATATAAGCAAATAAGTGCATCCTATTAGGTCGAGGTACTCTATATATAAGCAAATAAGTGCATCCTATTAGGTCGAGGTACTCTATATATAAGCAAATAAGTGCATCCTATTAGGTCGAGGTACTCTATATATAAGCAAAAGGACGTAATCTGATGAAAATAAATTGCAATCATAGCTAAGAGTAGGAAAATTCATGACTGATTAGCTTGATCCTAATTTAAAACATGTTGCTTACACACAGTTGGTTGTAGGAATTAGCCCCAAATTAGATAAATGGACAGAATTTGAGCAATAGAACAGCTATGGCGTTTCAAAAAGTGTCCGATGACGCTTGGGGACTCCAGCCGGACTTCCCTTACCAGCATCATAACAAGACAGAAGTATGCGGCGCATACGTTATTGCTTCAAATGGGCACCTCCATTCGAGGAACCATAGTGATGCAGTACTCACAATTTTTAAACCCCGAAAGCATGCGTGCTTGTAGGCAGCATGGGTGTAAACTTGTCATGTGGTGGTACCTGTTTCGCACTCGACGAATAATTAACTTCGTAGACGTGTACCTACATTAATCGGTCATAGAGACTCAATTGTATACCTTAGTATAATTGTTAAGAAACAGCTAGAACAAGAAGTTAAGCTGATTCAATGTTTTCTTATATGAAAGAAAACCGAAAATATGTATGACCACAAACTTGGGTGTGATATCTTGAGAAGAATTTTTTTCAGCATTATTTTTTACCCTACAAAGAAATATGCCGTCTCTCTTTTGAGCTTTAACATTGACGGTCAACTGCAGCAAGTAGAACACTTTTCTAACTATCGTGAAGATTAATCAATTCCGGATACAACGTTTCACAGAATGCCAAGAAAAAAAAAATAAAAGAATAAAAACAATATTAGTTTGAGTGTCGACTGTAGCAGGGAAGAAACTGTTCATCAACCTATTTAACACAGGCAAGATCCTAACATCGGCGCGCTGATATATATATATATATATATATATATATATATATATATATATATATATATATATATATATATATATATATATATAAACTAAAATTTAACTTTGTATAATTTAATTATTTGAGTTACTTTGGTAGGTGTTCCCAAAAGTGCGCAGTAATCGATAGCTATTATTACACTTTATACCTCAGTTCAATATTCCCACAAGTAACAAATATGTGGGGTCAAAAACGTCATATACATTCAGCTGCACCACCACAACCACCAGTTCGACTATTGTCTTCACCGCAAACACCAATATCGTCAACAGCAATAGCAGCAACTAATAAAACTACTACTACTACTACTACTACTGCTACTACTGTTCGAACTGAATTTGCTGCCATGTTTAATAAAATCCAGTTTTCTAATTACGATTTATCCTGCAAAAGGTTTTCACAAAGTTGAATTTTCTTTGAAAATTCCTGCTACTTTCAGTGCGAAATGATATAAAATAGTCAACCGGCTTTCCCATTTCTCTTTGTCAGATAGGGATAGAAAACACCTGTTACGGATACATAGTGTAAATATCAGTCTGACAAAGCTCCTCTTTTCTCTTTAGCTTTGTCAGGTTGGGACAGATGCCATTTGTTCATCAGTCAGGTGGCTTTCCTTCCGTTTACATTTTTTATAGGCTTTCGGAAGAAATGAGTAATATCATCTAATCTGTAGAATATTCGGCACATTCTGAACAAGAAAACCTAGCTAAATGTCTTTTGGGATGCAGACCCGAGCATGGTTGTATCAGCAATACTGAGAGTCCTCCTCTTTTCGTTATTGGTATGAAATTACCTTAATCTTTGCATATCATCTTTGTGTTTTGTAGATTTTAAATTCTTTTCTTCAAATGTTAAGCTATCAGAAAAATGATAAGCGTTTTAACAAAATGCCAGCAATCGTTTCATTTTTATATTTAAAAATTTTAAAACACATAGTGCAATGGTTTGTCATATATCTGTTAGAAATTGATATACAGTATTTGGGAAAATGTAATAATTCTGGGGATTGACTCTTGTAGTTTCGTCATTATTGATTCTGATTTTGGTATTAGCTTTATTATTGTAAAAGTATTTAGCTGGCAACTTTATGACCTATTATAATTATATTTGGAAATTAATTTTCCTACGTTAAAAGGTATAAGCCGTCACTTTTCGTCATTATGTCTAGCATTCGTGTATTGATCTAATTAGTGTCAAACGATCTTAGTGTTATTAAGAAATATTGTTTTCCTAGTACACCTCAAGTACAGCTGGACTACTCTTTCATTAATTAATTTTTTAATATGTACAGAACTTTACATGATATTTCAAATCATGAAATCTGTAACAAATATGAAATTTGTAGTAGTTAATTAAGTAGAACAATTTCATGTTAATGTCATATATAATTTTATGTACAGAATGTTCTTTGATTTAATAAGGCATAGTTTTTGTCTACAGTCCTGATAGTTCTCTTCTCTTCTTTAAAGATGTATTCGAAGATTGTCACCTCTTGCACACACCCCCCCCATAATGCAACATCTATCACGTATCTTAATGGAGTGACACCTCCCAAGTAAGTGTGACGGAGTTCGAACCAAGCCAACTCTGTAACACCTATTATTATTAATATATGGTTTGTAACTAGATAATAGAAGGAGCGAAAGTCAACAAGTTTTGTAAATTTCAACAAATAATGTATTTCCTTTGAATACAAGGTGAAAATTTAGAAAGAACCTATATTATTACCAATTAAATCTCTGCTAGTCCAACAAGCTCTATCACAAGTCCAAATGATAAAGGTCTAATTAAATGTCAGTGGTGTTGAATGAATTAATATCCAGCGCTGAAGGCCTCAATGCGCCTGTAGTCTTGAATGTATTAATTTACCAACGGCCTGAAATGTGATGATGTGCGAACAGTCTTCCAATTAATCATAATAATATAATCGAGTTGTCCTCACCTCATTCACACAAATTCCAAATGAACGTTTCGAAGAATATTAAGGGTAATTAGTATTTCCTGTGAAAAAATGATCTGAATGATATATTCCTTCCAAATAGATTTTTTAAAACTAAAACGCAAAAGAAGAACCAGGCTGTAAGACAAAATTTCATTTCAGGAAAATTATGTTACTACAATTTTCATAAAGAA
This sequence comes from Sinohyriopsis cumingii, assembly GCA_028554795.2. Taxonomy (NCBI): domain Eukaryota; kingdom Metazoa; phylum Mollusca; class Bivalvia; order Unionida; family Unionidae; genus Sinohyriopsis; species Sinohyriopsis cumingii. The sequence goes on from CM068827.1 coordinate 127,617,745, forward strand.
TATTATAAATTATGGGGGAATGGGGTAAAAAACAGCATCAGTGTCTCTAGTCAGGAACACGGTGATTTTGATATTGATTTTGGATAAGGTTAGGTCCAAAGTACACTTGAATAGAGGACATAATGATGGAGAAAAGAAGACTTACAAACAATACAAACCAAATATACCTAATGTTTCCCTTCATACAAAAGAAACACATGTACATTAATGCTCTCTTTTAACTATTAATCAAATATACATGTGATTAAAAGTTACACAAGTTGAAGTCTTATGAAAAACACAAAAGATACATGAAGCAATATAACACTTCAATACACATCTGAAATTAGATTATCTTTTTCTTTGATGTCCCAGATGTCAATATTATATTTCTGCAACACCAAACTCCACCGTAATAATCTGAGTTTTCTTTTTCATCTTGTCTATAAAGTAAAAGTGTTCTGATCACCAAATACAATAATCGGAGAAGGAGGTGAACTACTATACAATTCACTGAGTTGCGAAGCCAATATCAAAGCCAAATGTTGTTTCTCAATTGTGGAACAATTTCTCTGGTGCTTATTTAATTGTTTTATAGCAAAATAGCACACTTGATCATCTGCATCATTTTTTCTTTTCTTGAATCAATACCCCCACCAACCCATTTGACGAGATCTTGCATATTTATAAACATCTAGTTTAAATTTTGGCAAATAAAAAACATTCATGATCTTTTGATAAGTCTTGTTGATCCCTAAATACCAGCCAATGCCTTTTTGTAGTCTAGACTAAGAAGTTCCTGTCCATACGACTTAGGAAAGCAATCTGATAGCTGACTGATTTTTACCAGTCAACAGCCATTGCCTCAGATGATCGATTTTTCCTCACAAGGAACCGATTTTTAACAAAATAACATATATGAAGTTCTCTTGCTTCACTTTTGCTAAGACACATTTGAAACAAACAGATATCAGGATCTTTTTGCTGTTCGACTGTGATTGTCGTTTGTCACCCTGATTAGTATGACGAGAATCAATAGTATAAAAAGGATATTTGTGCTAATAAATTTTTTATTTATCCTTACCGGGAGCAAAAGTGATTTCATCAAAACCCTGAACAACAAATTTGCCAGTTAAAGGAATAATTTCCTGATCAACTTCATTCTCAAAAGCATTCTTCGCCATAGCTCTAGTAACTGCACAAACTACAGTAGGATCGACTTTCTCATCCATACAAGGTTTGTCATTTACAAGTGGATCAACGACAACGTTATCACCAACTAGGTCATTGCCTTGTAATAAATTATTAGCCTTAATATGTAACAAAGTCACTATTCTGACTGTCACGGGTCCTGACATTAAGACTAGTGACTAATGTATACAGTGGAGAAGAGCGTTAACAAGCCGAACTAAACATCCTGAATTAGAACACTTCTTTAAAACAAGAATTGTCATAAAACGACAACGTACATGATAATAAAAGACTATGAGAAGCTCCCGTATCCCTTACAATGTTGATAGGGATATGATTGGTAGAATCACTAATATGTATACAGAATCGTTCGACATGAATGGTTTATAATTTTCAATAATACAATCAGACTGATATTGTCTGACCCAACAAATGTACAGCTTTCAATATCAGACCTTGACCTTGACCCCGTAGAAATAAAATCATCTGGAAAAGGTCTGTTTTGATTCTGTTGCTTATTTTGCAATCTATGACAATCAGAAATAAGGTGCCCGTTTTTTTTTTTTTTTTTTTTTTTGCAATATGTAAAAGTAGGAATTGATAAGGATATCTGATCAGTCTTATCAGAAACCTGATTACAAAATGTTGTGCAGGTTCATATTTGGAAGTGCTCATAAGAGACTAAAATGACTTTTTACCATTAAACTAGTGAGTGAAAGACTTACTGACAGAGAATATTTTTTAGTCAACTAATAATCGTCATCTCTACGAGTAGCATTCAATAACGTTCCGATATTTTGCTCATCAAGACAGATCTTAAAGTCATTATAGAAGCAATTCTTAAACTCTTCAATTAGTACGAGCAGTGTGAGGTTATCGTATTCTTGATGAACATTCTTGTCTGAGCACCACCTATCAAATAATTGTTCTTTTCTCTAGCAAATGAAACTTGAATTTGTCCAGTTTCCTTTTCACATTTCTTAAACCTTTGTCAATATGCCTAAGGTACTAACTCATAACCCTTTAAGATACATTCCTTAACTATATCATAATCAGCACTTTTTGGTACTAACTGTGAAACATTGGTTTCACGAGCTTGCCAATAAGTGCACTATGCGATGATAGAGTCCAATGTTCTCTTGTCCGTTTACAATTTCAAGCAATGTTTGTTTCAAAATGAGGAAACTATTTATTTACTAATTTTCTTTAAAAGAGGGTATATGTTAACATAAAAAACTGAACTTGTGTTTAAAAGGGATATATTTGTATGTCTACCTGTCTGGCTGTCTATCCGTGACTCTCTCCATATGAGAGTGTGGTGAAAGAGAGAATGAGGGTATTATGCTAACAAAACCTAAACAAATGTGAATTGTATGATAAATAGCTACGGTTTTGGTAAATAGATTGGTATGTTTACCACTTTGTACCTTTAGGCTTGTGATACCTATGCTATTTAACATTTTATGTCGGTTTTTGTGTCGCTGGTACTTTAGTTTTACAAATGACGTCATTTGTCCGTAAGTCTAACCTTGATGTGTGACCCAGACAGATAATGTTTTCTCATAGCATGAATATTTCTTTCGGTAGTTCTTGTTTAAACTTGTGTAACGCTGACTTATATTATACCGCTTGCTACAATATTTTTGTCTTTCCAGTCAGACGGTACTTTTGTTCACCAGACTCTTAAATGAGTGCAACAGATCTACTCTGACGGAGACATTGATAACTCTCTGTGCAGTTGATTGCTTCTAATTGGTGTTGCTCATATCGCTTTTCTTTTCCTGTTTGAAAAATATATCAGAAATACCGTAAAGTCCATCAGACTTTTTTATGCATAAGGGATAAATGTACGAATGTGTCTAATGATCTTTAAACGTGGTAAATGTATAGGTTTAAAAGTGGGTACTTAGTATTAGTCATGCAAGTTGCTAGATTTTCGTCCAGATGCTAAAACCTACATCATTTATACAGGTTTTACCTGGTCCTTTCAAAATGGATTGAAATGTGAAAATTGTACATTGAAGTCATCTAAGTTGTGATCAAGATAATAATCTGTCAAGCAAAGATTATACCATATTTTACCAGTCCTTGTTTTGAGTATTGAGATCGTTTGTATAGACTTTTAACAGACCTTCAAATGACAATGATCTCAAGGCGAGTGGTCTGGTTCATAAAACTATGTAATCGTATGTATATCTTTTCTAGATATTTTTATGGTCGTGCAGATCTCATCGACCTATGCGAGAGGTATGGTTGAACGATATTATAAATTTAGCTTTTACGATTGTTAGTATATATGACAGTATGCGCTTACGATCTTTAATTTACAGAATCACATATTTATACTGGATAAAAACAAAAATTCCGTTAGTGTATGCATGGTGTGCATAATTAAAATGCCTATAGATTAAAGGGAATTTCATCATTATCATAGGCCTATAACTATTATGCGTTTCCCATATATATATATATATATATGTTCGTTCCTGATTAATTTGTTCGCCTATTCCTCAGTTAGGCAAGACCAACTTAATATATATCCACGTGAGGCATTGCTGATCCAAGTATACTTCCGCATTCGTTGTCTTTGCAATTAATAGCTTGTACTTGTTTGAAGTGTTTTTCAAGTGTCATAGCTCTCCATTAAAACGTCTTTTCATAAGGCATATGCTATCTAATGAGTGCTGCCATCCTGACAACTTGCTAAATAGGTTGAAAAATTCTTAAGATTTTTCCCAGTTACACTCTGGAGCATTACCTAATCCTATGTTGGTTTCAAATTGGTACTCATCTGGTTATCTTATGGATGACAAACATTTTCAGAAACCTAACGCTGGCATCGCTTTCGATCAAATCAATGAAGTCGATCATACAACTAAAATGAACGGAGTTGCTTGACGACAATTGTCTGACAATGATTTAAATTCATTTTTATTAATTGGACCAAACAATTAGAAAGGTGAAGGTCTTAATTATTTGAATAATCGCTGTAACATGGATTAGCTATCAAATTGAATGTATCTATCTATCTATCTATCTATCTATCTATCTATCTATCTATCTATCTATTTATTTATCTGTCTGTCTATCTATCTATCTATCTGTCTGCCTGTCTGTCTATCTGTCTGTCTGTCTATCTAACTATATTTGATTTTGCTTATTTTGCATTTAATTAAGGAGATATATATATATAAGTCTTAGTATATGTACTGATGTAAGTGCGCATGTGCTGTTTGTCAGCTACCCGCTAGCAGATTTATTTATATATGTAAATGGATATAAAGATAGATAGTTTTGCTTGCATGGAGACTGTACACTTTGAATATACGTTTAATAGGTGACTTTTACAGAAGTTAACGAGTACAAATTATTTATTTCTGTTGAGTTTTTTTCAGCGTTGCAAAAAAATTAATGAGATGATACCTCTATAACTAGCAAGATGGCTAAACGGTTAAGCTGGTGTCTTCGTTCGAAATATTTGTATGTACTTTTCTGCACAACCACCGGAAAGTGGGTCGCTTGTGTCTTAGGTACTTTTCTAAGCATTCCTAACCTCAGGTATCTGGAAAAAGAACTATATCAGCTAACCTCAGGACGTGATTATAATAACAATGAATATATCTCTAAATGTGTAATATTCTGATAAACATCTGTATGGGTGACCTGTTATTTTGGACATTATTTAAGATATGCCAAGGCCGCACGTATGTCTCTGTCAAACATTGTTTTCGTATGAACGTATGTATGGATCAATGGATGGATGGATCGATGGATGCATGCATGCATGCCTGAATTGATAGATTGATGTGCGGATTCATGCATGCATGGATGAAGGGATTTATGGATGGATGGATAGATGGATTCATGCATCCATGCTTGGATACATGGACGGATGTATGGATGCATTCATGTATGTATGTATGTATGTATGTATGTTGTTGTTGTTGTTGTTGTTGTGGGGTTTAACGCCATTTTTCAGCACACGAGAGGCTATGTATGGCGGCCAGTTTTAATGGTGGAGGAAGAACCCGGGAAAACCCCAGGAAGAACCACCGACCCACGAGAGGCTAATGGCAAGCTTTCTCACATACACACATTGGTCGAATCCGAGACTCGAACCCACGTAGACAGAGGTGAGATGGCAGTAATCCGTAACAGAGAGCGCTTTAGACCACTCGACCACTCGGGGCCCCTATGTATGTATGTATGTACGTATGTTTGCATGTATGTATGTATGTATGTATGTATGTATGTATGTATGCATGCATGCATGCATGAATGCATGTATGTATGTATGCATGTGTGTTTGCATATATGTATGTATGTATGTATGTATGCATGACTGACTTTATTTCCTTTTCAAAAGAGATTACATCAGACTAAACAAATTCAGGATAATACAAGATCATAAAATAGAACAGAAAAGTGACAAAAATACAATAGTAATACAATAGTAATACTGTGTCAGCTACCGTATTGACAAAACGAAATATCTCAATACCTGCAATTAAGCAAATCTGCAATCATTTGGCGGAGCATGGCACTGATCTTTTAACAGTTGCTTGATGATGATAATATTTCGAAAAGTTAATACGTCTATAGTGTTGTGTGCTTAACATTAAGTTCGAGATAGCAACGAAAATGAAATGGAAAACTTATAACAGTGTAATTCTATATATAGTTTTTTTTCTTCATATGACGCATGTATTCATGCATATATATACTTGTTTGCGCGTATGTGTGCGTGCATGCATTTATCTATGACCGACTGTCTAAATGACTTAGTTACCTCTTCAACAAAGAGTATATCAGGTTGCTAAGATACATATTATACATGTCATAAGATTATGAGACTCAGTATAGACGAGAACGCAACCATGATATATACATCGTCAACTAATGCATTTACAAAACGAGATATATAAATACAGAAAACCATATAGAAATCTTAAGGAAATATACACAAACAAATACATAAACAAACACACACACATACATATACATACACATATACACATATATACATACACACATATATCCATATACACATACATACACACACATTCATGTACATACATACACATATATGCACAGATACATACACATACATACATATACACACACACACACACACACACACACACACACACACACACATATATATATATATATATATATATATATATATATATATATATATATATATATATATATATATATATATATATATATATATATATATATACACTGTATACAGCTGTCATACAACAAAATTTGCGGATTTGACAAAAAGACTTTGGCCTTTAATTGTTTAATTTTCATGTTAATTTACTACTTACTTTTTATATCATGTTAGAGCATGTTAGTTGATAGTAGGGCACACATTTTATTGTAGAATGAAGCTATGCTGTTTGCGGTCACCAGCATGAGCCTATCTGATACATCATCGTGAATAGACGACATGCAGTCAACCCTGCTTCCAAGAAGTGTCTCTAACAATATATCTTCTTCTTGATTGAATCAGTTAACCCCGTCTCTCACTTCTAAAGAGTCAATCACTCCCTCAAAGAAAGCGTTCCGTTCCTCAAGCAGCATTTCGCAACCTAAAATAAGATGTTTCGCTCTGTCGTCAGTCTCTTTTCCACAGAGTTTGCATACCATAACTTTACCAACAGGCATGATATATGGTTTCATTACTTCAGAGAGAGGCCATAACATGGATGGAAATTTACGCCCAAGAAACCATATATTACTTGGTTTTAAGTCCAAATGAATGTTTCTGAAGTGAATTAAATCATCCCTTAGTTCCATATTTGCTCTCCAGGTAGTTTCTTCATGGTTTTAGATAATATCAATAATATGTCGATTCCAGATGAGTTTTTCTTCTGTTTGTACTCTTGCTGCATAGTCTAAAAGAACACTTCCCACACCATATTTCTTAGTTATTCTGTCAATATCTGGTATAAATCCCATCTGTTTTAGCGGGTTGTTCAGATACTGACATAAGCGCATAATGAAAATCTTTTTCCAGATAAAAGTCCAATCGCCCTTACACAATCGGTTGAAAAAGAGCAACTTCATCCTATCTATGTATGCTTCCATTAACCAGAGTCCTAAGGTACTACTCGTTGCCTCCGTAGGCGAATATTTATCGAAAGCTTGCATACGTCGCGCTGCATATCTCTGGCATAACTCAAGTTCTTCTATATTCGAGTTTGTGATATCTGACCATAGTTCACATCCATATAGGACCGAGGGGAGAATAATTCTTTTCCAAATCTTCAGACTTGTTAGAGGGTTCATTCCTCCATCTCTGATACCAATAAAATAAAAAGAGTTTAACAAGTGTTTGCCTTTATCGCATGCTTCTTTCATCGCGTCGTTTGGTTTTAAGTTGTATTTTAGAGGTATGCCGGCATGCTTCTTACTTTTGACTGCCGGAATTGGAGATTTGTCGAGCAGAAAAGAAGATATACCTGTCGTTCTTTTGTTAGTGAACAAGATGGTGCAACTTTTATCTGCGTTATATCTTAATCTCCACCTTTTCGCATAGTTGAAAATTGTATCAAGCAGCTGTTGCATTGAATGATGCGAGTTAGACACTGCTAATAAGATACAAGGCAGGTGGAGAACGACAAGTTTTAGACCTCGCAAAGTGTGATCTAATTCCGTGATCATCATCTATCATTACAAGAAAGAACGAGGCAGATACGATACGGCCCTGTCCTACACCCTGCCTAATATAGAAGCGTTTGGACAGCTTGCCCGCAAATAAAACAGAGCTTGCTACTCTTTCAAACGAGTCTTTCGTGATGCGTCAGGTCTTCCCTTTGATGCCAAGTCTGTACAACTTGTAGAATAACCCGTTGTGCCAAACTGTGTTGAAGGCTTTAGCATTATCAAGAAATGTAGCATAGACAGGAGTATTTTTATCCAAATAGTAGCATATAGATTCTTTAATACAGAACGCTGCAGTGATACTACCGCAATTATTTCTAAAACCCTGTTGCAATGGATTTGGAAAAGAAATCTGCTTAGAAAATATAAGTAGTCTACCATATATAATTTGTTCTAGAACTTTCTGAAGCACTGGAATTATAGTTATATCGCGGTAATTTTTCATATCTAATTTGTTCTTTCCTCCTCGTTTGAATATTGGTATTACCAAACCTTGTTTAAAGTGGCACGGGTACTTCTCGGCCTCGTACACTTTTGTGAATATAATTTCAAGTAATTGTACACTGCTTGGAGGGTCCGCAAACAGTAAATGCTCAGCAACAATACCGTCGTGACCACATGCCTTATCTTTATTGAGAGAGCTAATTGCACTACTGATTTCGTCTCTAGTGGAAATTTTATCAACAACTTCATCAAAGTGTGAATAGGTTTCTTTACTCTGTTTTCTAACCTCTGCTAAGACCATCTGGTAATGATTCTCATCGTACAGATAAGTATTGTCAGGTAGTGACAAACTGGAAAAATGATATGCCCATGACTCTCTAATAGAGTCGTGATCGCGTACAATTTTTCCGTTTGATTCGATTTCGTGAATGTAATCGCGTTTATTTCTTTTATTCCGTATAAACTTATAGAAAGTAGAAATATCGAGCTCCGCAGCCTTTTCAAGCTCACTGAATTGTTCTCTATCGTACATTTCTTTAGCTTTCAATAGTTCTTTTGCAAACAATTTCTTCGCTTTCTTATTGTTCGCGTGTGACATATATTCCCAGCCTCTTGGCCTACCATTAGAAATCCATACCCTGCGTTTCAGCCGCATTTCCGTGTGAAACTTTTTTACGTTTAGTAGTTTCCAGTAGGGGTTAGCGTACGGGCAAAACATCTTTATGGGGAGAAACCTAGAAGCTGCTTCATGTAAAATCTTTACGGTGTCTTGAATAATAATTTCAATATCGACATTCGTCGCTAGTTCTGCCTTATGCAGTTGCGCTAACAATTCATTGCCTGTTGCTTCCTTATATCTATTTATTTGTTCTGCCGAGGCTTTCTTCCAATTTATGGAATGAATGATATGCTCGTCAGCCATTGTTGCATTATGTACTAAAGGTGTGACCAACTCTGTTTTTACAGGATGATGATCTGAAATGTTGAAAGGATGATCATCTATTATTTCTGCCTTAACCACTAAATCGAATTTACTTTTTTGCAATAGTATATGGTCTATCAAAGATTTTGATTTGCCATCGGTTGAGAAAAAAGTAAAATCTGGCCCTTCACAAATGGATTGACTATTAACAGATACTAAATGCCTATCGCTCAGACACTTTTCTAGAATAGTGCCTCTAGCGTTTGATGTTAGACAATTTGCTTTGGAGCTAAACTGTGAACTTAACTGACCATTGAAGTCTACGGCGAGTATGGGAATGAATTCTTTGCAGAAAATATCAAACTGATCCTTTAGTTCTTCTATTGTTTCGGAGTAACTTGCAATAGGAAAATTAGTTGATAGCAAAAGTGCCCCGAATTAAAATATTTAAGTCTATCGTTACATTTTACCTCTATCCCTAAAACTCTGTCACTGCCAGCGCTCGACAAGGGATTAACGCGGAGTGATTTCCTATAAAGGATTGCTATTCCCCCGAACCCCGTATGCCTTAGCCTTTCTTCGAAATTTAATGTTAGCCTATTGTCAGAGCGTGAGAATGATTTAAACTCTGGATGTATATTGTTTTGGAAATTGAGCTGATCCGGGAGAAGCCAATGTTCAGTAAGCACAGCAACATCTACCTCATTTAGCAAAGAATACAAGTAAGGTGACCCATACATGACTCCTTTTACGTTCCATGTCATCAGACGAAATGTATGACTAGACATATGTTGACTTAACGAAAAATAGATTTTCAACACAAGTATTGCAATGACTATATAGTAATTTACCATAATATATGTATTTTACTTACTGCTCCTTTATTTATTTACGCCAGTGCTGCCTGGTGTCCTTATCACCATAATCCTCATACCATTCTCTTGCCCATACAAAATTTGGCCAAAAACCTTCCTCTAAAACCTTCTCAAAGTCTAACTTATCTACCGTGATTAAAGCAGTAAAAGTGTCCTTTCCTCCTCTTACTCGCCAATGCTTTAAGATTTGAGAGTCTATTACTTCTACCCCTTTTATTTTAGCGTGTTTTTTTTATACAAGTTCTCATCTCCTCTCCCGTTCTGTCAACCGGTATTCTTGACATTAGAACTCGACGTTCATAAGAGTTCCTCATACGTTTATGTGGTCTGCAGTTTCTGTTGGTTGTGATAACATCGATCCTTTTGCTTACTTTATCCACGTCCTTCGCTGAGGTGCCCGGATTGTTTGCTAATGGTGACCTTCTCTACCTGTCGTTGTTCCTTGTGTGTACACGAGCCGAGTATTTCTGATCGTGGCGATAATCACGTACACCGTTATCTTTAACTAATGTAGGTTCTTTGTTGGAGGTATTGAGTATGGTGGACAGTGTCAACGTCACTCCTTCCCTTGAGCCAGTTGACTTGGCCGTATATTACGTTTGGTCCGATAAATGCTTCCGCCGTATGATATAATCAGAGTCAAGAGCATTTATCGCATTTGCCATCTTTTCCGTTTGTGTTTCATTTCAATGTTTGCCCATACGCACTATATCAGCTAGTAATGTCTGGGTTTGTGCAGCACATTTGGAAGTTACATTTTCTTTATCCTTTTTATATACTTTATCACCGAGCAATTGGTGAGCCTTTACAGTTTCCAGCTGGTTATTCTTCTCCCTGAGTGATGTTCTCAAGGCCAGATTGTCTTTTGATAACTTCATCTCTTCCTCTTTGCATCTTCCTAATTCCGATTGTAGTCTAGTCGAGTTAACATCTCTACTGAGCAGTTCTTTACGTATCTTGTCAAGCTCAGTTTTCAATTCATTTCTAATGTCATCTTTCATTTGTTGAATACTGCTTTGTATAAAATGCTTTAAGTCTATTATCTTGTAAAAGTTCTCTGTTGTTACTGAATTGTCATTTTTATCATTTGATAGTGATGATACTGAATTGTGATCTGATAACTTTATCACCTGTTCTGGTTTTGGTTCAGATCGCTGAGACTGTTTGTTAGATCCTTTCCTTTTAGATGTTTGACTCACCCATGTACTGTTATCAAGCATACCCGTGCTCGGCTTCTGCCTCGACGCAAGGCTTTTAACTTCGGATAAGTTGTTATCTCCTGTTAAGAAATGGTATAGAATAAATATATCCTCAGCTAGCCTCTCCTCTAGAGGTGCACTATCACATCTTACTGTCCTCTCAACTATACGAGTCACAGGATAATTGACATTTTCCAATTTTGCCAGGTCGTGTAGTGATAGTCTTATATCTTTTAAACTCTGTACATCCAGCTCCAAACACATCTTTATAAATCCATCTCTGTCCAAAGTTCCAAATTTCGAATCAATTTGAAGGTATATATTTTTTTCGGTCTGGGTTGCTATTAAGTCTTCTTCTAAACCGGACTTTTCATCACCACTGTAACGCTCATCTATTTCTAGGTTGTCATCCATGTTCAACGGTTTACAGTGAAGTCCGTATACAATTGATAAATAGATTAAAACCTGTTATATATCGCTCGCACTTGCACTAACGAATGTGAGCCCTCTTCTGCTAGGACAGATATGTAACAGTTGTATGTTCTGTTACCTCTCGTGCATCACTTAACTGAAACAGTTCTCATTGTTAGAATGAGGTATGATATCTGGTCTAACTCAGAACTTAACTCAGAATTAACGCATTGTAATGGTACCAAAGCTAACGCGTCCGCTAACATAATATTTTGAATTCATACATATGCGATTTGCTCACTATCTACTCACTAAAAACTAAATATATATAACACATATAAGGATATAACTACTGGCCCTACTGGTACTAGGACTGAGTACACATTTACACTGGAATGATGTAACGTGAACAACAGTTCACAAAAACAGCTCACAAAATACATATGATTTTTAACAACGATACTTAATGTATCTGACATACCCGCTCAACACATTTCCAACATCTTGATCCGAATGCCCAAATGTGAATTTAGATCTTATCTAGAAACTGACTGTAGATGGGAAATCTCTGACATGTCTATGGCATATCGTCATAATTAGTAATTATTAGCACTAAATCAGAACATGTTCGAAGTGTACGAATCACAACTCCATTTATCGCAATAACAGTCACATACAACATAAAAGAGCACTAAACGTATATATATATTTATCTATCAGGATATATCTGCGTTTTATAGCGTCATATATTACACATGAAAACTAGAATACTATTTTCAGCTTTTCATCCTTTTGCACATTGCTGACGACCAAGACAATATGCATTATATATTTTTTACATGTTACACGAGTAAACGGAGTGTTACACTCACCCACTGCGTCCATTGATCCAAGAACATCTTTCAGAATAATCCAAGAAATTCAAATCCACAAAATCTAAATTTAGTCCAGAATATAAATATTATTCAGATATAATTCACATCAGTTATGCACAGCAAAGTTAAACAAAACCGTGTTCAAGTTAGTCAAAATGCACTGACCACGGAATCGAGCTACTCGAGTCACAAAATCATGAGAATGCGTTTATTTATTTTGAATTAACATTAGTTATACCACAGTAGCAACAAACATAATTTATGTAACCTCTCAACATGTATCCAACAGCACGTCTCCTAACATATCTCCAATAGCACATAAGATTCACCAGAAACTTCGAAAATACACGATAACAACACACCCTTTCATAGCTTGATACATGAAAATGGCGCGAAAAAAGTACGAAAGGAAAATGAATTTCATCGAATTTCCTTGGAACATAGTTTATATAAAACTATGGTGCACATGCCATTCTGTTGCCAAAGTATTCACACAGCAGAATTTCAACACTGGAATGAAAAGCACTTCTCTCTTCTCTTACAGGCGTCCATAATTCAACAGAGCTTGAACACAATACGTCCACCTTGTCCGCCATCTTAATATGATGATGTATGTACGCATGTATGTATGCATGTATGTATGTATGTATGTATGTATGTATGTATGTATGTATGTATGTATGTATGAATGTATATATGTATGTATGTATTGGATTTTTAACGTAGCATTAACAATATTTCAATCATATCGCAATGATGTCTGCAGTGAGGCATTTTATAGTGATGTCTAGCACTGATGCATCATGTCGCAGACATGTATCATGATGTACCACCCAGTCATATTATCCTGACACCAGGCCGACCAGTATTTACACCAACTTCTTAATGCTGATCTCCTAGAGAGGCTACTACTAGTATTATGTATTTAAGACTTTGATATGATGCGGTCGGGGTTAGAACCCGCGACCTCCCGCATCCAAGACGCAAGCTCTAACCACAAGGCCACCTGAGCGGTCGTATGTATGTATGTACTTGGTGGTCAGGGCAAGTAGACGTCTCATTGCTATTATTTTCGTAAAGCATTTGAACGCCCGATTTCAGAGTTTTTTTTATGCATTTAGTGTGCTTATTCATTTTTTTCTAAAATCAGGTAACAGTTCCTTTTAATATATGGCTAATCAAAACTTGATGACTCAATTAAACTCCTGTTAATGAGCGGTAGGTTAAAGATACTCCCACTTATGTTGCCAAAACTTTAAAAGAGTTCTTATTGAGCATAGAGATTAGGTCACAGAGAGTAGTACACAAGTCACAGTCGTGACATGAATGGCTGAAAAATGAATTTGAGCAAATGTGAAAAGTTCATGCTAATGACTCCTAATTTGTAAACTATTACCAGCACAGGAGCAAGATTGAATGATGCCTTAGATATTATGGATTTGTTGAATCAATAATTTGTGGTAAACTAGATCTTCAGTAATGTTACATTGATGCAGCAAATAGCAAATTAAAGATATGGCTACAAATTTGCAATAATGTATAATTTGTTTTCCTTTATATATATATATATATATATATATATATATATATATATATATATATATATATGCATACATACATACATGCATAGAGAGATCTTTGCGTGTTAATTTTATTTTTGTGCTAATACATGTAAAGGTCATTTATTGTTCAGTGTACAACCGTATGGTCTTTAACTAAGGAATAGAAGAAATCGAAAATCAACAAATCTTGCAAAATTCAATAAATAATTTATTTGCCTAGATTACAAAATTAAATTTTAAAATGAAATTACAGTATTTTGAATTAAATCCCAAATTGTCCTCATAGCTCTCCACAACTCCAAATCTATGAATTTTCAGTTGAATTCCAGTGGTATTCCAAATAAATTCCGAAATTAAATATGATAATGTGCCTGTGTTCTCGAATGTTCTAATGTGTCAATGGCCTGGGATGTGATGATGTGCCTGTATTCTCGACTGTTCTTATGTGTCAATGGCCTGGAGAGTGATGATGTGATAACAGTCTTTTAATACATCACAATAATATAATCCAAATGGTCCTTATCTAAATTCTCTACGATTCCAAATTAATATTCCAGTCCAAGAATATTATGGAGCACTTACTAATTCCAGCTAATAATAATTTGTATAAATAAACCTACCCAAGCTAAAAACTAAACACAGCAACAAGACTGATCCTGCTTTAGATAGCAATGCAAGAATGAGAAGTTTCTCCAGTAAACACCATTAAGTAGAAGGTTATGACATAATAATAAAGCCAGGATATGACTCAGTCTCCTCTATAAAACATTCAAAGTTGTCAGCAAGTTTAGGAATTTCCAAGAAGAAATCTGATGTCCAAGACCCAGACCAAATTAAACATGTAAACGTCCATTGAAAATGTTCTGAATATTTAATCCACAATGATAGAGAATTATTAGCTATGTACTATGTTGTTACCAAAATAAATGTTCCTGGTCAGGTAAACTATGACCTTAATTTTAGACAAATTCAAGCATAAAATACGGATGTGAGTAACATATAATCGTTAAGAAAAGCCAACAAATAATACCAAATTAAATATACATAACAACAGACAGATGTTTATAAATAACGACTATAAACGGATTTCTTAACGCAAACGTCCGCTGAAGCATCCTTCTCTATTGTTCCAGCGTAGAATTGTACATAGAAAACCTTGTATGGTATTTATAAAAACAAAGACTGCTACCATTCTTTGTTGGTAGAACGTCGGGATCGAAATCCAAGGTTCATGGGCTCAATACCAGAACAGGCAGCCTGGGTCAGCTACTTCAATGTACCCTTGAGAAAGGTCCTTATCTCCTATTTCTTTGTCATGATATAGCAAGTATAATGTAAAAGTGATGTCAAAACCCTCCAAACTAATTTCCAAGAATAATAATATGCCGAGGATACATCGTTTCCTCTAGCATTTTAAGTTTTGCCAAAATTTGACCTTTGAAAATGTCTCGTGCAAATTTGCTCGCTAGAAATCTTTCCTCAGAAAAGAAAACCTATTATATTAGGAATATAGTTGCTGTTTTTTTTCCATTAAATTAACTGTATGCTTAACCGAGATGTTAAGAATTTAATACAAGTTCTATCATTCGTAACATCTTGCTCAATCCCTGTCTGGTTAATAACCAAGATGGTGCGAATCGGGAATATCAGCATACACTCCACGTATGGTCAGTAAGATTGATTTCGAAGTTAGTGTCAAGGTAATAAATTCAGAGCCACCTAGCGGTCGAATCTTAAACCTCGCTGCAATCTTAAAGATTAAAGATGTTTACGGTTTGCAAATAATCTTTATTTATGCCGTCGCCTTGATTGTATACCTCTTTCATACGATTCCGCCATGTCTGGTCATTCCGTGAGTAGTGACAACAATTCAAAATATTTACCTAATAATATCATTTATTTCATTTCAAATCGTCATTCTGTTCAAAAGAGATTCTGATGTATCTGTTAAAGCCTACACTAGCCAAGTAATGCATTGTCCACTGCTAATAAAAAAACCAACACTAGCCAAGTAAATACACTGTCCACTGCCAATGAAAAAGCCCACAATAGCCAAGTAATGCATTGTCCACTAATAATACAAAAGCCCACAATAGCCAAGTAAAGCATTGTCCACTGCTAATAAAATAGCCTACACTAGGTAAGTAATGCATTGTGCACCGCTAATAAAAATATCTACACTAGCCAAGTAATGCATTGACCACTGCTAATAAAAAAGCCTACACTAGGCAAGTAATGCATTGTGCACCGCTAATAAAAATGTCTACACTAGCCAAGTAATGCATTGACAACTGCTAATAAAAAAGCCTACACTAGCCAAGTACTGCGTTGTCTACTGCTAATAGAAAAGCCTACAATAGCCAAGTAATGCATAGTCCACTGCTAATGACAAATCATACACTAACAGGTAATGCAACGTCCACTGCTAATAACAGAGCCTACACTAGCCAAGCAAGGCATTGTCCACTGCTAATAAAAAAAGCCTACACTGAGCATGTAATGCAATGTCCACTGCCAATAAAAACACCTACATGAGCAATGCAATGCATTGTCCACAGCTAATAAAAATGATTACACTAGCCAGGTAATGCATTGTTCACTGCTAAAAAAAAGAGCCTACACGAGCCAATTAATGCATTGTCCACTGCTAATAAAAATGCCTACGCTATCCAAACAATGCATTGTCCACTGCTAATAGAAAGGCTACATTAGTCAAGTAATGCATTGTCCACTGTTAATAAAAAGCCTACACAAGGCAGGTAATGCATCGTCCACTGCTAATAAAAAGCCCACACTAGCCATGTAATGTATTGTCCACTGCTAATAAAAATGTCTACACTAGCCAAGTAATGCATTGTCCACTGCTAATAAAAATGTCTACGATAGCCAAGTAATGCATTGCCCACTGCTAAACAAAAACCTACACTAGCCAAGTAATGCATTGTCCACTGCTAAACAAAAACCTATACTAGGCAAGTAATGCACTGTGCACTGATAATAAAAATGCCTACAATAGCCAAGATATGCAAGGTCAACTGATAATAAAAAGGCCTGCACTAGCCAAGTAATGCATTGTCCACTGCTAAAAGGCTTATACAATCAAGTAATGCATTGTCCACTGCTAAACACAAACCTACACTATCCAAGTAATTCATGGTTCATTGCTAATAAAAAGTCTACACTAGCCAAGTAATGCAATGTCCACTGCTAAACAAAAACCTACACTAGCTAAGTAATGCATTGTCCACTGCTAATGAAAATGCCTACACTACGCAAGTAATGCATTCTCAACTGCTAATTAAAATGTCTACCCTAGCCAAGTAATGTATTATCCAGCCTGCACTAGCCAAGTCATCGTCCACTGCTAATAAAAAAAAGCCTACACTAGCCACGTACTGCGTTGTCTACTGCTAATAGAAAAGACTACACTAGCCAAGGAATGAATTGTCTACTGCTAAAACAAACTACACTTGCCAAGGAATGCATTGTCCACTCCTAAAACAAAACTACACTTGCCAAGTAATGCATTGGCCATTGCTAACAAAAAAAGCGATATTGACTCCAGTATACGTCATGTTGAGGTTAGAAAAGTAAGCTGCGTCTACATGTGATACTTGAATTCTGAATTCTTTATTTGAATCTATTTAGTAAATAATAAGGAAATTTTGTATTTGTGTTATACTTTTACAAGTGTATACTATTTCGTACTGGTTTAGTGTCACATTTTGCAGATGCGACACGCTGGATGATATAATCACGTTATTTTGAAGTTAATGAGAATATAAATACTTCATTGCTTCAGGTTAAATCAAACAATGAAGAACTTGATCCTTGTTAGCACTAAGTATGCATTAAACAATAAATCTATGATGACTGAGTCCAAAAAATATTTTTGGTAGAAAAAGCAAATGAGACATTCTATTGTTGTTAGGTGTCCTACACTTTCTAGCGATTTTATATACGGCAGGTAGATGTTCAACGATAACATATATGTACAACTGGTAGTTCTTAACTGTTTTTGTTTTTAAGAAACGTCTTTAAATTGATATACCGCTGACACAAGGAATTCAATTATTAATTTGTCCCAGAAGGATTGCGTCTACGTTGGATTCTTTCCAGAAAGTGTGACTGTGTCACGTGTAGGCATTGGTAAGATTTTAAAAGAAAAAAAAAAAGAAAGAAAGAAAGAAAGAAAGAAAGAAAGAAAGAAAGAGAGAAAGAAAGAAAGAAAAAAAGAAAGAAAGAAAGAAGAAAGGAAGAAAAAAAAAAGAGATGAATATTTAATTCGTAAACTGTAAATTTGAATTCAGATGAACAAAACTAAAATTAGTAACATTTTAATAAAACTACTGACCTCTAACTTTATTTCCTATGCAACAACAACATCTCAATGAATTACCTTATTTAGATTTTTAAAAATTAACACCATACTACCCCACCCACAAGAGACAAATATTTTTTATATACGAAAACCAAACCATCCACAATACATTTTTAAACGGTATACCTCAGAGACTAGCCATAAATCTCATTATTTTCATTGTTAAGAAATCACACACCACCACCACCAGTCAAAATCAAATTATTAACAACAATGAACCCAGCTCTGAGTTTATAACCTCAACTACATAAATCATTGGCGACGTCAGGAGTGCTTGCGAGGAACGCCCTTATCTCATTTACTGAGATAAAAATTATGTTAAAACTCAATGATGAAATAATAGACAAATGATTTCCAGCCATAGCTTTATATTTTTATGTTTATCCGATTTAAGAATTCACATCAAACCTAATACGGTATTGCTCAAATGGTAAATATAGTATGTATGTAACTACAATACATACATGGAGTTATAAAACCTGTTCTTTTAGAAATTCCACTATACAGGTTGTAAGAATAGTTATTGACATCGTTATTTACAACCTCGTTTTACTAAAACATAAAGACAGCATTAACTGGAATTGATAGTGAGAAACTTGATAATTTATTATAATATGTCGTAGAGAATACTATCATTCTGTGGAACACTTTGTACAATGGATTAAATATCTATTGGATTTTAAAATGTTTTTTTTCAGACGATGAATAAATATGGATTGCAATTTAACCTTTCACAAGAGTCAAGCTAAAATAAAACAAGAGGGGAACTTTTGGAATGAAATAAACATATTTAATTACTCTATGGAGTGCACACAAGAAGCCAGGAATACAGGAGCGATCACGAACTAAACGAACTAAAAGGCACGAAGACAACAGCATTCACGAACTAAACGAACTAAAAATGAAAGAAAAATAAGTCCAGGGGTAACACTGATAGACACAAATGACTATTTGCCTTTCAGTTTCAAATAATTGCAAAAACAGATTTTATATTATGTTATCTGTTTTCTAATTTTTAAAGTAGTAGAAACCTGACAGTTTCTATATCACTAATGTACTTCTGATATATTTTAGAAGCATTGTGAATTAATGTTTGATTTTTTTCAGTGCATTTAATGTGCAATCAAATTAATTTTACTTATAAAGTGCCATACTTAAAAAAATGAGCGATACAGAAAATGTCAATTTATATGGTGAAAAAAAAATATATATAGATTTAAACTCTCGTTAAAATCGTAATCATGGGGCTAGATGAGTGTTGACTGTGAACTAAAATTAAGTGACAATCGAAATTTTGGTGCAAGGTCTTTTAGGGAACTAGACTGCAAGCTTGTCCAGGCCATACAATTCACGCTCGAATGCAGAAATAAACAAAACCATGAACCAAAATCTTTCTCCATAAACGTAAAATCAGGATGATATCTTTTAGAAAGATGGGACGCTTATAAGTCTGTCAGATACGACCGCTCGGTAATGTTTCTTTCTTATTCCCACTCGGACAATGCTGACTATCAATCCGAACTAGAACTGTGTTGACGAAAATTTCAAATCTATTACTTTTTGTATGGAAACACTCAATAATTTGACACAGTGCACAATTTGAAAAAGGATATGCGCGAGGTAAATCTGTAAAAGTTTAAGTTTTTGCTTCATTTTGGAAATTTGTCTCAGTGATGTAGTAATATAGCCGTTAAATACATTATCAAATACAAAAGTAGCATAGAGGGCGAATAACCTTTAATTGACTCACTCGTTATTCGCAAAAATAAGCCTTCCTGGAAATTGTAAAAAAAAAGGGATTGCAAACTGAGTGCCGAGTATGAGGCTTCACTCTCTCTTCTGCTATTGATTAAAATTGTATCAAGACCGATTCGATATCGTTACCGTGGGTCATGAAAGTTTATCGTGACAAATCCATGCGCCGTTTTCCGAGCATGACTAAATAAGTTCCTGAAATGATTATAATCCATATCACCGTTGCACCAGGTCTGATGAATATTTCGTAACGTATGCGTGTCAACTCCGTTAAACACAGCAAGAATATTACAATTGACTCTGATCACTTTAGGGATTTGTGTATACCGCTGAGTAACATAAATCACATCTGTGGTTTTTTTTGCCTTCCTCGAGAAAATATTCTAGCTGGATTAGATTGTTCATCCAGCATCACATCATCGTACACAACTAAATTGTTAAAAAACCCATCAATATCATCTACAGATGGTGTTTCATCGATATCAATAATAAATTCAACAACACCATCACCGTTTTCATTTAATAACTTTGCTATTTCATTAAAGTCTTTAAGTACATCATAACACCGCTCATCATCTACAGACGGAGCTACCAAATACAACTTGTCCCAGGTCATCCACTTCATTATTAAATTAAGTAACAATTGCGTTTTACCAGATCCAGACGGACCTATGGTAATCATTCGAATAGAATTTGGTAGCGCAGCATGATGCTTGACCGGTTGTCGTTTTTTTTTAACGCCTAAAAGTCAGTGACCTCCATGTTATAGAACTATGATAAATAATATGGATTTATATTGTGTGAAATGCAGGACGCGTACTCCCACAAGTGCACTGACACAATCACAACAAAACATAACAGGTCAGCAGTAACAGGTAAGTGTGAACGATGCGGTACAAAGAAATTTAAGTTTATTCCCACAGAGTCAGGTGGCAAACCAACAACCAAAACTAAAAAGAAAAGGAGGTGATACTGCCGCCCAGTTAGCCTAACTACCAGTAACTCCGTGGGCGACATACCCAGGAGAAAAACATCTTCCAGGATACAATTACTGCGGACCTGGAACCCGACTTGATATCAGACTTGACGGCCAAGACCAACCAAAACCAGGTGAGTATCCAATAAACGCTATTGATCGAGCTTGTCACGCTCATGATGTAGCTTATAAAAGTAAAGATCTGCAAGATAGGCATATTGCAGATGTAAAATTAATTCGCGCATTAAATTCCATAAAAAATAAATCTTTCAAAGAATCAATAACTATTTGGTTGGTGAGATCTGCAGTGAAGGGTAAGCTTGTATTGGGAAACGGTAATTAATCAACCGATTATTGAAATAAGAGTCGATTTATTATTCCCCAACAAGATACTGGAAAGGTAGAGCAGCGATAAGCAAACTCGCTGAACCAGCAGGTGTCGAACGTTCTACTGCTGAAAAATGGTTAGCTGGACAGGCAATATGACAAATTTATCTACCACCGCCTAAAACAATACAGTACGCGCATTTTGATGTTAGCGTCCCTAATGATTTTGTTGTTGTTGTTCTAGGGTTTAACGCCATTTTCAGCACAAGATAGGCTATACATGGCGGCCAGTATAATCTGTGGAGGAAGAAGCCGGGAAAACCCAGGTAAGAACCACCGACGCACGAGAAGCTACAGGCAGGCTTTCCCACGTACCCACGCTAGCCGAGCCCGAGACTCGAACGCGTCCCTAATGAAGTTTATTTTTACCACATGATACTAGACGTTGTAAAACATACAAATACGCGTTAACTGTCGTTGATGTTGCAAGTAAATACAAGGCAGCAGAGCCGTTATCAACAAACACAGCTGCTGAAATAGCTTCTGCGTTTAAACGAATTTATCAACGAGGTAGTCTACGATGGCCACAGCTGTTACAGGTTGATCCTGGCAAAGAATTTCAGGGCGCAGTATCATCGTTGATGAAGCAACATAATGTCAAAATACCACGAGGACATACTGCAATTCACCGCGATCAGGCGATCGTTGAACGATTTAATCGAACGCTTGCTGAGAGGTTATTTGGATTTCAATATGCGAAGGAATTCATTCAAGACAAAAGATCTCGCGAGTAAGTTGCAAGATTACCAAGCTGCATTAAATAATGAAATTACTAGAACAACTGCGTTGAAACCCGTTATTGCAATACAACGACGTGATCTTTCAGCACAGCCAGTATTAGGCAATGTGACTGTAAGATATTTATATGAACCTGGTGAACTTGAAGTGGAAAAAAAGAGGAACGGATCCTATTTGGAGTATTACGAAGCTCCAAGATATCAAATACAACAAGATCCACGGGTAGACCTGCAATCTACAGACTAGATTCAACTGCTCCTCAACGTGGATTTACACGTGAACAATTACACGTAATTCCCGAAGACACACAATTGCCACCGCGATCACTTAACAAGGCCGTTACGTCGATTACACTCGAGACAAGTCAGCATCGTATTGTCACCTGTACTAACGCGACTACTATCTTTTCTTGAATTGTCTTGGATTTTTACTCGAGTACTACAACAACATTACACAATTACAGATCGCACAGTAATCATTCTGCTGATGCTTCAGTGTCATGATAAATTCGGCATCAATATCAAAATCTCGATTACTTTTTTATCAATTTGTTTATAACTGGCTATCTTTTTCTTACTATATTGCTGTCAATAACATCCTTGATGGTTTCTGTTGCGTCCATGACAATTCTCCGCAGCTGAGATATTCTTCTGACTCGAGACACTGCCAAATAAACTAAATTTGACCATTCGACACGATCATCGACAATCCAAACTCGAGTGTCAGAGATGGTTAACCCCTGAGATGAGTGAATTATCATTGCGTATCTTAACGTCAAGGGGGATTTATCAGCACGCAATGCATCCTCAACAACACTAATATCAACTGCGACACAATCATTTAATACAAGATTTTGTTTCTCGGTCTGTCCTGGTATATCAAAGTCAATATTTTGCCGTCGTGTATCTGCTGGTCGATAACACAGTGGCACTGGTAATTCCGGAAACTTTTCCTTACGTAACATAAATAATTGTTGTTGAAGTGTATCACGAACTATCATTTTACTTGTAACTATCAAATCATTTGGTGTCCACATTTGCAGAAAGTTGTTCATAGAAGTTTCTGAAATTATTTTACGCATTTCTTCACATTGAATTTTATTCGGTTGTAGTCTGAACTTTTTAATCTCTCTTAATCCTGCATCAAGTGCTCTATGATCATCAGTTATTTCTTCATAATAATCAACTAAATTCTTTAGCCAATCATGCGGAGATTTCCCAACAAACGGTCGTGGTTGACCATGATCTCCACACATTATCACAACAATATTTTTTGTTAACAACCAATCAAGAAATATTTTTAATGTTTCTAACGGCCTTGTACATATCTCATCCCAAACAATAATTTCTGGAATATATTTCGCACCCATTCGGTCAGGATTCCATCCTTGTGTCTGAAAAAGCTATGATAAGTACATGATTGCACTCCGCGTTGTTTCATTTCTCTTGCGAGTCTGTGTGTAGGTGTTAAAACAACCATATCTTTATTCTGTCGAAATAATTCAATCACCCGAGTCGTCTTACCAGAACCTTCTGGTCCGTTTAGATAGACCGTCTTGTGTCTGGCTACTGGACATA
This sequence comes from Sinohyriopsis cumingii, assembly GCA_028554795.2. Taxonomy (NCBI): domain Eukaryota; kingdom Metazoa; phylum Mollusca; class Bivalvia; order Unionida; family Unionidae; genus Sinohyriopsis; species Sinohyriopsis cumingii. Next base: position 127,641,695 of record CM068827.1, read on the forward strand.
CACGGATGCCTCCCTATAATTCTGATATCTGATTGCTGTGATAAATATCTTTAATCGTAACATCCGCGGATTCAGTATAATTATATAACATTTCTTCTTTTATTCTCCACGAACCCCATGATGCATCAGTGTTTGTAAAATGAGTTACCAATGATGTATACTTGCTATCGATATAAAACGAATCCGTTGCAACTCTGACTGCAGTGTCCGGGAATCTATTTATCATCGATAATGAATTTATAGACACATAAGCGAGCATTGAAGATCTTAAATGAGTATACTGAATCGATTTTTGCCATTCATATAACCAACAACAGTACCTAATCATGTTCCGTCAAACAAGTAAGCGTTTCTTCGACTTACAAATATATTTCTCGCTGTTGCATCAGCGATTACGAAGTCATATTCAGCATCATCTAAAATTAATTGTACATAATGCCGTCGGTGATCATATGCTCCACCTTGAGTAAACTTGCCAATTATTCATCTACCGAGATCCTTTGCGGCGCTATCATCATCAGGTGATGGTAACCAAACTTCGGTTTGCTTCCGATATGATATAATTTCCTCACTGACCGTCAACGATATCAGCATTTTACAATCAATCATATATCGTAATAAAACTATTGGTGCCCAGCGTTTTTCTGAAAAGTGTCTACCAAACCAAACATAACAGATCGGATGAAGACCCAAAGCCATTTCAAACGACACTATACGGGCAAACCCGGTCAGGTCAAAGTCAGGTAGTGGTCCATTTATCGATACTCGCGTCATGTCGTTTTTGGGGTGTCCTAACCGCTTAAAATATCCAGAACTCTCCCCCAATCCAAGAAAACGTCCCGGATAACACGCGACCATATCAACCGAGATCACGTCATTGTGGTCATATTTGGTGTTCCACAATCCATCGTGTCCGTATTCACAGCAACTTAATTGTACGTCTTCGAGAAATTCAAATCGTGTTGGCTTCCACGAATTTTTCTCTCTTGCGAATTAAGCAGTAATTGACGGAACAGTAAATCGATTATTTTGTAATTGTTCAGTAATTTTTGAAAATTTCTGCGCAAGATTTTTCATCATTTCCTGAAGAGATTTTTGACGATATATTTCGCCGTTAGGTCGTACAAATTGATCATATTTTCATCATCTGAGCTTGAAAATAACCATATTGACACAGGATCGTTCCTGCTTTTTTCGTGAATAAAATCCAACATGTTTCTTCCAGAGTCTGGGTAAAATCTTACAGTTCGATCTCGTGGAAATATTGTGACTGAGCTGGTCCACGCGTGAGCATTATGATCAAAAATTTCAATTGGTGTCCCCTTTCCTTTATTCTTTGATTCATATAAAACCTCTCCAGTTAACGTTTTTACTACTGTTGGAAATTTTAATTTACTTGATAATTCATCAACATCATTTATTGTAGCTCCGGTATCCTTAACCGATTCAGCCCAATCATTTATTTTTATACGTCTTAAATCAGTTAACCCATTTCCAAGCATCGCATTTGTAAAATGTTCGATTACTCGCTCGCCTACACAGTTCAGCTTGGAAAATCTCATTGGTACAAGATCATTAATGTTGGGTTTATCATTTAGCTGATAAATTCCATAAACAATCGCTGTTATAGGATACGCTCGTTCGTAATATGGTTTATCAATACCAGTCAACATTCTTGGCTTGGAATTTTTACTTAACACAGCGGTTTTTTCATTAGCAAGGACAGGGTCGCGTTTGTCACTGATACTCCACTCATCATCTGCTAGCACAATAAACTTTATTCTGAAAAAAATATTTCTGATCGTTGAGATAGTCGATTACCTTTTCCGCTCGCGCATCGTTCATTGTAGCATCAATGACTTCGTCGTTGACAGAGTCAGCGTCACGTACAAATTTGAAAGTTGACCATACGTGAGATGCCCCATTATCACGAAATTCTCTTTTAGAATCCCTGATAATATTAATCAGATTAATCGTCGGATCAGTCAGAGTTCGCCTCCGCAAGTCAGGGGTTCTTCTGTCAAGATCGAATCTAGAAGCTTTCCAAGGCTGGATTGTAGATAATCTCTCAAACTCTTCGATATTATATTTCAGGCAAATATTTAAATAAAATATATTATATATACGATGGTTCAAATAAGAAATCAGTCGAGGTGGTTGATGATGGGGTTTCAACTCCTTGTAATAAATCCCTCGTGAAGGAATTCTGCGGTCAACATTTGGTCCACAGAATTGTTTAAGATGTGGTGTTGGAGTTAGAGGGAAAATACAGCTGTGTGCGTGTTGTGGTGGTAAAAATATAGAAAATTAAAACGATATTACGATACAAAAATAACAATCTTGACTCTGTCAAAGTCATTGATAAGGTTATAAGGACCCGTGAAGACTACATAATCAGATTTGAAGATAAGTTATAATTTAGACAAATCTGAATATAAATAAATGGATCAAAAAAGATTTATTTAACATATGAAGTACCTCGTGATGGTGTAGTAAGTAACTGTCAGCGAAAAATCCAGTAAGCGTAGTTGATAATGCCGGTTATCTTAAATTTACTATTGGGAAGAAAAATTATTACAATCACAGGTTTGTATTCGAGGACTTTCACGGGAAGATCAAAGACGGTCTTGTGATCAATCAAATTAACAATAACAAACTCGATAATTCTCTTCAAATTTTAAAGGCTATCACACAGAGAGAAAATTATGCACGTGGAAGGACTGGAGGAAAGAGAAAGCCTAAGGCAGTTAAATCTTTCAATGTAGAGACCGATAACGAGAAAATATTTAAGTCAATGACCGCAGCTGCAGAGTATTTCGGTATGAACCCCCTGGGGTACTACGTGCTGCAGAAAATATAACCAAATCTCCGATTACTCCCCGTAGATTTTCATCAAGGACTGTCAACACGGGCAGGTGTAATTGATTATTGGGATAAATAATATTTCTTTGTCACAGACAATATATATGTTTTACGGCATCCGTCTGGTTTTCTGGTTCATCTGTATTTTTTTCTGATATTATAATTAAGAAAAAATTAAGAATATAAGTCACGCCTGTCTTTGAATTTGTAGGTTTCAGTCCAGCTTATATACTATAGGGTCCGTATTCTTTATTGGGGTTTTCGAAACTCAACAGACAAACACACCTTTCCGCCATGTCAACACGTGGCGTGCGCCTTTTGCGCTTCTAGGGGTTGATTTTGGGGAGGGTGTGCAAAATCTGTTAAGCGTAGAAAATAACCTCGTATCTGTCTGTGCCGTCCTATATGTATTGTACCGTCCTATATGCATTGTGTCGTCTTTACTATAAATACCTGTAAATACATGTACCGTGCCGTCCTTACCGTAACTATTGTAAATGTACTGTGCCGTCCTCCTCCATAGAATTAAGCTAATTAAGATTTATGTGCTGTGCTGTCCTTAATTAAGGTTTACTGTATCCTTGTAAACTCGCTAAGATGCGGTGGCACCCTAAGAGTTTACAAATGTAAATACTATGTGTCCTTGGAAACACGCCCTCTTGAGTCTGCTAGACTGTTGTTTGACAGGTCACAGGGTCACATGGGGGTAGTGACGTCCTCGAAAACACGCCCTCTTGAGTCTGCTAGACTGTTGTTTGACAGGTTAGAGGCTCACATAGGGGATTGTGTTTCGTATGCCCCTGAGCCTGTAGGATGTCATTTAGGCACCATAGATGCTCATATGGGGTTGTGTTGTCTTCAGTGTAAAAATAAACACTACGCTGGACTTGCTAGGATGTTATTTTTATGACACCCTATGAGTTCACAGGAGTGTAAAATATTTATCTTTGTTATATATATATATATATATATATATATATATATATATATATATATATATATATATATATATATATATATATATATATATATATATATATATATATATATACACATACACTGTATAATGAATTATGAAAATATCAATGGTGTTATTTCTACTATAAAAAAATTAGAGCGCGACGGCAAAAATATATTTGATGAACTAAATCCTGAAAAAATTATTTCTGATTTTGAGACACTCCAATAAAGAAAATAAGAAGATGGAGGATCTACTTTACCATCTGAATATCGATTCGTAAAGAAGATTCAGACAGCAATGTGTCAATCGCTAGCTACCATAAAAGAAAATGAAGTAAAGGAATTTGTCTTTCTCTCTCGTGCAATCGAAAAAATTAAATCAGAATTAGCTTGTGAATATGAAGCAAAGAAGATAATTAATACTCGTGTGAGGCAACTAAGAAAGATTATTTCAGGTAATGAAAATGAAAGACTCCTTGATAAGATGAAAGTGAAAGTGAAAGTAGCATATCAGTCCACCTCATTGATACAAGGACAAGGACGGAGAATTATTTTTTGTGCTGTTACTGACCAACTTTCAGTATAAAAAAAGTATTGTGAAAACTCAGTTTTGCACGATTTTGACTGCCTATTACCGTATCAGAATTAACAAATCCGACGATTTGCACGATTTTGACTACCTTATTACCTATCAGAATTAAAAACTCGGACGATTTGCACGATTTTGACTACATTATTACTCTCCAAAATTACAAAATCGGTCTGAAAATGAATTCGAGAGACAGTTCCAGATAGATCTTGTCAGTGACGTGCCGTTCCCTTGATAATCGTAGATTTTTACGATTGTAAATCATTAAGATTTTACATTTCCCGGATTGGTCAGTCAGTTTAAAGTTTATTGTTGATAACAGAGAATTATGACATCGCAAATAGACGGGATTGACTAGCTCTTGCACAATAAGAGACCAGGTGGTACTTGTGGTGTAAAAGTATATAAGATGTATCCTTGCTGTGCTTGTATAGATATTGCTGTGTTTATCTGATAGCTACCATCAATTGCATCACAGACAAGGTTGACAGCGATCACCGAGGGTATATTTACGATTTCCGGAGACACATGACGGCCTGTCCCTGATGGGTCATTTTTGTGTCAGAGAATTTTATCCTGGGATGGTGTTATCTTTCTCCATTCGGCGCGTATTTTAGGGAAAAACTCATCAATGATATCGTTGAGTGATTTTTTAAATCGGGTGCGCTATGCTCGGGAAATTTAAATGTCGGTAGATCAGCTTCTGTTATCTTATATTTGTTAAGAAATCATTGTTTACTCGGTAATTTCATTGATATGTGTATAATTGTTTGATGAATAGTTTTCAAGTCAAAAACAATATGATTTTACAATTCTATTTGTTTAATGATTTCATCCTTTACAGATGTCACGTAAAAAAGATACTCGGTGAATAATTGACGTAAATTTTTTGTTGCCTTTTATGTTCGCGATTATTATCTTCAAAGGTCATTTTACTATCGTGCTCGATATATGGTCTTTTAAATGCTCCACTCTATCTTACCAGTATCCGGTGTAAAAAAATACACTATTATCCGGTTTAGTATTTCTACCCTTCCATAACTGATTATTTTCATAATTTGGAATATAGCCACGATACGAACTTCTGACTGAAGTAAAATCAGATGGTAGTGGAGGTATCGGCAGCTTATTAACAGGCCTTCCCAACACTATCCTGATCGATGAAGAATATATATCAACAGCGTAATCCGGAGAGGTTATCTCGATCGTAGGTGATACTGTTGGTTCATGAACTGTTATTTTTATTTCGGATTCCCTTCCGGTGATATTTTTTATCCTGGGTGCAAATTCATCATTGATCTGTTCGATTTGATAACTTCCGGATGGTATTCCAACGACGGTCCAGTCGGGGGTTCAATTCTGATTTTTGTATTATTTGCAAACACCAGTGAATTGTTTGATTGTATTCTACCGACTGATTGCGATCTGATATTTGGCCAACTGTGGTATACTCGCAACTGTGCAAGAGCGATCTCGCTTATCGGAATTGCAGTTGGAAAGTTAATACTGAATTTAGGGGTTGTTGAGCTTGTCGATATCATTGTTGTTCTTACCGGCGCTGTGTTCGCGGCTATCTGCTGAAGTAGTTCGGTCATTATTATTTTCATTTTCTTTCAAATGGTGGTTTTCTGAACCAATTACTTCATTGTATATTTTAATCATGTTGGTAAATTCAAAATCTGATATTGTTGTGTCGTCGAGGCTGGATGATATCAGTGATGATAATTTAGAACATGCTGCTGTTGCTATACTTAAGCACGTACCATAATCGTGCAATTTTGTATTTGTGCACGTGGATATCTTTTTCGCGATAATGTTAAAAACACCTGCAATTGCTGCTGATGACGAAACACATATTGTTGCTATCACTGTTGTTATCCAAGTCAGCGCTGATAATACTATATCGGTGGACGCAACTAAGATAGACACTGAATAAACTACAACATCAATGGCAACTGCACGACGATTGTATTTTTTACTTTCACGATATATTTTTCAATGATGGTTTTTAACGCCGATTGCTATTCACGTACTTGATCATATCTATATTTTTGGACTCTTGATTCTGTTAGCGCCGTTGTTATTTTACGCAGTTACCAATTGAGGCGTCTCAGCACCAACTTCCAGACACCACCAGTAAGATGTTGCGGTTAATTTCTTATCAGCTGCTTCCAGTATAAATGTTTCTTCGGTTCCGCTATTTAACACAACAGACACAACCCCGGAAACTTATCTGTTGAGTGCCGCCAGGGATATGTAGTGTATATACTAAATTTTTCAGCACTGAACACATACAGCCTGTACACACCAGCAACTGCTGCAGAGTGTTTGATAGTATTATTTTGCTGTGACCACGTTGCGAACCCGAATGACACTGTGTATACTACAATGGTAATTTGCCCGGGAGTTACTCCCGGAGAAATTTTAATCAGACTAATTTTGTTAACGATATCAGGAATTCCACTTACGATGTATTCGAGTGTTTTCTTAATGGTATCAATATTCGTCTTGATATCAGAGAGTTTCATGTCAGCGGTCAACGGAGTGCCAAAGAAATTATCTGCGATCTCATCAGTTTTTATAAAATTTCTACGAAGATTCGTGAACATGCTCACATGAACGTCATACTCGGCCCGTAGCGTGGATAATTTATTATCTACGGTGCTGTAGCTGGCATCTACATATTTTTTTTTTGCCGCGTCTTCGTCAGATGTTGAATCTCTTAAAACCACTATTTTATTTCCGTTCATGCTAAGTTCACCTGTGATTGTGTCACCGGTATTTTTTAAACGATTAGAAGCACTTTTTGCAATTTTATCTCTAATAGTTGTAAACGATATACTTGAGTCTCTGAATCTACCGCAGTCAGTAAACACAGGGATGTTATCCGTGACCGCACCGATTACTCGTCGAACTATATCATTCCATTTGAAGTTACTGGTTTTTAGCCTGCCATATCGGTCCTGAAAAACAACAACCTCATCCCGGTCAACTCCAGTCAGGTTCATGAGATCATTAAGATCGTCTTTGGCCACGTATTTTGATAAGTCTATATCAGATTTTTTAAAACTAATATCACTACGAGATCTTCCGTAATTATCAACCGTTATTCATTTCTTTTCTTTTTTAAATCATGGATTTCCAACGCTGACTTGTGTAATCATGCACAGCTTTGTGAGGTGGTAACGTTGAATACCAAACTGGGATCCCTGACTGTTTGACATACTTGATAAATTCATGCGGTGGAGCTAACCTGTACGAGTCAAAATAAACAATCCCACGAGGGTCAATCGCGCACGATACCCAGTGAGTTCCAGGTCCAGCGCTGTTATCGAGATTAATAATACCTGTTTCAGTGTAGTTTGGTTGTTGTGGTAATTGATCTTGCATAAAAATCCTCTGAAGTTTTTTATTTTGAGTTGTTTAGCCGCATCTATTAAATCAAAATTTGACATTGGTGTAAAACCCCACTGTCAGTTCAACGTAGATTAGTTCCCGGAAGTCTCAGACCTTTTCCTAGATAAGTTCCCGGAAGTCTTAATCCCTTTTCCGGTGGGTTTTTTAATGCCAAATCCAGCAGCGATTCCGACAGCACCTAACGCAGCAGCTTTTGCAACTGCTGAAGCAGCAGCAGCTATCAACGCTGGTATTGCTGCAAGAAGCAGGAACATTACTCGCGTTTTAACCATGTTGTTGATAGCACCTGCAGAAAGTTTAAATCGTATTCCGGTCTAACACTAGCATGATGGTAAGACATTTTTTATAAAATACTCGTGTTTCTAAATAACATGGATTAAAGATTTTCCACTGGTGCATTAGCGATTCTCATTTGACCACTTCCACCTTCAAGCAACATTGCTCTGTAATTAACACCACCACCTGTATTCACTCTGGCGTTGAAGTGTATATCAACTACAGACTGTTTGGATAAATCAAGATGCTCCAGTGAAAAGTAATAAATCGGGTACAGATTTCTAAAATCATGCTGTGAGATCTGTAATCCAGTATCTACGTTTTGATCATTTCCCATAAACATCATTAACCGATGGTATGCAAGTGCTATATCATTTTGAGCAAAATCCAGCTTTATGCTTACTGTTGGTTCTTGTTGTCCGTTTATCCGCAAAGAAACCTCAGTAACACCGAGTCGGTCAAATATCATATGGGAGTGAGTTTACGAGTTTAATCGATTATAATTTTGAAAAGCAACAAATATATGTGGTGGTGCAGAAACATTTTTCTGTGATGCTATATACCATGCAAATTCCCCGTCGACGTTAGATTGTATACCATCCGTGGTTGTTGTTAACCAGGACAACAGAGACTTACCACCTGCGCCCATAAAAGATAATAGTCGCTGTTCTTCAGCAAGCGATGGAGTCCTTACCGGCATCCACAACGAACGTTTTGACAGAACTACTTAACCAGCATCACCAGCATCACCAGCATGTCTCCAGAGCGCGTCGTTGTCGGTATCCCTACTCACAAGAGCAACTGTGTGTTTAGCTCCAAAGATAACTTCTCTAACATTTCTGCAAAATCCAAAGATATGCGACAGTGGAATTGAGCATGAAAAATTTATACAATGTCCTTCCAACATTGATCGACGTGTTGAAAATCCTAGGTTAAATTCTGGATTACTACCACGAACCACCGGCCACACATCAGCGTCAGCGTTGTCGGCGACGTTTCTTGGCCATCTTATATCATGCGGGTTGCTGTATGGGTAATCAGAATTGTCATTCATAAACATCATTGTGGGACCTGCTGAATTTGTATAATCATCAAAGTATCTTGCTAGTCCTATTATTGTTGTAGCAACGTCAACATTTTGCTGAATCGTTTCGATGTTGTCTCCATCTATCAAAATAACTAGCCCTATCAAAAAACGCCATTATGCCGTTGTCGACAAAGCCAGCTCGTACATCATCTGCGTATACAGTATTAACTGTTTTTAAAATTTCACCTTCTACTTCAATAAAAGCCTCGGCGGGCGAAAAGTATCTGCTTGTATCATGGACTTGTAATCCAATTCTTCCTCGTTCGTTGGGTACGCGTGCGTTATAAGAACAAAATTGATAATCACGTACACTTTCGTCCTTAAGGACAGGTGCGTCCATGTCAAATGCTGTGTCGGGCATGCGCTTAAACACGTGAATAGCTTCTTCAGGAAACTCCACTTCCTGATATTAAACTTGAAATATTATACCCTGCTTCACCGAGTCCTTGATCTGTTAGAGCTGCCAGTTTCTGATTTGCAGCTTGATTTATTATTTTGCTGACATTTTCAGGCATAACTTCAGTACTTGGTAATTTCACTGGTAGCTGTGATTTTCGTCGTATTAATCGTGCTAGTCTTTCTTTGATTGCCAAGAACGCCTTACCAGCAACGTTGATGATTGCACCAGGAGCTTTTCACGAACAACATCAATAGCTTTCATTTATATTTGTTTTGCAACATGTTCTACTTTTGGACCTAACCTCCAGAATAATCCCTGAACAACATCACCAAGTCCATCTCCATAAATCGCTCTGTAAATTGGTAATCGTGAGTTTACTGCTCTGACCATTACAGGTCCATGTTGATTATTGTGTATGATCATCTTATTTTACTTGCCATTTATCTAATCACTGTAATCATCAACGAGTTCATCAGTAAGTTCTCGGTAAACGCCAATATCCATGATACCACCTGTAAATAATCGCTGACAAATATTAGCTGCTTCATTAATTATTTCTGGTGAGTTATTTTCAGCCCGCGTTCCTCCTATGAGAACTTCTAACCGTTGCACGTCATCGAGAATATTATTAGGACAGGCAATAAGACCACTTCCCAAACCACTACCAGTAGCACCAGGCGCATCATGAAACTCTCCTTTTCTGGAGATTGTGGTCGAGTAGTTTGTTGTTGCCTCGCTTTGATTACATCTTGTTTAAATTTTTTATACCCTGGATCATTTATATTAACACGCGAATTTAGGGAGGCAAAATATAATGCAGGAAACCAAATTCCAGGTTTTACTTTTCAACAAATTCAGGTTTTAAATAATTTTCTCTAGAATCATATTGATACGAAGCATTGATTAATTTATCGCGGCCAGCAAAAGTATTACGAGCTTCATTGGTAAACATTGCTACAGGGTGTGTCTGTATTCCGGAAGACTTAGGTTGAGGTTTTTCTATTTGTTGCAGAGGGGGAGAAAGTTGATAGGAAGACTCGTGCTCAGGTGACGAATAGGGAGGCGGTGGTTGTTGCACTTTGTATTGTATTGTTTTACTTCTTCATTATAAAGCCTTTGCATTTCCCTTACAAAACTCGTAAATTTGGGATCATCATTTCTGGGTTGTTTTTTGTTGAAATACAAACGATATATCCATCAGATGAAAGTATCATCGTTTACGGTAGCATACTTTGGTTTAAAATTTTGTCTTTGTGAGCTATAATTTTCAGTGTCATAACAGGTAAATATTTTTCTTCAATTTCTTTAAGTTGCTTAATAACGCCTTCGTTAAATTTTGCAATCAGTTCAATATTTTCTTTTATTAGTTTAGGTTTAGGCGCAAGATCTTTTCTCACGTCGGCGACTTCAGTACGAATTTTGCCAATACCTTCAAGTATTTCTTCATCGACAGGTGGAGGTTGAGCTGCAGCTATTTCAGTTGGGAGTTCTCGTAAAATCCTTTTTTGTTTTCTTAGTTCTCGCTGCTATTTTTTCAGTTTGTTCAGCGGTTTGTTTGGAAAGTGGAAGAAGACGTTCAGTAGCTGTTGCCACTCTTTCAGTAGCTTTAGTGATGGGCTTAAATAAATGTTCTGTGCCTTTCAGAAATTCAACTTGTGCTTGTTGTCGAGTTTGTAGGTTTTCTCTAAAAGAATCTCTCACAGGGAGAAATTTCTTAATTGCTTCTAATCGTTCTCGAGCTAACCGGGCAGTATAAGATTCCGGATGAACCATTATTTGATATAACAATTTTTAATTAATAGCAGCAACGAGGGTGAAGCCTCATACTTGGCACTCAGTTTGCAATCCCTCTTTTACGATTTCCAGGAAGGCTTATTTTTACAAATAACGAGTGAGTCAATTAGAGGTTGTTCGCCCTCTCTGTTTTTACTTTACTGACATCCGCAGACATGATTTCCGTACTGGGTAATTTTACTGGTGGCTGTCGGACCACTTATGGTCTGCGTATTAATCGTGCTAGTATATCTTTGATAGCAGTAAAGACCTTACCAGCAACATTACCAATAGCACAAGGAGCTTTCTCACCAATAGCACTAATAGCTTTCATTGATAATTACTTTGCAATCGGAGCTATTTTTGGGGCCATTCTTGCAAATAACCCTTAAATAACGTTACCTAGACCATCACCGTAAATTCCTTGATAGATAGGCAATCGTGAATTCGCTGCTCTGAACATTACATGACCACGATGTCGTTGATGTATGATTATCTTATTTGTTATCTATATATATAATCACTGTGATAGTCATCAACGAATTCATTGATAAGTTCTCGGTAAACGCCAATATCCATGATACCACCTTGAAATAATCGTTGACAAATATCAGCTGCTTCATTAATTATTTCTGGTGAGTTATTACGAGCACGCTTCTCGTATGAGAACTTCTAATCGTGATATGTCGGAAAGAATATTGTTAGGACAAACAAGACCACTTCCCAAACCACTACCAGTAGCACCAGGCTCTTCGTAAATTTCTTCTTCTGTAGGTTCTCCATATAGTTTATAAAAGTCTTCAGTCGATTCTTCTTCCGCTTGTTGCAATGGAGGAGGAAGTTGATAGGAAGGATCTTGCTGGGAAGTTTTTTGTTGTCGTTTTGTTCCTTTTCCTTTTGTTTTTGTTCTCGTTTTTGTTCCCTTTCCTTTAGTTTTTGTTCTCGTTTTGTTCCCTTTCATTTTGTTTTTGTTCCCTTTCTTGCTCTCTTTGTTCTTTTAGTAATTTATTATGACCTTTTGCTCCTTCTGAATAAATTTTATAATTAATATTTTCTTTGTCTATATAATCAACATTTTGATTTATTTTAAACACCCAATCGTTCCATGCGTCACTATTTACTTTATTAACGTATTCAGGCTTTAAAAATTGATCTCTGAAAGGAAATCGTTCGGAAGCAAACTCACCAAACTTGGACTTATCCTGTCTAGTTTTCAATTTATATTTTTGAATTTCTTGTATACCTTTTTTAGTAAATTTCTCCATAAAATCAATTCCTCCTTTTCCTTTTTGTTTTTGTTTTTCACCAACAGCACCTTCAAGTGTTTCTTCACCTTCATCTTCAAGTTGAGGTTGAGCTGCAGCTATCTTTGCAATTTGTTCAGCGGTTTGTTTGACTGATGGAAGAAAACTTTCAGTAGCTGTTGCAACTCTTTCAGTAACTTTTGTGACGGGTTTAAATAACTGTTCTGTACCTTGTGCGTATTCAACTTGTGCTTCTTGTCCAGCTTGTGGGTTTTTTCTGAAAGAATCTCTCACAGGGAGAAATTTCTTAATTGCTTCTAGTCGCTCTCGAGCTAACCGGGCAGTATAAGATTCTGGATAAACCATTATTGATATAACAATTTTTAATTAATAGCAGCAGAAAGGTTGAAGCCTTATACTCGGCACTCAGTTTGCAATCATTTTTTTCCGATTTCCAGGAAGGCTTATTCTTGCGAATAACGAGTGAGTCAATTGGAGGTTGTTCGCTCTCTCTGTTGCTACAAAGAAAAATGTCAATGCAAGTCAACAAGCGTTGCTTTGAAAAAGATATAGAATATAAAGTTTTGTTTTGTAAGTAGATACAAGGAAATATTTCACTGATGAAGTAGAACCATTGTGCATTTTTCACGTTTGAATTCGAAACTTAGCTGGTAATACATTTCATTATTGCTACTTTTAAAACGTAGGTATCATCTATTTATTTCATATTTTCATATACTAGCCTTGCGAGTTGCCTGAGTAATTAAAGAAAATAGTTCACAAAGTTTTTTTTCACGATTCAGCAATACAATAAATTTCGAACATATGATCATACTATATATATATATATATATATATATATATATATATATATATATATATATATATATATATATATATATATATATATATATATATATATATATATATATATATATATATATATATATATATATATATATATATATATATATATATATATATATATATATATATATAGTTGTATGTCGTAAAATAACTCTTTATATACTTTTATATACTTTTAATTAGTACAATAATAGCTTCATTATATTCACATCCCCAAATTTCGTCCCATTATAGCAAGATGGAATACTATGGTATTGTAACCTATACTTTAATCTGTAAGATTAGTGTTGTAAATCTTTTATGTGCTGACCTTTGCACTTACATAGTTTCTGATACCTTTCTGTACTTGTCCTGTATAGATACTTAGCTTTCCGTACTTGTACTTTATATGTACTTAGCTTTTCGTTCTTTTCCTGTATAGGTTCCTAGCTTTCCGTACTTAACCTAGATAGGTGAATAGCTTTCCGTACTTACACTGTATAGGTGTATAGCTTTCCATGCATGTTCCACGACATAAAGATCAGTCTTGATACAAAATTATATCAACCTGGAAAAGTAAGCACCAACATTTATTATTGCTGTTAAATTTCAGCAAAACGATCATCAATTTATATTTAAATTCTTTCGTTGCGATCTTTTTATTTTTACAAAGTTTATGTTTAGTTTCTAATTCATGCAATAATCAGAAATAATAAAATAAATTGACAGCAAATTAATATTGTATTATAATGTCGTTTACAAGTTTACAGTCTTATTCTGATTGGTCAGTACAAATGGCATAACTTTGTACCGTGTTGACATTTTGTTATTGTTGTCCCAAATCATGTATTTGCAGTTTATGTACTAGGAAATATGCATTCTCACTTATCCGTTGAAAGCTAATTATAGGAGGGAACTCGTGCATATGACAAGGAGCTGTTTTATATTATTAAGTTCCCTTTCTTAGCACATTTTAAACAGTCGGAGAAGACTGATATTTTTTTATAATGGAATCATGTTATTTTCCATTTTGCAACTATTAAGAAATAAAAAAATGACATCTTTATCACTGTTAAGTGAACTACGAGTATGTCTATAAAGTAATAGTAGACATAAAGCAGAAAAATAGTAATTAGAAATATTATCACTTTAAGAATGAATTGACCATTTGCAATGATTGTTCGTACAGATTAATTATATAAGGTATATTGAGTGCTTTTTTAAAAATTCACTTTTGTGAAGGTCCTTAAACTTACATACAACTATTATCATCCTACTAAGTGAATTTGATGTAACACTTTGGGATCCACGAACGTGTTAGTGATTTAAATCGAATTTCCGACCTAAAAATGTGGATGGATGGATGGATGGATGGATGAATGGATATACAGTTGTTGTTGTTGTTGTTGTTACAGAGTTTAACGCCATTTTTCAGCACAAGATAGGTTATACATGGCGGCCAGTATTAATGGTGGAGGAAGAACCCTGGAAAACCCCGGAAAGAACCACCGACCCACGAGAACCTACCGGCAAGCTTTCTCACATATCTACATTGGCCGAGCCCGAAAATCGAACCTAATCAGACAGAGGTGAGATGGCAGTGATCCGTGACGGAGAGCGCTTTAGACCACTCGGCCACCCGGGGCCCCGATGGATAGACAGACAGACAGACAGATAGATAGACAGATAAATAGATAGATAGATAGATAGACAGATAGACAGATAGATAGACAGATAGATAGGTAGGTAGGTAGGTAGGTAGGTAGGTAGGTAGGCAGGTCGATAGATAGATAGATAGATAGATAGATAGATAGATAGATAGATAGATATAGATAGATAGATACACACGTGATATTTGAAGAAGTGGCCATGCAACGAGTTAAAATATTTAGTTTTTGGTACTACAAGATGATATATATCCCGTCTTAACGGAGTAAAAGAAATTTTCTTTTAATTATATACCAAACATGCTTCAGAATCAAAGTTTAGGAGATTGAACTCAAAGCAATGCGAGTCCGATTCAGCAATCCATCGCAGCGAAGTTAACGTCGTCTCAAGGAAATAAGGGGAAATAACTCCAGAGGGATTCAAACGGTGGTAGGTCAAGTTTCTTTGTCAAAGAGTTGATTCCCGTGCCTAAAATGCGAGACAGTTTCTTTTTGTTTGTTCTAGCTCATGAAATATTTTTCTTTATCTTCTACAGGTACATATTTTATGGGCACACGCAATCAAGGATATTTTTTTCACATGTGAAAAGATAAGAATAAAATAAAAATATGAAAAATATTTCGCCAATAAGTCTCTATTTTCACAATTAAGTAGACCTGTCTGTAATGGATGCATTCTATTTAAGGGGCCATCTCACAACAATTTGCTTGGCAGGGCCTTAATCAGATGGAGCGTGTTAAGAAACTAAAATTAGAAGAATTTGCAACCAGTGGACAAAAGTCCTCTAAACACAGAATGCCTGAAATTTAACGTGTTCATGGTCTCGTCTGGATAAAGAATCAGGACAAATGTGGTGTTCAAGGTTACATCAGTATAAAAGTGCATGATACATGTGGTTGAAGTTCCACATTCCTTATTAAAGCTATGCAGTGGAAAGCAAACAAGACAATACGAGGTCCTAACTATTCTGAAAGATAATGTCGAATACTGTAAATCAAATTCTTTCAAGGTCTCAACAGTATAAAGTTGCTTGGCATAGTTTGTTCAAATTCGACTATCCTGATAAAGTAATGATCCAAATACCTAAGTCAGGAGTACAGCCACTTTGGGTCAGGAGAACAGCCATTTTGGGCATACAACTCCTAAAACTGAGCTCATGAAATGTTGGAAATCAAACTCATTCAAGGTCTTATGGAGCTCCGTAATAAAATTGGTTGACAATTTTAAATTTTTCATTCAGGGACAACAATTTAGTTATTAGTCAATTCAGGGTGGACAACTCCTGTAAATGATATAAAATGCTGGAAGTTTCAAGTTTTTTAAGGTTTGTCAATTATATACTTGTGTTCCAAAAATATAGTTGCCAAAGTCAGGAGATTGGGCAATCAGGGCGCTTGACTCCAGTTTTTGATTTTCGTTAATGCTGGAAATTCAATTCCTTCAAGGTCTCTCAGCACAAAGCTGGCTGCATGACAAAGAGGGAACGTGGGAAAGAGGTTTGGGGAATAGGTATCCAGGAGTCAAAACTCCTATGAATGCAGACGGAAAAGGCTGGAAAATAAACTCAGCATAATGAAACATACCAAATTTGGTTCAAATTAAACAATTCCCAGCAAATGTATATTGTTAGAAATAAATTATTGATGGACAAATGGATGAACAATGTCATTACTAAATAGATATGCACACTCCATCGAGATGGACCCTAACTCTGCCAGCAATGTCTCCAGTCATCACATTATCACGTCAGTTCCAGCTGGTAGTTCAATAACTGTTGAAAATTGTATGCAGCAGATTATCTCAACTTTATTTCAATGATCATTAAGATACTTTTGATTAAAAGTTCTTTCAATCAAGGGTTTTCACTTTTTACGTGCACAAATTACTTTACAGAAAGCAAATGTTACCAGGTTTCTCTTCAGTTTCAATACTGGTAGAACTAAGGAATCAATCTTATATTGAGCTGGCCAGTACCAAATAATGTATCAGACAAAGAAACCGATCCAGTATTGAGCTGGCCTGTTACCCAATATGGTACCAATGAAAGGAACTAATTTATATTGAGTTAGCTGGGACCAAATAATGTATCAACAAGGAATCAATGCTATGTTGAACTGGCCAGTAACAAAAAAGGTATCAAACAAAGGAACCAATATTATCGTAAGCATTTTGTCTTTCTGTGTTTAAATCGACAACAATAATGATATAATTATATTCATGATCCAGTTTAATTTGTAAGTAACCGACACATAACTGAGTATGGGGGCCCCGACTGGCAGAGTGGTCTAAAGCGCTCACCGTTCCGGATCACTGCCATCTGACCTCTGTATGGGTTCGAGTCCAAGGCTCGGCTAGCGTGGTTACGTGGAAAAGCCTGCCAGTAGCTTCTCGTGGCTCGGTGGTTCTTCCCTGGGTTTTCCAGGGTTCTTCCTCCACCAGTTATACTGGCCGCCATGTATAGCCTATCTTGTGCTGAAACAAAATGGCGTTAAACCCTAGAACAACAACAACAACAACATAACTGAGTAAACTCCGCTTATGTTTTTGTTTTCAATCAACGTACATTAATGATACTATTATACACATGATCCAGTTTAATTTGTAGTGACTGGCACATAATTAAGTATAATGCAATTGTTTCTTTGTTTAAAATTACAGAGTTTCATACAAGATTGAAATTATTATAGTTGTGATCCAATCTGATTTGTCAGTGACTGGCACACAACTGAGTACAATGCATGTGTCAGTGACTGGCACACAACTGAGTACAATGCATGTGTCAGAGACTGGAACACAACTGAGTACAATGCACGTGTCAGAGACTGGCACACAACTGAGTACAATGCATGTGTCAGTGACTGGCACACAACTGAGTACAATGCATGTGTCAGTGACTGGCACAAAACTGAGTACAAATTATTTGTGATTTTGTGTTTTAATAGACATACAATAATGTAATTATTATATTCATGATCCAGTTTTATTTGCAGTGACAAACGTAACTGAATACACTGCTTTTGTACGTGACTGGCACATAACTGAGTACAATGCATTTGTCCCTGACTGGTAGAGAACTGAACACACTGCATTTGGCAGTGATTGGTACATAATGAGTACACTGCATTTGTCATTGACTGGCACAGAATTCAGATAACTGCATTTGTCAGTGGCTGGCACACAACCGAGTAGAATACATGCGTCAGTAGGTGGCATATAACCGTGTCCAATGCACGAGTCGGTGACTGAGTATCCAGCAACTACCACGAAATTTCAGTGACTTCCAACATTTGAACGTTGTTTTTTCACAATGATATTGATTCATCTATTGAAAAACTCATTTCTTCATTGGTGGATAATGTAGTTAAAAGAAACGTGTGTCTGCATTTTCTGTTCCTCAAACTGATGCGCTGTATAATGTGAGAAAAACGAAAATATTTCACTTGCGTTTTCTTGTTCATAGTTATGCTGTGTTTGATGTGTAAAATCATTCATAATTTAAAAAAGGAATTCATAGAAATCCCTACTCTAACGTACTCCTAAGTGAATATCTAACACTAGATTGCTGGTTACATTTTCAGACATATTTTTCTCATTTGAAAATTTATTCCAAATTTGGATTGCCAATATTAAAGAACGTTTCAGCAACTTTCGATGGATTGGTACTAACTTTGGTGAGGCTTTTCAAAGTATGTATGTTCGTGGCTTTTGCCAGGCATTTTTCCCAAACTCTAACATGTTGGACAAATAATTGTGAAATTTAATACAAAAACATTCAAAGAAGACGTAAAGAGTTGTGACAAAAAAGAACAGATTGATATAACTAATTATTAAATTTACTGAAAAGATGTTTCATTTTAAGTCCTGGATTTGTTGTTGTTGCTTTTGGTAGTAGAATTATGTTTCCTTGATTGACTGGTTTCTCACATTATTTATAAAAATCATTTCTTTCTATCAATACACTACAGTGTCTGAATTCCACACAACAATCATTTTATTTTTATTCCAGATTTAATTCTCTTTTTTATTTCAATTCAGATATGATATTCATAAATATTTTATATAATAAAGGTATGACGTGTTGACACACAGGAAAACAATTTAGTTTAAAAATAATGTGGCATGAGGAATTTAGCTTGACCTTTGAATTTTACCTGAATAAGGTGTTAAATTAACAGTTTAATGGATAAATAAATCTATTAAATCAACATCTGGAAATAAGTGCTCATATTCAAATAATAACTGTTTAAGTTCATTTCTTCCTTGCTTTTGCAAATGTGAAAGTTTCTGGTCCAGATCTTTCATAATTTCTGAATTCCAAAGATTTGTCGCTCCAGTATCAGGAGAATCCGCTTATATTCCTTCATATAAATCTTCAACGAATGGGACAGGTACAACTAAATTAATTGCATGTTTAACCTGAATATCTCTTTCAATATACTCTTTTAGCATGTTTATGTAACAGAGTTGTTTTTGTTTACGCCTCCCAGGAGTAAACATGGTGCAATTTAAATCATTTACTTTCCTGTCAACTGTATAGGGACCCTAATACTTGGCCTGAAGAGGATTCTGTGGTATAGGCAAGAGAGCCAGGACTCTATTGAGAGGCTGAAAGCTCATTTCCTTGGAGTTTTTATCAAATCTTGACTTCAGTTTGGATTGCGTAGAGTGCATATTTGTTCTTGCGACCTCACAAGCCTTTGACAACTTATATTTAAAATTAGAAAAATATTCAAATTCAATGGTCCACGCACAGTGTGTCCAAAAACCAGTTCAAAGGGACTGAAACCTAAAGATTCTTGAACTGATCCCTAACCACAAACAATAGTAAATGAATGCCTTCATCCCAATCTTTACCAGTATCAAAACAATATGATCGAATCATATTTTTCAAAGTCTGATAGAATCTTTCTAATGCCCATTGATTCTCAGGGTGATATTCAGAAGATTTGAATTGTTGGATGCCTAATTTGTATATCACTTGCTGGAAAATTCCAGACATGAAATTTGAGTCTTTATAAGAGTGTCAGAGTGGACAGACTTAGGAAGGCCAAACTGAGTAAAAGTCTTTATCAAAGTTTTTACTATTGTTTTAGATTTTATATAAGTCAAGGGAATTGCCTTTGGAAACCTTGTTGACGCACACATAATGGTCAACAGGTATTGGTTACCTGACTTGGTCTTAGGTAAGGGATCAACACAATCTACCATAATTCTACTAAATGGTTCGTCGAAGGCAGGACTAGGTTGTAGATGCGCCTTAGGTATTTTCTGATTTTGGTTTCCTACCATTTGACAGGTATGACAAGATCAACAGTACTTACTAACATCAATTTTGATTTTTGGCCATTAGAAGTGAGTTAAGATCTTGTGATAAGTTTTATTGATCCATAAATGACCAGCCAAGGCGTTTCATGGGCCAGATTAAGTATTTTCTGTTTGTAAGGTTTTGGAACTACAATTTGATAGTTCACTGACCATTCGTCAACAGCAGGTACCTCGGGGGGTCTCCATTTTCTCATAAGAATTCCATTTTTAATGAAATAACAGACATGAACTTCAGTAGCTTCAGTTTCACTAATGACCTTCTGAAACAAACAGGAGATCTCAGGATCTTTTTCCAGTTCTACGACAAGTGATTGTCGTTTATCACCCTGATTAGAATAAAGAGGATTAGTCGTTAAAAAAGGATCACTGTGATCAGTACCTTCTGATTGATCCAAACAAGGAGTGGCCTTATCAAAAGCCTCACCAATATTGTGTCGCTAAAGGAATACTTTCCTTATCAAAATCATTCTCAAGAGCTTTCTTTGCCATAGCTTTGGTAACTGCACAAGCTAGAAATAAATCAGGAAATTCTTTTTCAGTTGGATCGACTTTCTGATCCAAGCAAGCCTTGTCAGTTACAAGTGGATTAACCACAACCTTGTCTCCACCTAGGTCGTTGCCTAGTAAGAAATGAATGCCCTCAACGGGTGAAACAGAGACTGTTTCGACTGTCACGGGTACAATGGAGAGGATCATTAACAAACCGCACTCTACTCCCTGAATAAGAACAATCTCATTAGAAGAAGACTTCTCAGAAAAAGGCAAAGTACTGACAATAACAGACAATGAGAAACTCCTGTGTCCCTTAAAATCTTACCAGGGATATGATTAGCCGAATCACCCAAGAGTGATATAGAACCCTTCGATATGAATGGTTCATAATTCTCCATAATAAAATCAGACTTGGTTTGTTAAAGCCAACAAATGTATTGCTTTCAATACATGACCGTGATCTTGACCTCTTAGAAATAAGAGCTTTTGGAATAGGTCTGGCTTTATGCTGATGCTTATTGTGCACCATGTATACTTGTCCGAAACCAGATGAAAATTTCCTGATGTGCACTGATAATAGGAAGATGAACACTGTGACTAAAACAGATTCATTTCCATTACCAAGAATGGAAGACTGCATTGATAAAATTGGAAATGCCAAGTATGTCACCAAATTTTGACCTTCTGAAAGGATTTTGGCAAATTCCACTGACTAAAAGAGCAAAGGAAATGTCGGCGTTCGAGACTCCATATGGCCTTTATCAAAATAAAGTGATGCAGTTTAGGATAAAAGCTTCGCCAAAAACTTTGCAACGTCTAATGAATATGTTTACCTCTACAACGACACCTGGAAAGAACATTTAGCAACAATTTGGCTTGACAATTAATTTATCCAAAAGTGAGTTCTGGGTTCAGGGTTTGTGTCTGTGAACCTCAAACCCTGAGATAAAAACTCAAGAATGTCTGCTTTCCCGGCGGCAGCTTACATAATGTATGTGCTAAAACTGGAAACAAGCATTGTAACTGAGCGTACAATCTCACTAATTTTGTTTGTGATGGGAATGAACCTCATCATCAAAGCTCCTGAAAGAGAATCCAGAGGCACCAAAAGAGTCAGGCATTCGCTCCCTTCCAACAGAGTGTTTATGAATGATATGACGATCATGACATAGACCGACATCTAAGCTAGCTGGATTCTCACAGCCATAGATGAGACAATCGGATGGACAAGAATGAAGTTTAAACCGAAGAAGTCCAGGTTTTTGATGATAAAGGGGCGTGTCAAAAACCAGTTCAGAACGACGATACAAGGTGAAGACATGCCTATATTATCAGAAAATCCCATAAATGTCTTAGAAAATGACTTTATTCAACCCTGACAGACATGAATAATTCAGGCAGACACGTGCAGCTGGCGAAGGAATATCTGCTGAAGATAGACAAATCGGGACTTCCAGGGAAGTTTAAGGCCTGGATCTATCAGCCTGCTCGCGAGGCTCATATAGCCACTGATAGTTAACAAGATTCTTTGCAAAGAAGTTATGACAGGTGATAAAAAGACATTTACCAAGATGTCTTCGTATTCCTCCATTATTTACCAGGATCATCTTATACTGTACCTGCCCCTGACGACTTTGGTAGAGGAATGCAAAATAGCAAAACCAAGACTTATCCTGACCCTTAGGGATTCGAGAGACTGGAAAATCACCTGCGCTAGCATTGGAGTATAAACTGGAAGAACATGGTCAATGAGTCTGGCAGTGGACCACTCAGAGAGCAGACTAAGGGATAGGGACATTGTAGGTTCAACAAACGGTGAGATGGAAGGACTAGCGTTAAGAACAACCTAATAATGGAACAATGCTAGCAAAGTTTACAGGAAAAATATGGTCAAAGAGCAGATCCTTAGGGCAGAGGAGGAATCAAGATTTGCAAAGGTAGTCCAACTAGGAATCCAAGTAAGATGAACTAAGTGGTCACTGCTAGAAAGGAATCTTATAAGGACAAATATATGAACCATTGCATCTGCAGTTCTGCTATGATCGATACACTCCCTCATACCGACACCTGCCAACCTAATGAGGTGGACAATCTTAGAAGAACAATCATGTCAGCTGTGTCAAAGCAGAGGAACACTCGCTTATTTGTTGTCAGGATGCCAGGTTGTGGTTGCTCAAGGTCGCTACAGGTCGAGACATGGCGAAGTGCTGAGGGAGATGGCTTATTTTCTTGAAGAGGAGACGGAAGGAGAGAGTCCCAAAGAAGACAGGTCACTAGTTCATCAAGTGTATTACAGCGAGTCAACAGCAAATGACTACAGAGAGAGAACATAGGTCTGTTGCAGGAAGCGAAGTCATGAGAGATGTCAGTCGACTTGAGCAGGAAACTGGTATTTCCTGACGTTGTCCAGCATCCCTCCGCTCTAGTTGCCTCTGGCTCAGATATTAAGACAACATATGGCAGCCATCACAGACTGGCAGTATCTGATCGCAGCTGCCGCCGCGCCATCTGGAGGGCATTCCGATAAAACAGCTGCAGAAAGATGGGATATATATATATATATATATATATATATATATATATATATATATATATATATATATATATATATATATATATATATATATATATATATATATATATATATATATATATATATAAGCACACATGTTTTCATGTGTTCTTTGACATTCCAGATAGATAGATGGATGGATCTATAGATAGATAGACATATAGATAGATAGATAGAGAGATAGATAGACAGACAGATAGATAGATGGATAGATAGATAGATAGATAGATAGATAGATAGATAGATAGATAGATAGATAGATAGATAGACAGATAGATAGATAGACAGATAGATAGAAGCAAATTCAAGATAATGGTAAAACTTGTATAATGTCAAACGGACATAGGATTACGAAGACCGCTATGTCACACTTTTCAGGGTCTCCCACTGTCAGATGAAAACCGTTGCGAATTGCTTTGTGTTATTTGTTGTTTTTGTGTTTTGATTCGATTTTATTTGCTTTGTTTTGTTTTCTATTTTCTCTTTGTTTTCTTTTTAGTTAGGGAAGTCGCGTACTGCAACTCTCTTTGCATGTTTTTTTTTTTTTTTTTTTTTGGAACGGTCTCGAGTATTTCTGCACTAGATGTATCGTAATTTCGAAAGCAGACTATCATAAATGACGGAGGCACTTTTGATGTAATTGAAGCTAGATCGAAAAGGCAAAGGCACTCCTTTTGGTCATAGAGATGTAATTTCCTTTGATACTCGTAGATAAGTGGATTGTAAATGCATTTTCTGCCTGCAATAATCCAAGCGAACTATAAACGAAAACAAGTGAACAAGAAACGGAGAAATGCAATTTTCTTAAAAGGGTTGCCAATACATTTAACATAGGGACACGGTTTTAACATGCAAACCAGCGGACTTGGGAAACGAACAAGTAGAGGTTCCTGGAACCGAATAGGTTTAGAAACTAGTGACAACGTCTAAAAGATTATTCTTATGAAATTGGAAATGTCAATTTTAATGGGGACAAAATACTTAACTCTAGTGAACAATTAATATGTTCCTCGAGTGACTTTACTAATGCTTTATTTTGCTTTCATGTTTTTTTTTTTTGTTTTTTTTTTGTTTTGTTTTTTTGTTGCTTTTTTATTTCACGGAGTCTTGATTGCCTAGATATGGCATGTATAATGGCAGTTTTGGTATGTCTGTGATTATGTTTACAGGTTGCTCCATCGGAGTCGTAAGTAGTGAAGGGGGGCACCCTACGGACAATGGGAAAATACATTATGGACCCCTCTGGGCAACTCTACGGACAAGGGGAATTTAACATGGGAAATTCAACATAAGAATGTATAGGGAGAATGGATTGGGCCTGTTTACGGCCAAGGGGAAGTTAACGAGGGAAATTTAACATAGGAATGTATAGACACAATGGATTGGGTCTGTCTACAGACAATGGGAATTTAACATGGGGACTATTGGGTTTGTATAGCGACAAGGGAAAGTGGGGTCTGTATAACGTCTGACGTCACGGTATGGCAGATTTGTAACAATGTTGCAACCATGTGAGGTGACGTCACAGTACTGAGCAAAGGAGTGGGACTTAGATTTATATAACACATACAATACACAAACACTGATACAGCATATAACAGACAAAAAAAAGTTTTTGAGGCAAGAAAGCAGTTCTTTTCGAGGCATATGAGTGGCCCTAAAAAGGTCCTTTCGGTTTATGTTAACATCATTCCGTTAACATAGACAGCAACGCATAGGTCTTCTTTTCCTCGAACTTTGTCTGACTTCTGGTCCGTAAATCAGAACCCTCTTCAAACAGCCTTGTCTCTTTACATAAATTCTTCTTTTCCAAACGTTTGTATCCGTGATCGTGATAATTGTCCATGATGATTTCACAAAGATGGGTAAGTCCGTACGGAACAGCATTGACGAAACCAGGGTAGGTGATTCTACGTTTGTCTACATCTTGTGACGAGAACAGGTGAAGGGAATGAACTGAACGGGTTATTTATTGGGGAAGGGAGGATCGAAACGGATTCAGTTTATTCACCAATCCAAACACGCGTTACAAAATTCAGTTACAACACGAAGTCAGTCTTCCAATCGGAAGAGAGTAGCCTGTGACGTCATATTCCCTATGTAGATGCGCTAGCGTCTGTACGCAGTCAATTCATGCGACACAGCTTTCAATCATGATGGAACCTAAAAAGACGATAACTTGGGTTGCACCGGCTGTGGAGACGAGAAGCGATGGTATAGCAGCGGCTACTCATATCAACACAAGCCTACATCCAGAAGAGGTTGATTTTAATTGGGATTTTGTCGATTTTTCTTTCTTCTTTGCAAGAATTTGTTCCGATACCAGTACATTCACCACTGTCTCCTTCTTTACCACACGTGGAGAATTTTAAACAGAGACAGAAAGAATTGGATAAATTTTTACAGCAGCAAAAGGAAACAGAACAAGCTTTTCTCCTTCAACAGCAACAGCGAGAAGAAGAAGAGGCAAGAAGGAAACGTCAGGAAGAAGAAGCAGAAAAGAAACAAGGTCTAAGAGAGAAGGAGAATATTGAAAGTCAAACGTTCACGGTACTCTTAGACATTTTAGCAGCGTTAAGGAGTCTGAAACAAATGTATCAGACTTCTTTATTACGACCGAAGAGAAAAAGACCTTCCCCAGCTAAACAACCAAACCCTTTTACTACGCCTGCCATGCCATCCTTGGTGATTTCTACCAAATCATCATCGACAGGAGGCAGTTCAGAAGTAGGCCTTGACCGTGAAAAAGGATTAAGACAGATAAAGCTGATTGCTTCCCGTTCCTACGTTTGTTTTTTTCAAAAAACAAATACCCAAAGGTCCTTTTCAGGGCCACTCACTTCTCCCGGAATGAGATAGTATTTCATTTGCAAAATCAATTAAAACTCTAAGCTCCAAAAAACATTTTTACCCATATTGTACATGTATGAGTGCGTGAGGGTAGATTCTTATTCGAAAAATCAAAACCAAGAGGCATTTACGTTTTATGCCTTGTATATTCTGGTACAAATTTTACAATCCAATTCATAACACAACACAACACTTTAAAACGTGCATAGGCTTCTTCTGTGTCTGTGTTTACTCTCTGTTTTTTTAATTTCTTCACTTTCACAGGTTTTTCCTCCACTTCCTCCTCACTTTCTCCTCGTCTTCTTTTCTTCTCTTGTTTCTCTTTCTGAACGTGTCTGGGTTCTTCCTTTGGGGAGGGTACCTCTTCTTCTTCCTGTTCTGAAACCCTCTCTTCTTATTGCTCCTTTTGTTTCTTAGGGAAAATCTGAAGACCAATGTCCTTTTTCTTGACAATGATAACAGGTATCTAGACTTTTGTCTCTTCTAGCACCTGTTTTGCTTTTTTGACGGTCTGGACACTCTGAAGACAAATGCCCTTTCTTCTTACAGATATAGCAAGTATCTTGACTTTTATCTCGAAAGGTGGGGGACAAATCCGTCGACTTGTCTGAAGAAAATTTTCCTATGACACCTCGCAAAGCTCTGATCTGTGTGGGCTCTTCCATTGTTCCGCTCGGTTTGAGAGTGAAATAAATATTGGAAGGGAAGTCACACAGTCTTTATATATACGTTGGCCTGCCATGGATATAAAGTGACCCATTTTGTTTGAAATGTAGTCATTTGACTTTTCTCAGTCAAGATCAAACGATCGCATAAATTCGTGGAGAAAGGAGAAGAAAGTAAGAGGCAGAAACGTGATTTATAGCCTCGTACAGTAGCTGAAGTCTTGGTACAAATTCAAAACAGTGATTTTGAAGACGACATGAGTGAGCCAGAATCCAGACCCAGACAGCCTACACCTCACCAAAGTTCACCACTATTAGTAAACCCTGAAAATTACTATCACATTCAAGAGACGGAAAGCGCACCTCTAGAAAATTTAGAACGACAGCTTGCACCTACTCGGTGAAGTTTACAGATTTCATGTCTAACTTACCACTGAAGAAAGCAGAGGGTTTCATCACCGAGGTGTGGGATTCTTTGTTAACCACTCTGAAACGTCAATGTGAAGCCAAGGAAGACGATCGCTTGAGACTTTCCATTCATCACGACGGTTTGAAGTCCCCTGTTTGGATCGAGTTTAGCAGCCCAGCAGAACTGACACCTTCTAAAGTCACCTACAAGATTCAACACGTGCAACATTCCAAAGACAGATTTCACATCACCGATGGAAAAGCGACACTGTTTATGAATCACGTGTCTCTTCCCCAAGGGACAGGATGCAAAAAGGTGTTATTGGTGGACGACCTTCGTAGCACCAAAACGAGCCTCGTCCGAATTAACAAACCTCAAGACCAGATATGTTTAGCCCGTGCCGTCGTGGTGGGATGAACGTATGCCGACAAGAACGACACGGCAGAATGGAAAAGAGCTTGGCAAACAATTCAAAAATCGAATCGTGCCAAACAATGAATGAAGCAGAACTCCTGTTAAAGCAAGTGGGGTTATCCAAAGACACACCCTGTGGCATTCCTGAAATGCAAAAATTGCAAGACGTCTTGGCTGCATGCTACACGTTGAAAGTGTATCCTCAATAATTGTGCGGACCTTTGTTGTTTCGAGGCAAAGATTTCAAAGACGAACAATATATTCACGTCTATCATCACGATGAACATTTCGATGCCATTACCAGTATCACTGTATTCTTGGGATACAGTTATTACTGTGAGAAATGTGACTTTGGCTATAACAATCGAGAGGAGCACAAACATTGTGGATCAAAATGCTCAGGATGTTTGGCCTCTCAAGCCTGTCTGGACGAAGGACAAGAACGAGTGCATTGCCTTGCTTGTCAGCGCACTTTTGTCAGTCCAACCTGTTGCCAAGAACCTTGCATCTTCATACGCTGTTGGTAACAGGTTGGACAAGTCATTATTAGCAATAATGCCAAAGCACACGTATGTTCAGGAAAGAAACGATGTCACATTTGTCACCAAATCGTGGACTTGGAACACCAATGCTACATTCAAAAATACCAACCTCAGCAAGAGGAAGATGACCAGAAGAAAGGCAATTTCATCTTTTTCGATTTCGAATGCATGGAAGAGACCGGCATTCACATTCCTAATTTCTGTGTGGCTCACCTAGCGTGCGAGAAATGCATGCAAGAGCCTATCTTTAGTCATTGCCCTCACTGCAGTAAGATTCCTGGAGTAGTGAAAAAATATTTCGGGGACAAAACATGCTGGCCGAATTCACCCAATTGAAATTAGACCCCATCGACGAGACGTGGAGCCAAGAGGACTTCGAACGTTACGGAGATTGTCCGTAATTTCTCGGGATATGATGGACAGTTTCTTTTGAGATACTATACGGAACAAGGCACCGAACGTCCTAAAGTGACTTTGAACGGAGTCAAAATCATTTCCATGCAAGTGGGACCAGTACAGTTTAAAGATTCAATGTGTTACTTGGCCATGCCTTTGAGCCGAATGCTTAAAACGTTTGGAATGACATAAATCGCCAAAAGTTATTTTCCTCGCTCTTTCAATACCCAAGTGAATCAACATGCCGTTCTACCCCATTTGCCTGAGGCTCATGACTAAGACCCCGACAACATGCGTACTGAACAACGAGAAGCTTTCCACGCTTGGTACCAGGCTCACGCCTCGGACCCCTTTGACTTTCAGGAAGAAATGTTAAAGTATTGTCGTTCGGACGTGGACACTTTACGGCTATGCTGTGGAAAATTTCGAGAACTGTTCCTGGAACACAGAGGGGTCGATCCGTTGAAAGAAGCTTGCACCATTGCCAAAGCATGTTCCTTAGTGTACCGTCAACGATTCATGCCCGAAAACACCCTGGCTGTCACTTGTCCTCAAATGACCAACTTTGTCAAACGTCAATACTCGGTCCAAGCCCTACGCTGGCTACATTACTTGTGCGACAAGGAAGATAAATGGATCCAGCGCGCTCGCAACGGAGGAGGAGAAAAAACTATCGAGACGTATTCATGGATGGCTGGGACTTAGAAAACCCCAAGATCGTGTACGAGTTTAACGATTGATTATTTCACGGATGTCCCGTCTGTTACCCTCAACGTGGCACTAAAAATCAGTCTTTACAACGAACCATGGAAGACTTGTTCCAGGCCACTTGTCAACGACGCTTGAAGTTAGAACAGCAAGGATACCAAGTGGTGGAAATGTGGGAACACGAATACGATCACCGTTTGAAAACCGATCCTGAGTTTAAACGTACCGTGAAAAGCTACAAGTTGATGGACCCCCTGATAGTTTGTACGGAGGACGGACAAATGCCACCTGTTCGTTGTACCACGCTGACGAAGAGAAAGGAGAAGAAATCAAATACTTGGAAGTGTGTTCGCTGTATCCGTACGTGTGCAAATATTGTCACTTTCCTGCAGGGCACCCACAATTGCTGACGGAACACATTGACCTGGGCAACATTTGATAACACGAAGGGTTAATCAAGTGCAAAGACTTGCCTCCCAAGGACTTATACCATCCCGTGTTACCTCACCATTGCCAAGGAAAACTGATGTTTCCCTTGTACCGTACTTGTGCCGAAACGTGCATCAAAGACCAACCTTGTCACCACACCCAGGAAGAACGCGCCTTAACCGGAACGTGGGTCAGCGTGGAATTGTACAAAGCTCTCGACCTGGGATACCAACTGTTAGAAGTGTACGAAATTTATCACTGTCCCGAGACAGCAAAATACCACAAAGGTATTTTCGCAGACAACGTGCATGCATTTTTAAAACTGAAACAAGAAGCCAGCGGCTATCCTTACTGGTGTCACACTCCCGAAGACCAAAAGATATTCAAAGAGAAATACTGGGAGCAGGAAGGTATCACTTTAGACCATATTAAAAAAAAACGAAGGCACACGATCATTTGCCAACGTGATGTTAAATTGTTTGTGGACTATGGACTATGTAATAATGATCGCGCGTAGATTGCAGGTCAAAGCACTCTATCATAAAGTGCTTGACAGTGGATGGTTCATTACAAGAAACGCACTCTGATGGGTCTTCACCTTTTAGTATGTGGGAGTGGGTGATATGAGTATGACCAATTCGGATTCTTGCAATGACTATCTCCTCCCTACGAATGGTTCTGGAGGAAGGAGTCCATTCTCCTAGAGTTGGCTTGATTGCGTGAAGTTTGTTATTTACAGCATCATTCTATGATGCCTGCCACTTCTGATGTAAGAACTTTCTGATACAAGGTTTAAAATCAGTATACGGTATTTTAAAATCAGATGATTCTTCAGTAGGGGCCATTTTAGCAGCGCGATCTGCTTTTTCATTACCTTTAATACCAATGTGGCTAGGTAACCAACAGTATATTATATTGTGGGAGACACTCAGCTCGGTATTTTTGACGAGTATGTTTTTCAATAATGGGTTCTCCAGTTTTCTATTGTGTAGTGACTGGAGTACTGATAGCGAATCGGAGAAGATGATACTGTTTAAAATATGTTTCTTTTCTATATGTTGCAAAGCAAGGTCTATTTCTCTGATTTCGGCTGTAAAAATTGATGCTCCATTTAGTAAGCGAACTTGCGTTGTGAGATTTCCACAAACAAAGGCTGCAGCAGCCTTTTCCTCATCCTTTGATCTATCAGTGTAAATTCTGGTGTAGTTTTTAAATTTGGTGAGGAGTTCAAGGTAAGAGTTGTGGAAGATAGAAGGGTTTGTTTCGGATTTTTTTTCCATCGTGTAGTGTAAAACGTACTTTTGGTTGTTTAATTAGCCAGGGTGGTGTTTTGGCGATGGACGTTTTCTGAATGTTAGAAAGATCTATATTTGTAGTGTCAAGGCTGGATGATATTCTAATGCCAAAGGAAGGTATGGCGTTTGGTTTATTTTCGTATAAAGTTTTGTATTTGGGTTGAAAAACAGCCGAAAAAGCAGGATTCAGAGGGTTTGATTTTAATTTGAGAGCATACTGTGCGGAAAGCATTTCTCTACGATGTGATAACGGTGCTTCATTAGCCTCAACTAGAAGGCTTTCACACGGGGATGTTTTAAATGCTCCCAGAGCCAGTCTTATTCCCTGATGATGAATTGGATCAAGCATTTTAAGATATGACTTTCGGACTGAACCATACACAACGCAACCATAGTCTAGTTTAGATTCCCACTTGAGTAAAATCTTCTCTGTGCAGAAAGTACACTTATTGTCTTATTGCCACAAGTTTTATCAGAAGTGATTCAACAGATTCCGTGGAAGAAAATCAATGACACTATTCAAGCAGTGGACGATCACCCCCACTTAATCCGAAAACTGTGTCCGTTGAATTTGGGTCGACGTGTGGTGTGTGTCTAAGTGACTTCTTTTCTGGAATTTCGCTTCACAGCCAATTCCTTGTGGACTCTTTGCGAACCGTACTTACCACAAAATAAAACATGAAAGTGGTCCCTTTAAATGTCTACGAGAGACTCATTCTACTCAAACCCTCGCGTTTTCATCTGGATACTTCTCGACCTCTACGGGGAAGATGTGTATGACGATGTGTGTGTAGCTTGTGACTTACACCCTCATTGGACTGATGCACGTGACTGGAAAAAATGGGGTTTTGAGGCTTGAACCCAAGAAGTGAGAGTTGTGATCCTCCATTCAAACGTCCTAGAAAAATGTCACTTTTAAACCGGTGTTACCGACAGTGCCAGAAGAACCCGTCATCGAAGACAACCACTTCCTTCAAGACAGGACTGTCGTGGACATTCCTGAAAGACCATTCCGGGAGGACACATGTGAGACATTACCCCACGTAGAGTCTGTAAGAACATTACACACTGTGCCTAGGAGATCTTGATTACCAAAAACATTTTGTACAGAGACATGTTTATATTCCACTTTGATTGTTTTGATGTGCATTTTATCGTTGTACTTAACCATTTGGCTTTTATGCATTTTTGTCTTTCGTGTTTATTTTTAAAAAAATCAATAAACGTGTCGTGAAAAAAGTATGAAAACTCTTGTCTTGTTTGTCTTCGTGTCCCAAGTGACATTCCTTGCACTATGTCTACTCTGCTGTCTCTGCTCCCTCTTCCTCCACTTTCAAAGTCATCGACGATCACTTAGTTCGTGTCTGTTGGGAGGCTTCGTATCTTCGCCATCCCTTTAACATGTTAATTGCTGGGCCTAGATGTTCAGGCAAAACCGAATTTGTCGAACGTTTGATCGAACATGAACATCCCTTGATCGATCTTCCACCTCAACGAATCGTGTGGTGTTACAAAGAGTGGCAATCGGCGAACAGCCTCCTGCGAGAAAGTCAAGGCGATTCCATCGTGTTTGTGGAAGGCATTCCTAACGAACACGACGGAATCGTGTCTGACTCCAGTCAAACCCATCTGGTCATTTTTGACGCCATGTTAGGAGAAGACGAAGAAGAAATTAAACTGTGGTTTACACGCAAAGGGCATCATAGTAATGCCAGTGTCATTTACATTATTAAAAATTTGTTTCAACAAAGTAAAGCCGAACAGCTTCTACCCGCAAGAGAGGCACTTCGGCCAGAACGCAACCTTACATTCGCAAACCACGACCTGCAACGACGGTGACCGCGACTCCGGTAGCCTCGGGTTCTTCCACTTCTCCGTTGCTGGTGATGCCTGCCAAACCCAATTTGACTCCCGTTATGCCTCAGTTGATGAAACAATGGAAACCCACGTCTCCAAGAAATTCACCTCCAGCGGTGACACCCTCCTCCTCTTTAGCTGCAGTGGCAGCTGCTCACAAAATACCTGCTCCCAAAATCAAAGTCCAAGAGAGATCGGGTATGTTACAGAGTTTACTGGATTTGTCCAACCAAGAACTGTCCCGATTTAGTCCTTTGCGAACCCCTCCACGACGCATGATGCCTGTCATCAAGCTGATACGACGTAAAGACAATCAGTGGCGACGCGTTCCAGTATAAAAAAAGCCTGAGGCAAAGCATTGGTGTCAGTGTTTTTTGTGCTCCTGAACGCCCAAAGATGTCACCTCAAAGAAGTGCACACCGACACTATCGTCATTCTCCTGTCCAAAAAGGAAAGAGACAAGGACAGTCTCGTCATCCGACAAAACGCTTAGCCAAGCATCGATGTTACCCTAAGAATAACACAGTAGTCCAAAGAAAAAGAGGAGTAACCAAAGGGGAGGATTCTTTGGCGATTTTGGAAAACACATTGTCACCTTTTTGACGAAGCGATAGTTAAAAAAAAAGATAAAAGGGTGTGTGCTACGTCATCGACGTCAGTGTAATTTTGGTGTGTGTCCCAGAACCAGCAAGCAAAGATGTCACCCTCCAGAAAACATCCTCTTCTAAACCCAAAGGAAAGAAAAAGAAAGGACTCCCTCCTCGTTTAGTCAAACATGGGGACATGTTGTCTATCCTGTCTAAAGCTTCTGTACCCATACGAGAAAAAAACTCATTCAAACTGCCTCCAAAGATGTCATCGTCACGTTTTTCGCCAATGGTTCAAAAGAAAATCCCCATTCGTCAAAAGAAGCAGATGTTGGTGCAAATCGGAGGAATTTTGCCTATGTTGTTAGGACCCTTGCTGAAAGGAGTATTGGGAACCATGTTGGGACGACTCGTGGGAGCAAGATAAAAGAGACCTCTGCAGTCCTAAGATCTCAAACGTGACCCTTGAAATTGAATGGCAGGACGCAAACTGGCTTTAGTGCCTTACAAACGATGGATGGAATAAAATCGTTGGCAAGAACAACGGACCCCCCATTTTCCTCCAATCCAAATTTGACCGAGATATCCCAGTTACAACACGAATTACAGCCATTGATGGATCGCCACGATTTGTCCGAAACAGAAAAATCGCAAAAGTACGGTCAATTCTTGCAATGACTACAACTTTTTCACCAGAAAGCTTTAGATGGAACAGCTCTACTCACTGAAATATTTCAAATCCTTGATGAAAAGTCCATCAACCCCCCCCCCCCGACCACCACCACCACCCCACCCCCCAGTGGTCATGAGACACGCAACCCCACGAAAGCTTGAGGACGAAGAGGTACGAGACGTTTTTCAAACATCGTCAGCAGCTCCCATTCCTAGTAAGATTTCAGCGTCCTTGTTGACCCATTCCACCACACCCCAACGAGACGAAATGAAACCTTGGTTTAAAAAGATGATGTCCACTCCTCCTTCGACAGAAGTGAAAAAGAAAGAACGGAAACCAGAAGTGAAAAAAGAAAAGAAGACCAAAGCCATTCCATTACCACCTCCAAAACTATCTGCGACTTCTATTTCCGTGGCCCATCGGACACGTACATCCGTTTCCAAACCACTCTTTCGCCCCGTCCAAAGTATCATCAGCGAAAAGTGGGTGACGTATTAACAAAAATGGAGAAGGTGTGCGTCAACATTTACTACGATCCATCCCATCCTGCAGGTTACGTAGGAGTTCAGAAATTGTATCGTGCTGCCAAAACTCGACTGAAAAGTCTCCGTTTACCTTAAGTGCACCGGGGGGTGGGGGTGGGTAGGGGCCGAGAGGCCGAGTGGTTTAAAGCGCTCCCCGTTACGGATCACTGCCATCTCAACTCTGTCTGCGTGGGTTAGAGTCTAGGATT
This sequence comes from Sinohyriopsis cumingii, assembly GCA_028554795.2. Classification (NCBI taxonomy): domain Eukaryota; kingdom Metazoa; phylum Mollusca; class Bivalvia; order Unionida; family Unionidae; genus Sinohyriopsis; species Sinohyriopsis cumingii. Next base: position 127,676,764 of record CM068827.1, read on the forward strand.
CGGCCAATGTTGGTATGTGAGAAAGCGTGCCAGTAGCTTTTCGTGGGTCGATGGTTCTTCCCGGGTTCTTCCTCCACCATTAATACTGGCCGCCATGTATAGCCTATCGCGTGCTGAAAAATAGCTTTAAGGCCCACAACAACAACAACAAATCAAGTGCAATGATGGTTACAAGAACAAGTTACCTACACTTTACACATGCCCATTCGACGAAAGTTGTCCAGAAATCGCACCCAAGTGGAAGGCATCGATCATCAGCGGCAAGCCGATTTAGCCGATGTCTCTCATTTGTCCACCTACAATAGTGGCTACAAATATTTATTCTGTGTCATCGACGTCTTTTCCAAATTTGCCTGGGTCGTGCCATTGACTTCCAAATCGAGCAGTGGGTTAGTGCGAGCCCTCCAACTGGTGTTGAAACAAAGCGGACGTCACCCTCTTCGATGGCAAACTGACGATGGCAACGTACCTTGAAAGAACGCATGTGGAAATATTTTACGCATGACCACACTCTCAAGTACATCGACATTTTACCGCACCTGGTTCAAGCATACAACCAATCTTACCATCTAAGCATTGTACGTTTCTGAACGCTTGTTTGGTACGTCCCCGACGGTGACTGTCCCAAAGAAAAGTGGAGCATTGGCCGTAGAAGTTTGGGTGCGCATTGGTAAAACCAAACGCACTTTTGACAAAGGTTACTTACCCAACTGGACCACCGAATTGTTTCGTGTCACTGGACGAGTGCATGGTCGTCATCCTGCCGTCTATAAATTGGAAGACATGAATGGGGAAGTGTTAAAAGGAACGTTTTACTTGCCCGAGTTACAACGTGTCACCAATAAAGAAGACGACGTGTACGACATCGAAAGCATTCTCGAACGAAGAACCCGTAAAGTGGGAAAACGACGTGTCAAAGAAGTCAAAGTGCGTTGGAAAGGATATCCTCCCAGTTGGATCGACGCTTCGCAAGTCATCGACTATAAAAGGAAGTGACCATCATACCCTTCTACACATCCTCAGCTACCACTACGACTACAGCGACCACTCTTTCACCCAGTTCATCTCTGCCAGATCTACAAAAATAACCCTTGTGGGTATGGTGTGGAAAACGTGTGCCTAAAACTCAAATCGTCTTTTTCTGCGAATCTTTGTGGTGTATTGTGTCATCGGTACGGCCATTGAGAATTTGAGTTTGCAAGAAGGAGACAAACAATTGTGGACTATTTTATTGAGCAGTTGCATCGGTTACCTTCTTCCCAATCCGTCCCTGAAATGCTCCTCGAACGGCAACAACGGGAATCTTGCGTCCAGTGTCAGTCACGACTCCAACAACAACAATCACATCTTGGGCGGAGTCACTCCTCTCACTTCCAGTGACCCATCGGACAGCCACAGAACTCTGGAATTATAAACAACAGCAACAGCAAATTTAACTTTACCTTACCCAGTGACAATTCCATGGAGGAGTTTCCCCACAACAATTTGTGCTGTTACACGGCCAAATTACCTCAGGCCATCAAATTAGATCAAGAAACCCATTGGGAAGTGGCTTTGGTGGAAAGCATTTATCCTTCACAAATCAAAAACATCACTGAAACTCAAAATACTTTTGAGGTCGTCGTTCTGGACGAAGCAGTGCAACAAACCATGATCAACACTAAACAACATCAAAACTTCACTGCAAATCGAGCAGTACCTAACACAGCATCCGGTATTGTACATCTATGAGTTTAAAATTAACCCAAGACATTATTTTAGCGGTCAACATCTGGTGGACGCGATTGCTGACAAATTAAATGCACCATTTGACAAAGTTCTGACCAAACTAAACAAACCTGTTACCATCGAGTACCATAAAGTGGCTCATCGCCTAATGATCAAATTTCCGGAGGACAAAGTGGTAGGCATTAGATTTTGCCCTGAGTTGTATGACAGTTTGGGTGGGGACCTCAATATGGTCACGGATAGGACTAGCAAATAGCTAACCATACCAGGCATTGAAATCAACCTGGAATTCGGAAGATACTTTGTTTCCCAGTAGAACTGAATCAAGGACTGAATTTGATCTTTGTCTATTCGTCTATTCCGATGTGGTGGAGTACAACGTGGTGGGATACACCTCCGTACCCTTACTACGTGTCATTCCTTTCAAAGTAGATTCTGCCACGAACGCTGAAGAGGAAGGTAGAAACACCTATCACGATCACCGCGAATTTGTATATCCTCACTATTTACCCGTCAGTAAGTCGTATTTTGACACTGTCAATATTGCGATAAAAGGAGATCTGGGACAAAATATTCCATTCACCAAAGGGAAAGTCACGGTGAAACTCCATTTTAGAAAACTACTCGTAAGTCATGTATCCAGTGTACCGAGGTGTCGCTCGACAACGAGACATGGTTTAGGAGATATGCTCAAATCAGTCTTTCGTTCGGTGGCCCCGGTTTTGAAACCGATGGTGACACGAGGATTGCACGATTTGAAAGATGCCGCGTTGACGCAAGGTAACGAATTTCTCCAAAATGTCATCATCGACAAACAAAACCCTAAAGAAGCATTCTTGAAAGCAGGGAAAAATGTCTTGTTGTAAACAGGCAAAGACATTTTGGGCCGACGAAAAACTCCTATAAATGCCCTGCACGCTGCCGAATCAGACATTCCTGCTCCCCTGACACCACAGCAAGGACAAGGCAAAAAGAGACGAAGAAGAAAACACACCTTCAGAAGCCTTCATACTCATAAAGCTAGAAAGACTAAGAAAAGAAGAACCGTCCGAGACTTAGAGACAAAAAATGATGCACCGAGAGTCTTGTGCCTGTTCCAAGTCGGAACTAGATCTGTTTGCCATGCCATCCACTATGATGACGATGCAAGATTCTCCTTGGGTCGAATTTCATCCCGTTTCCTCTTTGACGGATTCAGCACCCATCGAGTTTGAAAGTCAGAGTGATCGAAACCGCAGACAATACTAACCCAGAGGACGAAGATAAAGTAGCCCCCGTCAACAACTTCATGCATTTCTTGTTCAGGGAAGTAGATTTGTATTTGAATAACAAACTGGTCAGCAGCAGCATGGATACTTATCCTTACAGAGTATACCTGGAAAATCTCTTCACGTACGGAATAGAAGCCACGAACACCCAACCTGACACGAGTAATTTAGACAATATAAATGGTGGAAATAAAGGATTCGTCGACCGTCGAAGCAAATTCACACCAGCGGACAGCAGTTTAGAACTGATGTATCGCCTACATTTGGACATGTGATTGAAAGAGGAGTATTTGCTGAACGGTGTGGATGTCCGCCTGAGACTGAATTGTAGCAGTACCGATTTCCATTTGATAACTGATGATGGTACCAAATACAAAACCATTGTCCAAGAAACGCGACTCTACGTTTGACGCGTGGAAGTGTTACCTAAAGTGGGAAATGGCATCAGTCACACTTTGAGCAGAACGACTGCCAAGTATCCGATACGACGCGTGGAAGTGAAAACTTTCACCATTCCCAAAAATCAGCGATCCATGATCGAAGATCATTTGTTCCAAGGACAGTTACACAAACGTTTAAACCTTCGCATCGTCGAGGATGAAGCCTTTAACGAAGCAGCCAGTACAAATCCTTTCAACTTTCAGCACTTCAAGATTGAAGTCAGTCGCGATGGCAATACTCTGTGTACCGGACCTTTAGAATCTAACTTTTCCCAGAAGAATTATTTGAGATCGTACTTGTCCCTGTACGAAGCCACCGGATAGTTAGGAACCAACACCAGTCACGGCATTATGTACAAGGATTATGCAGAAGGTTACGCTTTGTGGACTTTTGATTTCATTCCTGACCAAGACAGCGACGAGGGACATTTCCACCCTATAAAATCAGGACAGATTCGTGTGGAAATTCAGTTTAAAGAAGCGCTCAAGAGGACAGTAAACGTCAACCTGTATGCCGAATTCAATAATACCATAGAAATCAACGGTTTGAGAGAAGTCATTCTAGACTATTAGAAGCTATGGAAGACTGTTATCCCTCTTTGAATAGTGGATAATCTTTGAACATGGAATGGGATGAGACCGTGGAAGTAGAACCCCAAGACAAAGACGAAAAGGACGTAGTGATAAAGTCCAGATGGCCAGAAAAAGAACAACATTTAGTCTCCTGGTTTGCCAAACAATTGGCAAAAAAAATTACGGAATTGATCAAGAAAGATTGCTATGGATATCAAAACAACTATTCCAGTCAAATTCAACACGATAAATGTCTGATGCTGAGTCAAGAAGAAAAAATGGACGAGAATCTGGACGAAGCTTGGAGTCTCATCTAGGAAGAAGTCGTGTTGCATCAGTGGTATAAAGGCTTACGCAAACATTCCTTTCCTCCATTAATGACTTTAGAGATCTATCGCATCGAAGCTGTCTTTGCTCAGAGTGCAGAGAGAAGACGAAGAAACGGTTACTTGTCAAACAAATTCTAAGAGAAAGTCAGGATTGAATTGATCACTTATCATTACCTGTGAAGAAAAACAACACAAAAATGTATATCTGGGAACTTTATTACCTTTTGAGTCAAAGTTCGTACACTGCTTCTTGGAATCATGTCGTGTGTGCTAAAGATGAACTACCTCATCGCAAACCTCAAGACCATCAAGCATATGTCATCAACACGGACGACAGTCATCTCCCAGGAACCCACTGGGTAGCCGTCTACTTTCCCGTGACGGTTGTGTAGAGTATTTTGATTCGTATGGATTGCCCCCTTTGGAAAACGGTATCATTGACTTTATGAGAAGAAATGCTCATAACACGATCCAATAATGTGAAATTACAAGGTACAGATTCCATGGTATGTGGACAATATTGTGTGTATTTTCTTCATCAACGCAGTCTTGGATATTCTTTAGAACATTTAGTGACTTATTTTGATCGTCCCTCTTCTAGAAACGATGAGAAAGTAGATCGATGGTTTTGTGACCATTATGGTTATCTTTTGTCTTTAGCTAGAAAAGGTAGTGTACATCAATGGCCCAATGTCGTCCAACAGTTGAAGTCTAACTTTAGTTCACAACGGTGTCAACCTTGTCCAAAAAAGATGATTATTGGAAAAAATGCTTGTTATTGATTGGATTGTTAATTTACAAATTTGTTAATTGTTGACTGTTAGTTATTTGAATAAAAAATGTTGTGTTCTGAAAAAAATGCGTCTATCGTTTGTTTGCCAATTGTATCATGAACCATGCTCTTTGGCTTCTCTCCATCCCTCAAATCAAACTATTTTAGCGTTCCGACTCTAAACAGTGTAGGGATGTTTTCTATCGCGTCCGCGCTAGAAACTTATAACGCGGGGTATTCTCCAGTCTGACCATCTATTGTTAACTCATCCTCCTATGAAGATGTGCTGAAGATTAACCAAGCTGAAAGAAGCTTACGTGAATTCGCATCGTGTCAGGCAAAGCCTGATACCGAATCCTGCAGAGATAGAGAATGTCAGAATTTTGAAAGTAACTGAAGACCCGATAGAAGAGCTCTTCAGAGAGGAAATAAACGAGGAGAAAGAAGAATGGACGGAGAAGTACAGACTTCAGAAACAGTAGAGAGAGCAGAGAGAGCAGCAACAGCAACAGCAGCAGCATCAGCATCAGCAGGAACCTGACCGAGGTTTTTCGACTGCCGTTCTCCTTCTCTTTCCGAAGAAGCAGACCTTATCCTGTGGGAAAGCCTTCCGCCAGACGAGGCCGCAATCTTAAATCATAAAGGATTGCCATAGCTCTTCGTTCACAGAAAAAGCCCTTTTCAGGGCTACCCAGTACTCTAGAAAGAAAACTAATTCAATTGCCAATGGTATGTTAGTCAGTTAGAAAAAAATAGAAGTGTGCCTATAAGCACTTCATTTCTTTATCTTTGTTAGAAAGTGCGACTATAAACACTTCGTTTCCGTAGCTTGTCAAATTTGTAATTAATGTTTGTCAGTAAAAACGTGAGTGAGTGTTTCTTTTAAGTCCGCGAGTTCCATGTTTCTTTGGGTTAATGATATGGGTAATGTACGTTTTGGTATCAGTGGTGTTTTCCTTCACGTCCGTGCTTGGCCCATATAACGGAAACGCCCGTCTGTCTGTCTTCCCCTAGTGATTCGTGAACAACGAAAACAAGAGTAGCAGAATAGCGAAACTAATTGAACTCCAAATGCATATGGAATATGCCAGGCGACTCCTGGATGAGCTGGCCATGGAGGCGATCGAAGATGAAGCGAAAATAGAAGAAGAGGAGGAGAGGAAAAAGAAGAACGAGAAGGAAGAAAGAATCCTACCTCACCTCATGCTGAGGCAAAATTGTGTGGTAAAGCCTGTGGTAAGGACGCTTCCACAGGCAGCACCAGCTCCAGCACGACAGACACAGCCACAACAACCACTAGCAGCAGTACCACAACCTGGACCAGTACCGCAGACATTAGCAGTACCACAACTTCGTCATCCACAAGTGTGACATAGAAGACAAGAACACTTCAGAATCCCACAAACTGAAGATTGGGATTTTGAAGCCAATCAACCAGCCTCTGCGCTCCCAAGAGCAAGACTGAACTGGGAGCAAGATAGGAATAGGGGATGTGTTTGTGGTGCCAAGCCTGGGGGATGCCAGCATTAGTCAAGTACATTTGGAGTTTTTTAAAAACAGCCCTTCTCAGGGCTAACGAAAGCTCTAGAAAAGAAACACTATTCAATTTGCCAATTTGTGTGAATGTGAATATAAACACTCACTCCTTTACTAATATGATTGTGTGTGTGTATGTGTGTGTTTGTATGAGCTCACGTACGTTTGTGTGGATAGTAGATTATTGGGGTTTGTAAGCGCTCACGTACGTTTGTGTAATAGTAGAGTGTGTGGTTGTTTAACTTTCCTTCTGTGTGGATAGTATAATTGTGGTTAGATTTTGCTTCTTCGCGTGTGTGAATAGTATATTTGGGGTTTTGTTTTTGCTTCTTCGCGTGTGTGGATAGTATATTTGGGGTTAGTTTTTGCTTCGTGTGTGTGGATATTATATTTGTGTTTTGTTTTGCTCCTTCCCGTGTGTGGATAGTATATTTGAGGTTAGTTTTTGCTTCTTCGCGTGTGTGGATAGTATATTTTGGTTATTTTTTTTTTGCTCCTTCCCGTGTGTGGATAGTAGATAATATGTGAATAGAGAAGTAGGGATGTTTTCCTTCACGTCCGTGCTTGACAAATATAATGTCAAAGTGGTCGTCGTTGGTGCCATTCTAAGGAATAAATAAGAAGATGGCTTCAAACCACCTTATCAAACTGAATAAGTTATAAGACGTTCTGGACAATTTGGGGATAATAGAACAGATGCTAGTAAAACTGGACGTTGATCACTATTCGTATAACTAACATATGATAAAGATGGAAATAAACAACTTAAGAAAGTTAAAGCAATCTGCTTAAAGAAGAAAAGGAGAAGAAGGAGGATGAAAAGGAAAGAATAAGGATGAGGGCATGGAATAAAAAAAAGAAAAGAAAGAATAAAATAATAAGAGGAAGAAAGAGGAGGAGAAGGAGAATAAGTAGAAAAAGAAGAAGAAAAAAATGAGAAGAAGAGAAAAGTAAGAAGTTGGTGGAAAATAGACGAAATTAGAAGAAAAAACCCAAAGGCCCCTTTCAGGGAAACTCATATGCCTCGAAAAGATTTGCTTTCTTGCCTCAAATTTTTTTAGTGGTTTTTTTTTAGTGTGTTGTTTAAGTGTTTGTGTGTTGTATGTTGTCTGTTGTATGTGTTATATAAATCTAACTCCCCCTCTTTCTTCCCGATTGAGGTCAGTCCGGTGCACACCTGTCCACCCGCTCTTTGCTATGTACTGAGACGTCACCTCGCATGGTTGCAACATTGTTACCAATTTCCCATACCGTGACGTCAGACACTATACAGACTCCACTTCCCTTGTCCGTAAACAGGCCCAATATTCCCCATGTTAAATTCCCATTGTCCGTAGACAGGCCCAATCCATTGTCCCTATACATTCCTATGTTAAATTTCCCATGTTAAATTCCCCTTGTCCGTAGATTTGCCGGGAGGGAGGTCCGTAATGTATTTTCCCACTGTCTGTAGGGTGCCCCCCTTTACTACTGTCGTACCTATCTTGAAAAGTTAAGAGATAAAGCCAGCTCCAAGATATCTCCTCCTCCATTAACCTTAGGACAAGAATCACTGGATACCCGCCCCCTTTACACTTCGAACATGAATCAGCTCGAATCACCAGATAGATTGATACAAGCCAAGAAAAAGATAATAGCAGACAAAAACGTCACGAATGTTAAATAAGGGTTGTTTGGTATCTCAGGAGATTAAATTCATTACATTAACAAAATATTGATGACTGTCGGGACCATTTTCCATCTCAGAGTAGATAATTTACAAAATTATTGCGATAAATTGGTATATTTTTTGCATATTTGTCCTACAGGACCCAAAGTGTCCCAACTGAAGACATGAGTGATGGAGAGTGAAACTTTTCGTAAAAGACGAGTGTGGCATTATTTTGACAACAAAATGTCCCTCCTAAATCTTATCGTATGAGATCAAGTATAAATTATTATGTTGGTGGTATAGTGGGTACAGAATGGTGGGACAGAGAAGGTTAGAAAGTTAGGCACTATCTTATATCTCAAAAAATGTAGGTAGCATTTGTATTTAGTACATTTGTCTCAGAGACAGATGATGATGATGATGATGATGATGATGATGATGATGATGATGATGATGATGTGAAGAATAAGTACAAAAAATAGTAGTAGTAGTAGTAGTAGTAGTAGTAGTAGTAGTAGTAGTAGCAGTAGTAGTGACAGTTAAAGTTCACTAGATTTTAAAATTCTCGAGAATAATCAAAAAGCAATCTTTTTATTTATTTTTCATTTTAAAAAAGTGTTTCATTGTAGATATGCAGTTGAACTTCAGTAACACAGGCATCCTTAGCCAAGTTACCATCCTTCCCAGGGCGTTTCGGGTCTTATCTCGGCATATTCTCCAGACAGCGAAGAGACAGCGCAGATTAGACACTGCCCGTCTGTGTTGCCTGCCAATCGTCTAAGCCACATCCAACTGGACGCCCTTTCTGATCCCTTACTCAGTGTCTGCACATGTGTTTTCCGTGGTCTTCGTCTTATTCCTAGTGAACCGAACATCATCCAGGTCGAGTGTGCTGGAAATCTCCTGCATCCAGCTAAGTTTTCCATCCATTTTGCTCTTACATACTTCCTAGGGGCTTAAACAACTTAATGTAACAAGACAACGAAACACCCAGCTGGCATTATAGTTTCCATAATATTCATTTGTTTTAACTAAAATAATAAATCAAACAAAGTAAATGAATTAAAAATTACTTAATGTATGGTATAATTTCCTTTACTATATTTCCTAAATGAACCACGGATTTCACAGTAATCAGGAAACAATCCAAAAGTATTCCAAAGGAAGGTTCTAACGTGCTTATGAGCTAGCACCACTGAAGAAACACTGTTCTAATATCCAAACATTTTTCTTCGAGGTAAATCTAATTTTAAAAAAGAATACTACAAATGTCCTTGATTTGTTCCTTGGTATTCAAGTGAAATTAATTATATATCCAAGTCCTTGAACGTTTTCACAATAACCGTGCAGGGTACTGTCTGTTTAGAATAATTTTTCCGCTCTGCAAATTCAGCGTACAATAAATAAATAAATCTGATTCCTCTCATAACTCATACCAAACTGAAGAATGAAACGCTGCGTATTTAATTCCTTTATATAGACACCATATACGCGTCAAATAAACAATTCCGAATCACTAGAAAAGATTTCAGGTATTTAAAATTATTCTTTATAACTAAATATCTCCGGGCCAGTCGGCAACTAGGGCATGCATAACATCTCTACAGTACAGAAATTCTCCTAGGATCACGTGATGTTGACATGACCTCCATTCAACTATTTCGTGGCACAGTACGACCGAGTTAGTTATTCAAAACAACATAGCAAATTGATCCTGATTATGAATGGAGACAATAGATATGTGTGCTTTTTTACATTATTCCAGCCAAGTTTCATTTTAATGGAGTGAAGATACTATAAATGAGTATAAATCAGAACTACTACATTAGTGTTTTCATTGACGGACGACAAATACAAGTGACGCTAACCAGGGAACGTATTTAATGAGTCTAAACTATGGTTTTAAATTGTTATTTCTTAATAAAATATTAATAAAATGCGGAGGCAACAGTATATTAAAAGAATGGGAAAGTAAACAGGATAGGGAAGCATGGGCAAGGATCGATAGTCTGAACAGATTGGTTGATAAAACAATCTACTTACACATTGCAGAGTCAGACTAAGATAATTATCATTACAAAGGCGGTAAATGATTGATCAAAATTGGTATCAACTTAACTAAATAAAGACAGAAGAAACAAAACTGCTTAATTGGTATTTAAATAGTTATATTCTGAATTTAAATAAAGAAGAATATTAAAGATTATACAGGCAAACAGCTACTTAAAAGTAATAATTCTACAAGGGATTATGTCGTTCGATGTTTAAAAACGCTGATTATTAATAATCATAAGGACCTAATAAAATCAGCTACACAAAATGATGATGAAAAGAAATGTTGTTGCTAACGATTTAATATCCAATAGATTTAAGGAAAACAACAATGAAGTGTTTGTCAAAAGAGCGATAAGATTTCTTGATAATGTTTAGTTTTTGGGTCAATTTGTAGACTAATTTGAAGAAACAACATTATTGGAAGCACATTTCTGGAATTGGAGCGATGGTTCTAAAAGTGGAGGAATTCTAGACGTAGATTTTCAAGATTATTTAAAAGATCATCCATTGGCTCAACAACAAAAAAACTAAATTGCAGCGAGGCTGATTTATCTTCACTACAAGAGAAACAAATATTAGATAAAGAAAGGTACAACTTTCAATACCTAACTTATCATGCAAATATAATAATATTACTTACTATCGTAACTTAAGTTATATATTCAGCTACGAATAAAATTTAGAAAGAATCTTATAGCAGGTATATTTGATTATGATCCGTGGTTACAATGGTGCATATAGCTGAATATATCTTTGAAATAAATAGCAACTAATAATTTTGATACAGAATATTTTTCTATAGTTTTAGCTTTTTTTTAAACGTTAATTAATAACTCTGCTTTCGGAACACGGATGAAAAATTTAAAAAAGTGAAGTGATGTAAAACTTAAATATGTTTTAGAAATAAGATTATACTAGATTTACAGTGCAATAAGTAAGTTACTGCTGTATGACTTTTACCGCAACAGACTATATAAATAATATAACTAAAAAAAGGACCTTAAAATTGAAGACTTTAAACAGCAGTTGATTAAATGGATTAATTCATATAAAATAACCATTTTCTTTATGTAAAACAAACCTTTGTATCATAAATTTGTAAAGCTTTATTATTTAAGTTAGATAATTTGAATAAAGCAAGACTATAATTCTTACGTAGTAACGGTCTCGCCTAAGAGTTGTTGTTGTTGTATGGTTTAACGCCATTTTTCAGCACAAGATAGGCTATACATGGCGGTCAGTATAATTGGTGGAGGAAGAACCCTGGAAAACCCCGGGAAGAACCACCGACCCACGAGAAGCTACTGACAGGCTTTCTCACGTACCAACGTTAGCCGAGCCTGAGACTCGAACTCACGCAGATAGAGGTGAGATGGCAGTGATCCGTAACGGTGAGCGCTTTAGACCACTCGGCCCCCACTCGGGGCCCCCTCGCCTAAGAGTAATGCCTCATGTATGTCTTATCGCCATAAAATGACGCAGCATACGTCATGACAGAATCTTTCGCTCTATACATCATCATCATCATCATCATCATCATCATCTTTATTTCCTTCCATGGAAGATTACATGATATAAGAATAAATCATCTGAATACAATCAATAAATATAAAAAAAAAAAAAAAAAAAAAAAAAAAAAAAAAAAAAAAAAATTCTATATTGGAATACAAATTCTTACACAATATCAATCAACAAAGTGTTCGTCAACTCATAAGTTGCAACTTTCAGTACCTTATTTACAGAAGATAGCTGCACACTGCATGACAAAGTATGCTGCATACAGGACGAATAGCTTGGAGTTTTCTTTGTCGATTACTCCTGATGGTAACCTTTTACCTAAAAGATATTGTAGTTGCAGCTCATCTTCTGCATTAAATAACGTAATGTGCAGGCTCAGGGGAAATTTATCAGTAAGGAAATCCCAGAAAGAATTTCGAAAGTTCGACATATAAGGACAACTAACACAACAATGAAGTATCAAGTCTGTATAAACATTCCCACATCTAATACACATATCAAGCTGTGTTTGTGGAACAGCAGCCCATAGTTTAGCTACATATGTAAATACCTTAGTGTGTTGTCTAGTTTTAGCCGACTGCCACACTGAGGCAGGTCGTAAGTATTCGTGTATCGAAGAGAATCTATCAAAATCTGCTTGATTAGACATACGAACTCTCCAGAGGCTATTTTCAAGACCAACAATTTTTGACCTTACAATTTCTTTCCAATTATGTTTATCTGGAATTTCAGAATAATGTAAATAATCAGTTAGATACCCGAGCAAGTCAAACTTCTTTGAGGTATAATATAAATTTGAAATTAACCCGCAGCTTGACATGCATCCGCTCAGAATGAAGTGAAATAACGCAACGTTAAACACACGTTTAGTATGTACATTGTTAGGCATCAAACACAATCTGTGTAAAAACATCAATTTTCTTCTATCAATTTCGGACTGCGCTGATGTCCATCCTAGCATTCCCAGGGCAATGTCTGATCTTGTATGTATTGGAAAACCTTGTAAATGTTTGGCAAAATACCTCAGAGTTTTATCCAATAAAGCGAGGTCACTTTTTGAAATGTTACACCATAATTCACTTCCATAAAACATTGAAGGGAAAATTACCTTTTTAATTACATTTGCAGCAACCAAAGGATTTAAACCATTCGGTTTAATGCCAATACCAAACAGACCGTGAAAAGATTTTTTCCCTTTCTTGCATGCATCGAGTATTGCGTCATGCGACGTCAGCTTTGAGTTAATCCGGTGACCCAGGTGTGTTGCCGAATCGGTGACCGGCAAACATGACGGGCCAAGATACCATTTCATATTGATAAAATTCTTGTATTGGGGTCCGAAAATGATAATGTATGACTTTGTAACACTAAGCTCGAATCGCCACTTATTACTGTAGTCGTATGCTATATCTAACAGTTTTTGTAGATTGCTAGGATATATAGCCAAAAGTGAAATATCATCAGCTAGGGTTGGATTTCCCACAGCTAAGGATCCAATCTTTGCTCCAAATCCACTATTTTCTAACTGTAGCAGCAAGTCATTTATAAATATTGTGTACATCAAGGTTGACAAAACACCCCCTTGTCTCACTCCTTGGCCAATTGAGAACCAATCTGAAAATTGCCCATTTACAAGAACTTTACTCTGTAAATTTGTATACATGTTAAAAAATATCAAAAGGGATTTACCCGTAATTCCCAACGTGAATAATTTAAAAAGCAGTCCTTCGTGCCACACGGTATCAAATGCCTTTTTTGTATCAAGAAAAGCAGCAAAAACCCGTGAACCCATGTTTACATTATATTGTACTGATTGCAACAGCACAAAACTCGCTGTTGTGCAGCCTAAACCTTTTTGGTAACCATGTTGTTGTGAACTGGGTATACTAGAATTAGTATCTTTGAGCCAAGTTACCAAACGTTCATGAATAAGTGACTCGGGGCCCCCTCGCCTAAGAGTAATGCCTCATGTATGTCTTATCGCCATAAAATGACGCAGCATACGTCATGACAGAATCTTTCGCTCTATACGAATTTTCAAGAAACAGTTTGTCGAAATGTTACATTTCCTGTTCTGTCAAATTGTTGGCTATTTGTTCACAATAATTAAATAATCATGCATTTTCTCATTAAAACTGACTGATATACTAGCTTTGTCTTATATTTCAGTCACACGCAAAATCGAGCGATAGCGACGGGTAGAACTACATTTTAATATAACTAATCCCTATAATTTTATCACGTGCGTCACTGAATTTTTCTATTTACAGAATTTGAAAAAATACATTGGCGTCATACAGGTGATAGGAACCTATTCTGTAACTCGTGTGTAATGGCTACTCGCCTCCATACGGGACCCATTAGGTGTGTTTCACTTTATTGATGTGTCAATAATTAAGTTGGTTTTGTTCATAAATCTTTAAAAATTGGTTACCTAAGTGTCCCAAATTTTGCTTTTTATAATGTTTTGAAGGACTCTGACCTACAGTCTGTTTCATAAAAGTTTAAATGGCATTGTCTCAGGAGTTTTAATACAATTTGAAGTACCGACGAATTTGGGAGACCAGTGGAATAGGTATTTTCATTATATGCATGTATGTATGTATGTACGCACGCACGCACGTACTTACGTACGTACGTATGTATGCATGTATGTATGTATGTATGGATGTATGTATGTATGTATGTATGTACGTATGTATGTATGTATGTGTTTGTGTGTGTTAAAGATCGGTGGCTTAGATATACATGGTTTTCTGAATTAGAAGGCCTATGGCGTAGGATTTTCCAATGAAAATTTGAATGATAGTAAATGGGCGGCATGTTTTATTTTACACAAATGTTAAGGACAGTGGCTTGGATGCTTTGGGATTTTTTTTTACAATTGGAAGGGCAGAGACCTAGAGTTTTAATGAAATCTTTGGATGATAGTAAATGGGCAGCATGGTTTATTTTATACAAATGTTAAGGCCAGTGGCTTAGGTGCCTTGGGAATTTTTTTAACAATTGGAAGGACAGAGACCTAGAGTTTTAATGACAATTAGGGAAAATATGAAGAGGGAGGTCTAGTATTTTCCATAAAATAAAAAATGACGGCTGGTCAAATTTTAGCTTCAGAGTTGTAAAATCCCGTTGAAAGTGGATTTAAAAAATTGTTAACCAGTTTAAACTAGAGAGAATGTGTTAGGTAGACCAGATCCTAGGTTTCTCCAACTACTAACATGTCGAATTTAAATCTGCTTTTATGCCTGGCAACTTAACCTCATTTCAAATCTTCCATATATACCATACTATCTAGTAGTGCAAAAGACAAGAAAGCATATTTTTCTTTTATATTTCTAAAGCCTTTCAATCGGGTTGGACATATAGGGCCACTTCTGAAATTACAATTAAATGGGATTAATGGGAATTTAATGGAATGGATCGTGGATTATATCGCTAATCGAACTCAGAGAGTTATCATTGGTAATGGATTGTTATACTTGCAACAGCCAACTGCAGCTGCATCTTCGTCATCGATGCAAAGCCCGTTTCTGTTTCTTGTTTATAGTAATGCCATTACTGATAGTCCGATTATTTGGAGCTGATTCCTTATTTCAAAGTCTAATCCATTCATTTATTCAATGCGTAATAAAATTTTAGATTTTTAATGCACACAATTTCCAATGGATGCATAACTGCTAGTAAATTGCAATCGATCAAAAACAGTCAGTCTTGTTTACTAAACGTGGAGCTGAATATTTTAGAAGACATTACATTTGCTTGCATTAAATATAGAACTTGAAACATGTCATCGTCATCTTGGTCCCACCTTAATTTCAAAGGATGTTTGGTCTAGTCATATGACTAAGGAGTTCATTCTGCTTCGATGCAACTAACGATAACATAAGCAATGCTTATCTGACCTACAGTAATCCGACTCCAGGATACCTATCTAACGTATGAACATCCTGTACTAATGCAGATTCTGAAAGCAAAACCTGTGCAAGAAACAATAATCAATAACAGAAAACTTCACCATTTAAGCCTAGCAGTATAAACAACAAATCATCAACTTCAGCTGGAAAATGCAAAGTAGAAAAAGTATATTCGTGTGATTTTTTTTTTCGTGATATTGAAGAATACTTCAAAAGATAAAGCCTTAGATTTTAACGATATCTACCAGCACAATTCCTCAAATTTCACTCTGAAGGGGATGGCATTGTTCCACAAGATACTGCATGAATAGCACCAAAGATCCCAAGGTGTTAATGGAGTGGCGCCTCAATTTCCACTGATGTCAATGACAAAGGGACGCTACCTCAACTTCCACCCAAAACTGAACGATGTCCAACATTTCAATACCATCTTTACAGCCCGTCTTGGAATGGCACTCTTTATAAAAGAAATATGTGTAGATATCATCGCTTGATTGACCGCGTCACGGTATGGCGGCTGTTAAAGATTTTGAACATGTAACAAATGGAGAGATGTACTCCAAAGTTAGAAAATATTCAATGGAAACAGACTTTTTATTTTCGAAGATTCGGCCGAAAAAGACGAGACCTTGTCAAATATTGGAATGGCTTTCGTATATACCATAAATCAAGAATATTTGAACAAATGATGGAAGGACGTTTATATAAAGATTTGAAGGGATGAAATTTGAAGTATAATTCATCGAAGTTTAGACTTACAATAAAGTGTTGTACAAGTAAAAGTCTTTGATTAAAGAGATCCTATGATATTTAATCCTTAGCCATCTCATACTATTTGCATGAATTATCTGCAGTAAATATAAGCCTTTACTTCTTTTGCTATCATTCATTATTGTTCTTAAATTTAACATAATTTGTCTCGTTTGTTTATGTTACTTTCCAAAACTTTATTACTCTACGAAATTATGTATTGCATAACTTCATTTTATTGTTTTCATTTTGCACGTGTTTTCTTAAATATTATCAGATTAATGCATACATGTAGATATGGTTTCTACTGTAGAATTACCAGTTGTAAAAGTGGCTTGCTCTTCGCCAAGTAATTTGTTTTCATCCACCCATTATTTTATTATACTATTTCAAATCATTGGTAAAACTTTCCTTAGTACCGACATTAAACTAATTGTTCAGTAGTTGGAGGGTTCACTTGTGTCACCTTTCCATCAGAATTGGTATAACGATAGCTGCTGGCCAATATTCTTAATAGCATTCAATATCGAATAGTTTACTAAAATAATTGCTTTAATATTGGTGCAATAAAAATGTCTATAAATACGAAGAAATTGCTGGATAAAGTATGTACTGCCCCCCGCTTTGCCATGCTATGTTTACTAAGTGCTAAGCGGACCTCCTCATCAGAGAATATTCTATCGAGAATTTGATAAGTTTTTTAATATTTTTAATAGATCAATAGAGTAGGAAAATGAAATAATTGTGAGAAAAAAATATTCATACGAGGTTGCAGATGTAATACTGATTTGTGCATGAGTAAAGGGATTCTTTACCAGTTGTTCAAACAGTTGTGTAAATGTATATTATTGTGCGGAGAAAGGGCTAATTTTGCGTTCTAATACATACTTGCTTCTTCTGAGAGATAAAGACTTTATAAGTTTCAAGCGATTCTGTTCTACCTGACATTCTGATCTCCCTTAGATATCTTAAGGCTCTGTTTAACAAACCTGACACTTAGGACATTTTCTCAGAGATTATTTTGGAAGGGTTTATGAATTTCTAGCATTGGTACATTTCTTTTTATTTACATTTTTAAAACGTTACCTTTACTCGGAACAATCTATCATTATTGTGTTGACTTTCCCTTAAACCATACATTCCATCAAATTAATAAATTTATGTCTGGAATAATGTTAATAGTTCTTATAGGACCGCTCAGGTGGACTAAGTGGTTAGAGCGTTCGCTTCGGATGCGGGAGATCGTGGCCGAGTCATACCAAAGACATAAAAATTATACTAACAGCTGCCTTGCTTAGCGCTCAACATTAAGAGGTTAGTGTTAGAAACTGGTTGGCCTGGTGTCAGGATCATGTGACTGAGTGGAGCATGATGCCACATGTCTGCGGCATGATGCCCCAGTGCTAGACATCACTATAAACTGCCACACTGCCGACCAAATAATTGTTAAAGGTACGTTAAAAATCCAAATCGTACGCACACACAATAGTTGTTATAAACACTTTGATACCTTAATATGAATTTCATAATCAAACAAAATATTTATTTTCAAAATGAATACAAAATTTAGAGAAACTGAGAATAAATAAAACATTTAAGCTATATATAGTGAGTTAAACTCTGTTTAATAAAACAAACGTTTCTGGTAAAGTGTGGCTATATGGGCACGAAAACGGCACTATGGGCACAAGGGAAATTAACATTACAGTGAGCACAAGAGTAACCACAGTACAAAATATTAACTTTCGATTCACTTTTACAAGAGTAAATTGTATGCGAAAAGCGTCTATACGTTGAATAGGGAGGGGCGATCAGGGGTCAAGGTGAACAGCAGTCTTACAAACAAATACCTTCACCTATTGACCAATACACAATGTTATTATTCAAGCATCACACAATGTTAGTGACCAGCAACCACAACTGCTAACAACCGCAGAGGGCTACTGACCAACACTTACACCTACTGACCTACACATGGTCTCACTGACCAGCATCCACGCTTAGTAACCAATACAGTATTGCTGACCAGCACCCACATCTACTTATCAAAACAAACTAATCATCCCTCGCAGCTCCTTACCAATAGAGTCTGACTAAGAAGCCATCTTTCCTACACCTACAAACGGGGTCCCGGGTGGTCGAGTGCTCTAAAGCGCTCACTGTTAGGGATTACTGCCATCTCACCTCTGTCTGCGTGGGTTCAAGTCTCGGACTCGGCAAATGTGGCTACGCGAGAAAGCTTGCCAGTAGCTTCTCTTGGGTAGGTGGTTCTTTTCGGGGATTTCCCAAATTCTTCCTCCACCATTTATACTGTCCGTCATGTATAGCCTATCTTAATTAAAATAAATTGTTAAACCCTGCAATAACAACTAACCAAAACAAAGTGTTGTTGATCTGCACCAACACCCCACGCTTATTAGTCGATACACCGTCTTACTGAATAGTACCTCGGCTACTGACCAGCACCCACACCTACAAACCGATGAGTAATTGTAGGATTTAAAGTAAAGTGGTAACGTATTGAGAATTAACATCTAATTTTAAACAATCACTCACTGTCACCATCCAGAACCAACTCTTTAACAAAACAAAACAAAGATAGGGATGTCCCTATGACATATCTCCACCATTTATTATTAATTTTCCACTGATACGCATGTATTCCAAGCGATTCCAAGTGGCGGCCAATTGAACAAAATATATGTAAACACTGCTTGTAAATGTAGTTAACTAACACACACGAACAAGACAATTCCATTTTCTATTCTGTTTTCTTATCCTCTGCTATTAACCCACATAGGCACTGTTGTCTTGATTTTCTTAACCGGTGATATATAACGACATATTTATCGCCCTTTGATGCTCTTTACGAAATTACAATGAGTAGGTCGATTTGCATTATTTACTCAAATATCCATATATCGAGATAAACACATATTGTCACAAAGAGCAAGAGATTTTAGGACTAACTTTTTTCATTTCGCCCGTAACTGGCTGCTCTTATGGGAGCCACTGATGACTTTGCGATAATCTCTCCGCTTTTCTCTGTTCTCTCCTGCTCTTTGGCATTCTGCAAAGTCCACGCCTGTCCATTCTTTGAAGTTATCTTCCCATCTCTTCTTCTGTGTGCCCCGTTTTCTCTATGCTCTCACTGTGCCGTGTAGGATTGTCTTTGACAGGCCAGATGAGAGTGAGATGTGACCATGCCATCTTAGTGTGTGTTTCTTAACGGTGATGAGCAGATCTTCACATGGTCCAATAGCACATTGGATTCCAATGCTCACCTCCTCATTAGAGATGTGGTCTCAGTATGAGATTTGCAGGATCGCTTAGGCATAGATTCTTCTCTCTAGTTCTGCTGTCATGATCCATGTCTCACACGCGCACAGGAATATGGACATGACGAGCGAGCGCATAAGTTTGATCTTGGACCCAAGTGTAATGTTGCTGTCCTTCCTAATAGGCTTCAGCCTAGCGAGAGCTGTTGTTACCTGTGCAATCCTTGAAAGAACCTTAGGTTTGTACCTTCATCAGAAGCGATACCACTTAGGTATTTGAAACTTGTCACTGTACCCAGATTTTCTTCATTCTCTCTTATTCTTTCTTGATGCACTCAGTTTGTTTGTCATTAGCTTGGTCTTGTCAGCGCTGATCACCGCCTAATACCTTAGTGAGGCTTGGTTCATCGGTTCACAAAGGTTTCCAATTCTTGTTCATCTGCTAAACCATCGATATTATCAGCAAGCGCTGGTTGGTGATTGTTTGGCCTCCAACACTGACACTGCCGTCATGGTCTTTCAAGGCATCGGACATGATCTTTTCCAGGTAGCTGTTAAAGATAGTGCGTGACACAGGGCACCACTGTCTGACTCCAAGTGACCAAATTCCTATGTTGCCATTGACGAGAACTGCTTGTCGCTTGTCATAAGGTTTTATATGGTGTTTAGTATTTTTGCGTTTATGTGTGCCATACTTTGTCGAAAGACTTCTTGAAGTCAATGAAGACATGACAGAGGTCATGTTGATGGTTCAGATATTTTTCACAGTGATTGAGAATCTGTTCTATAGTGCTACGTCCTTGTCTGAAACCAGGTTGTTTTTCAGCAATGATGTGTTCTGCCTGAGGCTTCAGTCTCTTAAGGATGATCTTAGGCATAACCTTGCATGGGTGACTGATGAACCTGATTAGAATCTGGGTAAATGGTGTGTGCCATTCTCCTGGTTGCCAGATTTTGTTGCAGATTGTTGCGAGGACGTCTATCCTTGAGGTCTCCCAACCCCCCGACACATATGGACATTTTAATAACAATAATGTACATAATATGATACCAGCATTTTAGAAACATATGCATAAACCTAAAACTATTAAATAGTCCAAAGTTAAAACCTCAAAGTCTCCAATGTCCTGTTCTAAATTACCTCAATGTATCTTTTGTTTGTTCATAAGTGTTGATGCGATGAAATAAAATAAGGCTGAATATCCAAAATAATGTCATACGTACGCATTTCAAAATCAATTATATGAAATATCCATGAAGTATTGAAAATTAATTGATGTTTCAACCATTTAAATATTTTTCTTTTTCAATTTTTCTACATAAATGTGGAACTGAAAATGTTGTTGGATAGAGTTGCTAATGTTGCCATATACGCCATAATATTTTTCGAATGGTTTAATAACTACACTAATACTGGACCTTTAGGGGCAAGACTTTGCGCAATTTATATTATTACTGTCAGTATCCTTAAGAGACGAGCGGTATTGAAAGTGCACAACCGTATTAAGTTGACACATCCTGCAAATGCTGCACTACGGGGGAAAAACCCCCAAGGTTTTGCAAGAAGCAGATAAAAATACATTTCAATAATTACTCCCGACACTTACTACAATTCAAGTATAATACAATATGCGATAAGAAGATAGGAATGACTGAAATGAAACACTGCACAATGCGCTGGTGCACAGTTCCTCAGAAGGCGCATGGTGATTCGTCAAGGTATGTGTGTTACAGATTAAATCCAACAGAGCGCTTTTTTTCGCAATATGCTATATTACTTCGAAGCGGTGTGATGTGATGTGATTTTGATTTTTAACGTAGCTTTAACAATTTTTCAGTCATAACGCTACGATGTCTGCAATGTGGCAGTTTATAGTGATGTCTAGCACTGGGGCATCATGCCGCAGACATGTAGCATGATGTCCCACCCAGTCACATTATCCTGACACCAGGCCGACCAGTCCTAACACTAACCTCTTAATGCTGAACGCCAAGCGAGGCAGCTGTTAGTACCATTGTTGTAAGTCTTTGGTATGACATGGCCGGGGATCGAACCCACGACCTCTCACATCCGAGGCGGACGCTCTTACCACTAGGCCACCGGAGCGGTTTACTTACACTGCACAATGCGCTGGTGCACAGTTCCTCACAAGGCGCACGGTGATTCATCAAGTCTGCTACAGTTTAAATCCAACAGAGCGCGTTTTTTTTTTTTTTTTTTTGCAATATGCTATATTACTTCGAAGCGTGTAGGAGAGTTATGATAATGTTAATATTCTCTGTGCGAGTAATTGCAATAAAGCAGAACATAAGCGGTGAACGCCTGACAACGCGAGGGATCCAGCGAGAAATCTGCTTTGTCTGTTTTATAATACACATTGCTATCCACTACTGAGCATAAATTAAAAAGAAAATTTCCTTGTTTCGAGTGAATAACGAATATATTTCATCTCGTGCGATGAAATATATCCGTTATTCACTCTTTCAAGTAAATATCTCCTCTCTGTCTTTCTCTCTCTCTCTCTCTCTCTCTCTCTCTCTCTCTCTCTCTCTCTTTAGCTAGCCTAAACGCTTTCGACTCTTAATGAGTCTTTTTCAAAGGCAAATACAAAACATAGACAAGACAAACAACTAGACAGACAAACCGGTGTCTTTGTAAAACTTTACAAGACTCTGACTAGTTGCGGATGCTGAAATATATTTTATATTGACCTAGAAATGGAAGAGCCTAAGCGTCATCTGTTATTTTATATAAATTTATGTACGCGCAAATTATATCCCGGTTATTTCATTGTTACAGTCGTAATTATAGGTTAGTGGGTGACTAATAAGCACATTCAGAGAATTATTGAAAAGAGAACATGCCGGCTGCAAAAAGTGAATTTTATTTGTGAATGGCTGTCTTCTAGTTTTCTTGGTTTAAACCGCTTGGTTTCAATGTTCTAAGGCGGCGTATCCAGTAAGATTCCTTTTCTTTCCTGGTTTCGGAACTCCATTTGGGGTTGTGAGCAATTGTTATAAGTGTTATATCACTGAAAGTATGGCCATGACAGGAGAAATGTTCTGCGACTGGGCTTCTGTACAGCTTTTTTATCATCCAGTCAGATATATGAAGGTTGATCCTTTTATGTAGATTTCAGTTTCTCTGACATACTGGATGCTACAGATATTACATTGATATAACACTTATAGCAGCATTGTTTTAAGGGATACATTTCCATCGTTTATATAATGTATTTATTGGTGTGATTCTAAAGATGCATAGTAAATCGGATTTTCTGGGTTACCGGTTCAAGAAGGTCATGGAGTGGGTCTTCATGTTGACATTTAGAAATCACTTTTGCATATGCATTTCGAGTCGAAATATGGGACACATTTGTATACTTTATGAATATCACTTTTCTTTTGTGTACACTTTATACATATCATTTCTCTTTATTAAACTGCGATCGTTCTTTCTTGATACAAAATGGATTACTGACCAAAAAAACACGTGATCCATTGTTTACAGAAATGACGTATCCTTACGCAGAATTACACACACACACACACACACACACACACACATATATATATATATATATATATATATATATATATATATATATATATATATATATATATATATATATATATATATATATTTGTGTCTGTGTGTGTGTTCTTAACTCTTTTTTTTGTAAAATAAACATATTTGGAAGGTAAATTGGTAATAATGCTTCATGAAAACGATGTTCAAGAAACATTTAAAAAGAATATGTGGATATTTCTATTTTTTATATGAGTTATTTATGTGTGCCAGCTATTTGATCGCATTGTCGGTCAGTGTATCTAGGCCTGTTTTCTATTTAAGTCAAAGCTCCAAACTTTTGTAAGACATTATTTTCAGGAAAAGCAACTCGTAAATTGCTGAATAATTTGTTTGTTCTTTTCCAGGACACCCCAGTCTTACATTTCACTATTATACTATACTATCTCTTTTCTTGCAATACAAACTACATTTAAACACGTCTTATTCAGATTTATTCTCATCCACGTCTGATCTTAGACCTAAAGATGGCATAGATCTTTGCAATATATTATTAAAGAAATATTAATCTTAATGAAATCCAGCTAATTCAACGTTTGTCTCTTGCTTTCTTCGTTTATTATAAAACAAAAGGATCACGGTTAGATATTTATCGATGTGTGCGAGATTAGGCAACAGTTCATGTATACATACCCATACATAGCCTCCGCTTCGCTAGCCATGAGTAGTGGACTCTGTGTAGTATTATAGGGTACAGTGCCAGAGCGGGTCATGTCATTGATCTATGAAACTTGGTATGGTCATTTTGTAAACAGCTGTGCAGAACAAGGCCGACTATAAGGATTGCAACTTAATGTAAACTTTTATTTTGGAGGGGGGGGGGGCAACTTTTTAACCTGCTACAAAGGATCCTCTCACTTGTATATTTTTCCTAACAACGTTTTCCCAGAACATTGCAAGTGACAATAAAAATGAAGGGATTTAAATAGAAATTCTACTCTTTCACTAATTTGTGCTAATCTAAAATGTTGGCAGGGAGGCAATGAAGACGAAAGGTGAAATGTATGTCAATTTGTTTAAAATAATATTTCATGGTCATTTTATTTTTGCAAAATTTAGTCAATAAACATAAGTTGTGTTGCTCTAAAATGAGATTGTATTGTTTATTCTTATGTCAGATTCAATAGATCATGCAACCTTTTATTCAGGCTAGGAAGTTAAAACAATGAACACTGGTTTTCTGTAAGATTCAAGTTACTTTGGTCATACATGGTCACAAAGAGATACAGCAAAAAAAAAAATGTACACGTAATAATATATTGTGAAATTTCGAAGAAATAGCTGGCCTAACAAATCTAGTTCCACATTCTGAATATGGTAAATGAGTTGGCATCTATGTTGAAAGAAACTGTATAATCTCCGGTCAATCTTTAATATCCAGAAACGTTTGGAGATCCATCTAGAACAATCATTATTTACATCTCAACTTTGTTAAAAAGACCTTTGCTTTGAAAATGCTTCATTGCTTTTGTGCACGGCACAAATTACAAAACACGTCTATGGTGGCCATCTGATGCTCGCTCTTGAAACTAAACAATCTTACCATCTCAGTTTCTGTCAAACTCCTTGAATAATACAATCCTTCAGGGACAGAAGATCGGTAGTTGTTCTATCCTACAGATTCGCCTAGATGATCCTGTTTTCCACCTTTAATTAATTCATCAGCTACATTGTGTGCGTCTTGTTTTCTCGATATTTAAGATAAATCATCTGCAGCCAGGCTGTCACCAACACTCTGAAATAACAAACACAAGCATAGAAGCTTCGTTTTAAATTGTCCAATCTAGTTAGAATGTGTCACTGCTGCAAAATGACTCCATTTTAGTTGTTTCCGATCTTGTATGGATCCGGCTAAGATTTCGCGCAGATTTCTTGCAACGTAACATTATCAGTACATCTCTCCGGAATCTATCACCGGCCACGAGATAAATGTAAAAGTTCATTACGTAATGTGTCAAGCCTACATTGTATATTATCGTTCTTGCTTCATAATAGCTAAGATGAGCCCGCCAAATAGGGTCCTCGTTGATATCTAACAGACTATTATGAATTCTTCCAGGAGGAAAGCTGTTATTCAATGCGTAGGCAATGCTTACAGGCAGCGTGGTCAAAATCAAAAAGAATGATACAGCTAGAAGCATGGTTGTCGTCGCCGTTGTTTTGAATAAGATACGATGTAGTTTCAATGCAATCTTTCGTGATTTACGAATCTCGGAAATGACCAACATGTTGAGAGCCAGAATCATGACTGGCACTGCCAGAAACATGACCATCTCTGTGGACCAGGTCCACGACTCCCATATTTCTAGTTTGTCTATCCTCCTTACGCACTCTTTCAATTTCTTGTCGTAAGTCCAGAAATACCCCTGAATACCACACAAAGCCAAAGATAAAAACGCCAGAAATATCACCATTGTGATGGCGCGTTTTGGCGTGCAGTATATTCTCCTTTTCAGAGGAAACTTAATGGCGATGTAACGTTCGGTGGTAAATCCTAGTGTCAGAAGTGGAGACGTGTACTGTGTAGTAAGATACAGAATTGTAAAAGTCTCGCATAGGATTGGAACATTGAGGGCATTAATCCCCCACTCAGTGTGGAGGCTGTAAAGCAAGTCAAGGATGAGAAACGCAAGGTCTGACATGGCAAGGGCGGCAAGGTAACAACCTGATGAGTGAAGCATTGGTTTCCGTATCCAAAGCAGAAATGCTAAAAGATTACCGGAATAACCAAATATATACATAATAATCCGGACATACTTCGAGGATGAAAGAACCCTGGGAAGGTAAATCTCGTAGATTTTCTCTGCGTATGCCTCCACCATAAAGGAAGACCGGCTAACATTCTCTGTTACATTTTCATTCCAAATGTGGCTCGGACAAGTTGTGTTCTCCATCTGAAAGTAAAATACCAATAAATAATTGTAACACTAAAAGGTATTTCAGAAGAGAAAAGTGTTGATTGGAAAAGATATAAAGCAGTGTGCTGCGTAGTTGCAATGTCATGCTGTGGGCGATATCTTGTTGACAACCAAGCATATTTTATCCACAACTTTAATTACCGTGCGAATCTATAATCTCTTTCAAATCCCGTTCCATCAGCTGAAACAAGCAAACTCATGCTTCAAGGAAATTTTATGTATATGTTCAGTTCTCTTTGAGCAAGCTAGGTAAAATAAAGTATGTACGTTTATAAACCTATATCTTTCCCACTATGATAATCATTATTCTGTTGTATTGGACACGATCAATTAAAGAAACCAGTTGATACATACAAAGTTCTAACTTTATCTATCAATTCGTCAGTCAAGTAGCCTACCTGCCTTCAAGCATACATAAACGCTAGTGCTTACCTGTCCTCAAGCATAAATATATGCTAGTGCTTACCTGCCTTCAAGAGTGAATATATACTAGTGCTTACCTGCCTTCAAGTATGCATATATGCTAGTCGCTTACCTGTGTTATGGCATATATACATACTAGTGCTTACCTGCCTTCAAGCGTACATATATGATAGTGGCTTACATAAAATACGTGAATTGTTTAACAATACTCTCAAAAAAGTCTGAAATGCCAATTAACCTCACAACTTTGGTTAACACTTCGATGTTCCTCCTATAAGAGGGTATCTTAGGACCATTGTGTAAGGAACTATTTTGGAACTCTAGTTTGTCAGAAATCAAGGAAAGTTAGAAATAACAAATTTATATTAACTTTTTTGAAATGATAAATAAAGACAAAGCGTAAATAGTAACATGAACGGTTAAAGGCACTCTAGTTAAAGATTAAGGTTCACATGAAAGTCAAAGTTGATTAGTATCCAATATATCTGCAGTGACTCAACTGCGTTTGCAATTTAGAAAATAACGATAGAGATATATATTTATGAACTTGAAGAGAAGCACGTGCCATAAATATATAATTCACTTCCTCCTAAAAACAATATTCTGAATCAGAATTAAAACTCATAGGCTAAGCTTTCCTGAAGCGATAAATCTAGTTGTAGCGTAACCATAGAACCTTGGAAGGTGGGTGGGGACAATTACAAATAGATTAATGCGTTTAAAGATATAGCTCTTCCACCATTAAAAGTTAATATAGTGCATAAGATCGTTATGATTATTTGCAATAAGATATGAAGATATTTCACGTGTGGCTCTGTTAGATCTGAGTAATTCGCACAACGAAGATAGTATATGACTATGAGTGAGTGTAGTTAAACGAGGCTACATTTGCAATGAAAATGCGTTTTTAAATTTAGGATCGAACGAATGTTTGCATTGAATGACACCTAATCGATTACCAATCATTGACAACTGGCTATATGGGGAGGCTATTAGCTTACATCTCGCTTCACCACATGTACTGTACTTTTCACGCCATGTTTGATAGTGATAGTTTAACCTACATGTAACATATGCCACCTACCCGTTCTAGCCCAAAAGTTACAAAATCGACGTTTAATTCAATATTGTAAATTAAACTATAAACTTTCTCTTGCTATATATTTATTAACTATACTATACGCTACATGTATTTATAACGTTAATTTTCACTACTGTATCTGAAGATATAATAAAAATTAAAAATATGTTTTCGAAATCCAGAAAAATAACAGTGTAAATTAGCTTTTCAAGCAATCGTGATCGATTACATCGTCTGAGAACGTAATTCTTTTGTTGAATATGATTCTGACTGGTCAAGGATTAGCATCAAATGGCGATCCATTTTCAACTCTTCATCAACAAGAATATCCAGTCGTTGTACAATCGAAACTCGATAGCTCAAACTCGTCGGGAAACGAGAGAAGACGAGTTAGGTTAAATTACCTCTCGAAAGTGCTACGCACACTCAATAGCAAATTAACTATTTCAAACTAAACATTTGAAATTGAAAATGCCTGCTTAGACAGCATGGATGAGTCGTTCTTGGATTTTTCAAAACATTTGGCAAGATATCATATAGTGAAAATTTCTAGGTATAGAAGGAATGCAGTCAGCGAGGAAGCAAAGGGGTGGGGGTGGGGTGGATAGGGTAATTAGGGGAACATTCTCGTTCATGTTCAGTCAGAAAAGAAATACCTCGTAAGTGAATATACAACACAAACCTTGCAAGACCATATTCGCCTTTAGGGGAGACGATTGTGTATGTAAAGATTTGAATAATACGTATAAATTTAGTTAGTAGAGCCGTTAAAATATGTGTTTGAGGCAAACTAAAATTTACATTTACTTCCAAAAGATTTTCAGATGCAATATTATAATGGCAATAAATAGTTTTTTGACAAAGTCGCTGAAAAATGCATTGTACCTGAAGAACGGATATTTAAAATAACATAAAAGGTAATAAAACCAGGTATAAATTTTATTGTACATAATATTGATGACAGTACGCCTGAGCCACTTAAACATTCCATGCCTGAAAGTACGTTATATATCTATAAATAATATTTACTCCAGACCAGTTCAGTGATACCAAAATATAATAAACCCTTATATTAAGTTAGGTCGGTAGTAAAACTAACCATTTATAAGGAGGAAAGGACACTTTCCATGATCAAATAAAAATGAGTGTTGATTCGTCGACAAACAACGCTGTGAAAAAGGCCGAACACAAATAATGGTCGGTCTAACCTCAGTGAACGGCCGACCCGAATAGAATGCATTAAACATGATTTGCCCTTTCATATACAATTATCTGTCTCAGTATCGAACCATTTTTTATGGCTAATATTTAACCAGTTATTGTGCGAATAGAATATATGTTTGTACTTCAAGTGTCATTGATGAATCTCACATAGACACAGATTTATTGAAGTTGAAAGCAGAAACTGTCGGTAAAAGAGCAAACATTATATCGTCGATTTCTACCCATATATTAAAATATCGTCGATTTCTATTCATATATTAGAATATCGTCGATTTCTACCCATATATTAGAATATCGTCGATTTCTACCAATATATTAGAATTTTGTTGATTTATACCCATATATAAGAAGCCGAATGATTGTATTTCAGCCACATACTGGCTACATCAAGACCCATAATAACTGTAAAGTTAAATTCCATATGTTTTGAAACTTACGCATGCAAGAATGGTTACATTGTCCGGTCTGCGTAATCTTTCAAGTGCTTACCGTGACTTTCTTTTGTACTGAAACTGGTAAGGCCAATTACACAGCCAGAGACAATAAGTTCAACCAGTGGACAAAATTATTGCAAATACTGACAATAAAGTATTATTGCATCTGAAATGACTAATCTCTCTCTCTCTCTCTCTCTCTCTCTCTCTCTCTCAATAAAGTATTATTGCATCTGAAATGACTAATCTCTCTCTCTCTCTCTCTCTCTCTCTCGTGCTATTTAGAAGTCAGGATTTGTTCCAGATTTAAAATATTTCTAACCAAGAAGAAAATATCGGAGCAGACGGCGCGTAAATTGTTAGAGATCTATTTATATAATGAACATGACACGATGTCCAAGTTCTATCAATTAGAGAGTTGGCAATTAATTTATGTTGCTGTTGTTGTTGTGCGTGCATTTGTGTTGTATGTTTGCATGATATAGATCTTTGAAAGACGATGTGGATGGATGAATCGATATGTGTGTTGATGGATGGAGGTAACACTGGGCATAAGAATATACGTCTGCATCTCACGATCAGTCCCAGTGTATTCTTCTGTCTATTGGATATGTTTGTAAACTGCTCTCAAGCTACTGTATATATTTTGAACATATATAAACCGTACTGCTTGGAACATGCTGGCTGTCAAATTGTCAACTTTACAAAAAATTCAATCATATTGGATGAAATGGTGATGCTCAAGGTCAAAATGGCGGTTCTGATGATTATATTGCCCTTGAGTATCATGCTCTTTTCCAATTCCATTTCGCAGAGGCAGAGCGGGTGCGGTGGGTGAATTTTAATTGCGGGATGAGTGTTGTGAAGTCCATCTTGTCAATAAGCTGATGGTTATTTCCGGCTAAGTAGATACGTTTGCAATACTATGGTGATACTGTGACGTATAGGTCTGTAATACTACGGTAAGATGTGATGTAAACGTCTGCAATACTACGGTGATATGTGACAAACATCTGCAACACTATGGTTATATGTGACATATACGTCTGCAACACTATGGTGGTATGTGACGTATATTTCTTTAATTTACCTTTAAGGAGATGATTCACTTGCTTTTCAACGTAGAACGTACAATTCGTCAAACAAAATGAAATTTATTTCTAACTATTATAGAAATTTATAATAATAATAATATTAACAAAGTAAAGTTGTCGAAAATCGAGTTTCTTCTAAATTGTTTCACAAATCTCTCTCAAAGCAGCCCGTACAATTCATTTAAGTCGACCGTACAACCCTTCCAAGGTTTATTCGGGCAAAATGGACAAAGTAACCATCTGTTCTCGCTTAGTTTCTATCTTTATTTCAGAACGCACCAAATCACCCAATACAGACAATTGTACTAAACATATATGTCAACTTTTAGCATTCGTTTTATATATCTATATGCATAGAAATGGGCGAGAAAAGTATTTCCCGAGCACTTTCTAAGAGATAAAACTTTCAGTTTCGATAAATTTCTATCTAAAGTATGTAATTTTTACTTGACGCACTAACACAATAAATATTCGTACAGTAACTGTCCATACACAAATTTAGCCACGAATACAATAATTACTCGTACAGTAACTGTCCATACACACATTTAGCCACGAATACAATAATTACTCGTACAGTAACTGTCCATACACACATTTAGTCACGAACAATGGCTCATTACTGACATAAAGCTAAGTTCAAGAAGTGTATCAGACTTACAGCCTTACATCTGGGCCGACTTTACACCTAGGGCAGGACGACCATCTCCCGTGTACAGTTTTATTCACAAATAATAAATCTTTTTAAGCACATTTAAGACCTCACGCCTATAGAACCAAAAGCATAGATAAACGTATATCCACGGAACATTTTCTGTACGATAAATGTGATCGTCCATTGCTAATCTATCGCAAAAAGAAAACGCAGAAAAGTAATAGTTTACAGAATCGAAAAATAAAACAACAAATAGTTTGATAGTGACAAATTAAGCATGTTTTATACTTCTAAGTACTTTTTAGAGTTGAAAAGATGGTTCATACTTTCTAGATATCATTCTTATATGGCCTAGATCCGGAATAAAGATACAAAATCCACGTTTTAAGTAAACTCAAACGCGGTTGTCTCATGCTAATTAAATGTATTTAGAACCTACAACAGAAACATTTTATACTCTTGAAGTCATGGAGGGATTTATCAGAAAGACATTGTAGTTAAATTTATCTCCATGGAATGCATTTTTAAGAATTTATGCTATACTAAATTAAACTAAATGTACCTTAATCACTTAATGGCAATCAAAATCAAGAAATATATGAAGTAGGTTGATACTTTGGAAAAAGATAGTTTCTTGCTTCAGAATTATCCAATGTATTCACCTAATCATTCCACTTGCTGTGTGAGATATGAAACAACATAAATATGTCACTAAGTTCCAGATTGGGTATAATTCTGTTTCTTAAAGAAAGGAAACTTTGTAATTAAATCCAGTATCAAAGACTGATTTCACGTGGCGATGAAAACTATTTAAATGAGGCCGAAAAACAAAACTAATATAGAACTCTTAAATTACGAATGGGTTTAAGAAATATAAATATTTATTACGTTATCTCTTATAAGAATTTGTGTAAGATAAATCTTCAGTCGGCTTAACTTATTAGTAAATATTTCTAGGTATCCTGGCAAAATCGAAGAATAATTAACAGGATATATACAGCATGATTGGTACCTTTATCGGCGCATCCAAGAACAACTCAAAAAGGCAATTTAAAAAAAAGAAAAACAACTTTAACAGTGGTTTGATTTTCAATTCTATACATTACGCTGAAACCACGACAATGGTATTTTCTTGATAGATGTACATACCTCCAGAAGCGTATGTATGTATATATGTGTGTATGTATGTATGCATGTATGTATGTATGTATGCATGAAGTAGGTAGGTAAGAAGGTAGGTGGGTAGGTAGGTAGGTATATAAGAAATGTTATTTTGGTAAATCTTTTTATGATAGTAATCATCGATACTGTCATTATTTAGGAAATTCATCACCTCAACTATTTTCTGAAACGCAATAGCAACTAACTTTAATAATTCTTTGTCGATTTATGGAACAAACACAAAAGTGAGACACGTACGTTTTGTGGAATAATTTGTTACCCTCTTCGGGCTCAGTGAAGTGGAATAGGTCGATGCCCCCTCACGTATATCGTAAGGCACGACTAATGGAGGAAGGAACCGCGATGACTCAGTGGTTAGCGTTCCATCAGAGGTCAACTTGATGACTTGTAAACTTGAATCTCAAGATAAAACTGAAGCTGAAAAGTTACATCATCGTCAGCTGGATATATTTGTTGACGTGAAAGCTAGACTGTTATAGTTATTCGCACGTCATAGCCATCTTGGCTTATTTTTTCTGCTATTAATAAACGCTGGTCTCTCCTTTGCTGGAAAATATTTTTGCTATGATTTGCTACATTTATTATCTGAACGTCTGATGTATGCAAGCGAAAAAGTATCCCAAATCCCCACCCCATCCCACATACACGTTAAATTAATCTGATACACGTGCGACATTTCAAGACACATACGACACAGCCTATCACTATGGAGACGGCTTGCTTTCTAACGGTATCGAGATCAAACATCTTGCTTTTCCGCATAAATCTCGACAACAAAGGTGTTTATCAGTAACACTGGACTTTAAAACCTGTGTTTACCGAGACACAGTTCTCTCCAGTATTATTGTTTTGAAACTTATAATTTGTCTTACTTTTCATTCTTTTCTCCACAAGTCGTAGAATTATTTTGTGGAATGCTTATTGACTCTAACAATAACAATAATGGTGGCAGTGACATGTAGGTCACTATATTTTCATTCAGACCTTTGATTTGCAGCCCTAAACTCATCTGGGCCTTTATTCCCAACTAATTTAACTTGAGTGTACACTTACATTCATCGTCAAGTCACGGTCGAAAACCCGCTACGCTCACTTTTGATCTGTAGCTGCCTGCGATAATAATTCTTCATTTCTCATGAGTATGCAAACATAAAAATAAGCCATCAACCAGCCAGTGAAATAAGCTCTTACAAATCAAATTAAGTTACTCCTTATCATTAGATACGTGGCTGCGTTTGTAAGAGAAATTTTGTTTGGCTTACTCAGTCAGCATGAAAGGTCATGATGGGTTAACTTTCAAAATAAACTGTTAATCAGGCTCGCAGTGACTGGCTAACCAACTGACGGCCGAACACAGGGGCAAGGGAAGGGGGGATGCATTTGCCACTCATAGACTTCACCTATAAAACATGGTTTGTCCTACACCCGTAAAACGTAAAAGCTGATGAGCTGACCACTACATGTTTGTCCCCCCACCAAAAAAAAAAAAAAAAAAAGATTCTGCCGTAGCCCCTGGCTAACCAAGTTTGTGCATATACACGAGAAACGTGAGAATCTAACCACAGGCAGCCTTGTGCGAAATTAGAGCGAAGAGGATTTTCAGTCGTAGATTACGAGGATGACTCGTACTTAACTCCTAAACACTTAGTGATATACTACATGATTTAACATGTTAAAAGAATTCAGGCGTTTACTATTTATTCTTAAAAGTAAATACAGTCAGTAAGTAAATTGTGTTTATTTTAGCAGATATTTACCAAAATGATGGACAGAACAAGAACCAATACATAAGTGCAAGCTAGAGATGAGGAGTTATGTCAATATGGGGCGTTTTGCCTTTGCATTGATACATGAATAACCGCATTTCCCTTATAGTCGTATTTGTATGAAATCATATTTGTATACCGTATAGTTGCATTTGTATGAAATCACACTCGTAAAGCGTATAGTTGTATTTGTATGAAATCACATTTATACAGCGTACATTTGTATTTGTACGAAATCACATACGTATAGCTTATAGTTGTATTTCTATGAAATCATATTTATATAGCGTACATTTGTATTTGTATGAAATCACACACGAATAGCGTATAGTTGTATCTATATGAAATCACACTAGTGCAGCGCATAGTTGTATTTGTATGAAATAATATATGTATAACGTATATTTATATTTATATGAAATCACATACGTATGTCTTATAGTTCTATTTTCATGAAAACTCAGACGTATGGCTTATAGTTGTATTTGTATGAAATCACATACGTATAGCTTATAGTTGTATTTGTACGAAGTCACACACGTATGGCTTATAGTTGTATCTGTATGAAATCACATACGTATGGCTTATAGTTGTATTTGTATGAAATCACATACGTATAGCTTATAGTTGTATTTGTATGAAATCATATATGTATAGCGTATATTTATATTTGTATGAAATCACATCCGTATGGCTTATAGTTGTATTTGCATGAAAACTCATACGTATGGCTTATAGTTGTATTTGTATGAAATCACATACGTATAGCTTATAGTTGTATTTGTATGAAATCACATACGTATGGCTTATAGTTGTATTTGTATGAAATTTCATTTGTATAGCTTATAGCTGTATTTGTATGAAATCACATCCGTATGGATTATAGTTGTATTGTTTGAAATTACATTTGTATAGATTATAGCTGTATTTGTATGAAGTCACACACGTGTAGTTTATAGTTGTATTTGTATGAAATCATACGTATGGCTTATAGTTGTATTTGTATGAAATTACATCTGTATAGCTTATATTTATATTTGAATGAAATCACATACGTATGACTTATAGTTGTATTTGTATGCGATTACATACGTATGGCATATAGTTGTATTTGTATGAAGTCACACACGTATAGCTTATAGTTGTATTTGTATGAAATCACCTATGTATGGCTTATAGTTGTATTTGTATGAAATCATACGTATGGCTTTTAGTTGTATTTGTATGAAATTACATTTGTATAGCTTATAGTTGTATTTGTATGAAATCATACGTATAGCTTATAGTTATATTTGTATGAAATCACCTATGTATGGCTTTTAGTTGTATTTGTATGCAGTCATACTCCTCAGGTGCACAAATGCACTGTACAGATGGTGCGACAGTTCGTACGATGTCAAGTAAGGAATATTCAAATTTTACAGATAGTGTGTGTGTAAATAATGCTAATTTTCACTACGACCATGGAGTAAGGATTTGTTTGTTTTCATTTTTTGGCTTGTTGATTATATTCATTAAAAGAATAAAGTGATAAATGGAACTTATCCTCTTTTACATATTGTAAAATCAAATGTATTCGTGAAGAATTTAATTTCTTGTTGTATACGAATAGCCACAAAGTTTCAAGTACGACGAAGACTAGTATAGTCGAACAAAATGTGTAAATAGTGTCTCCTGCGCGACTTTATATCTGCACGAAATCTTGGACTTGTTTACTCTCTAACATCTACATTGTAGCCTTACGCCTATATCTGATTTGTTTAGTAAGTTAGCCAGTGGCGTAATTAGGGCTCTTTGGATGTGTACACAGAACATAATAAACAGATTTCAAGAAGGGATCCAGGGGCATGATTTCCATATAAATTTTTTATTCAGCCTCCGCTAGTCAGTTCGCAAAATAGGCATTTGGCACACCCTCCTTTAGTCTGTTCGCAAAATACGACATATTCTACCTAACGATTACTATCAGAGCGAATTTATTAATATCACGTCTGTGATAAGGTTTCAAAACGTTTAAAATTGAAAGCAGGCTTAAGGTAAATATCTCTGATTAAAAAGAAAGAAACTAGATAGATATTTAGAATGTTATATAGCTATGTTTATGGATTGCTCGATGGATGGATGGACGAATAGATGAGTGGATAGATAAATATATTTATGATTTTACTTAAAATGTAAAAATAATGTTACACGCACACGGGTATTTACTTGACCGAGCGGTTGTCAAACCCTGGCGCGATTCTCGCTAGAAGTCATAAGTTTCCCCGACTTTCCAAAGACTTCCATACAATCTCAGTTGTAAATCAGAAAGCCCGACGTGTCCATTCTATACCTAAATTTTCCTCTAATTAATGCAAGACCACAGATAAACCAAACTGTCAACTATCCATCAACCGTACATCTGCGTGTTTTGGCTTCATTATGTTTCCGTACCACCAACCGTTCACGCCTTAGAACCTATGTGAGTACTCCCTAACAATGGGAACTATTTTAACTCCGCCACCTTAGGCCAGTCAATGTATGCTTTCCAGGCACATTTCGCCGATATAACTGCACCATATTCGGCCGCATGGCGACATAAACGGTCTCTGCCAAGTCCCTTTTTATTTATGCCCTTGTGTAATTTACCGGTTTAATACCGTAAGTGCTGTCCTTGCAGGCACGCTACCAATGTATACCACTAGCTTTTAATATGTACTATTTTACGACAGGGACAGTCATTCGGTTCTGGTCGGAATTCACTACTAGTGAACCAGGACATCATGGAAACACACTAACACTTCACTCCGTGACGTTTGCTCCTATTGATTAGCTCATTAGTTCGGGCCAGGAATATTTCCATGGCGCCAAATTCCAATAATCAAACAAGTAATCACACAAATCTAAGAATTGCTTAAAACGGGGCACTACAACCACGTGCACATACTCTAAATTTACTACAATAATTAAGTACACAGAAACTTTGTTTCTACCCAAACAAATCTGTTTTTGTCAAGTAATTACCATAAAACACACAATAACACTCCAAACGACCATCCCAGACATCGAGATCATCGTGCGTGAAGATCATGATTAGGTGCTTTTAACAACTAGAGATTGTAGGCCTGTCCCATTTTACTACTGTATATTGTAGGCCTGTCCCATGTTACTACTGTATATTGTAGGCCTGTCCCATTTTACTACTGTATATTGCAGGTCTGTCCCATTTTACTATTGTAAATTGTAGGCCTGTCCCATTTTACTACTGTATATTGTAGGCCTGTCCCATTTTACTATTGTATATTGTAGGCCTGTCCCATTTTGCTACTGTATATTGTGGGCCTGTCCCATTTTACTACTGTATATTGTAGGCCTGTCCCATTTTACTGCTGTATATTGTTGGCCTGTCCCATTTTACTACTGTATATTGTAGGCCTGTCCCATTTTGGAAGATATTAACAGCGTTAAGTCAGGCCTTTCCAATTTAGGAAGGTATTTGCAACGTTAGATGAGGCCTTCCCTATTTGGGAAGGCATTAACAATGTTAGATCAGGCCTTTCCAAGTTAGAAAAGTATTTACAATGCCAAATTAGGCCTTTCCAATTTAGAAAGGTATTTACAACGTCAAATCAGGCCTTTCCAATTGAGCATGATATTTACAACGTTAGGTCAGGCGAATCCAATGTAGGAAGGTATTTACAACGTTAGATATGGCCTTTCCAATTTAGAAAAGTGAGTACAACTTTAGGTCAGGCCATTCCAATTAGGAATGTATGTACAATGATAGGTCATGCTTTTCCGATTTAGGAAGGTGTTTACAACATTAAAGCAGAATAAATGTACCTTAAAATGTGGTCAGTAAACTCCAAGGGACTAGCACAAATTATTTAGCTATATCCGTATGCATGCCGCTCTGTCTGTCTGTCTGTCTGTCTCTCTGTCTCGGATGGAGTTGACGATAGCTATTTTTTGTCACGGCTACTTCCAGTGATGTAGCCTCTTTCAACAATATTCCGCTTTTTATATCTTGAATTCAAGCTGTTCTTTCCTTTTGTGTTTAGTAAATTCGACAATTTGCTTTGTCTGCCATATTGGTCTTTGATGCGAGTAAGACCACTTGTTATCACAAGATAAGACTTTGAAGCAATAAATCAGCACTCAACCGAATGCCTTGACCCTACATGATAAGTAGCAATTAAAACTGAGCTCTGGGAAGCAGATAAGCGTTACAGTTTGGAATGGTTTGGCGTTGTACGGAACAGCAACACAAGTAGCCATTTAATGCCGAGGGTAATCGAAATTAAGTGCCTAGCCAGTGGACGCATTACAGTAACAAGGCTGTTCAGATCGTACGATTCGAACGTGCAGTCTTTTGGTCGCGAGTCCGACTGCTCATAACATAGCGACCGCGGCTAGTCTTTCCATTTGTCACGTTTTACGACATATTAGGTTGACCAGTCGGGCCTGTTCTACGTTCCTGGGCCCGCAGACAGCGCGTTACACACCAGTTGTAATTAGGTGCATTGTTAATCACCTCAAGTTCATAATTTATAGCTTATCCTGTCAGGAGTTATAACAAGTAACATCACCCAATCACTTATTTCATTATTTTGAAACCGTCTTGCAAATCATTAAAGTCATGAAGGCAAATCCAATGCCTATATATCGATTCACACTTGAATTATTATGTGGGGTCTGCTTCATTATATTCAATTTAATCAGGTATGGTGTTACCAGATATACAGATAAAAGTACCATCCTCATCCAACTTCAAGGTCGAACAATTAATTTTGTAATTCAATAATGGACGTTTCATGTCTAATTCTATTACTAGATCAAGTTCAAGGTTGGTTTCTAAGGGAAGGTTGTGGTACGATGCATAGGAATGCAATGGCCGCTCTGTTGAAGATTATGCAAATTTTAGTACAATAAGAACGAGTTGTTTTATTGATGGCTTTTAAACTCTTAAGTTAAATCCTTCATGGTAAGCATTTATAATGCGTGGTTAGGGAGTTTAATTGTTTATTACTGCCATCTGACATTGTATATGTCCAGAATATACGTCGACACTTGAGTCTTACGAACTGTCGCAAGTGTGAAAGAATGCATATGGATATTTCAGTCGTAATTACGAACTGTCACAAGTGTGAAAGAATGTCCATGGGCACATGAGGCTTACAAACTGTCGTAAATGTGAAAGAATGTCATCGGCAGATGAGTCTTACGAAATGTCTTAAATGTGAAAGAATACAGTTGGGTACTTGAGTCTTACGAACTATCGTAAATGTGAAAGAATGCCATTGGGTACTTGAGTCTTACGAACAGTTATAAACGTGAAAGAATACTCATTGCTTATAAAATGTGATAAAGGCGAAGTATTAATTGCAGATTTTATTAAAATTTGACGATTAAAGTATTAAATACATGGATATTAAATACTGGCCCCTGCGTCATAATCTAGGTTACATAGGCCAGACAGTTGGTCAGATGCGCATGAATATGGACATCTAAGCATGTCCAAGCTTTTTAATGTATACTTGTTTTGAATTCTTTATCAGGGTAATGGTATCTGTCATCATGATTTAGGCTTTCAAATGCATGCTAATAAACAGGCCAGGCCTACATCAAATCTGTATCTATACTAGTAGCGCTTCAGCATCCTGTCAGTAACAAAGCAGATACAGTTATATAACGGTACCATATAATCACGTTCATTACATATCTGATAATGGGATATGCATAAGTGTGAGTAGTTAATGGGGATCTTATAGGGTCTATGGGATTTATCATTACAGACCCCCTTGGGAACATATAGGGTCTATGTAAATTTAACATGGAGAAAAATCGTGGGAACATATAGGGTCTATGGGAATTAACATGGCCAAAAACCCTGGGACAATATAGGGTCTATGTAAATTTAACATGGAGAAAAATCGTGGGAACATATAGGGTCTATGGGAATTAACATGGCCAAAAACCCTGGGACAATATAGGGTCTATGTAAATTTAACATGGACATAAACCCTTGGGACTGTATAGGGTCTATGTAAAATTGAAACAGGGAGGGTCTCTATTTTTTTTAAAAAAAAAAATAAAATAAAAAAAGGGGTAGGCAATTCAAAGACTATCTCTTTTCGAGAAATATGGCTGGCCCTGAAAAGGGCCTTTGGTTTATGTTAATATGCCCTTAACATAAAGGGCATTTGCGACATCTTCTTGTCCTCAAACTTCGTCTTACAGCAGGGCCATACATCAGAGTCCTCTTGAGGCAACCTTGTCTCTCTATATAGACTCTTCTTATCCACAGGCTGCTGCTGGTCCTGTGGACAACGGTCCACTTGGATCGGACATACATGAGCATGTCCGTCCTGAACATCATTGTTGACACAAGGGTTGAAGATTCAACGTCGGTCCACATGTTGAGGCTCCGAGAATAGGTGAATCAATGCACTGAACTGCGCTTATTTATAGGGACAGGTAGGATTGAAACGGATTGAGTTCATTCACCAATCCGAACACGCGTTACAAAATTCAGCCAGCTGCATCCAATCCGAAGAGAGCAGTCTGTGACGTCACGTAGTCAATATAGATCTGCTAGCGCTTGTGTGCAGTCAATCTATGCGACAGTGATTCAACATGACGGAAACTCAGAAAACGATCCAATGGGGTGCACCAGCAGCGGAGACCGCCCAAGGGAACCCGGACTTACTTTCAGAAGAGGTGAATTGGGATTTTGTGGATTTTCTCTCCTCGCAAGAATTTGTTCCGGAGCCTTCGTTACCTTCTTCATTACCGCAAGTGGAGAATTTTAGACAGAGACAGAAAGAAGAATTGGAGAAATTTATGCAACGACAAAAAGAAGCGGAACAGGCTTTTCTCCTACAGCAACAGCAACAAGAAGAAGAGGTAAGAAAAAAACAACAGCAAGAAGAAGTAGCAGCAAAGAAACAAGAGGGTGAGAATCAAACGGTCACGGTACTGTTGGATATTTTAGCGGAGTTAAGAAGTCTGAAACAAATGTATCAGACTTCTTTATCACGACCGAAGAGAATACGACCTTCCCGAGCTAAACACGTCAACCCTGTGACTAAGCCTACCGTACCACCCTTAGTGATTTCAACCCAATCATTATCATCATCATCAACATTACGCAGTCCAGAAGTAGGCCTTGGCCGTGGCAAAGGCATAAGGCAGTTAAAGTTGATTGCTTAAACTCACCCCTACATCGTAAAGAAAAAAGGCCCTTTTCAGGGCCACCCACATATCTCGAAAAGAAATACAATTTCAATTTGCCAATAACTCAAAAAAAAAAATAAACCCCACCCATTTTTACCCTTATAGTACGTGCCTGTGTATGAGTGCGTGAGTGTAGCTTCTTATTTTAAAATCAAAACTCAAAGACTCTTACCTTATATCATTCATTTATTCTTTTCTCCATTTTTTACAATCCAATTCACAATTCACAACACAACACTTTAATAAAAAGTTCATTGATTTCTTCTTTTCTTCTTGTTTAGTCTCTCTGTTTTTTGAATTTCTTCACCGTCACACTCTTTTCCTCTTCTTCCTCCTCGCTTTCTTCCCTTCTTTTTTTCGTCTCCTGTTTCTTTTTCTTCACCTGTCTGCTTTCTTCCTCTGAAGAATCCCTCTCTTCTTCTGAAGAATCCTTCTTTTCTTCTGACTCCTCTTGTTTCTTTTTTGGGCAATCTGGAGACCAATGTCCTTTTTCTTTACAATAATAACAGGTATCTTTACTTTTGTCTTTTTTAGCTCCTGTTTTTTGACGGTCTGGACACTCTGAAGACCAATGCCCTTTCTTCTGACAGATATAGCAAGTATCTTGACTTTTATCTCGAAAGGAAGGAGAGTAGTCCGTAGGCTGGTCTGAAGAGAATTTTCTAATGACCCCTCGCAAAGCTCTGACGAAACGTTCCATCTGGTTAGTCTCTTCCATCGTTGTGCTCGGCTTGAGAGTGAAATGAATAGTGAAAGGACAAGACACACACCCTTTTATATACGCTGGTCTGCTATGACTATAAAGTAGTTCATGGTGTTTGAACTTGAGTCATTTGACTTTTTGCTTTCAAGATGAAACGATCCCATTCATTCGAGAAGAAAGAAGAAGAAAGTAAGAGGCAGAAACGTGATCTATCGCCTCGTACCAGGGCTGAAATATTGACACAAATTCATGCCAGTGATTTTGAAGAGGACATGAGTGAACCAGAATCCGAACCCTCTAAACCAAGTCCACCACCCTTTGTCAACCCTGAAAAGTACTATTCCATTCGAGAGACGGAAAAGCGCTCCTCTAGAAAATTTAGAACCACGGCTTACAAATACACGGTGAAGTTTAAAGATTTCAAGTCCGAAGTACCGTTAGAGAAAGCAGAAGGGTTCATCACCGGAGTGTGGGATTCTCTGCTCACTGCACTCAAGCGACAATGTCAACCCAAAGAAGACGATCGCTTGAGACTTTCCATACAACACGACGGTTTGAAATCCCCTGTTTGGATCGAGTTTAGCACCCCTGCAGAATTGACCGCTTCCAAAGTCATGGACAAGATTCAACACGTGCAACAATCTAATGACCAGTTTGACATCACCGATGGAAAAGCCACATTGGACATGACCCACGTCTCTCCTCCTCAAGGGACCGGACGCAAAAAGATGTTATTGGTGAACGACCTTCGCAGCATTAAGCGTAGCCTTGTCCAAATTCACAATCCTCATGACCAGATGTGTTTAGCCCGTGCCATCGTGGTGGGACGAACCTATGCCAACAAGAACGACACGGTAGAATGGAAAAGAGACTGGGAGAACATTCGACAATCGGACCGAGCCAAACAACGAAGTGAAGCAGAACTCCTGTTACGAAAAGCTGGCATGTCCAAAGACACACCCTGTGGCATTCCTGAGATGCAAAAATTGCAAGATGCCCTAGCTCCACGATACACTTTGAAAGTGCACCCTCAAGAAGTGCGCGGGTCTCTGTTGTTTCGAGGGCAAGATTTTAAGGACGGAAAATACATTCATGTTTATCATCACGATGACCATTTCGATACCATTACCAGTATCACCGGATTCCTGGGATACGGTTATTACTGTGAGAAATGTGACCATGGTTATAATAATCGAGAGCAACACAAGCATTGTGGATCGAAATGCTCAGGATGTTTGGCCTCTTCACCCTGTCTGAGCGAAGAACCAGTGCCTTGTTCAACT
Organism: Sinohyriopsis cumingii; assembly: GCA_028554795.2. Classification (NCBI taxonomy): domain Eukaryota; kingdom Metazoa; phylum Mollusca; class Bivalvia; order Unionida; family Unionidae; genus Sinohyriopsis; species Sinohyriopsis cumingii. The sequence continues at coordinate 127,720,146 of CM068827.1, forward strand.
TGTCTGCGCACGTTTGTCAGCCCTACCTGTTACCAACAACATCTGAAAACGCAAGGTTCACAGCAGAAATGTGCTTGTCAACTCCTGAGATTGTGCCCTACGTGTGGACAAGGCATACGTACCAATAGTACCAAGGCACACGTATGTCCAGGAAAAAAGAAATGTCACATTTGTCACCACATCGTGGACTTGGAACACCAATGTTACGTGCAAAAATACCAACCCCCACCAGAGAAAGAGGACGGTCACAAGAAGAAAGGCAATTTCATCTTTTTCGATTTCGAATGCATGCAAGAGACTGGCATTCACATTCCTAATTTCTGCGTGGCTCATCGAGCGTGCGAGAAGTGCATTCAAGAACCTATCTTCAGTCATTGCCCTCACTGCAGCAAGATTCCTGGAGGGCGTGAAAAAATCTTTCGGGGGCCAAACACGTTAGCCGATTTTGCCCAATGGGTCTTAGACCCCATCGACAAGACGTGGAGCCAAGAGGACATCGGACTTTACGGAGATTGTCATCGTCATGCCACGGTGATGGCTCACAATTTCTCCGGATACGATGGACAGTTTCTTCTCAGATACTATACGGAACATGGCACCGAACGTCCTAAAGTGACTTTGAACGGAGCCAAAATCATTTTCATGCAAGTGGGACAAGTACAGTTTAAAGATTCGATGAGCTATTTGGCCATGCCTTTGAGTCGAATGCCTAAAACGTTTGGAATGACAGAAATGGCTAAAGGGTACTTTCCACACTTTTTCAATACGGAAGCCAATCAACACGCCGTTCTACCCCATTTACCTGAGGCTCACTATTACGACCCCGACAACATGCGTACCGAACAACGAGAAGCTTTCTACGCTTGGTACCAGGCTCATGCCTCTGACCCCTTCGACTTTCAGGAAGAAATGCTAAAGTATTGTCGTTCCGACGTGGACATTTTACGGCGTTGCTGTGGAAAATTTCGAGAACTGTTCATGGAACACGGAGGGGTCGATCCTTTGAAAGAAGCTTGCACCATTGCCAAAGCGTGTTCCTTAGTGTATCGACAACGATTCATGCCTGAAAACACCGTGGCTGTCATCAGTCCTCAAACGACCCACTATGTCAAGCGTCAATACTCGGTCAAAGCCCTACGTTGGTTACATTACTTGTGCGACAAGGAAGACAAGTGGATTCAGCATGCCCGCAACGGAGGGGGCGAAAAGACCATCGGAACGTATTCGGTCGATGGCTGGGACTTAGAAAACCCCAAGATCGTGTACGAGTTTAACGGTTGCTTATTTCACGGATGTCCCGTTTGTTATCCTGACCGTGGCACTAAAAATCAGTTTTTGCAACGAACCATGGAAGACTTGTACCAGGACACTTGTCAGCGACGCCTAAAGTTAGAACAGGAAGGATACCAAGTGGTGGAAATGTGGGAACACGAGTACGATCACCGTATGAAAACCGATCCCGAGTTTAAACGTCTCGTGGAAAGTTACCAGTTCATGGACCCGCTGAACCCGAGGGATAGTTTGTACGGAGGAAGGACCAATGCCACCTGTTTGCTGTACCAAGCCGACGAAGAGAACGGAGAAGAAATCAAATACTTGGACGTGTGTTCGCTGTATCCCTACGTGTGCAAATATTGTCGCTTTCCTGTAGGGCACCCGCAATTGTTCACGGAACACATCGACCTGGTCAACATTCGACAATACGAAGGCTTGATCAAGTGTAAAGTTTTGCCTCCCACGAACCTATACCATCCCGTCTTACCTCACCATTGTCAAGGCAAACTGATGTTTCCTTTGTGCCGTACTTGTGCCGAAACGTGCAACCAAGACCAGCCTTGTCATCACAGCCAGGAAGAACGGGTCTTGACGGGAACCTGGGTCAGCGTAGAATTGTTCAAAGCTATGGACATGGGATACCAACTGTTAGAAGTGTACGAAATTTGCCACTTTCCCAAGACACAACAATACCACAAGGGTGACCCTACTCAGAAAAGCATTTTCGCAGACTACGTGGATGCCTTTTTGAAACTGAAGCAAGAAGCCAGCGGCTATCCTTCCTGGTGTCACACTCCCGAAGACCAAATACAATTCAAAGAGAAATACTACGAACAAGAAGGCATCACTTTAGACCACATCGAGAAAAACGAAGGCAGGCGATCGTTTGCCAAAGTGATGTTAAATTGCTTGTGGGGTAAAATGGCACAACGCCCGTGTTTACCCAAGACGGAATATTTGACAGAACCTTCCCGCTACTTCCAGATGATTCACGACAAAACCAAATTCATGAAACACGTGGACGTCGTTCGCGAGGATTTGATCTTAGTCAATTACGAAGAAGATCTGGACTTTGTACAAGACGACCCCTTTGGAAATGTCATCATTGCGGCTTACGTGACAGCCCATGCTCGCTTAAAATTGTACGAAGCTTTAGAACTGTTAGAAGAACGCGTCCTGTACTTTGACACGGACAGTTGCATTTACATCCATCACCCGATTCAACATCACCCTGACATCGAAGGAGACCGTTTAGGAGCCTGGACAGACGAGCATCCCGACGACAAGATTCTAAGTTTCGTCAGTGGCGGTCCCAAAAATTACGGCTACGAATACCGGGACAAACAAGGAGAAGTGCACACGACGTGCAAAGTGAAAGGACTGACTCTGAATCATCGTACCAGTCGTGTGGTCAACTTTGGGGTATTGAAAGAAGCCTTGCAATCGGAAGAGGATGGAAACTTTAAAGTGACCACTTACCAACCGAACAAGATTGTACGTTTACCCACTCACCACATCGTCAGTCGACCTCTGGAAAAAGTTTATCAAATCGTGTACCAGAAGCGAGTTCGACTTCCCAATCATTTCACCTTACCGTACGGTCACGTCGGTATTGGTCTGTATATAAAAAGGAACCCTAGGCAAGATCGATAGTTCATTGTGACTACCAAGACCGAGCAAACAAGATGAATACTTTGAAAGAGACATCGTTCCAGTTTGGGGATTGTAAAAAAGTTGTATCTTCCTCTAGTGTGACTAATACTGGATGGATAAGACCCAGGCATTGCGACGGAAAATGTCCGGAAGGAAACTGCGATTGTCCATGTGGTTACCATTGTAATTGCGTAACGGAGTTTGCAGACGAGTGCGATTGTGAGCCTTGCGATGGGACCGATGCTGTACGTTGTGACCTGAGCGATGCCGTAAAGCATCATGGGAACTTTAGTACCCCTACCCCTATCATGGAAAGTGATGCTGTGCGTGTCAAACCTGTCGGATGCGAAAGTGATGCCGCTCGTCCTCTTGGACATTTTACTGGGTTTCGTTTTAAAGGGGAATGTTCACCTTCACGTCTACCCCCCTACGGATGTCATCCAGCCTTGAGCAAACTCCTGCCCATGTCACTCAACCCTCATCGAAACGAACCTGTGAAAAACGAATATTCGTTTCCTGTGCGTTTGTCGGAATACTGCGACTTTGAAAATCGTCTTCAATCGTTCAAAGGAAAATGGCCAAAGTATCTGGGAGGACCGACCCCCGAAGAATTAGCCAGAGCCGGATTTTTCTACTTGGGCGAAGGAGATAAAGTCAGGTGCTTCAGTTGCGATGTGACACTTCACCACTGGGAACCGCAAGATTCGGCCTACGTAGAACATGCTCGATGGTCACCGAATTGTCATTACTTACCCTTAGTGGGACCGAGACATTGAAGTAACTTCTTACCATAATAATCTGTTCATGGATACTTTACAAGAGAACATTCGTGCTTTGCCTGTGGAGTTGACAGAACGCATTTACCGAGAGCTGGTCAAAATACAAGTGAAACGTAAAGAACAATTGCATCCGTTACGTCACCGGTGTTTGAACCACTGGTACCTGAAGGCTATACAAGGATTGATTCAATTGAAAGTGTTCCATCGGACAGACATTGATCAACGATCCTCTAGTTTTAAAAAGGATTGGTTTGGTATGGACGATTCTACCTACATCATTGTAAACGTACTGCATCGAATTCCAGAGGAAGAGTTAACGAATTACCAACATCTTGAACACAATGTCAACTTAGTGAAAGAGGAAACTTCTGAACGAATTGTAATGTGTAGATTAGTGACTCAACGATTTAAATTTGACACTGAAGTGAAACCATGTTTGTGCAAAGAGTACATTTCTTGTGTCAGACCAAAGAGGATTTAGTATGACCTATTCATGGATACTTTGCTAGAGAACATTCGTGCTTTGCCTGTGGAGTTGAGAGAACGCATTTACCGAGAGCTGGTGAAAATACAAGTCAAACGTAAAGAACAATTGCATCCGTTACGTCACCAGATCTTTAACCACTGGTACCTGAATGGTATAAGAGAACTGATTCGTCAGAAATTGTTTCAGTGGTCAGACCTTGTTCAACACTTTGAGTTAGTGAATGATCGAAATGTTCATTATTTTGGTTACTTCGAGATTCACCTACAGCAATACATTGAGGAAGACAAGTTAAAGGATTATCAACATATTTTACGTGGAATCTACTTAGAGGAAGAGGAAACTTCTAAACGAACTCTGAAGTTTCGGTTACAGTATGCAAGATTTAGATTCCCTACTGGAGAACGAAGATCTCTGGCTAGAAAGTACGTGTATTGTTTCCGAAACAAAGAGACTATAAAAACAGGCTGCCATGCCACGACTTATGTCACATGTCATCCAACAGATTCCGTGGAAGGAACTCAATGACCATATTCAAACCGTGGATCATTACCATCGATTATTACAAGAACTGTATCCATTCAATTTTGGACGACAAGTGGTATGTGTCTTAGTGACTTGTTTTTTGGGATTTCGTTTACCAGCCGATTCTTTGTGGACTCTTTACGATCAGTACTTACCACATCCATGGCCTTAAATGGTCACGAAAAACTCCTTTTGCTCAAAGCCTTGCGTTTTCATCTGGATACTTCTCGACCTCTACGGGAAAAAAAGATTCGTCAACTTTTAGCTACCCAAGACGTGTATGACGATGTGTGTGTAGCTTGTGACTTACATCCCCATTGGACAGATGTCCGTGCCTGGAAAGAATGGGATTTTGAGGCTTGGACCCAAGAAGTGGCCCAGTATGCACGAGAGTTGTTCAAGGAAAAAAGTTACTTTTCAACCCGTGTTAGTGACGGTGCCAGAAGAACCCGTCACCCAGGACAGGACTGTCGTGGACAGACCTGAAAGACCCTTTCGGGAGGACACTTGTGTGACCTTACCCCCTGTTGAACTGGTTAGAACATTACCCAAAAGATGTGATTGTTGTACACACACTTGTGTTTATTCCACGTTCATCGTTATCATGTGCCTTTTATCCTTGTACTTAAGCCTTTGGCTTTTATGTATTTTTGTCTTTCGTATTCATGTTTGATAAAAAACATTCAATAAACGTGTTCTGAAAAAGTATATAAACTCTTGTCTTGTTCGTTTTCGTGTCACAAGTGACATTTCTCACACCATGGCTACCTCTGCTGTCTCTGCTCCCTCTTCCTCTACTGTCAAAGTCATCGACGAACACTTAGATCGTGCCAGTTGGGAGGCTTTGTATCTTCGCCATCCCTTTAACATGCTCATTGCTGGACCTAGCGGTTCAGGCAAAACCGAATTCGTCAAACGTTTGATCGAACATAAACATCATTTGATCGATCGGCCACCTCAACGGATCGTGTGGTGTTACAAAGAGTGGCAATCGGCGTACAGCCTCTTGCGAGAAAGTCAAGGCGATTCCATCGTGTTTGTGGAAGGCATTCCTAAAGAAGACGACGGCATCGTCTCTGACTCCCGTCAAACCCATTTGGTCATTTTCGACGACATGTTAGGAGAAGACGAAGAAGAAATTAAATTGTGGTTCACGCGCAAAGGGCATCACCGTAATGCCAGTGTCATTTACATCACCCAAAATTTGTTTCAACAAAGTAAAGCCCATCGCACCATCAGTCTCAATGCGCATTACGTGGTCTTGTTTAAAAGCCCTCGAGATAAATCGCAAGTGCAAGTCTTAGCCAAACAGTTAGGAACGCCTTGGCTGACTCAGGCGTACGACGATGCCACTCAAACGCCACACGCCTATTTACTCGTCGATTTGAAACCTACGACCCCCGAGGATTTGCGATTTCGTACCCACTTGTTTCACCACTGGTGCCAAGACGGAGGGCCTGTCCTGTACACGTCTCCGTCCTCGACTTCATTTCACTCCCCATCAAAAAATCTATAAAAACCTCAGACCCTTTTTCGTCTGTCTCACACAGTGTGAACATGACGTCCCTTCAGTCGCATCTTCCCGTCAAATTGATTCGTGCCTTGTATGGCATCAGTCGAGAAAAAAAATCCACAAACACGAGCCCGTGTCTTAGAAGCTAGTCTCAAAGAAGTCTTACGATGGTTCACGGTGACGGCACGTCAATTACTCCAAGGAATCATTCAGATTCCTCATCAAACCCAACGCTTTTTCGATCGAAACAAAGTCGCTTTGGTCCAACTGGCCGATCCCCGCATCGACACTCAAACCAAAAAACAAATCATTTTGAAACCTGGAGGGAGCGGTACTCTAGGAGGGGTCATCATTCGCTCACTCTTAAGATGGGATCCTAATGCCCCCAAAGTTATCCCCAAGACAAAAGTCCAACGAAGCCCCAAGAAGAAAAAGAAAAAGACCAGGTCCCCAAGAAGAATAACTTCTCCAGTGGCAGGACCCTCCTCTTACCAGACACCACCACCCCGGAAAAAGAAAAGAAGCCCCCAGAAAAAGAAACAGAGAAAAAGCCCCCAGAAAAAGAAAAGTCCACAGAAGAAAACTAGTCGCAAGAGAGGCACTTCGGCCAGGACGCAACCTTACACTCGCAAACCACGACCTGCCACGGCAGTGACTGCGTCTCCGGCATCCTCACGTTCATCCACTTCTCCGTTGATGACACCCAGAACTGAAGAGTACTTGGAGACGTTGATCACACCAAGAACATCTCCGTTGATGACCCCCAAAAGAACTTCCCCAGTGGCAGGACCCTCCAATTTAGTGGCAGTGGCTGCTGCTCACAAAGTACCTTCTCCCAAAATCAAAGTCCAAGAAAGATCGGGCATGTTACAAAGTTTACTGGATTTGTCCAAGCAAGAACTGGCTCGATTTAGTCCGTTGCGTACCCCTGCACGACGTGTCATGCCTGTCCTCAAACTGATAAAACGTAAAGACAATCAGTGGCGACGCGTTCCAGTATAAAAAGAGCCTGTGACCAAGTCGGGGTATCAGTGAACTTGTAAAAAAGATGTCACCTCCAAGAAGCCACAAAAGAAAGAGACAAAGGCAGACGCGTCATCCGACAAAGCGCTTAGCCAAGCATCGACATTACCCTAAGAAAAGACACAGTCGTTCCAAGAAAAAGAGGCGTCAACAAAGGGGAGGATTCCTTGGTGATTTTGGGAAAAACATTGTCACCTTTATGACAAAGCGATAGTCCCAAAAAAAAGATAAAAGGGTGTGCGTTAAGTCATCGACGTTAGTGTCTGTTCGGTGAATGCCCCGGAACCACAAGCAAAAAATGTCACCCTCCAGAAAACCCCAAGGAAAGAAAAGGAAACGACTGCCACCACGTTTAGCTAAACATGGGGACATGTTATCTGTCCTGTCCAAAGCTTCTTCACCCCTACGAAAAAAACTCATTCAAACGGCCTCCAAAGAGGTCATCGATACCGTGTGCGAATGTTGTTTGAACGTTTTGAAAGGCACGATCCCTTTGTCCAAACACCAGAAACAATGCTTAGGCAAACATCGTCACGTTCTTCGCCAAATGGTTCGAAAGAAAATTCCCATTCGTCAAAAAAAGAAGATGTTGGTCCAACGTGGAGGCATTTTACCTCTCTTGTTAGGCCCCATACTGAAAGGAGTCTTGGGAACCATGTTGGGAGGACTGGTGGGAGCAAGATAAAAAGGCCCTCGGAAGTCCCAAGATCTCAGAATCGACCCCTGACAACCCCATGGAAGGACGAAAACTAGCTTTAGTGCCTTACAAACGATGGATGGAATACCATCGGTGGCAAGAACAACGCACCCCTCATTTACCTCCCAATCCCCATTTGAGCGAGATGTCCCAGTTACAACACGAATTGCAATCCTTGATGGATCGCCAAGATTTGTCCGAAACAGAAAAATCGCAAAAGTACGGTCAACTCTTGCAACGACTACAACTCTTTCACCAGAAAGCTTTAGACGAAACAGCTCTACCCACTTTGAAAGATTTTAAGGCCTTGATGAAAAGTCCAGCACCATCACCAGTACCAGTACCAGTTCCACCACTACCCGTGACCAAGACAGAAAAAGGAAAAGAAGAAGAAGAAGAAGGGTTTCAAACTCCACCAGAAAAAGTACGCAAGTTAACAACACCACCTACCTCCAGAATTGGATGGATTAAAAAGATGATGGCCACCCCTTCTTCCTCACAAGAGAAAAAGAAAGTGAAGACAGAAGTGAAACAAGAACCGATATCCCCTGCTCAGACATCCTCCTCTTCAACACCTATTGCCGGTCGCACACGCAAAGCCTTGCAATCCAAGAAAATACCCCAAGAGAAAAAGAGTAGCCTCTTCCAAGAGTGGGTGCCTTATTAAGACACCAATCAACACAAAAAAATGGAAAAAGTCTTAGCTAGCATTTACTACGATCCCTCGCATCCTGCAGGTTACGCAGGAGTTCAAAAATTGTATCGTGCTGCCAAAACGCGACTGAAAAGTCTCCGTTTACCTCAAGTGCAACGATGGTTACAAGAACAAGCTACCTACACTTTGCACAAACCCATTCGACGCAAGTTTGCCAGAAGTCGCACCCGAGTGGAAGGCATCGATCATCAATGGCAAGCCGATTTAGCCGATGTCTCTCATTTGGCCAGCTACAGTCGTGGCTACAAATATCTGTTTTGTGTCATCGACGTCTTTTCCAAATTTGCCTGGGTCGTGCCCTTGACTTCCAAATCCAGCAGCGAGTTAGTGCGAGCCTTGCAACGAGTGTTGAAACAAAGTGGCCGTCACCCTCTTCGATGGCAAACGGACAAAGGCACCGAATTTCTGAACCAAGCTTTCCAAAAAGAATTAAAGAAACGTGACATTCATTTTTTTACCACCGAGAATCCCGAAACCAAAGCCAGCATCGTGGAGCGTTTTCAACGCACTTTGAAAGAACGCATGTGGAAATATTTTACGCATCACCACACTCTGAAGTACATCGACATCTTACCGCACCTGGTGCAAGCGTACAACCAATCTTACCATCGAAGCATCGGACGTGCCCCGCAAGACGTGACTCCCGACAACGAAGTGTTGGTGTTTGAGCGTCTGTTCGGTACGTCCCCGACGAGGGCTGTCCCCAAGAAAAGTGGAGAGTTGGCCGTAGGAGATTGGGTGCGCATTGGCAAAACCAAACGCACTTTCGACAAAGGTTACTTACCTAACTGGACGACCGAATTGTTTCGCATCACTGGACGAGTGCATGGCCGTCATCCTGCCGTCTATAAATTGGAAGACATGAACGGAGAAGTGCTCAAAGGAACGTTTTATTTGCCCGAGTTACAACGTGTCACCAAAAAAGAAGACGACGTGTACGACATCGAAAGCATTCTCGAACGCAGAACCCGTAAAGTGGGTAAACGACGTGTCAAAGAAGTCAAAGTACGTTGGAAAGGATATCCACCCAGTTTCGATTCTTGGATCGACGCTTCGCAAGTCATCGACTATAAAAAGAAGTGACCATCATGCCCTTTCACACATCAGACGCAGCTACGTCGACCAATCCTCCTTCACCTAGTTCTTCTGTGCAAGATTTACAAAAACAACCCTTGTGGGTGTGGTGTGGAGAACGTGTGCCTAAAACGCAAATCGTCTTTTTCTGCCAAATCTTCGTGGTGTATTGTGTCATCGGGGCAGCCATCGCCAATTTGAGTTTGCAACAAGGAGACAAACAATTGTGGACCATTTTATTGAGCAGTTGCATCGGTTACCTGCTTCCCAATCCCTCCCTGAAATTCTCCTCGAACGGGAACGTTGTGTCCAGTGCCAGTGCCAGTCACCACTCCAACAACAACCACAACCAGAACCCCATTTTGGGCGGAGACACACCTCTGACGTCCAGTAATATCCCCTCGGACAGCCACAGAACTCTGGAATTATGAGTCACCAAAACCAATTTTACTTAACCTTACCCAGTGACAGTTCCATGGAGGTGTTTCCCCACAACACGTTGTGCTGTTACACGGCTAAATTACCTCAAGCCATCCCCTTAGATCACGAAGCCCATTGGGAAGTGGCTTTAGTAGAAATGATTCACCCTACACAAATCCAAAACATCACCGAAAAACAAAACACTTTTGACGTCGAAATCCTGAACCAACAATTACAAGAAGCCATGACTGACATCGGGTTTTCAGGGATCACAAGACCAGCCAGCAAACCAGCCTTCAGTATCTACACCTTGAAAATTCCAGCAGGGTTTTATTTTAGTGGCCAACATTTGGTGGACACTATTGTGGACAGGTTCGAGTTCACCTTTGGCAAAGCCCTGAACAGAGCCAAAAAAAGTGTCACCCTGGAGTACCATAAAGTGGCTCGTCGCTTACTGATGAAATTTTCAGATACGGACACATTGTCCTTCAGGTTCAATGGTAGTTTGTTTCAAATTTTGGGTGGACATTCAACAATGGTCACAAACAATTTGAGCCCCAAGATCAACAGTAATATGGATTTTTACAGAGCTTTTGGAAAACCGGTAGAACTGAACCAAGGACTGAATTTAATGTTCGTGTACTCCGATGTGGTGGAGTACAACGTGGTGGGACACACCTCTGTGCCATTACTGCGTGTCATTCCTTTCAAAGTGGATTCTACCACGAACACTGACGAGGAAGGTGGAAACACTTACCACGTCCACCGCGAATTTGTACATCCTCATTATTTACCCGTCAGCAAGTCGTATTTGGACACGGTCAACATTACTATAAAAGGAGATTTGGGACAAAATATTCCATTCACCAAAGGAAAAGTCACGGTGAAACTCCATTTTCGAAAACGGTTCTCTCACGACTCGTAAGTAAGTCATGTATCCAGTGTACCGAGGGGTTGCACGACAGCGAGGACACGGTTTAGGAGATATGTTAAAATCGGCCTTTCGTTCGGTGGTCCCGGTGTTGAAACCGATGGTGACACGCGGATTGCACGCCTTGAAAGATGCGGCACTGACGCAAGGCAAAGAATTTCTCCAAAATGTCATCATCGACAAACAAAACCCTAAAGAAGCCTTCATGAGGGCAGGCAAAAATGTCTTGCTGCAAACGGGCAAAGACATTTTAGGCCGACGAGACACACCTATAAATGCCCTGCACGCTACCGAGTCAGGCATTCAGCAAGGACAAGGCAGAAAGAGACGACGAAGAAAACACCCTTTCACCAGACTTCAAGCGAGAAAGGCCAAGAAAAGAAGAACCGTTCGAGACTTAGACGTTTTCGATTATTGAAACACAGAAAAAATGATGCACCGAGAGTCTTGCGCCTGTTCCAAGACGGAACTGGATCTGTTTGCCATGCCCCCCACCATGATGACGATGCAAGAATCCCAGTGGGTGGAATTTCATCCCGTCTCCTCATTGACCGATTCCGCTCCCATCGAGTTTGAAATCAAAGGACAACCCGAAGATTACATCGATCTGAATAGCAGTTACTTGTACTTGAAAGTCAAAGTTCTAGATAAGGATGGAAATGATATAGACACTGAGCCAGTAGCTCCCGTCAACAATTTCATGCATTCCTTGTTCAGCTCAGTGGACTTGTACTTGAATAACAAACTAGTCAGTAGCAGCATGGATACTTACCCTTACCGTGCCTACCTGGAAAATCTCTTGACGTACGGAATAGATGCCAAGGATAGTCATCTCAATGCTTGCGTGCTATGGGAACCTGACGAAGCGGGCGAATTTGATAAAACAGGTCTTGAAGTTGACCCCAAATCAAAAACAACCACCAATGAGGGATTTGTAGAACGAAGAAAGAGAATCATGGGAGTCAACCAAAGTTTAGAACTGATGGATCGTTTGCATTTGGACATATGGTTGCAAGAAAAATATTTGCTGAACGGGGTGAATGTTCGCCTGAGACTGAATCGTAGCAGTACCGCTTTCCATTTAATAGCTGACAGTGCCGATTACAAAACCAAAATCGAAGAAGCCAGACTCTACGTACGCCGTGTGGAAGTGTTACCTAAAGTAGGTAACGACATCAGTCAGACGTTGAGCAGAACGACCGCCAAGTATCCCATACGACGCGTGGAAGTGAAAACTTTCACTATTCCTAGGGGACAGAAATCCATGATCGAAGATCATCTGTTCCAAGGACAGCTACCCAAACGTTTGATCGTTGGCATGGTCTCGAATGAAGCCTTCAACGGAGCCTTCACTAAAAATCCTTTCAACTTTCATCACTTCAACGTGAAGAAAATCGAAGTCAGTCGTGATGGCAAGTCCTTGTGTACCCGACCTTTCGAACCCGACTTTGAGAAGAAGAATTACTTGAGATCGTACTTGTCCCTGTACGAAGCCTCGGGTCAGTTAGGAACCAACACCAGTCACGGTATTACGTACGACGATTATGACGGAGGCTATGCTTTGTGGGCTTTCGATTTCACTCCAGACCAAGGCAGCGACGAGGGACATTTCCACCCTATAAAATCCGGCCAGATTCGTGTGGAAATTCAGTTTGGAAACCGAACCCCTGAAGATGATGTAACGTTGAACGTCATCCTGTATGCAGAATTTGATAATACCATAGAAATCAACAGTTTGAGAGAAGTCATTCTAGATTATTAGAAACCATGGAAGACTGTTATCCCTCTTTACAAAGTGGAGAAACTTTGGAGACGGAATGTGAGGAGATCGTGGAAGAAGGATCCCAAGACAAAGACGAAGAAGTTGTCATGATGAAGTCAAGATGGCCAGAACAAGAAGCCCATTTAGTCTCCTGTTTTGCCAAACACTTGGTCGACAAAATGACGGAATTGATCAAGAAAAATTGCTATGGATGTCAAAACGATCATCCCAGTCAAATTCAACACGATAAATGCCTGATGTTAAGTCAAGAAGAAAAATTGGACGAGTATCTGGACGAAGCTTGGAGTCTCATCTCAAACAAAGACGTGTTGCACCAGTGGTATAAAGACTTGCGTGAGCATTCTTGTCCACCATTAACCACTCAAGAGATCCATCGTATCGAAGCTCTCCTGAATCAGAGTGAGGAAACAGAACGAATAACCGTTTATTCGTCAGACATTTTCAAGCAAAAAGTCAGGATCGAATTGACGACTTATTATTACCTGTGAAGAAGAAAAAACACAAATCAATGGATACCTGGGAACTTTATTACCTTTTGAACCACAGTTCGTATACGTCTTCTTGGAATCCTGTCGTCTGTGCTAAAGATGAACTCCCTCATCGCAAACCTAAAGACCATCAAGCTTACGTGATCAACACGGACGACAGTCATCTCCCAGGAACCCACTGGGTAGCCGTCTACTTTCCTCAAGAAGGCTGTGTGGAATATTTTGATTCGTACGGATTGCCCCCTTTGGAAGACGATATCATCGACTTTATGAGAAGAAATGCTCAAACCACCCGATTCAATAATGTGAAATTACAAGGCACAGATTCCTTGGTGTGTGGACAGTACTGTGTGTATTTTCTGCATCATCGCAGCCTGGGCTATTCCTTAGAACATTTAGTGACTCATTTCGATCCTCGTTCTTCTGCTAGAAACGATGTGAAAGTAGATCGATGGTTTTGTGACCATTATGCTTATCTTTTGTCTCAAGCAAGGAAACGTAGTGTCCATCAATGGCCTAATGATTTCCAACAGTGGAAATCACAATTTCATTCACAACGTTGTCAGCCCTGTTTAAAGTAGATTGAGAAAAAAATGTTAGTGATTTGAAAAAATATGGTTTGATGTTATAGTGTTGGATTATTGTTAAAAATGTTAGAGTTGTTGTTTAGTGTTAAGTGATTTTTGAATAAAAAATGTTGTGTTTTGAAAAAATGCTTTTGTCTTTTGTTTAGCTATAAGAATGTTGAATTGATGCTCTTTCATTTCTTACTATCCCTCTCATGACAATCACTGAACGTTGCGAATCGAAAATCGTGTGGGGGATGTTTTCCTTCACGTCCGCGCTTTGACTTTAAGAACCGGGGTTGTTTCCAGTCTAACCATCCATTGTCGACTCATCCTCCTACGAAGATGTGCTCCAAACTAGCTAAGCTCAACGAAGCCTACGTGAATTTGCATAGGGTCAGACACAGTCTGATACCGAAGCCAGAAGAAATAGAGAATGTGAGAATGTTAAAAATCACTGAAGACCTGATAGAAGAGCTCTTCAGAGAAGAAGTGAACAGGGAAAAAGAAGAATGGACGGAGAAGTACAGACTTCAGAGACAGCAGCAACAGCAGCAACAACAGCAACAGCAGCAACAACCTGAAGCTGACAGAGGCTTTGTCGATTGTCGTATCGACACCAAAGAGTTCTTCTTCTCTTTCCGAAGAAGCAGACCTATCGCCAGAAAGTCTATCCTCAGAGGACATCGCATTCTTAGAAACTAAAAAAGAATGCCATAGCAAACAAAAAAACAGCCCTTTTCAGGGCTACCCCAATACTCTAGAAAAGAAGTAACGATCGATTTGCCAATGTGTGTAGGTAGAGTAGTGTGAAAATAAACACTAACTCTTTATTGATAGTGAAAGTGTATGTGTTGGTGTGTTTGTGTTTGTAAGAGCTCAAGTAAGTTGGTGTGGATAGTAGATTAAAATGATATCTTTTCTTAGTGTTTGAGGTGTATATTTGGAGTGAGATTGAATTGCTTTGCGTATGTGGATAGTCTATTGAAGTGATTTATAAAAAAAATTTAAAATAGTGATGGGTAGCATAAAAAGTAAGTGAGTGTTTCTTTTAGGTCCGCGCTGTGTTGTTTTTTTGGTCATGATCTAGGTAAGATGAATTTTATGTTATTAGGGGGATGTTTTCCTTCACGTCCGCGCTTTCAGTATAAATTGAAACTCGTTCGGCAGTCCAGCTACCCTTGTTGATTGATCAACACCAAAAAATGAACACGAAACTTGAGAAACTGTTGGAGCTTCATGTGCATCTGGAATATGCCAGGCACATATTAAATGAACTGGCCGCGGAAGCCATTGTCGAGGAGGGAAGGATAAGAGAGGAGGAAAGAAGAAACAAAGAAGAGGAGGAGAGAAGATATAAAGAAGAAGAAGAAGAAAGAAGATATAAAGAGGAAAGAAGAAACAAAGAAGAGGAGGAGGAAAAGGAGAGAAGAAATTTCAAAATCCCAGAGAGCGAAAATTGGGATTCTGAAGCGACATATCCTGTCTCTGCTCTCTCCCCCCAAAAGGTAAAAAGTAACTGGGGGATAAGATGTGTATGTGGCGCCAGGCCTGGAAGGTGCCACCATTAACCAGGTGTCCATGAAGTTCCAAACAAAACAGCCCTTTTCAGGGCTACCCAATACTCTAGAAAAGAAATAACGATCGATTTGCCAATGTGTGTAGGTAGAGTAGTGTGAAAATAAACACTAACTCTTTATTAATAGTGGGAGTGTATGTGATTGTGTGTTTGTGTTAGTAACTAATAAAGTAAGTTTGTGTGAATAGTAGATTATGGGTTTCTTTATTGTTTCTTAGCGTATGTGGAGAGTATAGTTTGGGTTATATTATATGAAATGAGAAAAGTGGGGATGTTTTCCTTCACGTCCGCGCGTTGTTGGGTCATGATCTAGGTAAGATCGATTTTATGTTTTTTAGGGGGATGTTTTCCATCACGTACGCGCTTTCACTATAATAACCCACAGTGTTCGTTGTTCAAACCATTCTGCAAAGAATAAAAAGAAGATGGCGTCAAACCAAATCGACAAAATTCAAACCTTGCAAGACGTTTTAGACAACTTAGGAATAATGGAACAGATGCTATTAAGACTGGTTGAAGACCATTATTCCTATAGTCCCCATCGTGTGAAGATGGAAATTAATAACTTAAGGAAAGCAAAGGACAAGATTAGTGGTGTCATGAAAGAGATCAAGGAGGAGAAGGAGGATGAAGAGGAAAGAATAAGAATACGCAAATGGAACGAAAAGATTGAAAAAGAAGAAGAAAATGAAAAGAGGAAGAAAGAAGAGGAGGAAGAGAAGAAGAAAGAAGAGGAGGAGAAGAAAAAAAAGAAAGAGAAGAAGAGTGTAGGAGATAAAATAAGAACTTGGTGGAGGAAAAGAAGAAATTAGAAGAAGAAGAAGAAGAAGAAGAAGAAAACCCAAAGGCCCTTTTCAGGGCCAGCCATATTTCTCGAAAAGAGATAGTCTTTGAATTGCCTACCCCTTTTTTTATTTTATTTTTTTTTAAAAAAAAATAGAGACCCTCCCTGTTTCAATTTTACATAGACCCTATACAGTCCCAAGGGTTTATGTCCATGTTAAATTTACATAGACCCTATATTGTCCCAGGGTTTTTGGCCATGTTAATTCCCATAGACCCTATATGTTCCCACGATTTTTCTCCATGTTAAATTTACATAGACCCTATATTGTCCCAGGGTTTTTGGCCATGTTAATTCCCATAGACCCTATATGTTCCCACGATTTTTCTCCATGTTAAATTTACATAGACCCTATATGTTCCCAAGGGGGTCTGTAATGATAAATCCCATAGACCCTATAAGATCCCCATTAACTACTAGTGTGTGAAATTTTTATATTGTCACAGTGGCAATAAAAGTGATATATTCAAATGTGTCGATATTACATCAAGAACTATATTCTTGTCCCATTTTGAAAATATATCTGCCTAAGATAAGATAATGTATAGTTTCTTTAATCTCTCTCCCCCCCATATATATATATATATATATATATATATATATATATATATATATATATATATATATATATATATATATGCATGCATACTTTTGTATCACAGATCATAAATTAATTGTACATACTGCACACTAAACGTTATGAGTATATTGTATCTGCACCAGTCACAAAAGTGCATAAAAACAAACTCCAATCCACCACCTGTAGGTTTCAAAATTAGTTTCTTTACAAAAATGTACAACTTGAATCATACGATCATGAAAGTTTTGACAGACCATAAGCGCCCACATAGATTTCGCCTCAAAACATTATTTTGGCTTACAATCGTAAAACTTAATAGCTGACCTCTACTGTCTGTCCCCTTCTCTAAAAATCTGTCCCCTTCTCTAAAAAAATCCAAAGCAATAATACTGCGGACGCCCTGTAATAGTCTGAACTTACCACGACCTGTCTCTCATCGATATTTGCAGTCACCTACTGTAAAATGTACCTTATAAACTCTATGACAAGTAGTACAAGTTTAAAGGCAAACCTTTGGAATTAAAATAACATTAACACTGGTTAACTATAGATTTTAACTTCATTAAGCTGATAAATATATTTGTATACATTTGAGAAATCTTGCATTGGTTGAGTTTAATGAAGTGTCAATTGGAGATCGGGTGTACACTGTCACTGAAGAAGACCGCCAGCTTCTCAAGGCCACAAAAATAACTAATAGAAACGTTAAACATATCTGTTAAACTCACAAATAAAAAAGACGTTAAACACATCTGTTAAACTCACAAATAAAAAAAAATCTTCAGTTCAAGAGAGTTATGATCTGAAGTCTGTTGGATTCATCCACTCTGTGATGCTAAAACCACCATAACGTTTTTAACTGTACCAGTCCGCACAAGGAATGAGTGAAAGAGAAAACTTTAAATTCATTTTTCATTTAAAAGAAAATTACACCAAACTTAAACGTGTAAAAGGTTACTGTCCAAATTTTTTATACAAAGAAATTAATTGCCTGTTCTAGGACGAGAATAAAAAAGTAAGGAAATTTAAAAAAAAAAACTTAGATGAGCGAGTTCAAAAGAAAGTTTGATAATAAAAATGCACAATTTTTTAAAAACAAAATAGTTGGGATGTCGCCGCGAGTTTCGAACTCAAAACCTCTTGTTTGGCAGCCGGGAGAGCATAAATATACTGACTGAACTGTTCTGTAACTTCATTTCATTTATAAAAATGCATCTTACACTCCTCTTCAATGCCAATTTTGATACTTAAAACCAAAACAATGCCACTGAAACTAATATAAGTTGTAATATTTTAAAGAAAATCTTCTCAGCACGTGACTTTAACATCAAGGAACTAATAAGTTCACTTGATAATTTAAGGCATTTACATTCATTCTATCCAGATATTTGCCTACGAGTAACAGCCTTATTGTTATAAGCTCGACTCAGCGCTTCATTTCAACTCGTCTGTGTCGAATCGATCATTCTAAGTATACGTATTATATCAATAGTGATAAAAGTGCACGCTCTATTCTTTAAATAGCTCTAAAAATAATAGAGACCCCGAAAATCTTCAATCTTACAATATATGTCCAAAACCATACGACCTTATATCGAACAGTTTAGAAACTTCCTTTGTTTAAAGACATTCTTAAACAAATTCAATGCAGAAGATGTTTGATACATTCCTCTAGACATTAAGGTCCCTCTCCACATTTCCAAGGCTCTTTAATTAAAGTTCACTGTCAAAGTCTATATCTAATGACTCAATTAATTTTGCACGTGGATCATCTCCGCACTAGTAATTCAGACTGGTTCCATGAAGCAGAGACACATAATATAGCACATGTTCAGTTTACATGCTATAGCTCTAAGCCCTCTATTTTGTAGTTCCTGCATTAGAACACCCATTCCATGTTGATGTAACAGCTGAGTGACCTTCCAATCTGACTAAAATCAGACCTTCATTGTCTTACGTAAAGATCCGATGAGCACCAGTAAGAGATCATGTTCTGTCGACACTGCCGTTCACCAATCAAATCACAACTTCCCACATTTCCGAAAGTGTCTAAACGTGCAGAGACTACATAAAGGAAAAGATTTCCACCCAGGAGAATCTATCAGACGGATATGTGTTAGTTTGTGAGTAGGTGTGAGATGAGTGGGAAAGACATCATTTTATCGACACCGATGTACTATAATATAACACAATTCACTGATCTTGCCGTTGTTTGATATATTAAAATTATAGCTATGTGTCGGATCCGTTAAAATTGGTATCAACGAATCCTCCCCCCCCCCCCCATTAAACGAAGATACGATATGTTTATGCCTTGCCACATCATGAACGCATTAAACATTGGTTTCTGTTTTCATTCTCATTCTCAGAGTGGAAAAATGCATTGCAAAAACTTCACGTGACATGTTAAGCATTCTACGGAAAGATTATATCTTTAAATTTCATTCGCAAAAAATGAAAATGGATAACTTTTAAACATAGAAAATACAGAAAAATCATGCATGAATCTTAGTGTGGTAACATCAATACTGGAATGGTTTTATATTCTGCATTTATAATAGTATGACTAATATTAAAGTCAATTAAGGCATATACAACTTTTTCACTCAACATTTTCATTGATCAGACTTAGCAAAGAAAGTAAAATATTCCATGTGCTGAATTGGTTGACACATGAAATTTACATGTTGTTTAATTATTGTTTATACTTCGACTTGAGATAAAGTCAGGTTTGATAGAGGAACTTAAGTCTTGGTATTCTGACCAGGTCTTAAAGTACTACGACAAAATTTATTACCGACATTGCTGTTAAAAAGAATGCTTAACCCTACATGATTAAGTTCCATATATAATCCTTATTACTTCTGTCAATTATAGTCTTAAGAAGAAAATTAAGTGCACTTCTTTCGTACTCTCTACACCATTAGTGAAGCATAAATTTCGAACTTTACGAGGCATGCACAACGTCCTACACTATTATTTTTGTGAAAATAAGTCAATTATTTCTTGGCTATCTGCTGAATCAAATATGTGTGTGTAGAACTGAGTAAACGAAATATGCAGTATTTTGGTCCATAACAGATTATTCTTCCGCATTTTTACAGCTTCTAATTGGTTTTTCCTCACTGAGGACATCATTAACGATCAAGCCGCAGCCGGCATTGCACTTAAGAATCGGTGCGCAAATGACTCTAGAATAACTTAATAAATCTAAAACAAATATAAAGCCAAAACGTAGTGCATTTGAATACTAACTGTGTTGATTCTGGGATAAAATAAAGTGGAGATGTAGCTTACCATTATTCCAGTATGATTTCCACTGCAATATCATTGAATTAATGCAAAGTCACAAACCACATCACGTACGTATGTATGTATATATATATATATATATATATATATATATATATATATGCGTGTGCGTGTGTGTGTGTGTGTGTGTGTAATCAGCAGTACTCGTAATGTCATATTCGGACCCGAGTGGCCTAGGACACCTCTAATCAGTATAACTCGTCATGACATAATATGACCAGAACATGTCTAATAGGTATCCTATGTGATGTCATACTCGGACCAGAATTAAAGTGCACAAAACTGCGAATCACACAATCGGTCGTAGATGTACACTTAATTTCATTTTTTATATAAAATCCATTCCATCTTCTAACATCAATTTTAAACAGGCCAATGCCTAATTTATGCGATATTAAGTTGGCTATTAGAGTGGTCGACCGAGAAATGGGGAAATACGGCGAAATACATCGCTCAGCATCTGATGTGTACTGCTAGTGACCAATCAAGTTTCACCCCATAATACAAAACAACTTGCTCTTTTGTAAGGATCGATTGGTGTAGCCATTTTATGAAATTATATTGCGAATCTTGCAGTTCAACCGAACGCGTCAATTGTATATGCATGTAGCTCAGTGATAGATCTGGATTCCTGTAGTGCGTAACTGCATGACGATACCATACGGATGCATCTTCGAATCTTCATTTCTTATGGATACCAATGACTGAAACGAGTTACCTTTAAAACGGACGAATTTTCCTGACTTGCCGATACCTAAGGGAACGATAATATTGAAATTAAATAGTCCGAAAATTTAATAATATTTCTTTAAAGAATTTTCGCCACAAAAAAATAACCACACATAGCATTAAAAACGAAATAAAATATTTTTTTTAAAAATGTGTTGCATGGGAGAGTCCATGTTTTCAAGTAACTGGTGTGATGTAATTCACGATCTTTGATGATATCAATTATTCCGTCAATTTTCGAGTTATATCTCTTTGAACACGTGTATACAAGAGTTCCTCCTTTTCTATTTGTTCATTTTCTTAGAAATATTAAACAAAATTTTGCAAATATTGGATGCAGACGACACAGTTTTTGCGCACTTGTTTATGAATATAATTCCAGTAATGTACTGTGCAACAAAAATATTTCAACCTTTTCACTACGTAACTGCATGACATGGAAATATGGCTGCATCCTCGATTCCATGTTTTTTCGCAAGAAGCCGTGCATCAAACCCAAAGTTGTTGCAAGTGACCACAAAATAATATGCACAGTATCAGATATTTCTGTTCCCGACTGGGCAGAAACAATCTATTATTAACAGCAGACCAATTAGTACAGAGTCCTACTTTTAACTGTCTTGCAACGAGAAATCCAATGTATTATGCCAAAAAGAAGCACGAATCCAGTTAGTCAGAGTTTTCTCTGACCCGTGCCATCCCATTGCTGATGTTTGGACATTTATGTTGGGGTGTAGGGTCAGAGTCAATTCCCTATCGAAAAGTTGGAATTCGCCGACACCATTTGGTGTCGGCATGGGGTAGCGGCTTAGTATCAAGCCCAGCAAACGTGAACGACCTTTCATCGATATATACCTGCATGAAATCGATAGCAGTATGATTTATTTTCTCAAAAAATGTGAGCATAGCATTCGTCATGTCTTTAATCTGCTGACAGACGAGACGAAAGTACGTTGTTGATGAAATTTGACCTGGATTAAATGGTGTCAGCGAATTCCAACTTTTCGATACGGAATTGACTTTGACCCTACACCCCAACATAAATGTCCAAATATCAAAAATGGGATGGCAAGGATCAAAAGAAACTCGGACTAGAATCAAGTCTATTCAAGCAACTGCAAAAGCAACAACAAAAACTAATATATAACTCTCTAAATAAACATTAAGTTACTACTCTGAATTAAAGTAATAATATAAATACAAACAAAATACCATTTTTTAAAAGAACAACAACAACTTAAAACGAAACTTGTTTATTATGTAGCCAAGCAAACAAATAAGAAAGTGCGAATTATATATAATGCCCGTCATACTGCTTTTCAGTTTCTTGCATGCATAGCATTCAACGTCATGCCGTGATATGTTATGCGACCGTCAATACGTCCATAACTAGTTCAAAACACTAATTGAAATACGGAGGCCAAGAATATTATGTATTAACGTTCGAGTAATAATACGAGATGATACAAAGTACCTATGCAGATAACAGCAGGGATTTGCTATCATAAATTATAAATCATGTCCAGTTTATTCTAGATGGGCTGCGTCCATAACATTTGGAGAATGTTTTCAATTAATACAGTGAAACATTAATTCCCACTAGTAAATTGACGTGAACAGCTTCTTTTGCGAAAAGACTAGTCCTCAGGTACACAGCATTGTCCAGAATTTAAAAACCTTAGGGAGGAATTTAAAAGGCATTAAACATCGAGAAGAAATGTATATTTATCACAGCTTGTCGATCTTTGATGAACATAACATTTGTTTAGGTATTTCATGACAATTTGCACAAATTGAGTTTTCAAGAAATGCAATTTCTAAAGTATTAAACATCAGATGTGTTTTACTGCCCTGTTTGATATTATTATCATGTACTTTAAAAACCATTTGATCACTGAAATCCATTTTAGCACCTCAATCATATATATATATATATATATATATATATATATATATATATATATATATATATATATATATATGCAAGAAACTGACAATGAACAGTGCAAAACTAGTATCTAGAAGCATTAGCGCTTTTGACTCTTAATGAGTCTTTCCAAAGGCAAATGCAATACATAGACAGGACAAAAATAAAACAGAAAAACGGTTATATTTGCGAAAACTTTACATGGCTGTTTCTACAGGAATTCAACCTTTTAACTCTATTATGTGTCAGCTATTTTTTTTTCAGCTTGTTGCAGATACTGGAAAATATTTGTATTGACCTAGAAATTAATGAGCCATAACGACATCTGTTGGTTAATGTAAATGTACGTATGCGCAGATTATATCCCGGATGTTACATTGTTATAGTAGTCATAGGTTATCAAGCAAATTTAGAGAATTATTTAAAAGAAAATGTGTCAGCTGCAAGAGATACTTTTATTTGTGCATGGTAGTCTTTTTCTAGCCTTCTTGGTTTAAACCGCTTGGTTTCATTGTGTTATGGCGCTGTATCCAGTAAGATTCCTTTTCTTCCTGGTTTGGGGACTACAGTTGGAGTTGTGAGCAATTGGAATAAGTATTTCATCACTGAAAGTGTCACCAGGGGTTGTATGTGTGTGTGTGTGTGTGTGTGTGGTGTATACACGGAGTCTTAGCGTTGCAAAGCATGAAATGGATAAAAAAAAAACAATGTATCAAGAAACACGTTTATATTTCTACCTCCCTAACACAAGCGGGACTTCAATTCTGTGAAAATGTCATGTCAGTCCGTTAGTGTAAAATTTTGTAATCGAGAGTATGATAAATCTAGTAATTATGCATAGTTAATCCTTTAATTATTTCCGAAAATTGAGTTACTATTTGATTATAAACTAAGTTGCTCTCCAACCTTGACCAAATTTTGAAAAGTGTGAGAAGGGCTTAATTTTTTTGAAAGACATTTTATGGGTAAATAAAATCAAAAGGACGTTCAATTGATTGCTTTCTTACAAGACACAGAGTTCCTGTTCGGAATTTTAAATTTTTTCAATTAATTTTCACAAACGCAAACTTCATTTTATGCACAGTCTGTATTGTGTTCATTGCATCAATGCACAAGGGATTTGAGAATGAATCAGCTAACCTAGAGACAAGATAATGCGAACATTGTGTGCATTTGCATGCTAGTTTGGCTGAATCAGGATCAAAATAAAGTGGCATTATAGAGTATTTGCATACCAGAAAGCAACCACATTTTCCACCGTTATAAAATGTAATTCCTGTACAGATAAAAAATGATATCATCTTAGTACTCATTGATTCATCTGAATCGATGTAGTGCGTGAGTGTCAGTGTGTGTGTGTGTGTGTCTGTGTGTGTATGTCTGTGTGTCTGTGTATGTGTGTTAATATATTCTAAAATGAAGTGAACATACAGTGGAATAGCATAGGAACAGACCAAAAGATCTGCACTGATGTCTCCTTAAATTCACAAAATGAACTTGCATGCATCTATGGTTTTTATGTGTAATGGTACCGCTCCTGTGGCCTCGAGGTTAGAGTGTCCTCCTCGGATGTTGGATGTCGCGGGTTCGAACCCCGGCTGAGTCTAAACAATGACTTATAAAAATGGTACTAATAGCTGCCTCGCCTGGCGCTCAGCATTGAGAGGTTAGTGTTAGGACTGCTCGGCTGGGTGTCAGGATGATGTGATTGGATGTAACATGATGCTAAATGTCTACGGCATAGGGCCCCAGTGCTAGACATCACTATAAACTGCCAAACTGCAGACATCGTAGCGATTTGACTGAAAACTTTTTAAAGCTACGTTAAAAATACAAGTCACACACACACACACACCTACTTACCTATTTATGGTGTATATATAAGCAATTTTATGAAACACACATACTGAATAAATTCTCTGAGTAACGCTTCTAGTATTAAATGGTTCGCAGATGGTTTGGCTAATTTGGTCATTTTACGATGTATGCAGTCGTTTTTAACGTTTCTACTTTTCTAGTCATGTAACAGTATTGAGAACAGTTGCGCTGCATACATCTTAAGGTCAAAGCTCGTTCTTCTTGTTGAACAAGAAAAATCATTTGCAGTGGCTTGCCAACCAGAACTCCTGAAAACACCGTAAGGTTCAGGGGCACATTTCTTGCAGAATATTTCCGCTTCATAGACTTGATGACAGATAACTCAGACGTTTGAATATTTCATAAACTGCTTGGACAATTTCAAAACATAACCATGATCTTTGGAAGATGCCTGAAGAATATATTCGAAAGCATACATATTTATTCAAAAAGGTGAAAATACTAGGAAGCAAAAAGCAAGAAAAAACCAGGCAAAATAATATTTGCTACAGTTTTAAAGAAAAAATTTTGTATTTAACGACACGAAAGAATGAGAAACACAGAACTTGAAGGCATATACCAGATGATTATATTGAAAACATGCCATTAACTGAAAAACATAATCAGTCGTTTGGGAGAAAGAAAATTTGCGAGCTGAAAGCCATACTTGGCAAAGGATGGCTGGTTCACGTTAACAATGCAGCTGGTAATTAAGTTTTCGAGACTGATGATTTATTTTGAGTCACAAAACATGCATATACCATATACATGCATACATACACACATATACATTTATCGATAGTTTACTTTCTTTTAGCACACTAAGCATATATAATCATATTGATCTCTCTCTCTCTCTCTCTCTCTCTCCAACCGACATAATAGAGACAAGTATTGTAGACTATATGACTTGAATATAAATAATGAACACTTCTATACATGATTCACCAATTCAAAAACAAGTTCCAACCACCTTTAATACATTTTATCTAGAAAGGAATTAAAATGTGAGTTGACATAATTTTAGACGACTCATAACGAAGAGGTTTATGTATTTATTTCACGAATGTTTGAATGCGTACAGTGGTTACATCAGTAACAGTCATGAGTTGCACTAAACTTTAAAATGGACTTGAATCCAATATGAAAACATGTATGACTTATTGGAATGGACAGACAGTGGTATGGAAGGACATTATATTAAACCAATTAAATTAATTCACGTGGGGAGAAAACCACATATTGAGATGCTAATTAGATTTCAGTGTGGTGGATCTAGTAGCTATGTATCGGTGGCACCGTAACATTACGTTGGAATAAACGATATTTACAAACTGGTGTCGAAACTGATAAGGTGGTGCTCACTAGTTTTGCATAGGCTTAGAATTTTAAATAAAGCAAAATTTCCCCTGATGTCCTCACTGGTTTAACTGGCTATTTAAAAGAGACCTTGTATAGCTTAGGTATTATTCAAAAGAACCTTTAATTCCCTTTTTGGGGTATAGGATTGATGGGTGTAATATGGGTTATAGAGTATACAGCTTGGCCTCCCTCCAGATGTGTACCTTTCTAAGAACTGCTAGTTCCACATGCTCATTTTTACTTTCTGGACTTCTGAGGTAAATTGTAGAAAGGGAGCCGATAACTTTTTTGCATTTTATATATTTGTTAATTCATTCATTGCACTTTCATAAGCTGTTTTTATTTAGTCTGGCAAAATTAATTTTCTCTATTTTAATAACTGCTAATGTTAGTGTACTTTAGACTAATTCATGCTGATTTTTTAGAACAAAGGATCAGTCATTTTAGTTAGGTAATTGCTTAGATCATTTACAAATTCTTCAAGTACAATATCCAGTGAAATTTCAGCAACAGTACATGAAAGTAACATAGAGGTATGCCAACATTCTCTTCACTGTGCTTGTTGCAACTGTAAACAACTTCCCCTTACACCTACCACACTCTCAGACGTTCATAATATCAGTAGAGCACCCCCGAAATAAATTTTGTTTGTATCGCTAGATCATTTTCAATAAGACAGGACCATCCATCATAAACTTTACTCCTAAATGATACCACAGGTAAGGAAGTCTTAATAAAAAGGTACAAACGCAGTGTTTCAGTTGTTCAAAATTGTCCTCGAGTTAGGTTTGTAAATGGTATGACGGTGGTGCATGAAAAGGTATCAGAACATAAAATCTCATGTTACGATTTGGATATTTCGATAGGCATACTGAATGAAGGGGATTATATTATTATTCTATTGGATGTGATTTCCAAAATATGAATGGTACTAAAAACGTGTTTTGTAGCGTTGGAAAGGGTACATTAGGCAAACTGTACTGTACGGTACAAAAACGATTAGAATTGTACAATATGAGGACCGCTGGAAAATGGCACGATAAGGTAACAAGCAGTACGATTACCTGGTAACAAGCTAACAAAAATGTTAATTTTGGAGAGCTCTGTTGTGCTATTAGTATCAAGCCTGAATAGCATTAACTACAAGCGGCAATACGCTGTGTACAATCTGTTAACGGTAATATGACGAAGGGAGAACTGACGAAGGTTAAGAAACTTTAAGAAACGGGGACAAAACGATAGACGGTTATAAAGATCCGAAACGGTACGGAAATAGTGGCATGGTATATGAACGATGAAAAAAAAAAAAACGTTCTCTAGATACGGTAGAACTACCTGCGAAACGTGAAATGGGCGCATAAATTAAAATATTATCAGTGACGATAAAAACAGCAAAACACATTCGATCTAGAATTTTGTTCGTACCTTAAATCAATGCGCAATGGGTATGAACACATACTTTCTATATGGGCAGATTGTATTCATGTATCTTACAATGCGTTGTGTAAGATATCGAGAATTAGGAATGAAAATTGCAAAATCTATGGTGTTCAAGGAGGAAGATGAGAAACATTTAATTTTAGTGCTTTATTTGTGAGATAAATATACCCGATAACACAGTATGAGACGATGACCAATGAATTTGAAAGCACAGATTTCCGCCACATAAAGAATGCAGTTTTAATTGTTTAGGAACACAAATAATACAATGATTTATTCATAATTTATCCGATTTTGGCATTCATTTGTTTATCAAGACGTTGATTAAAAGTAATTCATTCTCTCTAAACCTGATCTTGTACACGATTCTCTAACCAGGGAAGTTCTAAAAACATTGAAATAGTTTCATGTTCCTTTTCGTCACAAGTAAATATAATTTATTCTTTCATTTGGTTAGGAAATTAAACATCACGTCTTCAAAAATAGTTTCAACTGCCATTTTGTCCTTGCTGTAAAACACATCAAAAGAAACACGTGTTTTTCTCTGAAATCTAGGATTACACAGTTATACTTTCATGCATCACCCAGAATGAAGATTTAAAATTTAAAATCGATACCACATGTAGTTATGTTAGACTAGTACTGTTTTGTTTACATAATATAGATTGTTAGTCATCTTCATGAAAATGTATTTATACCTTGGTAAACATCAACCTGTAAGTCTGTCAAGATCGTCTTTGGTTTACCATTTAAGATCATAAGTCCTGCAATGCAATTCCTGCAATGCAGAAAAATTGTACAGACAATACGTATGTAATGAAAAAAAATTGTGTTCGGTATCCGTCAGAATTGCCGTATAGCTTCTACACCATTAGTCACCATATAGATTCACGCTGTTGGGCAGACTCTCCAGAGTTACTTTGATTTTTTTATAACGAAAATGCATGTTGAACAATTTTCTGAATCACGTTCTCTTTATGCTGAGTATTCAATATATATTAAGCTCATTCTAAGAAAACAAATGCTGAGATTTTTAAGCTGTACTGACTGCTATTCAATACTAATTAGCAATACTAATTAGCAATATAGTCGTAACGGAAAGAAACTGTATATCTGTAGCTGTCACTCTCTACCTGAACGCTTGATTTCTATGTAATACCATCGTCCTGTAAACATTTTCCTCTTTGTAGGCGTCATTATAACATCTTTTTTTCACACGCTCTTCCAAATGTAAGACAATGGTCTGTTTAAAATAGCAAAGGGATGCAATAGGCAATGGTCTGTATGAAATACCAAAGGGATGCAATAGGCAATGGTCTGTTTCAAATAGCAAACAGATGCAATTGTCAGCGGTCTGTGTGGAATAGCAAAGGGATGTACTAGGCAATGATCTATTTTGAATATCAAAGAGATGCAATAGACAATGGGCTGTTTGAAATAGGAAAGGGATGCAATAGACAATAGTCCGTTCGGATTAGCAAAGGGAATGGTTCGCATGAAATAGCATAGGGATGCAATATACAATGGTCAGTTTAAAATAGCAAAGGAAGACAATAATCTGTTTCGAATAGCAAAGTATGCAATAGACAATAGTCTGGTTAAGATATCATAGGTATGCAATGGTCAGTTGTCTGCATGAAATAACAAACGGATGCAATAGACAATGGTCTTTGTCGAATATCAAAAGTATGCAATAGACAATGGTCTGTATGAAATAGCAAAGGGATGCAATAGATAGTGGTATGTTTCGCATAGCAAATGACTACAGCAGACAATGGTGTGCATGAAATAGCATACGGATGCAAAAGGCAATGATCTGTTTCGAATAGGAAAGGAATGCAATAGGCAATGATCTGTATGAAATAGCAAACAGATGTTTGAAATACCTAAGGGATGCAATAGACAACGGTCCGTTTGGAAGAGCAAAGGGATGCGAGAATGGAATGTTTGTGTATACAAGCTAGCCGTATTCTAAACATTTTACTAGACACTGCATTATGCGCTTCTGATCTTATGTTTCCGTTTCTGTCTTCACTCATCATACCACGTTCAGTCCTTCTGTCCTTGCTGATTTGGATAACAACAAATCTACGTATGTAGTGAAAATAGTGCAACAATAATTGTTAGCAACTGCATAGTTAGCATATCTAATTACTTTTAAATCGAAAGAGCTGAAACATTTACCTGGCACGGTCATTATATTTCGACTTAGAAATTGAAGTGAAGTCTGCAAAATTTGCTCTTGTTTGATGTTGCTCCTTTGTGTAAGTGATACAACGACGTGTTGTAAAGAGCTACTTAGCTTTCTGTCGCAATTTTCATGCTTGTGAGGAATTATGTATTTTAACTTAGGTTACAATTTTATCATTTAACCTTCGACAAAATCAATGCTGTTCATGTTGTTGACGTGTAATAAACATACCTAACACTCATCAAAGTGCCATGACTATGTATTAACACTAATCAAAGTGGAATGACTATAAGTATTAACACTAATAATAGTGCAATGACTATAAGTATTAGCACTTATTAAAATACAATGGCTATAAGTATTAACACTTATCAAAGTGTAATGACTATAAGTATTAACACTAATCAAAGTGCAAGGTCTATAAGTATTAACAATTACCAAAGTGCAATGGATATAAGTATTAATAATTACCAAAGTGCAATGACTATAAGTATTAACACTGATCAAAGTGCAATGATTATAAGTATTAACACTGATCAAAGTGCAATGACTATAAGTATTAACACTGATCAAAGTGACATGACTATAAGTATTAACAGTGATCAAAGTGACATGACTATAAGTATTAACACTTGATCAAAGTGCAATGACTATAAGTATTAACACTGATCAAAATGCAATGACTATAAGTATTAACACTGATCAAAGTGCAATGACTATAAGTATTAACAGTGATCAAAGTGCAATGACTATAAGTATTAACAGTGATCAAAGTGACATGACTATAAGTATTAACACTGATCAAAGTGACATGACTATAAGTATTAACGCTGATCAAAGTGACATGACTATAAGTATTAACACTGATCAAAGTGACATGACTATAAGTATTAACGCTGATCAAAGTGACATGACTATAAGTATTAACACTGATCAAAGTGACATGACTATAAGTATTAACACTGATCAAAGTGACATGACTATAAGTATTAACACTGATCAAAGTGACATGACTATAAGTATTAACGCTGATCAAAGTGACATGACTATAAGTATTAACACTGATCAAAGTGACATGACTATAAGTATTAACGCTGATCAAAGTGACATGACTATAAGTATTAACACTGATCGTAGTGCAATGACTATAAATACTCGTCTGTCATATGTTCACAAGAACCGTAAACAGCACTAAATTGGGTTTGTATTAGCTTTTAAGGTTTAGTTTATGTTTGGTGATAACTGGATGCACCAGGAAGAAATAGATGTACATGTATATAGATTAAATAGTATCATACAGTTTGCTGCAATGATGAGGCAACCTTCGTTTCTCAATCATTCATTCAATATATTGCCTTTGTTAATTTTATGTTGAAATTACCATTAACGGATTCCTACTTGCTACTAGACATTAATTATTTCTACCACAATAATTACTGCTATTATTGCCATTATTATGCTGACAAGTGTATCAATAATACAGGTGAAGATCACGGCATAATTATATTTCCTTCCACACTAAAATTTTACATTTATATAGCAAAATGTTGTATTATTTAAGAATTAGACATCTAGATAATAATGAAAGCTTTCATTCTACATCCTATCTCATTAGGACATTACATGTCAAATCAATTATTACACTATCGCTTTCCTTTCGTAAAGATTAAATTAGTGATCAGCAGACTCGTTTAACATTTACCTATTAAGCAACGATTTCGGTTCTTTCCTTCAAATTCAATATAAAACCCTTCAGAATCTAAAGAGCTAAATATACAAACTGAAAAACATTATGACAAATCACGATTTTCTGATGGGAATAATATAGTGTTTTACCTGTATTCAGCAAGATATAATGGAGTCTTGTTAAGTCCGTAACTTGTTGCTGATGTCCGTGGTGTGTTGTCAGACTTAAAAACATACATCAAGCCTGTGTTAAATTGTAAATTCATTGTTTGTCGTCAAGTATCAATTCTTGTGAATTTAGCGGCTGCTACAAATCAAGAATTTGAGATAACCGGGAAAAATTACCTTTCCAAGGAAACCATAAGACGACTGTTCAGATCCAGAAATTTGAATAAACCCCATGCTGAAGTTTGTGGAAAACCATGAAAAGTCATATCATCGCAAATATATAATTCACACTGTATATATTTATAGTGATCTGGGTGTTTGCGTTTATATGGAATTTCGACAAATATCTCTTAATTTCCTAGTTAAAACAATGCATTCAGCCAGCGATATTCCTGACGTAGTAAAATCCAAAAATCTTCAGAATGTTTGTTATTATCAATTTCGTTTTTTAATTAATCGGTTCTAAAACTCATGCATGACTCATTATGGCCATAATTGTGTTAATTCAGTTTTGACTGTTTCATCGCTTTAGTTTTTTCGGCTTTAACTGTATTAATTCAACCGCTTAATGTGCTTTTTATTTATCTATTTCAGTTTCGAATTAAGCTGTCTCTGTGTGTGTCAGTAATTAAGTTATTGCTTAACTGAGTAATTTTTACTGCTTTACTGCTAATATCAAACGACACCTTTGTTACGACTGTATGGTCTTAAAGTAAAGAACAAAAAGAAGCGAATCCGTAGAGTGTTGTGAAATCAACAAACTTATGTATATCTACATTCCAAAAGTGAAAATTTAAAAGGAATTTACAGTATTGTGAACTAAATTCTAAACAAATCTTACATGTTCTATCACAAGTTGAAAAGGAAAGGACGCTACCACAAGTTGAAAAGGAAAGGACGCTCTAAATAAATTCAAATAATCTTGAATGTACTGATTACCAGCAGTCTTGATTCATGACAATCATACAGTGCACAACGTCTTTGGTAAAGTAACACATATATGAATTGGCTGAATCACTGAAGATCACGAATATCATCATTAATGAAATCTTGAACAGCACTGTCTAGCTGGTTTATCGTCATCCAACATTCACTGAATGTGGATAAAGGTAATTTCATCTTACTGCCAAACAGCCAGTAAAAGTACTCATGTCATAGTATGTCATACAATCATCTTCAAACCATTCTGGGCACATTATGCAAACTGTTTAGATTACTGATGGCGAAAAATCGGATAATCAATTACGTCACAGTGTAAATAGTGTAAATTGCAACATTTGACAATGATTTGGAACTTTTAGCAGACCTGACTTTGATAAGAATAGCACATGTCCTTATGACTTTTTTCATCTTTTCGAACGTTTTCTCTGCTCTAATTTTTCCGCTTATCTCTTTTTCTGTTTCATTCGCAATATCTATATCAATGTCTCCTCTAATCTTCCGTTTCTGCAGATATTGCTTTTTTTTCTGTCTTCAATACATTCTAATTATTTTTCTGTTTGAGATTGTGAATGTCAACATCTTACATATAAATATCAACATGAGTTCAATTAAATAAAGGCAAAATGGCAGATGATTACTGTTGTTATTTTAATTATTCGATAGAAAATTATTTCCATGAAGATAATTACTAAATGTTTTACAAAGCAACTGCAATTGCAATATCGTACCTCTTGTGGAGATATCACACTAGTTTGAGATGAGTTTCACAAGGCCTTTTTAAGCTACGCAAAGATGAAATAAAGAAAAGATTTGGCACGATTGATTCTAAGCACAACTTCAAAAGAACACAGAATACACAACAATCTTACAGTATGTGAAAAGAGACGGTAAAACATTTCAAAACTCGAAGAAAAACAACTTCAAAACAATGTTTACAGCAATCACTAAAGCTGCTCAGACTGAGAAAAGGACTTCTTAGTTACAATAAACAGAGAATAAAAGGACTTCTTAGTTACAATAAACAGAGAATAAAAGGACTTCTTAGTTACAATAAATAGAGAATAAGATAAAGACTTCGCATGTTCCTTTGAAAGAGATATACTATCAATATACTCTTAAACCTACATGAATACAAAGGAAACCAAAGAAGTCCCTGAAGAAATAGAATCGTTAATAATTAATGCAAATGAACATGAAAATGTGAATAATTGACATAAATAAGCCGTTTGATGAACACGCAAGAGAAGCTGACACTATAACTGATATACTTCACCTAAGAATCCAAAATAAAGACGGTCCACGTTCATTGAAATGATTTTGTGCATTCATATAACAAAGGGAATAAAGAATTAAGGGATTATCTAAATGGCGTGGAAGTTGTCAACCAGAAAAAGAAACAGACTCACAAACAAAATGAGGTCTTTCTTCCACGCATCGTCGCACAAGGTTAAGTAAATGGTTCATACACCATTTCCAAAGTAAACAATAGCAAGCTTTGCAACCAATAGCGTCAATATCAGTTACTGCGTTCCTGTTTTGTTTTGGGGTTGTTTTTATTTTGGATGTTTTTACAATGACAGTATTTATCTCATTTTTGAACATGCAAAAGATTAAACAGTAGGAACATCCTCAGCGCAGTCCTTGTTCTCTGCATATTTTTGTGCTCATTTTGCAAAGTGTTTTCCACAGCGGATGTTTGAAAATAAATTGCAGTTGTTTTCTAGGCCATATAAACACATAAACGTGATGACCATGCAATAATTGCGTCGTGGATACAAGATAAATTTTCGTGAACAAGAGAAAAGCACGAGATCGCAAGTTCTGAATACTAGATTTCTAATAGAGGACACGATTTTGTATCTCGTGTGGGCACAATACAGATATTATTATATCTTGCTGCAGAAAACTATTGTGCGACCACAATATAGTATCTCACTTACACATCCTATTATCTAGTAGCCAAAAATACGTATTTCGTACATACGATATAATTATCTCGTGGTCATAACTCAGGAAGTAGCTGCTACAATTTAATATCTAGTTTCTACGAATTAGTGCGTAGTGTTTACCGTATATTTTTTTTTATTCCTATTGTTGAATACATCATTCGCCTGCTTCTTTACACTCCGAATAGTTTAGGACTTGATGGGTTAAACAAAAGTAAAGTTCTTAAAGAAATTTTTTTAAAACTGTGGTAGTTATATTTTTTGCACAACTTTGAAAGCTTATGAAAATAAGAAACCTGTTCTTTGTGGGACTTTC
Source organism: Sinohyriopsis cumingii (assembly GCA_028554795.2). Lineage (NCBI taxonomy): Eukaryota > Metazoa > Mollusca > Bivalvia > Unionida > Unionidae > Sinohyriopsis > Sinohyriopsis cumingii. The sequence continues at coordinate 127,754,951 of CM068827.1, forward strand.
CAGTTCTACTGGCTGGTTGCCATATCTATGACTGAATTGTTCACACAGCTCATCAACTAATTTCTTGGGTATAGTTCATGAGTGGAAAAAAAATATTTATTTTTTACATTTATGTTGCATAGTTCGAACATGAGCTTCATATGTACAATTGAGAATAAAAATGATTTTCCTACATGTGAAGTGGAGTTGTTTGCAAATTTAGCACGAAACGACATTGACATATGTTATTTTCAACATAAAAGAACTTTTAATCATCTATGTAGTGAGAGGAGAAACATATGTTCGATAATTGTATGGATGCATCGACATTATTTTAATTTATTTATTGAATGTGTGTACTGAAATAATATGAATCATTCCATTGTATAGATGTACCCACATTATATGAATCATTTAACTGAGTGGATGTACCGACATTATATGAACCATTTCATTGAATGAATATACCGACATTATATAAATCATTTCCTTGAAAGGCTGCACCGATATTATTTGAATTATTTCATTGCTGAAGATGCTGAGTAACATAATTACATTATATCAAGGTACTCCTTTTTTCATCAAACTGAATTTTTCTAAACATGTGTACATGTTATGGATTAACACCACGGTTTATAACGCTGCTGGAAATGAATATGGTGTTGTTATTAATATAATTTTCTACACCATGAATAAAAAATGTACAGAAAATTTTCTACACCATGAATAACAAATGTACAGAAACATTTCTACACCATGAATAAAAAATGTACAGAAAATTTATACACCATAAATAAAAAATGTACAGAAAATTTCCTTTACTATGAATACAAACGAAGTATATGTAGTGACAAATCTAGGCACTGATTGAGACAATTCTTTTAGTGTATTTTAACGTCTATAGTTTTCTAGTTTTAACAAAATTCAACGAAACAATGCCAATAAATGGCAAGAGATATTAAGCAAACTAAACCGATCTTGTTAAAAAGAATTTGTAAAGTTCAACATTTTAGAAAGAAAAAAAGTTGTTATGTGGAAGAGAAATAACAATGAGTAGGATGTAATGTTTTTACAACGCCTTCTTTATGGGGAACAATTACTAAAGAATTCAGAAACAGACTATACACCGGGGAATTTCTTGAGAATCCGGTTCTAGCAGCAAGTTGACACGTTGGGTAGCAGACGACTTTGTACGTGTGTGACAACTTCTTGCAAAATTTGAAACTTGGATTTAGATGCAGACATTTTTAAAGGCAAACATTTCCATCTTTTAAATAATGTATTTATTTGTTTGATTCTAAAGGATACATACTAAATAGGATTTCCTGGGTTACAGGTTCAAGAAGGTCATGGAGTGGGTCTTCATGTTTACGTTTAGAAATCACATTTTCATATGCATTTCGAGTCGAAATGTGGGATACATTTGTATACTTTATGAATATCATTTTTCTTTATTAAAGTACGATCGTTCATTCTTCATACAAAATGGAGTTTTGACCCCATATAATACGTGATCCAATGTTTACAGAAATGACGCATCGTTTCGTAGAATTATCCGACGCGCAGAACTGGTAGACGTGGTGGTGTATTATGATCCGTACATTGCCGTTCATATTGAATAAAACTTTATGCTGAATTTAACAGCTTTGCGTAGTTTTAAATACAAGAAAAATGCATTTCACGCGGACAATAATGTATCGATTACAGCTTGTCGATAATTGCTGATTCGTAGCATTTGCTAGGTTTTTAAGGTTTTTCGTGGCACTATGCACACAGTATGACTAACTGCATATCACAAGAAAGCTAAATCTAACCAACTAAACAGGATTAAAATTTTATGGCGTTATTGAATGGTATTACCAGCTCTTGAGTGAACAATTTCTGATAATCGAAATCCACTTAAACAATTAAATCAAAATTTAATATCTTATTAGACATATTAATTACATGAAACTGCATAATGCATTGGCTTTAAGTGTAACACGTGACCAATGAAGTTATTAAGCTTAGTTTTCACGCATCTGACATTTTGTAATAAAACGAGTCATCGCCGATTTAGTTATTTCCTGATTGGTCACACTCGACAGGAAAAGGGGCATTTCGAACTGAAAGTTTCTTTAAAAGGGTCATGTCCAGACGATTAAGTCTTTGAGTTCTTTGTTGTAAGGCATGAAACCGATAAGATGTAACAAAGAAATTAAAGTACTCAATTTTCTACTGCAAGAGAAAATGTAAATGCCTAGGTTTTGTTGCATGCAAATACCATGTCGATCTGCCTGTTTGAAATTAAGTATTCAAGAGTGTGGGTAATATATGTATAAACTATGCATAACGATTATTTAATGTTTAAATAGCTCTAAAACTGCTCCAAGATCCACATTTGTATGACGTCAATATACAAGCCTGGCTATAGTCTAATATTGTCCGTCTCTGTGCAATCTCAATTTAATGCATTTTCCTCTCGCGTTGTAGTTGATATATGTTAAGAATTTTAAAGGGTTCTGAATTAATTTTCACCTCTGAAATCTGCATTAAATACAACAAAGGCATTTCACGATGGCAGTTTGTGATCAAATTGATCAGTGTCCTTTGATGCTAATATGACACATCAACAGTGGTGGTATGTCAAGACAAGTATGCATAAAATGAAAGGCTCTGCTCTTTCCACAATGCTGAATCTCAATGATTAAATACGTGTTGCATTCTGTGTAGTCTGTGTAATCTATGGTAGTATAGATGGTGCCCTGAACAGCATTTAATTAGTTACCTGCACCTCAGTATAGCAATCAACATTTATTTATAGTTATATTATTGGACGGGATCTCATCACATAAAGACTCGGTAATGTATTGCGCCCTATAAAACATAAAACGATAACATTTATAGACATGTTTCGCTCAACACGGCTATTAATTTATTTAATGCATTTTGCCATGATATGGCAACTAGATCAGTTTTCACAAGGGAAGGGTCGTGAATGCACACGAATGCTTCAGTTTAAAAATAAAAAGGAATATTATCCATGCTTAGTGTAATGTTGAGATTGAAATTCGACCAGTTTATTTCTCTTCTCCTTTTATAGTTTAAAGGAACCTAACGTGAAGATTTTGTACGATATTTCAAGTCACGCAAAATTATTATCAAGACATTATGTGTTGATGATGCCTTATTTCATACTCACGTGTAACTGTGTGTGTGTGTGTGTGTGTGTGATTTGAAGTTTTAACGTAACTTTAACAATTTTCAGCCATATCGCTACGATGTCTAAAGTGTGGCAGTTTATAAAGATGTCTAGCACTGGGACATCTTGCCGCAGATGTGCAGCATGATGTACCACCCAGTCACATTATCCTAAAAACAGGCCGACCAATCCTAACGCTAACCTCTTAATGCTGAACGCCAAGCTAGGCAATTGTTGGTACCAATTTTATAGGTCTTTGGTATGACTCAGCCTGGGTTCGAACCCGCGACCTCCCGCATCCGAGGCGGACGCTCTAACCACTTAGGCGATATTTTTAATGCATTTGAAAATGTACCTGATCAGTTGTCATATTCAGAAAAAATATCACCATCGATTGAAAGCCCCGTATATCGTTTATTGCGATTTTGAAAATTAGCCATACCGTTCATTTTGTGTATTAGCTACTCACTACCAATGTTAATATTTATTTCAAAATGAACCAGTTCACCCTTGAAAAAAGACATTTAAGCGTATCCCATCTGGTTTCCGCATTTCAGTTTACAAATGTTACAGGCCAATCGTTTACAGTGGTACTGGTTGTATGCCACTGTTTTATAGCAGATAGGGTAGGATTGCGAGACTAGTTTGTGAAATTAAAAATCTGTGGTATTCAAAGAAGATGAAAAACGTTTAACTCAAGAAATACATACCCATAGGCAAGGTTTGCAGCAACATTAAGTTGGCCAATACAGATGTCCTGCTCATATACACTAATCTAATGTGCAGAAATCAATATGCATCGAGAGATTCATTCATAATTTGTTAGGTTTATCTAAACGGTTGCAAAGTTGTTCCAGATGATACGCACAAACATATAAATAAAACCCGTTCTTGTAGTTACAGTTTCACAGGTGGAAAAAAAATAGTTTGGACAAGTACGATTAGATTTGTAAACAGCATAAGTACAAGGAGAAGTCATGAGAACAGCTGTCTTAAATTTTAAATGGAGGAATGTTTATGGGGACTATAAAACACCTGAGCGATGTAAATTACCTATTTGAGATAGGATGTTTACACACATGCATCCTTATTTAGTTTTGAAACATTCAATGAATCATATATACACCACACAATGAAAAGTTATTATCAATTCTAAGAAAATTAAACGTATCATATGACAATTGCCAACGTGCAGACATATACCATAATGTTATATGACGTTCCCAAGGAAGTCAGAAATGTATGTGTAGTACAAATGTAGTTTATTCCCATTGTTTCTAGTTCAGTCGTCAGTTACAGAAGCAGATACGTACTTCTCTGATGGGCAACGAAAGGAAACTGAAATCAGTAACGTAAGTGTCAATAACATCTTTGCTGATATTCATTGCAATTCACCTGATTTGAGAAGTGCTTACGATAGCATACAACGTAAGTGTCAATAACATCTTTGCTGATATTCATTGCAATTGGCCTGATTTCAGAAGTGCTTACGATATCATACGACGTACGTGTCAATAACATTTTTGCTGATATTCATTGTAATTGGCCTGATTTTAGAAGTGCTTACGATATCATACGACGTACGTGTCAATAACATCTTTGCTGATATTCATTGCAATTGGCCTTATTTGAGAAGTGCTTACGATAGTATAAAACGTAAGTGTCAATAACATCTTTGCTGATATTCACTGCAATTCGACTGATTTGAGAAGTGCTTACGATATCATACGACGTACGTGTCAATAACATCTTTGCTGATATTTATTGCAATTGACCTGATTTGAGAAGTGCTTACGATATCATACGACGTACGTGTCAATAACATCTTTGCTGATATTCATTGCAATTGACCTGATTTGAGAAGTGCTTACGATATCATACGACGTACGTGTCAATAACATCTTTGCTGATATTCATTGCAATTGACCTGATTTGAGAAGTGCTTACGATATCATACGACGCACGTGTCAATAACATTTTTGCTGATATTCATTGCAATTGGCCTGATTTGAGAAGTGCTTACGATATCATACGACGCACGTGTCAATAACATTTTTGCTGATATTCATTGCAATTGGCCTGATTTGAGAAGTGCTTACGATAGCATACAACGTAAGTGTCAATAACATCTTTGCTGATATTCATTGCAATTGGCCTGATTTGAGAAGTGCTTACGATAGCATACAATGTAAGTGTCAATAACATCTTTGCTGATATTCATTGCAATTGGCCTGATTTGAGAAGTGCTTACGATAGCATACAACGTAAGTGTCAATAACATCTTTGCTGATATTCATTGCAATTGGCCTGATTTTAGAAGTGCTTACGATAGTATAAAACGTAAGTGTCAATAACATCTTTGCTGATATTCATTGCAATTGGCCTGATTTGAGAACTGCTTACGATACTATAAAACGTAAGTGTCAATAACATCTTTGCTGATATTCATTGCAATTGGCCTGATTTGAGAAGTGCTTACGATAGTATAAAACGTAAGTGTCAATAACATCTTTGCTGATATTCATTGCAATTGGCCTTATTTGAGAAGTGCTTACGATATCATACGACGTACGTGTCAATAACATCTTTGCTGATATTCATTGCAATTGACCTGATTTGAGAAGTGCTTACGATACTATAAAACGTAAGTGTCAATAACATCTTTGCTGATATTCATTGCAATTGGCCTGATTTGAGAAGTGCTTACGATACTATAAAACGTAAGTGTCAATAACATCTTTGCTGATATTCATTGCAATTGGCCTGATTTGAGAAGTCCTTACGATAGTATAAAACGTAAGTGTCAATAACATCTTTGCTGATATTTATTGCAATTGACCTGATTTGAGAAGTGCTTACGATATCATACGACGTACGTGTCAATAACATTTTTGCTGATATTAATTGCAATTGGCCTGATTTGAGAAGTGCTTACGATATCATACGACGTACGTGTCAATAACATCTTTGCTGATATTCATTGCAATTGGCCTGATTTGAGAAGTGCTTACGATAGCATACAACGTAAGTGTCAATAACATCTTTGCTGATATTCACTGCAATTGGACTGATTTGAGAAGTGCTTACGATATCATACGACGCACGTGTCAATAACATTTTTGCTGATATTCATTGCAATTGGCCTGATTTGAGAAGTGCTTACGATAGCATACAACGTAAGTGTCAATAACATCTTTGCTGATATTCATTGCAATTGGCCTGATTTGAGAAGTGCTTACGATAGCATACAACGTAAGTGTCAATAACATCTTTGCTGATATTCATTGCAATTGGCCTGATTTTAGAAGTGCTTACGATAGTATAAAACGTAAGTGTCAATAACATCTTTGCTGATATTCATTGCAATTGGCCTGATTTGAGAAGTGCTTACGATACTATAAAACGTAAGTGTCAATAACATCTTTGCTGATATTCATTGCAATTGACCTGATTTGAGAAGTGCTTACGATATCATACGACGTACGTGTCAATAACATTTTTGCTGATATTAATTGCAATTGGCCTGATTTGAGAAGTGCTTACGATATCATACGACGTACGTGTCAATAACATTTTTGCTGATATTCATTGCAATTGGCCTGATTTGAGAAGTGCTTACGATAGCATACAACGTAAGTGTCAATAATATCTTTGCTGATATTCATTGCAATTGGCCTGATTTGAGAAGTGCTTACGATATCATACGACGTACGTGTCAATAACATCTTTGCTGATATTCATTGCAATTGACCTGATTTGAGAAGTGCTTACGATAGTATAAAACGTACGTGTCAATAATATCTTTGCTGATATTCACTGCAATTGGACTGATTTGAGAAGTGCTTACGATATCATACGACGTACATGTCAATAACATCTTTGCTGATATTCATTGCAATTGACCTGATTTGAAAAGTGCTTACGATATCATACGACGTACGTGTCAATAACATTTTTGCTGATATTCATTGCAATTGGACTCATTTGAGAAGTGCTTACGATATCATACGACGCACGTGTCAATGACATCTTTGCTGATATTCATTGCAATTGACCTGATTTTAGAAGTGCTTACGATATCATACGACGTACGTGTCAATAACATCTTTGCTGATATTCATTGCAATTGGCCTGATTTTAGAAGTGCTTACGATAGCATACAACGTAAGTGTCAATAACATCTTTGCTGATATTCATTGCAATTGACCTGATTTTAGAAGTGCTTACGATATCATACGACGTACGTGTCAATAACATCTTTGCTGATATTCATTGCAATTGGCCTGATTTTAGAAGTGCTTACGATAGCATACAACGTAAGTGTCAATAACATCTTTGCTGATATTCATTGCAATTGGCCTGATTTGAGAAGTGCTTACGATAGCATACGACGCACGTGTCAATGACATCTTTGCTGATATTCATTGCAATTGGCCTGATTTGAGAAGTGCTTACGATATCATACGACGTACGTGTCAATAACATCTTTGCTGATATTCATTGCAATTGGCCTGATTTGAGAAGTGCTTACGATAGCATACAACGTAAGTGTCAATAACATCTTTGCTGATATTCATTGCAATTGGCCTGATTTGAGAAGTGCTTACGATATCATACGACGTACGTGTCAATGACATCTTTGCTGATATTCATTGCAATTGGCCTGATTTGAGAAGTGCTTACGATATCATACGACGTACGTGTCAATAACATCTTTGCTGATATTCATTGCAATTGGCCTGATTTGAGAAGTGCTTACGATATCATACGACGTACGTGTCAATAACATCTTTGCTGATATTCATTGCAATTGACCTTATTTGAGTAGTGCTTACGATAGCATACGACGTGGTAGCGATCTCAAATTAACCAGTGTGAAACGATGTTTTATCTTGCAAATCAACAGTAGAAAACATTGATACTCACAAAATGCATATGCATTTCGTCTGAGCTGGTCATGTTAATATTCAAAGCAATCAGCTCAGATTAAATCTCTTGTAGACGTTTTCGAAAGTATTTAAATAAATCCCATTGAAATGTCATTATTGAAGTTGCTGCTTTCAGTAATGCATTGTTTGCACTGGATAGGTAAGAGAATACATATAGTAGAATGCATGCTAATATATAATAGTTTGAGTGACTATTCAAAACGCTGTGATACAAAGTACATATATGTATTTAGCTGTCGTCAACAGCATATAGATTTTTAATAGATATTCATTTAATGCCTTTTATAATTTAATCAGGGATATTAGTTTCTTTGAAACACAATAAAACGAACAACCTTTAATTAGAATCGAGTTTAAATGCCATTCGTGGTGCTAAGGTGATCACAGAACGATGTTTTTACATTGAAAGAAAAGAAACGCCCGTCGTCATACATCATCAGAGACGGACAACGCTACTTCATTCATTACGATTGAACGATTTGACTTCACGAATTGTCTGAAAGGTTTCCTTGACATTGTGTAAACCCTCTCAATTTATAAATTCTGTCCGAAGTTATATTCGTTTGTCACTCTTCTTTAATTCTTTATCAATAAAGCATAAATAGTATTTTGCCCTTAAATAATTGGTGTACCATTTAAATCACCTCTGAAAAAGTTGATATCTTTATTTTCATCTGCGCCATGATAAACATATTGTCAGATGGATCGGTGGAATAAATTATTGTTTGTCTGGAAATAATTTCCCAGCAACAAGGTCGTAGTCATTGAAATATTGGTGTAAATATTTTAGTATGTCCATGAACTTCTGACATACACACCATCTCAAAACATAATTGACGTTTAAGAAAATCAGCTCATAACTTGAAATAGTTGCCTACTGCTATTGCTCTCACCGAGATGTCCTCTATCTCGGAGCTGTACAACTCTTCAATTTTACTTTCCAAAATTGTTTTACACATTGTTGAAATGCGTCAAACTCTTTCAGGGAGAATAAATGCTGATTTGTTGTTATATTTATTGGCGTCATGCTCTGATGTAACTGTAGAAGAAAATTGTCTGTAGTTGTTCCGATTGAACAATTAATTCAGATGTAACTGCGTATTATATAGGACTGCAGAGAAATGTTTTCCAGTTTATAGCCATGATTTTCACAATACGCAAGGCATGAAGATATAACTTTATTTTCGTCCTGAAACGCATTCAACTAATGCATTCTAACTCGAACGCAATACTCTTTATTGTCTCATCAGTGTTCCTTTCGATTAAAATGTCCCACGTTTGAGTTTATTTTTGGAATAACTCTGCTAATGGTTACTCAGACAGTCTTTCTTTTCTAATTTAATTCATATATAAATGCATTTGTAGCTATTTGAAATTCTTGTTTCAAATGATTGAATTAAATTTGATTTAATCGTCATCATCGAACAGTATATTTATCAATGTTTGTTAATACCACACATAGATTCTTCAACCTCGTAATGAAATTTGTTGTAAATTATGTGAATGTAACATCTTTAATTGCCATGAGTATCTCGAGTAAGTCTTCAATACTGTAATTTGTTTTCCTGGATCCAATCATGTTTTCATTAACATTAATTGTGTTTTTAACGTCATGTATCTTTTGATTATCTCCGTTAAACCATTTTTCTATTCTGCTGAGAAAAAAATGGATTAATCGTAGTTATGATCTTCTTGTTCAGCCTAGTAAGTTGTGTGCCATACTCATTCATGGTCTTTGTAACCTCTTGTTCGTTCTGTTGGATTTCATTATTTAACTCTTTCTGTAACTGTTTAAGAGACGATAATATGAGGCTTATCGAGCTGACGAAGGGAATCTAGCATATTTAAGATTAGGTTTAAGATTAGGTTGATGACGGACCAATTTCGAACTTAAATAGCTGAACTAAACTATGCTGTATAAACCTGTGGGAAAAGATTTAAATGGCAAACTGTGTTGATGATCTTTTATTGTTTGGATTAACATATTATTGGTCGGTACCTATAAACATTAGTAGAATGTAAAGTTATATACAAACATTCCTTATATGGGGTTGCACGACACCGTCATGGTTGAATTGTTTCAATTGTCAGTTGTTCATTGTTCTTTTCAATATATTTTACTATTTTGTGTTCGAAACTCTGTGACGAATCCCCTTTACTTTGCAAACAAGTTAACAAGATCACCAGAATAGCTTATTAGCGATCAGCAATATAATACATTGTATTGATTGAGCTTTTTTAATTTATTTGATTTTATGTACTGTTACAACATATTATGTTTTCAAACATTCCGCTTTCTCTTTTATATATGGCTGTGAACGTTTCACAAGTTACCAACCAAGATCAACTCTAAGATGATATTTTGCCCTTTGCGAAACTACATTGTCATGTAATTTGCCAGGTTCATTGCAAGACTTGGATTCATCTTGATTTGTATCTTTATCACCTTCCGTTCAGTGTCATACATTTTCAAATTAGATAGGCACTAATTTATGGAATTATTCAATATGACTTTACTCTGTTGCAAAATATATATCTAAAAAAGCCGAGTTAGGATAATAAACTAGATGTATTCCAAAGCATGATCCATTTGTAGAGAAGAGAAGGAAATAGTAGACTTTTGGGAACAAAGTAAATGTAAACATTGTCATAGAGAATTCAGTAAAAGGCTGGAGGGCAGAGAACAGCGAGCAAACTAGTGAGAACTGGAAAATATGACATGACAAAAACAAAGAGCAACAGATAAATAGAGATCAAAATATAGAGAAAACAGCCAATAGTACATGAGAAAATATGGTAAATAAAGATACAACCTTCAGATACAACCTTCATGAAATTTTCAAATGAACTCACCTGAGAAGCAAACGAGTTTTACAGGCAACGAGACGAAACATTATGGATGATGTAAGCAAGATGTATAATTAATTGAATTTTAACAAAGGTGGCTAAGCTTCACAGAGAACAATTTAAACGTTGAGTCACTGAAGATAATTAGCTTCATCACAGAAGCGGTTTTTGATGGTGTTGTTTACTGTATTTCCCTGTACAAAGTTCATTACACGGCAAGTAGCTTTTCCTGTAATGGCAACTATTGTAACGAGTGTGGCTTAAAGTGCAAGTCTATCAAGAACAAGCAACCAGCACAAATTTTAATTGTCAATCATTTGCTCAACAACATTTATGTCCACATTCCGTTTTACTGTCTTCTTAAACTCTGCTTTTGAAATATTGTACTCAAGATGCAGATTGGATATGATCTGAAACGTTATCTTTCATAGAATAAATTTCACCCGCTTGCAATGTACTTTTATTCTCCAAAGTACCTACCCCATAGCTGTTTGTGAATTTTTTTAAACGGCTAACACAACAAAAGAGTAGGTTCAACACAACTTTGGCTTGTAATTTTATGTTCTACTGAGTTTTATCAACCAACTACTTAGGGTTTTCCGTGAAATATCTATGTGGTGTTTCAAATTGAATGCATTGTCAACGGATAAATGTAACTTGCATTCAGATAGAAGATTTCCCGTCTGGCTATATACATGAAGCTTGTCAAGCTGTCTTTACTGCCTCTGACAGTCCTCTTGTCCTGTGACGGAAAGGTTTCTTGATCAAATGCTCCTATGTAATACTGCAACCAAATGTTGCTTCCACAAAAACCTTCTTTAGTTGATTGTAACATAACTTCGTTGTTCATGACTGTCAATAATTTCGTAAGTTGTCTTCAGAAATGTTCAGTTGCTGGCATGTGAAAAATATAATTCGACTGTAGTAATTTGTTGTCTCGTTAAATATTTTCCAAAAAAGAAACACAGCTCACAGAAGAGTTAAAGTGAGTAGCAAGATAAGGAGCTATACTGATTTTAAAACAATTAAGTATGAAAATCACTTCCAATTGATTCTTTATATTGTTTTTCTCCGCATGCACACGTAGTTCTCTGTTGATTCCGATCTTTGATCTTTACCTTTCCTCTATCGTAATACGGAGAGTATATTTGCTTGCTTCGAGTTAATAACGGATATATTTCATTGAGTGGGTGACAAAAAAAAAATCAATATTTTCAGGAGTGGCAAAACCACGAGTGAAATACTTAATTTTTTTTCACCCAGTAGATAAAATATACCCGTTTTTCAATATTCACTCGGAGCAAGCACATTTTCTTTAACTTGCTGCTCAAAAATATGGTTAGCAATATGTATAAGATAATGAAGTAGCAGAACTCTTAATGTATTGTTGCAGATTATGTTTGGCTGTGTTTGTAGTACATTGGCAAAAACAAATGTAAGTAGTAACCTTAATTTCCTTCCCATTTTAAGGTAAGCAACGACGAAACGGAATGTAACAACAACTATTTATACATACTTGAATTGAAACCGAGGTCGTTTGTATGGAGAAAAGCCGCTGTATTAACACTATACCGTGTACTGAAATATTTTGAAAATGTCTTTGTCGTAATGATATAAATCTCCATTGACGGACAGTACAACAGTGTTTATCGCTGAAAACAACTAAAATATTGATTCCACTTCAGATGTTACGATGGTAATGATGGATTTCTGTTTACACCTCCTTTATATCAAAACCTAAGACACCACACGAGGACCAGGATGAGGATCAAATGCTACTTTCCAGAACATTCTAAATGCTGGATGCGATTAGGTCTATTGCTAAAACTTTATTAAAGGTCATTACAAATAATAGGAAGATCGGGAATTACCGAAGGAAAAACCAATGTCCTGAACTCAAATCCAAGTAAACCTGTTTTCTTACAAATAATAATGATCTTTCTACAATTATAGATTTAAAAAATAGCTTTGTATTATTTTGTTTACAAACAAGAGATATTATTCAGGTAGGACGAAACAGCTGCTTCCAGTAATGGACAAAGGTCAATCATACAATACAAGTTAAATATATTAACACATTCCCTTATATCGATTAAGAAAGACTTTTACAAAACACTGTCATTTACGTATTAATCAGATATACATATGATGATATAATAATTAAAGTTACCCAGAAGTCTGATGAATGACACAAAATTACATTAGGCATTATGGTACTACTATACACGTGAAAGTACAATAGCAATTACATTATATTTTCATTTGATATGCCCAATGCCAATGTTCTATTCTTGGAACATTAAGAAGCACCTTAAAAATCTCTGATGATTGTTTTACATTTTGATAATGAAACTAAGGAGGTTTTTAAGGTAAGGAACACAGTCTACCAATATTCTGCTAAATGCAGGAATAATTTACATAGAAGCCTTTAGTATCTTCTGATTGGATTTTCCTACCATTTGACACGTGTGACAAGTTCTACAGCATGCCGAATCATCAAGTTTAGTTTTCGTCTAATAAAGATGAGGCAAGATCTTGTGATAATTCCTACCGATTCCGAAATGACCAGCCATCTAGACTAAGTCTATTCTGTCGATAAGACTTAGGAACAACAGTTTGATAGTTGACTGACCACTCTTCACTATCGGGTATCTCCGGTGGTGTCCTTTTTCTCATTAGGATTCCTATTTTAACAAAATTACAGATATTCGTGTGGCATCAGCGGCTCTAATAGCCCTCGTCTGAAACAAATAGGAGATCCAAGAATCTTGTTCATTTTTGACAATGAGTGATTGTCAATTGCCACCATGATTAGGATAAAGAGAAAGAGTAATAAGAAGAGGATCCCTGTCATCGATATTTCTTTATTGATCAATGCTAGGAGTAAAGGTGACCTCATCAAAGACTGAATTATAAAGAATACGTTCCTGATCAACATCATTATCAAGAGCTCTTATCGCCAAAACTGTAGTAACTGTACAAGCAGGACGTATAAATCAGGGAATTCAGTTTGAATAGTACTGTTTATTGATCCAAAACAAGGCCTGTCAGTTACTAGAAAAATAACCACATCCTTGTCTCCATATAGGTCAACGCCTAGTGATAAATAAATACTCTCGATTGATAAAGAAGTCACTGTTCCAAAGGTCACGCATTCTGAGACTAAGTCTGATGAGAAATTTACACAACTAATATGTGCATTAACAAAGCCGCAGTCTACTCCCTAACTAAGTACAGGTGCATTAAAAGAATACTTCTCAGATAAATTCAAAGTGCATGAGATAAGTGGGCAGAATCACCGGCAAGTGATACAGAACATTTCGACATAAATGGCTCATAGTTCTCTATAATTAAGTCAGACTGGGTATTGTTTGACTAAACGAATGTATTGCTTTCAATACATGACAGTGGTGTTGCCCTCTTAGAAAAAGCGCATTTGGAAGAGCTCTCTCTCTCTCTCTCTCTCTCTCTCTCTCTCTCTCTTTATTCTGATGCCTATTTTTCAATCTACGTCAATCAAAAATAACGTGCCCTTTCTTCTTACAATTGGTACACGTAGGAAGAGATTAAGGTTTTCTGATCAGGCTTATCAGAAATTTGGTTCCTAAACGTTGTGCCAGATTAAGATAGTTAGGTGCTCGTATGAGACTAAAATAGCTATTTACCATAAAACTGCTGAGACGAAGACTTATTTGTTAGTCAAGGAATGACCATCAGCGCTACTAGCAGCATTTTCAAAAGGTTTAACCTTTTACTCATCAAGGGGTGCGGTTGTCACTATCAATTCTTGAACTCTTCAACTAATATGAGTTATCAGAGGTTATCGCAATCGTGATCAACCTTCTTGGCTAGCCACCACCTATCAAATACTTGTTATGTTCCCCTTTTAAATTCGACATAGGTCCGTCTAATCTCTTCTTTACAGTTTCTGGACCTGTGCCAATATGATTCAGGTATCAACTGGTAATTCTTTAAGATAAACTCCTTAACCACATGCTAATATGCTAAGTGTTCTATTGACAGTGAATTGTAGATTTCATGATCTTTGCCATTCATTACGCCTTGTAATAATTAAGTCCAGTTTAAAATTTTCAGCAATTTTCTCAACATGAAAAAATATTGCTCTTCCTCTTGCTCTCTATAGATGGAGTGGGTAACAACCTAATCTATCTGGTAAGATTAACACCTGAACTTGTTTGTAAAAGGGGGTTGGGGTACTTTGCGCTTGCCAGTTCTACTTCTTTTAATTTTGATGTCATTTCATTTTCTCTATCTGCATCTGTACTTCAATATATTCTTTAATGTATCTGCGTTTGCATTTATATTTGCATTTAAAATTATATTTCTCTTTTATTTCTAAGTTTGGATTCATGTCATTTATTTTTAACGCTGAAGCTTTCATTATTTTATTTCCATCGCTGTTTTTAATTTCCAATTCTTTTGATTTAATTTCAGAGCCAGATAGAGACTTACTAATAAAACCCAAAGCTCTTGTACCCAACTGATTTTTTTTCCACCAAATATTGTATTGCCTTTTTATAGAAGCATTCATTTCAGAAAGACCATATTGCCTGACTTGCTGAAGCAGTTTGTCGATTTTGAGGATGTTAACTCGGTAGGATTTAAAATAAAGTTCATAACTTTTGATGACATTGTGAAAGCATTTTTATTTCACTAAAGATTTATCCAATAAGTAAAATTACAAAAAACAGGGAAGAAAAGAAAAATTCTAGACAAAATGAATTTAACTTTAGAAAACAATAAATACATTATTATTGCAGAGAAGCAACTAATTTTCTGTTAAGACTTTATGGTCTTAAACTAAGTATAAAAAGCGAAAGCTATCAAGTTTAGTCAAATTCACCAAAGAACTTATTTCGCAAAAATACAAAACTGAAAATTTCAAAAGAATATACCGTATCGGGAATGAAATCCAGAGTGGTCCTAAACTTTCTATCACAAGTTTAAAAGTCCAAGAATATAGTGCATTCCGAATGAAATCCAGTGGTTTTCTGAAAGAATTCCTAACTTGAAAGCGTTGCTGTGACAATATGAAAACGTGTTGATCTGCTAATAGGCTTCATGCGTTTCAATCATATAATCCAAAATTTATTTAACTGAATCCACAATAATTCCAAATTAGTGATTGAGTCCTGGCGGTACTAAGAAACACGTTGCAATTTCAATAAATAATTGAAATTTATAAATCCCCTCACATTAAAACTGAAAACAATTAAAATATTGATTCCACTTTAGATGATAAGATAGGATTAAATAATTTATGTTTACGCCTCCCGTATATAAACTAATATGATTCAATATGAGGACCAGGACGAAGGGCAAAAATTCATTTCCGGAACATTCTAAGTTGTAAATAAGATCAGGGCTGTTACTAAAACTTTAGTAAAGAACATGGCAAACGACACTAAACCGGAACCAATATCCTAAACTCAGATCCAAGCAAACATGTTTAGCTACGAATAATAATAATCATAATTATCTTAATATTTAACGTACAATCATATACAACAATTAGCTCTATAATATGTTGTTTACATTAAAGATATTAATCAAGTAGGCCCAACCCTCATGTATGGACAAAGGTCATTCACACAATACATCCTTTTATATTTCAAATAGCCAAAATATGTTCTGTATTTTTTGCAATGTTGTTTTATATAACAACTAACTGTGCTCACAGTTCTATCCCATCCAAAGTTATATATATATATATATATATATATATATATATATATATATATATATATATATATATATATATATATATATATATATATATATATATATATATAGTCTCTTGATACTGAGATTGTTGATTTTATGTTCTACTCATTGAAATATGTATATTATCTGTCTCAAAACTGTTAAGTTAGTCATAAGGTAGCTTTTCGCCATCATTTATGTTATGCAATGAATTTCTTTTTACTTTATGGTATGACATTGAAGTACCACAATTTAGCATTTCATTATCTCCAGTGAAAGAAATGGTACTATTTTAATATTAAGATAGTATGTGATGTTACAGTAATAATGTAGCGATCGATTCTGAACGACCTTTCGTAAGCTCATGTTGTTAAAAAAGCTGACGTATACTTTCTATGCCACAGTAAAGTAGATATTCTTGTGAAGACGTGTCCAGATAAGTGGGTGTTTCAGAAGTTAGGTAAGCTGACTTGTTATCAAATGCACACGTTGTGGATAGGTGTACATAGCAGGTAAATCACGAGAACACAACACGACAGTAATGTGACTTAACTTTGCATTATTTTATTTAATTTAGTTGTACCTGTGGGACAGCCCATGCTCAAAAATATATAAAATGTAACCACTGAAGAGAGACAAATGGAGAGACGGACAGAAACACAGACAGAGAGAAATGAAGGTACTGTCTAAACAAATACATAATCAATCTGATCAGCAATATACACATACTATTTTAGATTTAGTTCCAAATGCTTATGTGCAAAATACTTAATTTTAATCCTGCATGAGTTATGGATAGTTAATGTACCCTATATATTCTTAATTGTCACATATTGAATACAACCCATTAAAATGTTATCATAAGTAGCAGCTTTTTTATAACTCCTGTACATGAATAGTATTCAATAGTTTGTCCCTCGGTCAAATGCCCTAGTATAAACATCAATGATATCGTCACCTCTATACAGCTATCTTAGATGGTCCTGAAACACTTAACGGCCATTTTTGTTCCAATATGCGAAATGAATATGATGACATTACCCTGCATTTGCATTTCTTCATACGTCAGGAGTCATTTAGATTTTGCTTGTTGTCATGGTAATAACTGCATTTCTGAATTGGGTTTACCAATACTTGAAACGAACGTCGTTACGTTGGAGCACTTAGATAACAGGAAAGCAATATTTATTTATTGTCCTCTTTGTCTCGAGTACATCATGAAATTATGCTCTTTTGAAAAATAGTTGCATGGTTTAACTGCTAAATGGCAGCACTGACTGCCAAATAAAGGGATTGGATAACCTACTTTACAGGCTTTGCAACTTTTGCAAGTTCTACATGCTTATATTTTAATATTTTATCGAAGCAGTTCGACACATTTCGACCCCTACCCGTGAAATAGTGGTCAGAGCGTCTGCGTCGAATGCGCGAGGTCGCGGGTTCGTTACCACGGCTGAATCGTACCAAGGCCTTATAAAAATGGTGCTAACAGCTGCCTCGCTTGTCGCTCAGCATTACCAGGTTGGTGTTATGACTGGTGGACCTGGTGTCAGGATAAGCTGACTGGGTGGGGCATGGTTTTACGTGTCTGCGGCATGATATATATCACAATGCAGACATCGTAGCGATATGACTGAAACATTTCTAAAGCGAAGTTAAAAATCCAAATTACACATACACGCACGCACACATGAACGCACGCACGCGCGTGCGCATTTCCCTAAATTGTGTAGCTCTGAGATATTTCCGAACAGACGTTAAACAATTTTACATCATCACCACGTTGAAATATGTCAAGTGTGAGTAAGAACCGCACATAATAATGGGTGACCAATAGTATGATTGAATGAGGAAAATATTAGAAGCTGATTTTGTAACTGTATTTTTGACACAACTGTGAATGTATATTTTTATGTCGTTAACATCACAGATGAGTTCGCATGTAAACAAAGTCTATGAATATTAATATTATGATTTGGCGTGCGAGTAGACATTGATACAATATGGCGCGTAAGTTTAATCAGCTACACTTCACAGACGTTTCCTGATTTGTGACATCTGCCAACTGTATGGGGAATGAGCTGTATTTCTGAGTAGTCATTGATAAAACATGGCATGTAAGTTGTATCAATTTGATCTGAAAGACGACTGCTGGTGTACTACATCTACCAGTTTTAAAGAGCAAGCTATATTTATGAACAGACTTTGATCAAACATGGCATGTAATATTCATCATTTTCATCTCAGCGAATTTTACTGGTATAAGGCAAGCGACAATTTTACAGAGAATGAACCAGGATCTGAATGAATTTTAAACACTTTGTTAATGGTGAATAAACGCTTAGATAATAATGGTGTAATATTAAATATTAACGGAGATGTTTTTGCTAAGGATCATTATCTTTTAAACGTTTTGAAGAAGAAAAAATTAACTTTTAAAACGTCTTGTTTAATGTGCTTCCATCCAATATTAGTAGTATATTTTTGTCGTTTCCATTTACATCACAGTTCATGAAGGACACTACTTCGCCTAAATAAATGGTTCCGAGTTATTCACATGCTTAGAAAACTCAACAACAAAAAACTCAAACATCCACATGCTAATATGCGTTCCAACTGAAGCTACGATCGGCCAAAGGTCATAGGGACACTAGAGTGATTTTGCTATTGTGGTTTGCTGTGATGTGTTTTACGCGTCAAACTGATTTATGTTTACACATTTCAAAATATACAAGGTAGGAAATGCCTTGTAAACTAGTCTTGCTGAACAGGTCATCGACTGAACTTTCGAAATACACCGTTGTGTGACCTATTTATCAAAATAGATCTATGCAGACTAATAAAGCTAAATCAGAAATCCGCCATGGCAACAGTTAAATAATGGCAACCATAATAGCAAATCTTTGCTTATTAAACAGCATACAATTTCAATACAACGACCAATACAAGAACAAATGATTCGATATGTATGCTTAAAACTTTTGTGAGAGGGGTGGGGGTAGGTACCTGGATGGGACTTTTTTCCTCTATTACTGCCGAAATAATGTATCTTTTCAAGATATGGCCTATTACCTCATTTTCGGTACATGTTTGAAATAGTAACATAATTCAATGCTGATGTAAATCATATCGTATCATAAAAAATAGAACTTTAAATATTTTACTAATTGCTTAGAATAATGAGAGTCAATATAGTTTACATGTTTCGGGCAAATTGTTTGGTTGATCCGCCGATTTAATGTTTAAAATATATTTTTTAGTTAATTCAACATGCCTCCAAAACCTGATCAGCGAAACAGTAAACTATAAAAGTCCGACATATTAACAAATATTGTATTGACAGGGTTAAACACCGTTAAGGTGTATAAAACGTTTGAAAACTTCAAGCAGAGATGATTGACAAAAAGAACTTAGAAATACGCACATTTCTGCCATGAATGTTTAAAGAGATCTACTGCGTGTCAATAAATCTGTTAAGAATAATATCGTCTATGCGTTCTATAATATCGTCCATACATTCTAGCATGATAGAGTCGGTCATATTATACAAAATACATTATACACATATTCCAACATTATTTCGAGTTATAATGCTATAAAGTGTTATTTCAAAATCCATATCAAAATCCATAAAGTGCCACAAAGTGTATTATCGAAATCCATATCAAAATCCATTAAGTGACATAAAGTGACATAAAGTGCCATAAAATGCCATAAAGTGTATTATCAAAAGTCATATCAAAATCCATGTTCAGTATTTTTCTAATAATATATTCATTGGAATAAATTAAGCTTAGAACCTATTATATGCCCGAACACACTGCGCCTCAGTGTGTGTGTGTGTGTGTGTGAGAGAGAGAGAGACAGTGTGTGTGTGAGTGTGTGCGTGTGTGTGTGTGTGTGAGAGAGAGAGAGAGAGAGAGAGAGAGATAAGGAGAGAGAGAGTATTCTTGTATTCTTACCGCATTAATTACAATCCCGTTTGAATCAGTCAATATATTTTGGTACGTAGACTCCATCTTATCCTGAATAAAGAATCAAAGTATGGTCAAATGGCTTTAAGTTCCACATGACACATGTTTACTATCGACCCACGTGGAATTCTCAGAGCCACCAAATGAATGGATCCGTGAGAGAGGATACGATCGACTCTACGATTCCGAATCTAGCGCAAGACTCCGTCTTCAGCTGCAAAAGAAAGATATCTACTGTAGAACGCGCTTACAGCAAGCTTCCTCAATTACAGGACAGTAGCGCAACTCAGGCATGCCAGTAGAGATTCTAACCTGCGTAGAACAGGTCTAGATGTCATTGCAGTCATGGAGATATCATGCGTTTGATTTGTCCACATGGAAGGGAAGTATAAATTTAAAAAACAGTTGCTCTAAATCTTTAAAATAGATATTGAAACCCAATAACTGTCGATAAAAGCTCTTCTTTCTTAGTGTAGTATTATTCTAAACATGGGACAGGAAATTGAGTGCCCCGAGATTTATTAAATGGCCTTTGGAAAACTTAATCTTTTGGTATGAATGAATGAATGAATGATTGCAAAGATGACTATTAAAATGTATCGTGAGTGAAGGCAGAATAAAGCACGATTTGCAATGTTAATTCTTTCATTACAATTCGGCCAGGCGTTACAGTTATGAAGCAATTGAAGTTCGCCACCGCAGACTGTAAGATAATTGATATATATTTTTGACGTAAAATGAACTGTCGACATGCAAGTGGTACGTGTTGTTCGAGAGATATTTGCAAGGCTGTCTGCACGTGACGGTTGAAATTGACATAGGAATAACAAAGGCATTATCTAGCCAGGCTAATCTGCCTAACATCAGGAAGAGATAAGGTAGCAAAAGCAAAAGTTACCAAAAGAGTTTTTATTAAACAGAGATGAAACAGATGTAATACAATACAGGTAATCTAATAGACAAATTGTCCACAAAAAAAAACTTTTATTTTCATCGTATGATATTGTATGCAAGCATGACTTTACTTTCATATAAGTGTACTATTGGTATTAGTATCAGATACTTTCTTTTTTATGCTAATTTAGTATTAAAACAATAAAATTTTAGACAAGCGTACACTGCGTGCAGTTTTAATGTACATCTTTAAGTGATGTGTATTTTGTTATATGAATTGTATTTGCTGTTATGTTTTTCAATGTTATGAATAAATATATTATCGTGCACGTTTTTATACAACGGAAAGAAATGTATGAATTCAGTAATTAAAATTGTCGTGGTACTGTTGTTATTGAATTGTTATATCCACATAGTATGCCCACTCTTGCCAAAAAAGTAAATTTTATTTAGATAGTTGGCTACGTTTTAATAATATGCGTTGCAATGAATCGTACCGACATTGCTTCTCCAATCTTTATGGATGAATAGGTCGGACATTTTCTGTGCTAGCCAAATCAATATTTAATATTTTTGAGAAGAATATCCGTCCTGCTTAATATCCAGAATTTTTTTTTTGTCCTTTATTCTGATATAAATCTCTCAAGATAATACTGTAAATACGAAGAGAGCTTTGCATTCCAAACTGGAATTATGAAGACAGCTATATTACAGACTTGAAATATGAAGACGAGATATAGTACTAACTTGAAATATGAAGACAGAGCTGTATTACAGACTGGAAATATGAAGACAGCTGTATTATAGACTGGATGTATGAAGACAGCTGCATTATATACTGTGAGTATAAAGACAGACCAGACGTATGAAGATAAGGCTGTATTACAGATCTGAAGTATGAAGACATAGCTGTATTACAGACTGGAAGTATGAAGATATCGCTGTATTACAGACTAGAAGTATCAAGACAACGCCATATTACAGACTGGATGTATGAAGACAGCACTTTTAAAAGGAATAAAAGTATGAATATGGCACTGTAGTACATACTTGAAGTATAAAGATGACACTGTATTACAGACTAAAATATGAAGATAGAGCTGTATTACAGACTAAAGTGTAAAAATATGGTACTGTATTGCAGACTGAAGTATGAAAATGGGACTATTACAGACTGAAGTATGATTGTGGGACTGTATTACAGACTGAAGTATGAATATGACATGTATTACAGACAAGTATGAAGATGGCACTGTATTACAGACTGAATAATGAATATGACATGTACAGACTGAAGTATGAATATGGTACTGTATTACAGACTGAATAATGAATATGACATGTAGTACGGACTGAATTATGAATATGACATGTATTACAGACAAGTATGAAGATGGCACTGTATTACAGACTGAATAATGAATATGACATGTACAGACTGAAGTATGAATATGGTACTGTATTACAGACTGAATAATGAATATGACATGTAGTACGGACTGAATTATGAATATGACATGTATTACAGACAAGTATGAAGATGGCACTGTATTACAGACTGAATAATGAATATGACACTGTAGTACAGGCTTAAATGTCAAGATGGCACTGTATTACAGACTGAAGTATGAAGATGACACCATATTACAGACTTAATATACAAGATGGCATTGTGTTACAGACTGAAGCATGAATATGGCACTGTAGTACAAACTGAAATATCAAGATGGCACTGTATTACAGATTGAAGTATGAAGATGACACCGTATTACAGACTTAATATACAAGATGGCATTGTGTTACAGACTGAAGTATGAATATGGCACTGTATTACAAACTGAAATATCAAGATGGCACTGTGTTACAGACTGAAGTATGAAGAAGGACCTGTATTAGGGACCGAAGTGTAAAGATGACACTGTATTACAGACTTAATAAACAAGATGGCACTGTATTAAAGACTGTAGTTGTTGTTGTTATAGGGTTTAACGCCATTTTCAGAACAAGATAGGCTATACATGGAGGACAGTATTAATGGTGGAGGAAGAACCCGGGAAAACCCCAAAAAGAAGCACCGAAACACGAGAAGCTACCGGCAAGCTTTCTCACATATCCACATTGGCCGAACCCGAGACTCGAACCCACACAGACAGAGGTGAGATGGCAGTGATCCATGACGGAGAGCGCTTTAGACCACTCGGCCACTCTGGGCCCCAAGACTGAAGTATGAATATGGCACTGTAGTACAAACTGAAATATCAAGATGGCACTGTATTACAGACTGAAGTATGAAGAAGGACCTGTATTAGGGACCGAAGTGTAAAGATGGCACTGTATTATAGACTGAAGTATGAAGAAGGACCTGTATTAAGGACCGAAGTGTAAAGATCACACTGTATTACAGACTTAATAAACAAGATGGCACTGTATTAAAGACTGTAGTTGTTGTTGTTATAGGGTTTAACGCCATTTTCAGAACAAGATAGGCTATACATGGAGGACAGTATTAATGGTGGAGGAAGAACCCGGGAAAACCCCAAAAAGAAGCACCGAAACACGAGAAGCTACCGGCAAGCTTTCTCACATATCCACATTGGCCGAACCCGAGACTCGAACCCACACAGACAGAGGTGAGATGGCAGTGATCCATGACGGAGAGCGCTTTAGACCACTCGGCCACTCTGGGCCCCAAGACTGAAGTATGAATATGGCACTGTAGTACAAACTGAAATATCAAGATGGCACTGTATTACAGACTGAAGTATGAAGAAGGACCTGTATTAGGGACCGAAGTGTAAAGATGGCACTGTATTATAGACTGAAGTATGAAGAAGGACCTGTATTAAGGACCGAAGTGTAAAGATCACACTGTATTACAGACTTAATAAACAAGATGGCACTGTATTAAAGACTGAAGTATGAATATGGCACTGTAGTACAAACTGAAATATCAAAATGGCATTGTATTACGGACCGAAGTATGAAGATGGGTGTGTATTACGGACCGAAGTATGAAGATGGATCTGTATTACAGACGGAAGTATGAGGAGAGTGCTGAATTACTGACTGGATATTTTAAGATAGCGCTGTATTACAGACTAGACGTATAAAGACAGCAATGTATTATATACAGGACTTATGAAGACAGCGCTGTATAACATACTGGATTTATTGTCCTATATTAAAAATATAGATATTTAGTCCAAGATTTCATAACATTTGTATGTCAGGATCAATATTCTTTTTCCACTGTTGTCTACGAAAGTTTTCAAATAGTAATTGATTTTGTCTCAGACAACATATAAAGACAAGAACAACAACAACAACAACAACAATAATAATAATAATAATAATAATAATATTAATAACTGCTGCAACACAGCACAAGCAGTAATGGCGACAATCGTTTATCTCAACACAATACAACAGGTAAAGCTAAGAAAGTTGAAGTTCTATCTGTCAAAATTAAACGAAGGAGACCTGCATAATTAGTAGAAAACAAGGAATCAATACATAAATATTCAGGACCCTGTAAAATCCTTTCTGTAAAACAAAACAAAAAGCATATAATATTTGGGAGACTGAAGAATATTTTTGCATCTGTGCAAATTTTAGAGTAAAGGAGAAATCCTAGCATAGATATGACCTGGAAAAGGACTAAAATTATCGTCATACCCTGGGATAGTGATGGCATGACAAGGAAAAGAAAGGAAAGTATCGTCATACCATGGTATAGTAATGGCATGACCAGGAAAAGAGGAAAATTATCGTCACACCCTGTATGGTGATGGCTTTATGAGGTTATGATTATGTACGAATAATTTTGTTTTTTCATTGTGCAACGAAACAAAGAAACAAGGTTTTTATATAGGGAGTATCAATTGATATGCATACAGTTTTGAAGAACCCATGGATCATATCTTTGACTAATTAATTTCAAGGTGGATATTTTGACATCTCACACTATTGAAATGTATAATTGTTACCAGGAGACAGCCAAACAAATGTATTGTAGGCTGAATTAGCAGCTTGAATAAAAATACATTATATATCCTACCGCCTGTGACGTCATGCGAAACGCAAATGCAACGAACATTCTGCTTAAGAACTGATGAAATCCTCACGACAAGGAATTGATCTTTTCATGGATGGATTGTCTTAATTAGATTAGGGACCTCATTTGTTTCTAATGTCAAGGAAAATGTCCCTAATGATCCTTAATGACGTTCGGAAATGAATGATACGACTGTGAATACCCTGAGCTCAAAACCTACAATTTTCACACATTAGACTTTATTTATTTATTTATTTATTATGAAAATATTTCGCAAACTCAGTCAATTACTGAAGAAAATTCTTCATTTATAAGATAGTGACTGCGGCACTGGTACTTTTGTTAAGTTACTACTATTAGATACTTGGAGACAGATATTTAAAAATTAGACGACTTTTCCAACATTTAGAACGTTCCTTTGCGGTTACGTACGTCACTAACATAACAAATGCCATATAACTTTTGCATTGTAGGACCTTAAATATTCCTGGGTAAATATTTGATTAAACACGGCAAACTAATTCGTCATGCCATCTTTGACTATAAATAATGCTAGGGGAATCCTTTTGTTCACAGAAGACTCTAGAGACGTGTTTACATCACGGTTGTTATAAGGCTCTATTTTATTGCGGACTTTATATCCATACATTCATAGTAAACATTTACTTGTTGTGGTAATTCTGAACAACACTGCAATGAATCATAATTTCATCTTTGAGGATAGAAGTAATAAAACAGATCCACCGTCATTTTCACTACGGAGTATCACAATCATAGTATCGTCTTCAGGGCGCCATATCAGATTCTGAGCCTATCATGTAGCTTGTATATTATCCGCTATGAAAATAGTTGACTATTGTACTTTAGGCTGCACGTCCTTTTGTTCCTTCACGTGTTAACATAATGCCTATCACGAATGAGATGCGCTTTATTCCGTGATGTGAAATAATTCATGTTTAACAAAACATACTCTCTCGTAACCAACGAATGGAGTCAGTACAACTATTCCTCTTACACAGTGCAATTTGTTGCTGCTAATACGTTTGTTTTAAAAATCTGAAAGAAATACCTGCCTTGCCTATTTCAACACATTTCGACAGTATCGGTTTTGGTGTAGAAATTCAAGTTCAAGTGACCGGATTTAATTTATCATATCACTGGTAGAAAAAAGAACATATCCTTCTGGAAATGAAGATAATTTGTGAAAAAAAATATTTAGTTGTATTCGCAAAAGATAAGAAGCTCGAAGCGTATTAAATGTGTGCTATATACGTATCGAACATCAGTATTGTATTTAACTCAAACTGCTCAAATGCATCATGGATAACGAGTAATTTTAAAGGCGAGGCGTGAGCTAACTGCTGCAATATTGTCAAATAAGCCATGAAATCTCGTTGTTGTTTCTGTTATGGTTTTCACGCCATTTTTCAGCACATGTTGGGCTATACAAGGCGGCCATCATAACTGCTGAAGGAAGAATTCGGGAAAACCCAGGAAAAAACCACCGACCCACAGGAAGCGACGGGCAAGCTTTTTCACATATTCATGTTGGCTGAGCCCGAGACTAGAACCCACTTTTACAGAAGTGACATGTCAGTGCTTTATAAAGACGAGCGCCTTAGATCATTCGGCCACTCTGTTCCCCCACGAAAGCTCTTAAAAGATAATGCTAAGAATCACGTTTGTACTTCATTTGGCAGGTGTACATTTTATATAAATACATTTTTATTAAGTTATTAACTAGAAAACATGTCAGAAGGAATAGGATTGTTGAAATGACATCTACATATGCATATATCTTCTGATTTGTTTCGAATCAACGAAACGTTCTGATCGTAGCAGACCTATTTTCCCACAAAGAATCTTGATCATTATTAAATTTCGAGTTATTTTGATTCTTTACTTTTAACTAAAATATTGAAGATAGGATAATGCATCCTTTATACTGCACAAAATATTGTAAATGTCTTGTATATATTCAACTTATATAACCCCGTTTCTAACTTATCTATGCAAACCAACAACAATTATCAGTTACTAAGTGCTACGTACAATGGATGAATATCAGTCTAGTACTGTCAGCGTGTTTACTCCCTCTAAGTTAGGCAATACATTGTTAGAACAATTTAATGACCCAAAATAGGATTGTAAAACATAACGCAACATATAAATATGTGCTGGAAAATTGAATTTAAGGATCCAATAACTCTTGGTGAGCGGAATTATGTTTTAAGCATCACAGTAAAAACCATGCGAAGCTGCTCTATCATATTAACCAAGCGGGAACGCAAGGAAAAGAGTCGAATAACAGTAGCGTGCAGAGAACAAAATGGCAAATGACAAAAGCATTAAATAAATACAGATTGCAAGTACATGAGGAGAAATATTAGCATCGCACATTGCACGCATGTACATCAGTCATGGACGATATAATGTTTTTCACAGTGAAGACATTTTAGCTCAGTTTCACAACAATATCACAACCTGTACACCAATGGAATACGGGCATGTTCAAAATTAAATGCGTGGATGTTGATATAATTTAAAAGAATGATATAACAAATTAACCGTAATAAACGTCTTACTTTAACAATGTTGAACCTATGGTACCTTTCTCTTCTTGAAAACTGTAAATAACAACAAACTCACAGAGTAAAGACTATCAGAAATGAACTAAATTTTAATAAGATAATATCAATCATTTTAGAAATACCATTTTTTTTTCTTCTTCAGATTTTAATCATTATTTAAATGTTATCAGATCATAAGTGTTTGGATAGTACTTGTATTTTTATGCTAGGAAAAAGTTTTACTGAAGAGAAAATAAAATGCATCAGGCAGTTTACATTCAAAGTTTGAACCAAATTTCAATTCTAGAGCACATTTTTCCATCTTCCTTTCTCCATAGATAAACAACGATCACCTTTTCGAAATTGTATTATATTTTTCTTTTAAAAATAATCTTCTAGTTTTAATTCCGTTTAAGCATTGTATGTGTATGGACTTTGTCGATTTTGTAGTGGATCATTTCCAGGTCTGTATAAACTGATCATGAAGTAGTATTTACTTAAAGATCGGATTTAAACAGGGTTTATTGAGAATATTTTGGCTAATACAAATTCATTGGAACCCATTTTCCAATAAGATGTTATGAATGATCCCTATCCAATTACATCCGCCCAGACCATTGTTATGCCGAGACCATTATTATGCGAAGACCATTATTATGCCCAGAACATAATTGTGCCCAGACCATTATTCCGCCCATACCATTATTATGCCCAGACCATTATTGTGCCCAGACCATTATTCCGATCAGACCATTATTACGCCCAGATCATTATTATGCCCAGATCATTATTATGCCCAGACCATTATTATGCCCAGACCATTATTCCGCCCAGACCATTATTCCGCCCATACCATTATTATGCCCAGACCATTATTGTGCCCAGACCATTATTATGCCCATTAATATACATCATATGCAAGATATAATAATGCTTGTTTTGTTTCTCAGTGAATTATTTTACCCAAAAACATTCTCCTTTGTATTATTGTATGCAGAGAGCTTCTACCAAGCTGAGGGTGGATCTTTTATTTTGCTTTAAAAGCAAATCTTACAAGGTCCAAATCTGCGATCTCCATCATATTTAATTGTTCGAAACACCATATTTCAGCTGCGTATGTAAGAATTATAACTATTGTCACAAAAAATAATTTAAGCTGGCAGTAAACAGGCAAATTAAAACTGAAATTTAATATCCTTTTCTTAAGAAGGTACATGGCTTTCTTTCCATGAGTTAATTAGATTCTTAATTCCCAATAGATATCTACAATTCTTAGCAAGGATAAGCTCTAAATATGTGTAATTGCCGACAATTTCAATTTCCAAGTATCGTAATATGAACATCATATTTTGTCTATTTCTACATTTTTTGCCACAATGCATAAACTCGGTTTTTTCATGTGCTAATGGTAAGCTCATAATTTTGGCAGTAAGTAAAGAATACATTAATATTATTAGGATACTGCTTCGATTATCTGAAATTTAACCACATCGTCTGCAGAAAGCAAATCTGTAATGCTGTTATGATTTGACAATAGTCGTAAAAGTGTGAGACAAAATAAGAACCGAGTAAAGTAAATATAGCATTTGCCACTGAATGGAGTTAAGTAGGGATTTTTCTTCTACGTAGTTAGCAGTATCTTCTGAATGTCACCGGTGCCCATTTGGATGAAGAGTCGGGGTATTTGATTCACACGGTGACATTTTGGTGACAAAGTTAGCTTTAAACATTCATACCGGATATAATTCGATGCTATAACTCATACAGTGTGTGTGTGTGTGTGTGTGTGTGTGTGTGTGTGAGAGAGAGAGAGAGAGAGAGAGAGAGAGAGAGAGAGAGAGAGAAAGAAAGAGAGAAACAGACAGAGAGACACACAGAGAGAGTGATGTGTGTGTGTGTGTGTGTGTGTGATTTGGATTTGTAATGTAGCTTTAACATTTTTTTCAGTCATATCAGTACTATGTCTGTAGCGAGGCATTTTATAGTAATGTCTAGCAGAGGGGCATCATGCCGCAGACATGCAGCATCATGTCCCATCCAGCCACGTTATCCTGATACCAGGTCGACTATTTCTAAAACTAACCTCTTAATGCTTAGCGCATAGCGAAGCAGCTGCTAGTATTATTTTTATAAGTCTACGGTATGACTCGGCCGGGCGGATGCCGTAACCACTTAGGAGCGGTAAATACGGAACGAATAAATAAATAAATCAGCATATCTATTCATGAAAACTCATGATATTGGGATGTTGGTATTTACATGTAATCAGAAATATAAAATCATTGCATTACCTAGAGCAGGGACATTTTTTATGGAAATTTAACCTCAAGTGTACAAAAGATAAGTATTGTGCATATCTTTGGAACTGAAAGTGAAAATATCTTACAGATAGCGTTTATTATACATATAAAAATTCAAGCTAATTACTGGCACCATTCAACCCTTTAACAGCACAGGTAAATGTAGCCTATTATTCGGGAGAAAAATTCGTACAGCTTTACAGTATTACAGTCTTAAACCTGATGCAAGTAGTGAAGGGGGACGATAAACGGACAATAGGAGTTAGCATTACAAGACACACACCCCCGGGACGATGTACGGACAAGGAATATATGGACAAACGGTTGGGACTGTATACGAACAAGGGAAATTGAACATAGGGAATTATTGGGACTGTATACGAACAGTAGGAAGTGAACACGGGTGACATAGAGGGCATCGCACGGATTTTCTTCCCTTCCTCAAACTTCGTCTGATATCTGGACCGTAGATAAAGACTCTCTTCATCAAACTTCGTCTGAACTCTGGACCGTATTTTGACTCTCTTCAGACAGCCTTGTCTCTCCACATAGATCTCTCGTTTCCAAAGGGCTGTCTCTTTCATCTGGGTAATTGCCCATGATGATTTGACATACAAGGGATAGTCCGTGAACAGCATCGACAATAGGATGGTAAACAATTCTACCCGCTACGTTAGTCCACTCTTGGGACGAGAACTGGTGAATGGAATGAGGTGAACCACTGTTATTTAGAGTGAAAGAGCAGATCCAAACGGATTGAGTTCATTCACCAATCTTATCATGCGTTACAAAATTCAGTCCAGTGCGGAGTCTGTCTTCCAATCCGAAGAGAGCTGGCAGTAGTTAAGTGGGCCACTTTACCGTCAATGGGAATTAGCATTACAAGACCCCTTGGGCAACTCTAGCGTCAAGGGAAATTTAACATGGAGAAAAATCGTGGGCAACTCTAGGGACAATGGGAATTTAACATAGAGTTTGGGTCTGTCTAGGGACAAGGGAAATTAACATGGGGAATAGAGTTTGGGCTTTTGGGATTTTTTTTTTTTTTTTTTAGAAGTTTTTTTAAATTTAAATTTAAATTTAAATTAAAAAAAGGGGTAGGCAATGGAAAGGCTATCTCTTGTCGAGAAATATGGCTGGCCCTGAAAAGGGCCTTTGGGTTTTCTTCTTCTTCTTCTGCTTCTAATTTCTTCTTTTTCTCCACCAAGTTCTTATTTTATCTCCAACACTCTTTCTCTTCTTCTCTTTCTTTTTCTCCTGCTCTTCTTTCTTCTTCTCTTCCTCCTCTTCTTTCTTCCTCTTCTCATTTTCTTCTTCTTTTTCAATCTTTTCGTTCCATTTGCTTATTCTTATTCTTTCCTCTTCATCCTCCTTCTCCTCCTTTATCTCTTTCATGACACCACTAATCTTGTCCTTTACCTTTTTTAAGTTATTAATTTCCATCTTTACACGATGGGGACTATAGGAATAATGGTCTTCAACCAGTCTTATCAACATCTGCTCCATCATTCCTAAGTTGTCTAAAACGTCTTGTAATGTTTGTATTTTGTCCATTTGGTTAGAAGCCATCTTCTTTTTTTATTCTTTGCAGAATGGTTTGAACGACGAATACTGTGGGTTCTTATACTTAAAGCGCGTACGTGAAGGAAAACATCCCCCTAAAACGTAAAATTGATCTTACCTAGAGCATGACCAAACAACGCGCGGACGTGAAGGAAAACATTCCCTACTTTTTCATTTCATATAATAAAACCCAAACTATACTCTCCACATACGCTAAGAAACAATAAACAAATCCATAATCTACT
Organism: Sinohyriopsis cumingii; assembly: GCA_028554795.2. Lineage (NCBI taxonomy): Eukaryota > Metazoa > Mollusca > Bivalvia > Unionida > Unionidae > Sinohyriopsis > Sinohyriopsis cumingii. Next base: position 127,787,231 of record CM068827.1, read on the forward strand.
ATCCACACAATCGTACGTGAGCGGGTACAAACACAAACACACAAACACAAACACACAAACACATACGCTAAGAAACAATAAACAAAATCCATAATCTACTATCCTCACAATCGTACGTGAGCGCTTACAAAACCCAAACTATACTCTTCACATACGCTAAGAAACAATAAACAAATCCATAATCTACTATCCACACAATCGTACGTGAACGGGTACAAACACAAACACACAAACCCAAACACACAAACACATACGCTAAGAAACAATAAACAAATCCATAATCTACTATCCACACAATCGTACGTGAGCGGTTACAAAACCCAAACTATACTCTCCACATACGCTAAGAAACAATAAACAAATCCATAATCTACTATCCACACAATCGTACGTGAGCGGTTACAAAACCCAAACTATACTATCCACATACGCTAAGAAACAATAAACAAAATCCATAATCTACTATCCACACAATCGTACGTGAGCGGTTACAAAACCCAAACTATACTCTCCACATACGCTAAGAAACAATAAAGAAACCCATAATCTACTATTCACACAAACATACCTGAGCTCTTACAAGCACCAACACACAAACACATACCCTCACACTATCTTAGGAAAGAGTTAGTGTTTATATTCACACTACTCTACCTACACATTGGCAAATCGATCGTTATTTCTTTTCTAGAGTATTGGGTAGCCCTGAAAAGGGCTGTTTTTTTGGAACTTCATGGACACCTGGTTAATGGTGGCACCTTCCAGGCCTGGCGCCACATACACATCTTATCCCCCAGTTACTTTTTACTTTTTTGGGGGAGAGAGCAGAGGCAGGATATGTCGCTTCAAAATCCCAATTTTCGCTCTCTGGGATTCTGAAATTTATTCTTCTTCTCTTCTTTTCCTTCTCCTCCTCCTCTTCTTTGTTTCTTCTCTCCTCCTCTTTGTATCTTCTTTCCTCTTCTTCTTCTTTATATCTTCTCTCCTCCTCTTCTTTTTTTCTTCTTTCCTCCTCCTCTCTTATCCTTCCCTCCTCCACAATGGCTTCCGCGGCCAGTTCATTCAACAGGCGCCTGGCATATTCCAGATGCACATGAAGTTCCAACAGTTTAGACAGTCTCGTGTTCATTTTTGGTGTTGATCAATCAACAAGGGTAGCTAGACTGCCCAGCGAGTTTCAATTTATAGTGAAAGCGCGGACGTGAAGGAAAACATCCCCCTAAAAAACATAAAATTGATGTTACCTACATCATGACCAAAAACAACAACGCGCGGACCTAAAAGAAACACTCACTCACTTTTTCATGCTACCCATCACTATTTTAAAATTTTTTATAAATCACTTCATTAGACTATCCACATACGCAAAGCAATCCAATCTAACTCCAAATATACACCTCAAACACCAAAAAAAACATGATTTTAATCTACTATTCATACCAACTTACTTAAGCACTTACTAACACACAAACACATACCCTCACATTTTTTAAAAAAGAGTTAGTGTTTATTTTCACACTACTCTACCTACACACATTGGCAAATCGATCGTTATTTCTTTTCTAGAGTATTGGGGTAGCCCTGAAAAGGGCTGGTTTTTTTTGTTTGCTATGGCATTCTTTTTTTTAGTTTCTAAGAATGCGATGTCCTCTGAGGATAGACTTTCTGGCGATAGGTCTGCTTCTTCGGAAAGAAAAGAAGAACTCTTTGGAGTCGATACGGCAATCGACAAAGCCTCTGTCAGGTTCAGGTTGCTGCTGCTGCTGCTCTTGTTGTTGTTGTTGTTGCTGCTGTCTCTGAAGTCTGTACTTCTCTGTCCATTCTTCTTTTTCCCTGTTCATTTCTTCTCTGAAGAGCTCTTCTATCAGGTCTTCAGTGATTTTTAACATTCTCACATTCTCTATTTCTTCTGGCTTTGGTATCAGACTGTGTCTGACCCTATGCAAATTCACGTAGGCTTCGTTGAGTTTAGCTAGTTTGGAGCACATCTTCTTAGGAGGATGAGTCGACAAAGGATGGTTAGACTGGAAACAACCCGGTTCTTAAAGTCAAAGCGCGGACGTGAAGGAAAACATCCCCCACACGGTTTTTGAGTCGCAACGTTTAGTGAGTGTCATGAGAGGGATAGTAAGAAATGAAAGAGCATCAATCCAACATTCTTATAGCTAAACAAAAGACAAAGGCATTTTTTTCAAAACACAACATTTTTTATTCAAAAATCACTTAACACTAAACAACAACTCTAACATTTTTAACAATAATCCAACAATATAACATCAAACAATTTTTTTCAAAACACAACATTTTTTATTCAAAAATCACTTAACACTAAACAACAAGAACTCTAACATTTTTTAACAATAATCCAACACTAAAAGTTTCTCCACTAGGTAAAGAGGGATAACAGTCTTCCATGGTTTCTAGTAATCTAGGATGACTTCTCTCAAACTGTTGATTTCTATGGTATTATCGAATTCTGCATACAGGATGACGTTCACCGTTTCATCAGGGTCTCGGTCTTTAAACTGAATTTCCACACGAATCTGGCCGGATTTTATAGGGTGGAAATGTCCCTCGTCGCTGCCTTGGTCTGGAGTGAAATCGAAAGCCCACAAAGCGTAGCCTCCTGCATAATCTTCGTACGTAATACCGTGACTGGTATTGGTTCCTAACTGTCCGGTGGCTTCGTACAGGGACAAGTACGATCTCAAGTAATTCTTCTTGGTAAAGTCAGGTTCGAAAGGTCGGGTACACAAGGTCTTGCCATCGCGACTGACTTCGATTTTGGACACGCCAAAGTGTTGAAAGTAGAAAGGATTTTTTTCGGCAGCTCCGTTGAAGGCTGTATTCTCGACGATACCAACGATCAAACGTTTGGGTAACTGTCCTTGGAACAGATGATCTTCGATCATGGATCGCTGTCCCTTGGGAATGGTGAAGGTTTTCACTTCCACGCGTCGTATGGGATACTTGGCAGTCGTTCTACTCAACGTCTGACTGATGTCGTTTCCCACTTTAGGTAACACTTCCACACGGCGTACGTAGAGTCTGGCTTCTAGGATTTTGGTTTTGTAACCGTCACTATCAGCCATCAAATGGAAAGCGGCACTGCTACGATTCAGTCTCAGGCGGACATCCACCCCGTTCAGCAAATACTTTTCTTGCAACCACATGTCCAAATGCAAACGATCCATGAGTTCTAAACTTGTGTCGGCTCCCGTGATTCTCTTTCTTCGTTCTACAAATCCATCATTGTTGTCTTTCTTTTCATCAGTTTCCAATATTTCAAACTTGGTAGGTTCGTCAGCTTCCCATAGCACACAGGCATTGAGATGAGTGTTCTTGGCATCTATTCCGTACGTCAAGAGATTTTCCAGGTAGGCACGATAAGGGTAAGTATCCATGCTGCTACTGACCAGTTTGTTATTCAAGTACAAGTCCACTCCACTGAACAAGGAATGCATGAAATTGTTGACGGGAGCTACTGCTTCATCGTCTATAGCACCTTCAGTCTTATCTAGAATTTTGACTTTCAGGTACAAGTAACTGCTATTCAGATCGATGTAATCTTCGGGCTGTCCTTTGATTTCAAACTCGATGGGAGCGGAATCGGTCAGTGAGGAGACGGGGTGAAATTCCACCCACTGGGATTCTTGCATCGTCATCATCGTGGGGGGCATGGTAAACAGATCTAGTTCCGTCTTGGAACAAGCGCAAGATTCTCGGTGCATCATTTTTTTGTCTCTTTTTTCTCAATAATCGAAAACGTCTAAATCTCGAACGGTTCTTCTTTTCTTGGCCTTTCTCGCTTGAAGTCTGGTGAAAGGGTGTTTTCTTCGTCGTCTCTTTCTGCCTTGTCCTTGCTGAATGCCTGACTCGGTAGCGTGCAGGGCATTTATAGGTGTTTCTCGTTGGCCTAAAATGTCTTTGCCCGTTTGCAGCAAGACATTTTTGCCTGCCCTCATGAAGGCTACTTTAGGGTTTTGTTTGTCGATGATGACATTTTGGAGAAATTCTTTGCCTTGCGTCAGTGCCGCATCTTTCAAGGCGTGCAATCCGCGTGTCACCATCGGTTTCAACACTGGGGCCACCGAACGAAAGGCCGATTTTAACATGTCTCCTAAACCGTGTCCTCGCTGTCGAGCAACCCCTCGGTACACTGGATACATGACTTACTTACGAGTCGTGAGAGAACCGTTTTCGAAAATGGAGTTTCACCGTGACTTTTCCTTTGGTGAATGGAATATTTTGTCCCAGATCTCCTTTTATAGCAATGTTGACCGTGTCCAAATACGACTTGCTGACAGGCAAATAGTGAGGATGGACAAATTCGCGGTGGACGTGGTAAGTGTTTCCACCTTCCTCGTCAGCGTTCGTGACAGAATCTACTTTGAAAGGAATGACACGCAGTAACGGTACGGAGGTGTGTCCCACCACGTTGTACTCCACCACATCGGAATACACGAACATCAAATTCAGTCCTTGGTTCAGTTCTACCGGGGCACGAAATAACTTGCTAAAAGACTCGTTGTCGTAAACGATGGGTAATTCGTTTTTCTTGAGCATGGTCTTTCTCATGTCCATGTCTCCGCCCAACATGTCAAACAATTCAGGACAAAATAAAATGGACAGGATTTTACTCCGTTCAAATTTCATCAAGAAGCGACGAGCTGCTTTGTGGTACTAAATGGTGACACTTTTGTTGACATGCTCCAAAGCTTTCAGAAACACGACATTAAACCTGGAGGTTATGGTGCTGACCAAATGTTGACCACTAAAATAATAGCCTGGGGGAATGAACAAGTGATAGGTGGTGTACTTTTGTGTACGGGTTTTCTTGTCATATTTGACATTGCTATCCATCCACTGTTGCATTTGCTCGTCATGAACTTCCACATCAAAAAAATTTTGATTGGGAAGGACATTGAGGACTTGGGTCGGGTGAATCATTTCTACTAAAACCACTTCCCAATGGGCTTCGTGATCTAACTGGATGGCTTGAGGTAATTTGGCCGTGTAACAGCACACCGTGTTCTTGGGAAACACCTCCATGGAACTGTCACTGGGTAAAGTTAAGTAAAATTGGTTTTGGTGACTCATAATTCCAGAGTTCTGTGGCTGTCCGAGGGGTTACTGGACGTCAGAGGCGTGTCTCCGTCTAAAATGGGGTTCTGGTTGTGATTGAAGTGGTGACTGGCACTGGCACTGGACACAAGGTTCCCGGGGTTCCCGTTCGAGGTGAATTTCAGGGAGGGATTAGGAAGCAGGTAACCGATGCAACTGCTCAATAAAATGGTCCACAATTGTTTGTCTCCTTGTTGCAAACTCAAATTGGCGATGGCTGCCCCGATGACACAATACACCACGAAGATTTGGCAGAAAAAGACGATTTGCGTTTTAGGCACACGTTCTCCACACCACACACACAACGGTTGTTTTTGTAAATCTTGCACAGAAGAACTAGGGGAAGGAGGAGTGGTCGACGTAGCTGCGTCTGATGTGTGAAAAGGCATAATGGTCACTTCTTTTTATAGTCGATGACTTGCGAAGCGTCGATCCAAGAATCAAAACTGGGTGGATATCCTTTCCAACGTACTTTGACTTCTTTGACACGTCGTTTGCCCACTTTACGGGTTCTGCGTTCGAGAATGCTTTCGATGTCGTACACGTCGTCTTCTTTTTTGGTCACACGTTGTAACTCGGGCAAATAAAACGTTCCTTTGAGCACTTCTCCGTTCATGTCTTCCAATTTATAGACGGCAGGATGACGGCCATGCACTCGTCCAGTGACGCGAAACAATTCGGTCGTCCAGTTAGGTAAGTAACCTTTGTCGAAAGTGCGTTTGGTTTTGCCAATGCGCACCCAATCTCCTACGGCCAACACTCCACTTTTCTCGGGGACAGCCCTCGTCGGGGACGTACCAAACAGGCGCTCAAACACTAGCACTTCGTTGTCGGGAGTCACGTCTTGCGGGGCACGTCCGATGCTTCGATGGTAAGATTCGTTGTACGCTTGCACCAGGTGCGGTAAGATGTCGATGTACTTCAGAGTGTGGTAATGCGTAAAATATTTCCACATGCGTTCTTTCAAAGTGCGGTGAAAACGTTCCACGATGCTGTCTTTGGTTTCGGGATTCTCGGTGGTAAAAAAGTGAATGTCACGTTTCTTTAATTCTTTTTGGAAAGCTTGGTTCAGAAATTCGGTACCTTTGTCCGTTTGCCATCGAAGATGGTGACGACCGCTTTGTTTCAACACTCGTTGCAGGGCTCGCACTAACTCGCTGCTCGATTTGGAAGTCAAGGGCATGACCCTGGCAAATTTGGAAAAGACGTCGATGACACAAAACAAATATTTGTAGCCACGATTGTAGCTGCCCAAATGAGAGACATCGGCTAAATCGGCTTGCCATTGATGATCGATGCCTTCCACTCGGGTGCGACTTCTGGCAAACTTGCGTCGAAAGGGTTTGTGTAAAGTGTAGGTAGCTTGTTCTTGTAACCATCGTTGCACTTGAGGTAAACGGAGACTTTTCAGTCGAGTTTTGGCAGCACGATACAATTTTTGAACTCCTGCGTAACCTGCAGGATGCGAGGGATCGTAGTAAATGCTGGCTAAGACTTTTTCCATTTTTTTGTGTTGGTTGGTGTGTTAATAAGACACCCACTCTTGGAGGATGCTACTCTTTTTCTCTTGGGGTATTTTCTTGGATTGCAATGCTTTGCGTGTGCGGCCAGCAATAGGCGTCGAAGAGGAGAAGGATGTCTGAGCGGGGGATATCGGTTCTTGTTTCACTTCTGTCTTCACTTCTGTCTTCACTTTCTTTTTCTCTTGTGAGGAAGAAGGGGTGGCCATCATCTTTTTAATCCATCCAATTCTGGAGGTAGGTGGTGTTGTTAACTTGCGTACTTTTTCTGGTGGAGTTTGAAACCCTTCCTCTTCTTCTCCTTTTTCTGTCTTGGTCACGGGTACTGGTGGTACTGGTACTGGTACTGGTGATGGTGCTGGACTTTTCATCAAGGTCTTAAAATCTTTCAGAGTGGGTAGAGCTGTTTCGTCTAAAGCTTTCTGGTGAAAGAGTTGCAGTCGTTGCAAGAGTTGACCGTACTTTTGCGATTTTTCTGTTTCGGACAAATCTTGTCCATCCATCAAGGACTGCAATTCGTGTTGTAACTGGGACATCTCGCTCAAATGGGGATTGGGAGGTAAATGCGGGGTGCGTTGTTCTTGCCACCGATGGTATTCCATCCATCGTTTGTAAGGCACTAAAGATAGTTTTCGTCCTTCCATGGGGTTGTCAGGGGTCGATTCTGAGATCTTGGGACTTCCGAAGGCCTTTTTATCTTGCTCCCACCAGTCCTCCCAACATGGTTCCCAAGATTCCTTTCAGTATGGGGCCTAACAAGAGAGGTAAAATACCTCCACGTTGCACTAACATCTTTTTTTTTTGACGAATGGGAATTTTCTTTCGAACCATTTGGCGAAGAACGTGACGATGTTTGCTTAAGCATTGTTTCTGGTGTTTGGACAAAGGGATCGTGCCTTTCAAAACGTTCAAACAACATTCGCACACGGTATCGATGACCTCTTTGGAGGCCGTTTGAATGAGTTTTTTTCGTAGGGGTGGAGAAGCTTTGGACAGGACAGATAACATGTCCCCATGTTTGGCTAAACGTGGTGGCAGTCCTTTCCTTTTCTTTCCTTGGGGTTTTCTGGAGGGTGACATCTTTGAGTCTTCAGGAGCACCGAGAAAACACTGATACCCGACTCGGTCACAGGCCTTTTTTATACTGGAACGCGTCGCCACTGATTGTCTTTACGTCGTATCAGTTTGAGGACAGGCATGGCACGTCGTGCAGGGGTACGTAACGGACTAAATCGAGCCAGTTCTTGCTTGGACAAATCCAGTAAACTTTGTAACATGCCCGATCTTTCTTGAACTTTGATTTTGGGAGAAGGTACTTTGTGAGCAGCAGCCACTGCCACTAAATTGGAAGGTCCTGCCACTGGGGAAGTTCTTTTGGGGGTCATCAACGGAGAAGTTCTTGGTGTGATCAACGTCTCCAAGTACTCTTCAGTTCTGGGTGTCATTAACGGAGAAGTGGACAAACGTGAAGCTGCCGGAGACGCAGTCACCGCTGTGGCAGGTCGTGGTTTGCGAGTGTAAGGTTGCGTCCTGGTCGAAGTGCCTCTCTTGCGACTAGTTTTCTGTGGACTTTTCTTTTTCTGGGGGCTTCTTTTCTTTTTCCGGGGTGGTGTCTGGTCAGAGGAGGGTCCTGCCTCTGGAGAAGTTCTCCTTGGGGACCTGGTCTTTTTCTTCTTGGGGCTTCGTTGGACTTTTGTCTTGGGTATAACTTTGGGGGCATTAGGATCCCATCTTAAGAGTGAGCGAATGATGACCCCTCCTAGAGTACCGCTCCCTCCACGTTTCAAAATGATTTGTTTTTTGGTTTGAGTGTCGATGCGGGGATCGGCCAGTTGGACCAAAGCGACTTTGTTTCGATCGAAAAAGCGTTTGGTTTGATGAGGAATCTGAATGATTCCTTGGAGTAATTGACGTGCCGTCACCGTGAACCATCGTAAGACTTCTTTGAGACTAGCTTCTAAGACACGAGCTCGTGTTTGTGAATCTTTTTCTCGACTGATGCCATACAAGGCACGAATCAATTTGACGGGAAGATGCGACTGAAGGGACGTCATGTTCGCACTGAGAGTGAGACAGACGAAAAAGGGTCTGAGGTTTTTATAGATTTTTTTATGGGGAGTGAAATGAAGTCGAGGACGGAGACGTGTACAGGACAGGCCCTCCGTCTTGGCACCAGTGGTGAAACAAGTGGGTACGAAATCGCAAATCCTCGGGTGTCGTAGGTTTCAAATCGACGAGTAAATAGGCGTGTGGAGTTTGAGTGGCATCGTCGTACGCCTGAGTCAGCCAAGGCGTTCCTAACTGTTTGGCTAAGACTTGCACTTGCGATTTATCTCGAGGGCTTTTAAACAAGACCACGTAATGTGCATTGAGACTGATGGTGCGATGGGCTTTACTTTGTTGAAAGAAATTTTGGGTGATGTAAACGACACTGGCATTACGGTGATGCCCTTTGCGCGTGAACCACAGTTTAATTTCTTCTTCGTCTTCTCCTAACATGTTGTCGAAAATGACCAAATGGGTTAGATGGGAGTCAGAGACGATGCCGTCGTCTTCTTTAGGAATGCCTTCCACAAACACGATGGAATCGCCTTGACTTTCTCGCAAGAGGCTGTACGCCGATTGCCACTCTTTGTAACACCACACGATTCGTTGAGGGGGTCGATCGATCAAATGATGTTTATGTTCGATCAAACGTTTGACGAATTCGGTTTTGCCTGAACCGCTAGGTCCAGCAATGAGCATGTTAAAGGGATGGCGAAGATACAAAGCCTCCCAACTGGCACGATCTAAGTGTTCGTCGATGACTTTGACAGTAGAGGAAGAGGGAGCAGAGACAGCAGAGGTAGCCATGGTGTGAGAAATGTGACTTGTGACACGAAAAAACAAACTAGACAAGAATTTATATACTTTTTCAGAACACGTTTATTGAATGTTTCAAACATGAATACGAAAGACAAAAATGCATAAAAGCCAAAGGCTAAAGTACAAGAATAAAAGGCACATGATAACCATGAACGTGGAATAAACACAAGTGTCTGTACAACATGTTTTGGGTAAAGTTCTAACCAGTTCTATAGTAGGGGTAAGGTCACACAAGTGTCCTCCCGAAAGGGTCTTTCAGGCCTGTCCACGACAGTCCTGTCCTGGGTGACGGGTTCTTCTGGCACCGTCACTAACACAGGTTGAAAAGTAACTTTTTTCCTTGAATAACTCTCGTGCATACTGGGCCACCTCTTGTGTCCAAGCCTCAAAACCCTGGTCTCGGTAATGTCCAACATTTGACTCCTAACCAATCTGGTTTCTTCTTCGTCAACGACATGGTAAGTTACTTCAATGAACAATGAACTATCGATCTTGCCTAGGGTTCCATTTCATACAGACCAATACCGACGTGACCGTACGGTAAGGTGAAGTGATTGGGAAGTCGCACTCGCTTCTGGTATACAATTTGATAGACTTTTTCCAAGGGTCGACTGACGATGTGGTGAGTGGGTAAACGTACAATCTTGTTCGGTTGATAGGTGGTCACTTTAAAGTTTCCATCCTCTCCCGATTGCAAGGCTTCTTTCAATACCCCAAAGTTGACCACTCGACTGGTACGATGATTCAGAGTCAGTCCTTTCACTTTGCACGTCGTGTGCACTTCTCCTTGTTTGTCACGGTATTCGTAGCCGTAATTTTTGGGACCACCACTGACGAAACTTAGAATCTTGTCGTCGGGATGCTCGTCTGTCCAGGCTCCTAAACGGTCTCCTTCGATGTCAGGGTGCTGTTGAATCGGGTGATGGATGTAAATGCAACTGTCCGTGTCAAAGTACAGGACGCGTTCTTCTAACAGTTCTAAAGCTTCGTACAATTTTAAGCGAGCATGAGCTGTCACGTAAGCCGCAATGATGACATTTCCAAAAGGGTCGTCTTGTACAAAGTCCAGATCTTCTTCGTAATTGACCAAGATCAAATCCTCTCGAACGACGTCCACGTGTTTCATGTATTTGGTTTTGTCGTGAATCATCTGGAAGTAGCGGGAAGGTTCTGTCAAATATTCCGTCTTGGGTAAACACGGTCGTTGTGCCATTTTACCCCACAAGCAATTTAACATCACTTTGGCAAACGATCGCCTGCCTTCGTTTTTTTCGATGTGGTCTAAAGAGATGCCTTCTTGTGCGTAGTATTTCTCTTTGAATTGTATTTGGTCTTCGGGAGTGTGACACCAGGAAGGATAGCCGCTGGCTTCTTGTTTCAGTTTCAAAAAGGCATCCACGTAGTCGGCGAAAATGCCTTTCTGAGTAGGGTCACCCTTGTGGTACTGTTGTGTCTTGGGAAAGTGGCAAATTTCGTACACTTCTAACAGTTGGTATCCCATGTCCAGAGCTTTGAACAATTCCACGCTGACCCAGGTTCCCGTCAAGGCACGTTCTTCCTGGCTGTGATGGCAAGGTTGGTCCTGGTTGCACGTTTCGGCACAAGTACGGCACAATGGAAACATCAGTTTGCCTTGACAATGGTGAGGTAAGACGGTATGGTATAGGTTCGTGGGAGGCAAAACTTTACACTTGATCAAGCCTTCGTATTGTCGAATGTTTTTCAGGTCGATGTGTTCCGTGAACAATTGCGGGTGCCCTACAGGAAAGCGACAATATTTGCACACGTAGGGATACAGCGAACACACGTCCAAGTATTTGATTTCTTCTCCTTTCTCTTCGTCGGCTTGGTACAGCAAACAGGTGGCATTGGTCCTTCCTCCGTACAAACTATCCCTCGGGTTCAGCGGGTCCATGAACTGGTAACTTTCCACGAGGTGTTTAAACTCGGGATCGGTTTTCAAACGGTGATCGTACTCGTGTTCCCACATTTCCACCACTTGGTATCCTTCCTGTTCTAACTTTAGGCGTCGCTGACAAGTGTCCTGGTACAAGTCTTCCATGGTTCGTTGCAAAAACTGATTTTTAGTGTCACGGTCAGGGTAACAGACGGGACATCCGTGAAATAAGCAACCGTTAAACTCGTACACGATCTTGGGGTTTTCTAAGTCCCAGCCATCTACCGAATACGTTCCGATGGTCTTTTCGCCTCCTCCGTTGCGGGCATGCTGAATCCATTTGTCTTCCTTGTCGCACAAGTAATGTAACCAACGTAGGGCTCTGACCGAGTATTGACGCTTGACATAGTGGGTCGTTTGAGGACTGATGGCAGCCACGGTGTTTTCAGGCATGAATCGTTGGCGGTACACTAAGGAACACGCTTTGGCAATGGTGCAAGCTTCTTTCAAAGGATCGACCCCTCCGTGTTCCATGAACAGTTCTCGAAATTTTCCACAGCAACGCCGTAAAATGTCCACGTCGGAACGACAATACTTTAACATTTCTTCATGAAAGTCGAAAGAGTCCGAGGCGTGAGCTTGGTGCCAAGCGTAGAAAGCTTCTCGTTGTTCGGTACGCATGTTGTCGGGGTCGTAATAGTGAGCCTCAGGCAAATGGGGTAGAACAGCATGTTGATTGGCTTCCGTATTGAAAAAGTGTGGAAAGTACCCTTTAGCCATTTCTGTCATTCCAAACGTTTTAGGCATTCGGCTCAAAGGCATGGCCAAGTAACTCATCGAATCTTTAAACTGTACTTGTCCCACTTGCATGAAAATGATTTTGGCTCCGTTCAAAGTCACTTTAGGACGTTCGGTGCCATGTTCCGTATAGTACCTCAAAAGAAACTGTCCATCGTATCCGGAGAAATTGTGAGCCATCACCGTGGCATGACGATGACAATCTCCGTAACGTTCGATGTCCTCTTGGCTCCACGTCTTGTCGATGGGGTCTAAGACCCATTGGGCAAAATCGGCTAACGTGTTTGGTCCCCGAAAGATTTTTTCACGTCCTCCAGGAATCTTGCTGCAGTGAGGGCAATGACTGAAGATAGGTTCTTGAATGCACTTCTCGCACGCTCGATGAGCCACGCAGAAATTAGGAATGTGAATGCCAGTCTCTTGCATGCATTCGAAATCGAAAAAGATGAAATTGCCTTTCTTCTTGTGACCGTCCTCTTTCTCTGGTGGGGGTTGGTATTTTTGCACGTAGCATTGGTCTTCCAAGTCCACGATGTGGTGACAAATGTGACATTTTTTCTTTCCTCGACATACGTGTGCCTTGGCATTGTTGGTACGTATGCCTTGTCTACACGTAGGGCACAATCTCAGGAGTTGACAAGCACATTTCTTCTGTGAACCTTGTGTTTTCAAATGTTGTTGGTAACAGGTAGGGCTGACAAACGTGCGCAGACAAGTCGGACAAGGCACTGGTTCTTCGCTCAGACAGGGTGGATAGGCCAAACATCCTGGGCATTTCCATCCACAATGCTTGTGTTGCTCTCGATTATTATAACCATAGTCACATTTCTCACAGTAATATCTGTATCCCAGGAATCCGGTGATATTGGTAATGGTATCGAAATGGTCATCGTGATGATAAAGGTGAATGTATTTTCCGTCCTTAAAGTCTTGGCCTCGAAACAACAGAGACCCGCGCATTTCTTGAGGGTGCACTTTCAAGGTGTAGCGTGGAGCTAGGGCATCTTGCAATTTTTGCATCTCAGGAATGCCACAGGGTGTGTCTTTGGACAGGCCAGCTTGTTGCAACAGGAGTTCTGCTTCATTTCGTTGTTTGGCTCGGTCGGATTGTTGAATAGTGTTCCAGGTTCTTTTCCATTCTACCGTGTCGTTCTTGTTGGCATAGGTTCGTCCCACCACGATGGCCCTGGCTAAACACATCTGGTCTTGAGGGTTGTTAATTCGGACGAGACTCTTTTTGGTGTTGCGAAGGTCGTCCACCAATAACATCTTTTTGCGTCCTGTCCCTTGAGGAGGAGAGACATGGGCCATTTTCAGTGTGGCTTTACCATCGGTGATGTCAAACTGGTCATTAGATTGTTGTACGTGTTGTATCTTGTCCATGACTTTGGAAGGGGTCAGTTCTGCGGGTCTGCTAAACTCGATCCAAACAGGGGATTTCAAACCGTCGTGATCTGTGGATAGTGTCAAGCGATCGTCTTCTTTGGCTTGACATTGTCGCTTGAGTGCGGTGAGCAAAGAATCCCACATCTCGGTGATAAACCCTTCTGCTTTCTCCAAGGGTACGTCGGACTTGAAATCTTTAAACTTCACCGTGTAGGTGTAAGCCGTGGTTCTAAATTTTCTAGAGGAGCGCTTTTCCGTCTCTCGAATGGAATAGTATTTTTCAGGGTTGACTAAGGGTGGTGAACTTGGTTTAGAGGGTTCTGATTCTGGTTCACTCATGTCCTCTTCAAAATCACTGGCATGAATTTGTGCCAAGATTTCAGCCCTGGTACGAGGCGATAGATCACGTTTCTGCCTCTTACTTTCTTCTTCTTCTTTCCTCTCGAATGAATGGGATCGTTTCATCTTGAGTGCAAAACGTCAAATGACTCAAGTTTAAACACCATAGACTAATTTATAGTCTTGGCAAACCAGCGTATATAAAAAGGGTGTGTGTCTTGTCCTTTCACTATTCATTTCACTCTCAAGCTGAGCACACCGATGGAAGAGACTACCCAGATGGAACGTTTCGTCAGAGCTTAGAAAATTCTCTTCAGACCAGCCGACAGACTACTCTCCTTCCTTTCGAGATAAAAGTCAAGATACTTGCTATATCTGTCAGAAGAAAGGGCATTGGTCTTCAGAGTGTCCAGACCGTCAAAAAAGAACAAAAACAGGGGCTAAAAAAGACAAAAGTCAAGATACCTGTTATTATTGTAAAGAAAAAGGACATTGGTCTCCAGATTGCCCAAAAAAGAAACAAGAGGAGTCAGAAGAAAAGAAGGATTCTTCAAAAGAAGAGAGGGATTCTTCGGAAGAAGAGAGGGATTCTTCAGAGGAAGAAGAGGAAGAAAGAAGACAATTCTATTTAAAAGAGGCAAAGAAACAGGAGAAGAAAAGAAGAAGGGAAGAGAATGAGGAAAAAACGGTGAAGAAATTCAAAAAACAGAGAGACTAAATAATGAAAAAGAAGAAGTGTACAAACTTTTTAAAGTGTTCTGTGGTGAATTGTGAATTGGATTGTAAAAAAATGGATAAAAGAATACATGAATGATATAAGGTAAGTGTCTTTGAGTTTTTGATTTTAAAATAAGAAGCTACACTCACGCACTCATACACAGACACGTACTATAAGGGTAAAATGGGTGGGTTTATTTTTGAGTTATTGGCAAATTGAAATTGTATTTCTTTTCGAGAAATATGGCTGGCCCTGAAAAGGGCCTTTTTCTTTATGGTGTAGGAGTGAGTTTAACCAATCGACTTTAACTGCCTTAAGCCTTTGCCACGGCCAAGGCCTACTTCTGATGATTGGGTTGAAATCACTAAGGGTGGTAGGACAGGCTTAGTCACAGGGTTGGCGTGTTTAGCTCGGGAAGGTCGTATTCTCTTCGGTCGTGATAAAGAAGTCTGATACATTTGTTTCAGACTTCTTAACTCCGCTAAAATGTCCAACAGTACCGTAGCCGTTTGATTTTCACCCTCTTGTTTCTTTGCTGCTACTTCTTCTTGCTGTTGTTGCTGTTGTTTTTTTCTTACCTCTTCTTGTTGCTGTTGCTGTTGCTGTAGGAGAAAAGCTTGTTCCGCTTCCTTTTGTCGTTGCATAAATTTCTCCAATTCTTCTTTCTGTCTCTGTCTAAAATTCTCCACTTGCGGTAATGAAGAAGGTAACGAAAGTTCCGGAACAAATTCTTGCGAGGTAAGAAAATCCACAAAATCCCAATGTACCTCTTCTGAAAGTAAGTCCGGGTTCCCTTGGGCAGTCTCCCCTGCTGGTGCACCCCAATGGATCGTTTTCTGAGTTTCCGTCATGTTGAATCACTGTCGCATAGATTGACTGCACACAAGCGCTAGCGAATCTATATAGACCAACTGACGTCACAGACTACTCTCTTCGGATTGGATGCGGGCTGACTGAATTTTGTAACGCGTGTTTGGATTGGTGAATGAACTCAATCCGTTTCAATCCTGCCTCTACCTATAAATAAGCGCAGTTCAGTGCATTGATTCACCTGTTCTCGTCGCTTCAAGATGTGGACCGATGTGCAATCTTCTACGCTTGTGTCTTCCATGATGTTCCGGACGGACATACCCATGTATGTCCGATCCAAGTGGGCCGTTGTCCACAGGACAAACACTAGCCTGTGGATACGTAGGATCTACGTAGAAAGACAAGGATGCCTGAAAAGAGTGCTGATTTACGGACCAACAGTGAGACGTAGCCTAAGGACAAGAAGAAAACCAATGCGGTACCATTTATGTTAATGAATACATTAACATAAACCCAAAGGCCCTTTTCAGGGCCAGCCATATTTCTCGAAAAGAGATAGCCTTTCCATTGCCTACCCCTTTTTTAAATTTAAATTTAAATTTAAATTTAAAAAACTTTTTAAAAAAAAAAATCCCAAAAGCCCAAACTCTATTCCCCATGTTAATTTCCCTTGTCCCTAGACAGACCCAAACTCTATGTTAAATTCCCATTGTCCCTAGAGTTGCCCACGATTTTTCTCCATGTTAAATTTCCCTTGACGCTAGAGTTGCCCAAGGGGTCTTGTAATGCTAATTCCCATTGACGGTAAAGTGTCCCACTTAACTACTGCTGGCTGTGACGTCACATTCCCTATATAGGTGCGCTAGCGTCTGTGCGCAGTGAATCAATGTAACAGAGTTAGAACATGACGGAAACTAGGGAGATAATGAAGTGGGGTACACCGGCTGTGGAAACGAGGAGTTATGGTATAGCAGCGGCTACCAAAATAACCACAATACTACTTCCAGAAAAGAACGATTTTCATTGGGATTTAGCGGATTTTTTCTCTTCACAAGAATTTGTTCCGGTACTAGTACCTTCGCCGCATTCTCCTTTCTTACCATACGTGGGAGAGTTTAAACAGGGACAGAAAGAAGAATTGGAGAAATGTTCGGAACAGTAGAAAGAAGCAGAACAGGCCTTTCTCATTCAACATCAACAGAGAGAAGAAGATGAGGCAAGAAGAAAACGAAAGGAAGAAGGAGCAGAGAAGAAACACTGTATAGAAGAGGATGTCAGTGAAAGTCAAATGGTGACGGTACTCTTAGACATTTTGGCAGAGTTAAGGAGTCTCAAAGAAATATGTCAGATTTCTTTAATACGATCCGAGAAAAATACCTTCATGGGCCAAATAATCCAACCCCTTTAATACTCCCACTAAGCCTGAGATACCAACACTAGTGATTTCTACCAAATCATCGACACTAGCCTTACATTGATATATAGGGGACAATGACGTTTAAAATGTAGTCATTTTACTTTTTGCAATCAAGATGAAACAATAGCGCCATTTCTTGGAGAAAAGAGAAGAAAGTAATAGACAGAAACGTGACCTATTGCCTCGCACAGTAGCTAAATTTGAAGATGACATAAGTGAGCCAGAATCCAGACAAAGAGAATCAAAGTCAAACCAAAGTCCACCACCAGTAGCCCCAGAAAAGTACTATCACATTCGAGACGGATAAACGTTCCTCTAGAAAATTTAGAACCACGGCCTAAACGTACAAGGAGAAATTTAAAGATTTCAAGTTAGACGTACCGCTGGAGAAAACAGAGTGGTTCATCACCGATGTGTGGGATTCTTTGTTAACCTCAAAGAAACGGCAATGTCGAGCCAAAGAAGACGATCGCTTGAGACTTTCCATTTCTCATGACAGTGTAAAATCACCTGTTTGGATCGAGTTTAGCAGCCCAGCAGAATTTACACCCTCCAAAGTCATCGACAAGATTCAACACGTACAGCAATCCAACGACAAGTTTCACATCACCGATGGAAAGGCGACACTGTACATGACCCACATTTCTCTTCCCAGATAGACTGAACAACGTGAAAACGTGTTATTGGTGAACGACCTTTGCGGCATCAAGCGTAGCCTTGTCCAAATTAATTAATAACACACAAAACAAAATGTGTTTAGCCCGAGTAATCGTGGAAAGACTAACGTATGCCGACAAGACCAACACAGCAGAATCGAAAAGAGCCTGGCAAACTATTCAAAAATCAAACCGACCCAAACAAAGAATAGAACCCGGAATCGTGTAACAGCAAGCTGGTCTGTCTAAAGAAACTGGCTGGGACATTTCTTAAATGCAAACACTGCACGACGTCTTGGCTCCACGCTACGCCTTGAAAGCACATCCTCAAGAAGTGCGTAGACCTCTGTTGTTTCGAGGCACAAAATTCATAGACGACAAATACATTCACGTCTATCATCACGATGAACATTTCGATGCCATTACCAGTATCACTGCATTCCTGTGAGGAATGTGACATTGGCTATAACAATCTAGAGCAACACAAGTATTGTAGATTAAAATGTGAGGGATGTTTGGCTTCTAAACCCTGTCTTGACGAAAGACAAGAACAGATGCATTGACCTGCTTGTCAGCGAACTTTTGTCAGCCCTATGTGTTACCAACAACATCTGAAGACGCACGGTTTACAGCGGAAACGTGTTTGTCAACTCTTGAGATTGTGCCCTACATGTGGACAAGTTATACGTAACAATAATGCCAAGGGACACATTTGTCCATGAAAGAAACGATGTAATATTTGGCACCATATCGTGAACTTGGAATACAAATGCTACATTCAAATTTAGCAATCCCAACAGAAGGAGAAGGAAAACGAAGATGACCACAAGAAAGGGAATATCGTATTTTATTATTTCGAATGCATACAAGAGACCAGTATTCACATTCCTGATTTCTGAGCGGGTCATCGAGGATGCGATAATTGCATCCAAGAACCATTATTTTGCCATTTCCCGCACTGTAGCACGATTCCTGGAAGACGTGAAAAAATCTTTTGAGGGCCTAACACGCTGGCTGATTTTGCCCAACGGATCTTAGACCCTATCGACGAGACGTGGAGCCATGAGGACGTCGAACTTTACGGAGATTGTCTTCGCTATTCCATGTTGATGGCTCACAATTTCTCGGGATACGAAGGACATGGAAATACTATACAGAACAAAGCACAGAACGTCCTAAAGTGATTTTCAATGGAGCAAAAATCATTTCCATACATGTGGGACAAGTTCAGTTTAAAGATTCGATGACTTACTTGGCAATGCCATTGAGTCGAATGCCTAAACCATTTGGAATGACAGAAATGGCCAAAGGCTATCTTCCGCACTTTTTTCAATTCCGAAGCCAATCAACACATTGTCCTGCCACATTTGCCTTATGCTTACTACTACGACCCCGACAACATGCGCACCGAACACCGAGAAGCTTTCTACTCTTCGTACCACACTCACGCCTCGGATCCCTTCGGAGTTCAGGAAGAAATGCTAAAGTATTGTTGTTCCGATGTGGACTATTTGCGGCGATACTGTGGAAAATTTCGAGAGTTATTCATGGAGCACGGAGGAATTAACCCACCGGAAAAAGCCTGCTCCATTGCCAAAGCGTGTTCCTTAGTGTACCTCAAACTATTCATGCCGGAGAAGTCCCTGGCTGTCATCCACTCTCAAACGACGAATTTTGTCAAACGTCAATACTCGGTCAAAGCTTTACGCTGGCTACATTATGTGTGTGAAAAAGAAGACAAATGTCTCCAACACGCCCGAAACGGAGGTGGCGAAAAGACCATTGGAAATTGTACATTAGATTGCTGAGACTTAGAACAATCCAAGGTCGTGTACGAGTTTAATGGTTGCTTATAAACACGGATGTCCAATATGTTACCCTCAACGGTACACTACAAATCAGTCTTTACAACGTACCATGGAGGATTTGTACGAGGCCACTTGTCAGCGACGTTTAAAATTAGAACAGCAAGAATACTTAGTGTTGGAAATGTAGGAACACGAGTACAATCACCGTTTGAAAACCGATCATTAATTTAAGCGTATCGTGGAACGTTACAAGTTGGTGGACCCACTGAACCCTCGGGAGAGTTTGTTCGGAAGACGGACAAATGCCACATGTTTGCTGTACCAATCCGACGAGGAGAAAAGAGAAGAAATAATAAAAAAAACTTGTACGTGTGTTTGTTGTATGCTTACGTGTGCAAATATTGTCAATTTCCCGCAAGGTACCCACAATTGCTGACGGAACAAATCTACCCAGACAACAATCGAAAATACGAAGAATTGATTAATGTAAAGTCTTGCCTACCACGGACTTGTATCATCCACAATTACCTCACCATTGCCAAGGAAAACTGATGTTTCCCTTGTGCCGTACTTGTACTGAAACGTACAACCAAGACCAACATTATGAGCACACTCAGGAAGAACGCACCTTGACAGGAACGTGGGTCAGCTTGGAATTGTTTAAAGCTCTGGACCTAGGATACCAACTGTTAGAAGTGTACGAAATTTACCAGTTTCCCAAGAGAGAAAAATACCACTCAGAAAGGCATTTTCGCACACTACCTGAATGCCTTTTTGAGACTGAAATAATAAGCGAGTGGCTATCCTTCATGGTGCCACACTCCCGAACACCAAGAGAAATACTTTGATCAGGAAGGCATCGCTTTAGACTAAATCGATAAAAACGAGGAGTATTTGAAAGAACCTTCCCGCTACTTCCAGATGATTCGCGACAAAACCAAATATATGAAACACGGATGTCCTTCGTGAAGACTTGATCCTAATCATTTGCGAAGAAGAACTGGACTTTGTACAGGTCGACGAATAAGAAAATGACATTATTGCAGCTTACGTGACAAAACATGCTCGCTTAAAATTGTATGAAGCACCACACCATTTAGGAGATCGTGTGCTTTATTTTGACAGGGACAATTGCATCTACATTGATCGCCATTATAACCGTCACCCTGCCATCGAAGGAGACCGCCTATGGACATGGATGGAAGAGCACCCTGAAGACAAGATTCTAAGTTTTGCTAGTGGCGGTACAAACAATGATGGCTACAAATACCGTAACCCACAAGAAGTGCACACCGAAAGTAAAGTGAAAGGATTGACTCTCATTTATCGCGCCAGGCAAGTGGTGAACTTTGGAGCATTGAAAGAAGCCTTGCAATCTGGAGAGGATGAACATTTTAGTGTGACCACCTACGAACCACACAAGATCATATGCTTACCCACACACCAAATTGTCAGACGGTCCTTGAGAAAACTGTATCAAATCGTCTACCAGAAGCGAGTGCGACTTCCCAATCACTTCAATTTGCAGTACGGACGCGCTGATACTAGTCAGCATATGAAAATGGCATACGATAATTCATTATGACAATTATTGCCAAGAGAGAAAGATGAACCCTTTCAAACAGACACAATTTCATTTCTTTGATTCTCAAGTGGCGAGCAATGCTGTACCTTGCGGTTGCAGGTATGCCGTACGCTGTGACCTCGGCGGTTCAGTACAACATCACGGGAACATTGATATGACTAATACTACACCTACCATGGAAAATAGTGCTGTGCGTGTCCAACCTGATATATGCGAAAGCGATGCTACTCGTTATCATGGACTCTTTACTGGTTTGCATTGTCAATGTCATCTTCAACGTGAAGCCATGCGGGCCCCACCCTCGGATGTCATCCATTCTTGTGCAAACTACTGTGGGTTTCACTGTACGCTCGTCGAAATGAATCTGTGAAAGAAGAATATTCGTTCCTTGTGCGTTTGTCTGAATGCTGCGACTTTGAAAGTCATTTCCAAACATTCCAATGAATGTGGCCTAAATATCTCGAAGGAACTACCCCCAAAGAATTAGCCAGATCCGGATTTATCTACTTGGGCAAAGGGGATAAAGTCAAGTATTTTAGTTGTGGTGTGTCACTTCACTAGTGGCAAACCAACAAAATGCACCGAATTTCTGAAGCAAGCTTTCCAAAAAGAATTAAAGAAACGTGACATTCATTTTGTTACCACCGAGAATCCCGAAACTAAAACCAGCATCGTCGAACGTTTTCAACGCACCTTGAAAGAACGCATATGGAAATATTTTACACATCAATACACTCTCAAGTGCATCGACGTATTACCGCACCTGGTCAAAGCGTACGACTAATCATACCATCGGAGCATCTGATGTGCCCCCCCAAGAAGTGACTACCGACAACGAAGTGATTGTCTTTGAGCGCCTGTTTGATACGTCCACAACTGTGGCTGTCTCCAAGTAAGGTGGAGTGTTGACGACGGGAGATTCGATGCGCATTGTCAAAAATAAATGCATTTTCGACAAAGGTTACTTCCCCAACTGGACCTCCGAATTGATTCTTGTCACTGGACGAGTGCGTTGCCATTATCATATTGTCTATAAATTGGAAGACATGAATGGGGAAGAGTGAAAATGAACTTTGTGCTTGCCCGAGTTATAACGCGTGACCAAAAACGAAGACGAAATGACGACATCGAAAGCATTCTCAATCAAAGAACCCAAAAAGTGAGAAAACGTCGTCTCAGAGATGGCATTGAAAGGGATATCCGCCGAGTTTTGACTCTTAGATAGACGCTTCGCAAGTCACCGACTATAAAAATAAGTGACCATCATGCCTTTCAACACAGCCCCAAAAACCACAGTGACCACTCCTTCACCGAGTTGTTCTCTGAACGATTTACAAAAGCAAACCTTGTGAGGTGTGCAGTGGAGAACGCGTGACTGAAATTGGCAATGGCAGCAGCGTTGACACAATACACCACAAAGATTTGACAGAAAAAGACGAATTGCGTTTTAGTTTGTAACAAGGGGACAAACCTGAGTGGACCATTTTACTGAGCAGTTGCATCAGTCACCTTCTCCCCAATTCTTCCCTGAAATACTCTAACGGTAACAACGGGAATCTTGCGCCCAGCGTATCTCACCCTCCCAACAGTCACAATAACAACAATCATCTTTTCGATACTCCTCTGACCTGCATTGACACATCGGACAGCACAACTCTGGAATTATGAATAACCAATTTTACTTAACTTTACCCAGTGAAAGTTCCAGGGTAGTGTTTCCTCACAAGACTTTATGCTGTTTCACGGGGAAATTACCTCAGACCATCCAGCTGGATCAAAAAACCCATTGGGAAGTGGCTTTGGTGAAAATGATTCACCCTACACAAATCAAAAACATCAGTGAAAATAAAAAACAATTTTGAGGTCGAAGTTCTGAAGGAAAAAGTGCAATATTACTTAAATGAAAACGAAACTGTAGATGTCTCTATGAAACAACCATTGTACCCCGATACTTTACGGTGCATCTATATGTTGAATATTCCTACAGGCTATTATTTTAGCGATCAAAAGCTGGTGGACACTATTGCTTCCAAATTCAATGCGCTGTTTGGCAAAGTCTTAGATCAAGCCAATCGAAGTGTCACCATCGAGTAACATAAAGTGTCTCGTTGCCTGCTGATGAAATGTTTGGATACCAAAATGTTGTCAATTACATTTTGTCCTGAATTGTTTGACATTTGGGGTGCAGACCTCAAGATGGTCAAGGGTCCACTCATACCACTCATCGCCAACAACTTGAATTTGTGCGAAGTTTTTCGTTACCCTGTAGAATTGAACCAAGGATTATATTTTATCTTTGTGTACTCTAATGTGGTGGAGTACAACGTGGTGGGACACATATCCGCACCATTACTACGAGTCATTCCTTTCAAAGCGGATTCCGCCACGACAAATGACGAAGAAGGTGGAAACACATATCACGTTCACCGCGAATTTGTACATCCTCACTATTTACCTGTCAGTAAGTCGTATTTCGACACTGTCAATATTGGTATAAAAGGAGATCGGGGTAAAATGTTCCATTCTCTAAAGGGAAAGTCAGTGAAACTCTATTTTTGGAAACGATTCTCTAACGACTTGTAAGTCATGTATCCTGTGTACCGAGGAGTCGCAAGACAGCGATGACATGGTTTAGGAGATATGTTGAATTCGTCGTTTCGTTCGGTGGCCCCCGTTTTGAAACCAATGTTGACACGAGGATTACATTCCTTAAAAGATGCTGCTTTGACGCAAGGCAAAGAATTTTTTCAATATATCATCATCGACAAACAAAATCCCAAGGAAGCGTTCTTGACAGCAGGCAAAATGTCATTCTTCAAACTGGCAAAGACGTTTTGGGCCGAAGAGAAACTCTTATAAACGTCCTGGACGCTGCCCAGGCATTCATTTCTGCTTCCATGACACCACAGCAAGGACAAAGCAGAAAGAGACGAAGAAGATATACCTTCAAAGGACTTCACACACCCAGAGCTAGAAAAACCAAGAAAAAAAGAACCGTCCGAGAATTATACGTTTTCGATTATTAAATAACTGCCAGGAAAAAAATTCACAGAGTCTTGCGGATGTTCCAAGAAAGAAAATCATGCAAGAACGTAGTTTAGAACTGATAGATCGTTTGCATTTGGACATGTGGTTCCAAGAATATTGTTTGCTGAACAAAGTGGATATCCGAGTGAGGCTCAATCGCAGCAGTACCGTTTTGCATTTGATGGCCCATGCCAACGAGTACAAAACCATCATCCAAGAAACCGAACTCTACGTACGACTCGTGGAGGTGTCACATAAAGTGGGAAACGACATCAGCCACACTTTGAGCAGAACGACCGCCACGTATCTAATACGACGTGTGGAAGTGAAAACATTAACCATTGCTGCTAAGCTCCTTTTCAAGATCGAAGATCACCTGTTCAAAGGACAGTTACCCAAACGTTTAATCATTGGTATCGTCAGCAACGAAGCCCTCAACTGAGCCGTCACTGCCAATCCTTTCAAGTTTAAACACTACAGTGTGTCCAAGATCGAAGTCGTTCTCGATGGCGAAACCTTGTGTACCAGACCATTCGAACCTAAGTTAGATGAATTAATTGAGATCGTACATGTCCCTGTACGAAGCCACAGGAAACATAGGGACCAACAGCAGCCACGGCAATTCGTATTACGATTATGCAGGAGGCTACGCTTTATGGGCCTTTGTTTTCACTCCAGACCCTATTTAATATCATGATCAACGACCTAGAACGCTCTGTCGACCTCAGTAGAATCGATCTATCGCAATTTCCTGACGACAGTGGAATATGGAAAGCGGGCAACCCACGCAGCCAACAGTTAATTACTGAACTGCAAGCCAGCTTAACTAACATTGGCAAATGGGCTGACAAATGTGGGTTCAAACTATCAAAAGGAAACACAACTGGAATACTATTATCTCCCCATAAAGGGTATACTATGAATCCCCCAACCCTGTACATACAAGGCAAACCCATCAAATTTGAAGAAGTAGCAAAAAATTTAGTTATGTATTACGAGCAGCACCTCTCATGCAAAGATCACATCACTGAACTAATACGCAAATGTAATGGAGACCGAAACCTCCTGAAAAACATCAAAGATCTAAAGTGGGGTGCAGACCAAGACACGCTCGTAACACTCTACAGAGCCTTAGTTAGGTCCAAGCTGGATTATGGATGCCAGATCTACGCCTCTGCCAAACCATCACTCCTCAAACGCCTCGACATAATCCAAACTAAAGTGTTGCCTATATGTACAGGCACACTTAAAATACATCCAGAGAAAAATTCCAGATTGTTACAGGCGAAACATCCTTAACATTGAGGAGAGAAGACTTAACACTAAGCTATGCAGCAGAATCTCCATACACAAACCCAGCCATCCCACAAGGGACATCATTAAAACTGCAACATCACACTTAGCCAGAGACTCGTCCCCTACCCTCCGTCCGGTAAAAATATCCATACACTATGTAACGAATTACAAATCGTCTGTCTTCATGCAAAACCCACACGATACCCAGACTCCACACCATGAACAAGGGAAAACCCCAATCTTAACACCTTAGCAACAACTTTCGACTCCAAAGAAGACCAACCATTAAAAATAAGATCAAAGATCCTAACTATACTGGATAATTCTTATCAGGATTTCCTCAAAATATACACAGACGGATCAAAATCAAACAACCCAGACAGAACTACTGCAGCCCTTACTATTCCGGAATAGAATAAGGAAATAGGAAGGAGACTTCCCGATAATTGTTCAATATATACAGTAGAATTTAGGGTCATATTTGAAGCTTTGAAGATAGCATACCAACAGAAATTCCGGAAAGCAATAACAATCAGCGATTCACTCAGTGTTCTAAAATCCTTGGAAACTCAAAGGGGAGTGAAAACCTTCTAAAAGAAACAAACTTGTTACTTAACAATATGAAGAAAAAAAAAACAAGACCAAATTGTAGAATTCATGTGGGTCTCGTCCCATATCAACATCCCAGACAATGACAGAGCCGACTTAGCAGCAAAGAGACAACTCAGCGAACCAAAACCAGCCCTAATCAATTACAGCGTCCCATTATTATACAGCATGATATCCAAACAAATCGTCTCTGAATGGCAAACCGAATCGGATACATGCCCCGAAGAACGCCCGTAAAACAGACTAGGAAGATCCATCGTATCACCTCTATCCTACAAACAGCACAAATAATGATTTTCCAAATTACAAGTACGGCAAGACGACACCATTTAACAGTGGGAAAATGGGGAACTAAAAGAAACATTCCCGGAGGTAAGGCACATCCCTTATACTCAGTCAGACATTCCCTTGCCACTACCAGACATGAACTATATAAGTGAGTGCGTGTGGGCCATTCTCACTCACCACGAGTCCCGTGAGACATCAATGTCTCGAAAATCGGACTAATCAAGTAGCACTTGTTAAGTGCTCTAACGCGTTTTAGAACGCGGTTCCATACCGTCCCCCTCGAAAAAATCAATCAGCCCCAAACGGGGCATTAAACAGTATGGGCGAATACTACTATAATTGAAACGATCGACCGACAGTCTTGTTGCCCATCGTTTTCTGATTAACTTCAAAGAAGATGAGCAGAATCAGCAAACTGGCTGAGCTGGCTATGGAAACCATTGCAGAAAGTGCCAGACTTGAGGAAGAGGAGGGGAAAAGAAGAAAGAAGAGAAGAAGGAAAAGAAAAGACGGATCTTGCCTCACCTCATACTTAGGCAAACGTGTGAGGTCAAGCCTGAGGTTAGGACGTCATCACCTCCACAACAACGTCAGACAGAGCGACCACCGGTACCGAGAGCAGCGATCCCTGAAATCGAAAATTGGGGGGAAGATTTGGAGAGGCAGAGGCACGAATGAGAGCCTTAGCGATCCCTGCAAGCCACAACATCCACAGGTAGGACAAAGAATGTCAAAGGATAGAGACTTCGGAATCCCACAAACTGAAGATTCGGGTTCTGAAGCCACTCAAGTGGCCACTGCACTCCCAACTACAAATTTTAATTGGAAAAATGACAGGAGTCGGCGATGCATGTGTGGTGCTCGGCTTGTGAGATGTCACAATTAACCTGGTGCATTTAGAGTTAGACAAAATAGCCCTTCTCAGGTCTTAACTAGATCTCTAGAAAAGAGAGACTCATCAAATTGCCAATCATATAATTTAGTGTGTTTTGTTTGTGTGAGTATGCGTGCGCGCGTACGTTTGTTTGTGTGAGTATGTATGTGCGCGTACGTTTGAATGTGTGTTCTTGTTTGCGTGTGGATGTGTGCGCGCGTACGTTTGTGTGTGTGTTTTTGTTGTGTGTGTGTGAGCGCGTACGCTTGTGTGTGTGTGTGTGTGTGTGTTTACCTTAACAAACCCTTTGTCCCTACACTCATGAGCGTTTGTGTTTGCTGATGTGATTGTAGGTAACGGTGTATTTTAGGAGCAAAAACTTTCCTTCTCTACCATGTATTGATAGAAAGTATAGTGGTTTTCTTAGTATTAGTGTGTGTTGTTTTGTATAAAACTTTATTTTAGGATAGCACTCTTATCACTGTAGATTGTTTGGTATGTGAAATAGGTAGATGGTGTGAGTGGATGTTTTCCTTCACGTCTGTGTTGAATTATATAAAGTGTAACGTTCGTCAATCGCCCAATTCAACATTGAATAACAAACAAATGGCAAGCAACCACGTCAACAAAATGCAGAAGTTGCAAGAAGTGGTGAACGATATAGGAATGGTGAAGGAAACGTTGGTCAGGTTGGAAGATGGATGTTATAGTCCTAACCGAGTTAAAATGGAGATCAATAAGTTAAGAAAGACCAAGTAAAGATTCAGAGAGCTTATGAAAGAGGAAACAGATGTGAAAAAGGACAAAGAAGAAAAGTAACAAATGAGAAGATGTAATCATCAGATTGCAAAAGAAGAAAATGACAAGAAGAAACGAGAGGAGGAAAAAGAGGAGGAAAAAAGAAGACGACGAAAAATGTGATGGAGAAGATGAGAAGTTGGTGGAGGAGAACAAGAAGGGAGAGAAAATAGAAGAAAGATGAAAGGCCCTTTCCAGGGTCACCCCATTGTCTCTCTTGCCTAAATATGTTTTAGTCTATTTTTTGTGCAATAGATTTATCTCTTTAAATCATTGTATGTCTACGTCTCTGTCTATGTCTCAAACCACTTCTCTTTGTCTAGGTCAGCCCTTGCCACACTGTTCCGCCCAACCTAGGTCAGCCACTTGCAACAATGTTGCCAGTGTCCAATACAGTGACGTCACCCATGTTCAATTCCTATTGTCCGTATACATTCCGAATACATGCCCTATATTCAATTCCCCTTGTCCGTATACAGTCCCAACCTTTTGTCCGTGTATTGCTTTTCCTTATAAATCTTGTCCGTATATCGTCCCAGGGGGATCTTGTAATGCCAATTTCCATTGTCCGTATATCGTCCCCCTTCACTACCTATGCACTTTACAACTATTCAATTAACAAAACTTCTTATTAGACATATTGACACGATTTTCATCGAACCTACCTACATGTGGCCCTATTTACATGGTTTCCATCGAACTTATTTACATGTTTCCAATAAAACTTTCAACGTTAGAAAAAAAAAAAAAAACATTAAAAAAACACAGTAAAAGGTCCCTTTAATATATGAACAACTATGACAAGAATTGTTCTTCTTGTAGGTGATAATAACATTACCTATGCAAATCAAATCGGGCACATTAAAAACAAAATTATATTACATGTAGTATATACAATGTAAACAATCTATGAATATTCTCATTGGGAAATAATTACTTTTGTGCAGATTTTTCCGTTTTCTATCCGGGTTACACTATCAGCTTTAGGAGACCTTTGTACCTTTGTAAGGAGTGCATGATGCTCTATAATCAAAAATATAATGCTAATATTATGGGGACGTACTTTAAGCTGTATCATATATATATATATATATATATATATATATATATATATATATATATATATATATATATATATATATATATATATATATATATATATATATATATATATATATATATATATATATATATATATATATATATATATATATATATATATATATATATATATATATATATATATATATATCTTTGTTACAAATTCATACATACATACATGTGATATTCAAACGAATTCATCAGTATTGATGACACTACTACTGCTACTAATACAACTACTACTAATAATAATAATAAATTCAGCAGCACAAGTGATGCCTGTAGTAATATCTGTAGCCGTACAGAGAGTGGAACGACAGCATTAGCTTAAGTTCTAACGACTGCGTTCAATGTACTTGTTCTTTTTACTTATTTGCTGAGGCATCTTCGTCACTTTATTGAAATTAGAGCGCTATAGTGTGTGTTGCGGAGGGGGCACATTTCATTAGACTAGAAATAAGCATGAATGGACAATATCACAATGCATGCCAGTAAATAATGCTGGGTACCGTAACAACGAATACTTTAAATGAGTAGGAAAAACTACTGAGTAATTCATGAGAACTAAAATACAGGCCATATGTCAAAGCTAAACACAGAGATTTCACAACATTCATGACATCTTAAATATTATCATTTAGCCCAATAAATGCTTGTACCGGATGAAGATGATTAACCTGAGTTTCGAGCCATAAGCATAGCACAGAAAGAAAAGCTACCAGTGTGTACCGTAAAAAGCGAAAACAAGTGTGCTATTCCGTACCGAAATTCAAAGAAGCTCATTATTATTATTATTATTATTATTATTATTATTATTATTATTATTATTAGTATTAGTAGTAGTAGTAGTAGTAGTATGATTATTGTTATTATTATTATTAGTAGTAGTAGTAGTAGTATGATTATTGTTATTATTAGTAGTAGTAGTAGGAGGAGTAGTAGCATTAGTGGTAGTTGTAGTAGTATTTTTATTATTATTACGCTGTTTAGCCTAAAAACGAAAATATACATTCAGTCACACTTTTCAATAAAAATTCTCGATTAAAGACATACGGAGCTTAAATATTCATCGAGACAAAAGGTCAGTAAAGAGGATGACAAAAAACTTCTTCAAACTCATGAACAACAACGTTAAACCTAAGGAAGAGGACAAACAAGATTATAAATCTGTGTAAACGATTAACGGTATGAGCAACTGCAAAAAGAAGTATCTTTTGAGAATAGAGAGATAAAGGTGAACATTAGTGAAAATTTAATACTCGTCTCTATGAAGAAAATATCTTTAAACTTACAAATTACCCAAACAGATCTATGGCGGATTAAGAGTGGCACAATCAACATGCCTGATGTATAATTTTACTACAACAAATTAAGAAATTCCAAAACAGCTATTGATCGGAGCTACTGATGAGTTACACCCTCTCGTTGTCTATAAGGGTTGAAACAGACAATATTATACTTTTATAAGCACGTATTGTTTGATGCATCACAGATCAATAAAAAGATTTCTGGAATAGTTGAGGTGAATTAAACGGACAAGCATTAAGAAAGTTAGCCTTTTAAAAACAAAATTGGTACTCCTAAATAGATGGATATGATCAAGAGAAAGTTTCAAAACGAAATAACTAATACCTTATTAAACAAACTTTACTATTTGATATGTACGAAATTAGTTGCTTAATCTTGAGCACAATTACCAATAGATGAATATGTGTAAATCGTTTCAATCACTGTATATAAACCATAACAATTAACGAAGTAACTTTATTGTGTCAAGCGCTAAACGAATTCTAATTGACGCTGTAAATGCATCGCTCACCTTAAGAGGATTTAAAATGAATCATCTTAAACGAATTAAACATTTATAATTAATTATGTTAATTAAAAATATTATGAAAATAAACTAAATACAATTCTGAAATGTCGCACACACTAGATACACCTATTGTAAATAATAGGTGTTCAACTAATATGTCAAATTAAAACATGAATAACACTGCTAAACATTTATTGTTATCATTAGTACTAAGTTTATTTGGAATTTAAAGAGGATTGCTAAAACACGAAGCTTATAAAACTTCATGTGTTCATTAAAAATATAACTTCGAAATCATAAAAGAGTGAATTTTCTGTCGCCATTTATAAATTGAAACATTAGATGCATAAAACTGGAGTTAAAATGGATCTTATTACACTCGTTCAAGTAAGTACTGATCCCAAAATTGTTTATAACTACTAACGGATTTCAATAATATTAACATTCAAATACATCTGAACCTAATAGAACAATGACAACTAATATAGCAATTATAGGTGAGCAACCGTCTTGAAACACTGGCGAAGGTTCACTTAATTCAATCATGTATGCAAACAATGAAGAACATGCTACAAAATAATGTATGATGAAATTAAAATTAAAATGAAACTTCCCCGATAGTTAGCCAAAAGTAGACATCAGAATACACTAATCAATAATAATCACAATGGAGTCAAAATAATGCACTTATCTTAATCCGGGAATACAATTACCAACTTATGTAACGATGGCGTATTATGACTCTTCTGACAAGCAAGGCTGTGAAATGTTAGGTGATGTTTGAGAAAAATCATTTGATAAAACACAAAGATACGATAGAATACAACAACGATTCTGAGAACCATATGACACTGGATACAGATATAGTTCACCATAGCCATGCAACTTTATCCCAATAAAACGTTATGGAATCAACTAACGGAAGAGTACAATGAGGCATAAGCTACACTACAAGAAAATATCTCAAAAATGCCAAAGTTAATAGTATATGGCTTTTATTCTTTTACTATACAAATGGAAGATATGTGATCAAGAATCACATATGGTTCTATCATCAACTAAAACGGTCAAGCATCTATTATTCAGCTATATAATGAACCACTATTCCTATATGCATTCATTACTTGTGTGAACTCTCATTGCAACTTGTGTGAACTCTCATTGCAACTTGTGTGAACTCTCATTGCAACTTGTGTGAACTCTCATTGCAACTTGTGTACTCTCATTGCAACGTGTGTGAACTCTCATTGCAACTTGTGTACCTTTATTGTTCAGACTCTATTTACAGTATTTTAACTTAAAATCATCGTTTCCATAGTGATGTCTCAAGAATGATACTTCTACCTAACTTTATTTTACCACTGCAATTTTAACATAACGTTACAGTTATTATATAATGGACTTAGCTTAGGTCTGATATATTACAAAGATTATTCTGGTTTAATGCTACCTGGGAGGTGGAGGTGGGGATGATTCAGTGTTGCGTTCCACTAAGATATTTTACTCCTTGTGCTATCATCTACATCTGGATAGCAGTTATATCAATTTACCATACGTAGAAATCTGTGTTATTTACATTGTTTAAACAAGAAACTGTGACCTACAAAAACGTCAAAAGAAGCATACATACAAAAATCCATCACAAGTGCAATACAGATTAGTTCATGTTTTACACTGTTGTCAAAAGCTTGGTATAAATCATTGAGTTTTGGTTGCCCTTTCCTTAAGTTTCACCTTGGTTACTTTTGCTACTATGATAATATTTTAAATCAAGAAAACCACTTTCTATGAGTAGACCCATATAATGCAAAATCGTTTTTAAGGTTTTTAAGTACTGATTCACCAAACCTTGTTCTATCAATGTTTCATTCAATTAGTCAGGTGCACTTAATCTATATTTTGTATCAGAGGCTCATTGAAAGTGTTATTCATTATCAGGTCCATTACGATAAAAATAATTGAAAATATTTTTCCTTCCTTCAAATGCTAGGACGTCATAATTACTGCTGCAGTTACTTAGTAAGTAGAAAAGAAATGATGTCTGTGGCAAGGGCACATGCTGTTGTCGCTTGGCTACAATGTATGTCTCAGCGGAGCATCGCTAGACTCGTTGCTGCGACCAATTCATAGCTGGGATTATGAATAACACTTCATGCTATCACTGCGATGGCTTTATTTTACAAACTGAATAAACAAGTCCTGTTTATTTTCTCGTTTCAATGCAATTATTGAAAGCATGTTTTATTTCTGTCAGGACCTGTACGAAATATGTTTCCAAGCATACTATACATGATGTACTCCATCTACTTTCCATGGAAATATAAGCTACCGTTAAAATGTATTACTTTGACCTCTTTACTCTGATAATAATATTTAATCCGTTGATTAAACCTCTTGGTTAGTTTGTTATTGCCTTAACGTTGAATTAACCAATACCACCATGATGTTTATCAGGTTGAAAACATGTTCAACGTTAGTTGTTCATTGTTGATCAATTGTAAACTTTAATAGCCATTTAAAAATCATGTTGGATGCAATAGTAAGAACACAGGTACCTTAATGTTGTCACGCTAATGTTTACGGGCTGTCCAGTGGTCGATTGAGATGTCAGTGACCATGGAATGATTTGTTGTGTACGTTCTTCAATGTCGGTGTTTGATGATAGTCATATTTACACTTTAATGAC
Source organism: Sinohyriopsis cumingii (assembly GCA_028554795.2). NCBI lineage: Eukaryota > Metazoa > Mollusca > Bivalvia > Unionida > Unionidae > Sinohyriopsis > Sinohyriopsis cumingii. The sequence continues at coordinate 127,820,649 of CM068827.1, forward strand.
CCTGTCTGATGAAAGACATATTGACACTTCAATGACCCTGTTTGATGATGGACATAATGACACATCAATGACCCTGTTTGATGATGAATACATTGACACTCCAATGACCCTGTTCGATGATGGACATATTGACATTTGAATGACCCTGCTTGATAATGGGCATAATGAGATAATAAAAAGCGTTTCAAAATGCAAACTCTATGCAACCGATAGCAAACTGTAGGTGTTGAATATTAAATAGAAATTATGCATTTGCTGTACAACAAATACAATAACTGCTGTGGCAAATGTTTGCAGTATCTTGTTATGTAGTATCTGAGAAGTTTGCCTATGAGAACTCGGAATTTAAACCTGGAATGCCAAAGCATTTTGACTTTTATGTAGATAAACTTTTGTCAGACAGCTTTGGTTGGTATGTTGTCCATTGTTAAGCCAAGTATCACTTGTTCTGTGTGATATCATCCCACCAGCACACCTTGCCTATGGCACTGAAGACTCTATGGAGACGCATATTTACTGTTGCTCCTAATAAGCAAATGTATAAACCAGCTACACATAATCACCTTTAAAGCATTTGATTAAACAACATATTGGAATTTGTTTTACTTCTTGCATGTAGTATGATATCATCCTCTTATGATGTGTTTCACAGTCAGTCTCCTTGCTTATTTTGTAAGCATATATTCTTTTTGAATTCTTGCAAACTTTAGCAAGTTGTCTTCCAAATTCAGCTCTATATGGATCTTTGATTCCTTTATGAATTTACCTGCTAATGTTGATTTACTTGTTTCATTTTGTTTTCCGTATCTTCCATTCAGATGGTCAGGACAGTTGGCAAGTTAACTAATCACACGTTCAAGGTGCTAGAACGGTTACAAGTTGACGTAGACATTTTACTTACGAGTGTAAAGAAATAATTTGAACTATAATTGAATAAATAAAATAAATGAACTAGAAAATATGACCAAATTATAAAGAAAGAAATACAAAATTGAGTTTAAGTAATGAGACAATTATTGCAAAACATGCATACAGAAAACAATGCAACAAAAATGAAGAGATGACCGCAACGAGTACATGAGCAAATGGAGAAACGAAAGCATGGAACACATGAAAAAATACATTCTAAATACACGAAATAAAGTTTGAACAATCATGAAAATCAGTGGTCATCATAACTGACTCGAATCAAACGTAATTAGCATTGAAGAAAAAATTCAAATTAAACACGAAATAGAAGAGACTAGATATTCCATCAGTTGATTTATACCATATTTGACAAAATGTCCTAAACTCGAAGGTAAGGTATGAGTGATGAATGCATAATAATAAATTCTGACCAGTTTATTCCATGTTCGTGTGTTAGTGTTCCTGCTACTGATGAACAAAACTAATGTCTACGATGGACAAATACTGCATACTCGATAGCGACAAATATGTATTTGAAAGAAAGCCATTAAATGGCCTTCCAGAAAAGTAATAGAAGATCACAGCGCAATGTTGAATTAATCAAGAAGGCTTACGTCATCATTGTAGATATATTGAACAGTAATCTATTTTCCATGCACGGTACTCGGTTACTAATGGCAGCTATTGTAAGAGCATCAGAAAACAAAAGCAGCCAGGACACATTCAACTTTGTTCTGAATGCGCAACAGAGATTATATTTATGAAGCGTTATGTGTTCTTGCTGAAAACTAAATATTTTATACCAGAACTAGATGCTGGTAGATGCAGACGTAGTTTCAACGACAAAACTCCGGCGAAGTACTTAATTTGGTGTTATACTATGTAGTCATCTTTCAGTTCAATTTGTAGTCTTTCCAAGTTGTCAATCGGAAGAAATCTGCTAATCAGTGATGTCACAATACAAACTAGAATATGTGATAATATCTTGTCAATTTTGGCAACTCCAGCATTTACGAAGATTTCAGACGTCTTTCTAATTTGTTTTTCTTCCATTTTCCAACTCGAATCAATGATGTTTTCGTTATCTGATTTTTTTTCTTTGCATTTTCCATTTGAAATTGATAGGATAACTTTCTGTGTGCGTTCTATAATACTTGGATATCAGAGGCTGTTTTTACAGTTGATGTTTGCCGTTGATAAATCGCGAAACATGAGCATGCCTACAGGTGCGCTTTGTCCCGTATATAAAATGTAACTTGCGGCGAGTCCCGGTCCCTTTTGTAGCTGTGACGTTCTATTATTTGGCTATTGAAATAATCGAAAGGGATGAATTTGATTGTCTAATAATCAAGGATTAAAAGAATACGTTATTTTACCTTTACCTCACAAATTAAATTCACTGTTATAGAGAGAAGTGTATTAACTACACTAGAGGAAAGATAATTCAGAGGTTACACTAATGCTGTATGAGTGGTAAATTCGAAAAGATATTTCGTGCACCATGTTCTTGAAATGTCTGAAAAGCATATTGAAGGGCAAAATTAACATAACAGATAGTCAAGCCAGGAAAAAAAAGGTATTACAGAATGTGTTTAAATGGTTTAAATCATTTCAGCTGAAATAGACAGTCAAACAGCTGGAGGGCGTATTTAGAGAAGATATCGTAAAAATCAATTTGAAACGTTGGGATATTTGTGATTTTTAATTGAAAAGCTGAAACATCTGTTAACTAAAAGCGTGTTATAACCTTCATACCCAAAGCGATAACAATATCAATAATCGCTTTAGTTCAAGCAACTTTAGTAAGAAATGTTGCTTTTCGTAACGTTGCTTATACGTAAACTCACCCCTACTTCCCAATCTCCTGGTAAACCTTGTTGTTGTGACAATCAAATATGGATTGAAAAATGTAGCTCATTGATTTTATTGTTTAGCCAAAAACCATTTTTAGTATGATCTGAAATTACTGATGGTTCCATACGTTGGTTGTTTTGTGGTGCTGAAAACAATGGTTCGAGCCTTGCTAAACATGTTATTTAGCTTGTTTTTGGTATTCGTAGGCCTTTTACTTGAATTTTGGATCACAATATAAACATACATTGCAGAGCCGTGTGCCAAATTGAATTTAGTAGTACCAAATGAATCAGTATCAGGTAACCAAATAGACTGATCCATTCTTTTGATTTGTTTTCTCGCTGCTCGCTTCAGCTGAAGTCATATAAATCGATCTGTAATGAATATTATTGTATCCAGCTTGGGTCAAATGTCACTCAGTTGGCTTTAGTGAAATGTCACTCAGTTGGCTTTGGTCAAATTTCACTCAGTTGGCTTTGGTGAAATGTCACTCAGTTGGCTTTGGTCAAATGTCACTCAGTTGGCTTTGGTCAAATTTCACTCAGTTGGTTTTTGTCAAATGTCACTCAGTTGGATTTGGTCAAGTTTCACTCAGTTGGCTTTGGTCAAATGTCGCTCAGTTGGCTTTGATCAAATTTCACTCCGTTTTGATAAAAGGTCACTCACTGTCAAATTATTTTCGGATTTCATTTTGAGTGAAATACTTTCAGTAGTCCTTAAGGACCTGCTAAATCTTTCCACTATAGACGATATCTGATCTGCGAAAATTTTAAAGGACTGAAAGCAACCATATTCCAGCAAATTCTAAACTTTCTTTCTGTAACATTCTATTTTTCATCAAACTGTATAATTGAAGGCGTTAATTCTTTAAAGAATCCTCTGAACGCATTGTGTAAGTCATCAACCTTTTTCCTTTTTACCATATCAACCCAACATGTTTTGATAAACCATAACAACCTTGTTATGATTGTTTATACGCTTGCGTGTCAATAAAGTTTGCTAAATGGCATTCAGATACACATTATGTATGAAATATTTCCTGGGTAGAGGGTGGATTGTAAATGTCATCAGTCCTTATATTCTGCATATTGGTTATATTTTGTCCTGTTTTATTGATTCACAGAGTTCATTAATATTTGTGTAAGCGATTGTACTTCTAGGATCGTAGTAAATATGTCTTAAAAACTGTTCTTTGTCCTGCTATAAAAAGTATATCTTGGTGATCTTCCTCCGGCAGACCTCAAATCGGTTGACATTACTACGCCATCTGATACGTCAGCAATTTAAAATGGTATAAAAAAAACATTATACAACCTTACGCATCACAAATTATCTTCCGGAGTTATGAAAAAGCCAAAAGAACGTCCATCCACAAGGTTAACCTTTACATTAAGTAATTTGCAGAATTGCACCCATCCCTTAAACCAGCACATAACTGACGCATTGGCAAACTTCAACATTCATATGGTTTGTTAAAAAAACTGATATTTTCATTTCCTGGTTCAATATATAAATTTTTTAATCTATTTTTTTAATCATTAAAAAGTTATCCTTTAAAGTTTACGACGTCTCGGAAGTGTCCTGTAACTTTATTCTAACACACAGAGGGGTATTTTTCATTAGCAATAAATATTTAATCAATCTTCCTGTATTTTTGTTATCATCATGTTGTGAAATTTAATGTTTTTATCCAGATACTGTAATCATTGAATGCATTTTGTAAATCTGTATATTTTCTGAACAATTATATGATATTATAATATTTTATGTTAGAAGCAAAGAAATTAAAATATGTATTGTCTTGAACGTTATTTTGTGTTAATTATACGTCTGTATATTACCCAAGCAGGTAAAGAAATACACGCTCTATTTTGTTCTTGAGCTCTTTTTTGTTGAAAGTTATGCAATATTTTTATCACCGCTCTGAAACTGTTGAGTTGATAACAATATAACTTTGTTTACAATTGAGTTGCTTCTTATATGAACAATCTCTAAATCGTTTGTACAGTTGTCACATTTACATTGGTGATTGATCAGGATAACATTTGTAAATTGTTTAATCTCCATTGATTGCAGTGTTAATGATTTTATAGCACCTAAGCACTAATAAGGGCCTGGAGTAAAATGTACATGATAGCCCCATTTGTTGTAGTAACAAGGGTGCTCCAGAAACGGGTAATGCAATAGTCATGATCCAAAGGAGACAGTAACTGTTTTGTTGTGATAAGTGTTTGAATGTAACAGTTGTTCATAGCATGCAATTGTTGCCAACGCTTTCACTAATAATATGTCTGATTAATTATGAACGTTGAGATCAACTCCAGTGTCATCTTATTGCCAAATAACACTATTTTAACATTTAACAGTGAGAAAAATCGTAACTCACTATCGACTATCATCAATATAAATTTATTATTAAAATGTGTCTGTCATAATATGGTAGTTATTGTACAGCAAACGTCATGGCTTCTAGCGACATTTTTTGTCGTTCATCTAAGTCATAACTTTTAAATGACGTCCAGTTTGACATTTCTCCCCAGCGCAGTAACGGAATCCTACTATGACGTTTGAATAACCACCATATTGTTGTTGCTCCCCCCCACACACACACACACACCATCATATGGTCTTGTATGCAGTGTATAGATATATATTCAAGACGTAGCACGTCCTAGCACGACAACTCACGTATGACGTCTTAAAGCAGTAACATATGCCGCAAAAATGTTATGTATGATCCATGTCTCTACTTCTTCTCAGGCATTTTGCTCTTGATGTAATTATATTCTTTCGTAAAGTACAGCAAAGCTATTGTGACAGGAAACAGAAGGCCTGGATTGTTAATAACTATGACATTATAGATCAATTTGAGATGAATAAGTTCATGCATCATTATTATACAAAACATAATACTTACCCGGCAAGATTCGTTTCTGGACAAATTAGATTTGTAAATTCGTGTCTCTTATCCAGTAAGAAATTAATCAATCACTCTTAAGTCTCTTGCCTTAGTACCATTTCCTAAGTAAAGATAAAAAGGATGTAAGCAAGAGAATTTGCTATTAGCATAATACCCTGATGCAGAGAATAATTAAGAATGAGTGTGTCAATCGTTGAAAGTAGAGGTTTAAGACAAAAATTATGATGGGAATAATTAAATCATCACGATTATCTACAAAACTTTTAGTTATATATTGTTTTGTCATTAGTCTATTTCCGATGATCCAAATAGGCATTTATTGTTCAGTGATTTTAATTCTGAAAACACAAGCGAATGAAAATCTAAATAAACAAAACTTATAGTTAAATATTGTTTTGTCATTAGTCTATTTCCGATGATCCAATTAGGCCTTTATTGTTCAGTGATTTTAATTCTGAAAACACGAGCGAAAGAAAATCTAAACGTAAAGCAACAGAAGATTTTTGAAGTGAGTATATAACTGTCTTAAAATGTCAGAGGTTAAGGGAATTGGATGAACCTATAGACAGATGGATTTATAACGTTTTTTTGAAGCGAACCAACATTAATTCGAGATTGTTCTATCCTTATACAGAGAAGCCAATCATCTTTTAAAGAACATACTTTTATAGCTTCATGATATAATAACTACAGGACATTGCGCCGGCTTAAACATTTTAAATCACGCTTGGTGAGATGATGCACCACGCCTTAATCCGGCGTTAATTTAATTTTTGTAAGTTTCGAAAATTATTTTTGATTTCCTGATAGCTTCTCAATCATTTTCTAATTTAAAAATAATAAAATAATCAATAAATAAAAGAGTAAACACCAACTGATTGGACTGCGGAAAGAATTCTCAACTTTTCAGCAGATCAAATGTACAGTTATAAAGTGATGTTCAAGACATTTGGCCTCAGGTAATGACGTCTACTTTATTTTTACAAGACGCCACTGTTAGATAATTCAGTCAAGGTAATCTTTCCCACGTTTCTCTAATGTATCATATTATTTTGCTAAGATAAATAGCCCGAGTATGGAGACAAGTAGTAAACCTGTCCCAATATGGAATTTTCCTTATATTTCAACATCTTATATCAATGACAAGGTAATCCTTATTGTGCCGCTATGGTTTAGTGCGTAGTTTGAAGAATGTTCCGCCATATGGGTGTGTTTTCGAATCCCGCTATGTCCACGCAGTCTAACACCGTGGTGTGTCTATGGGAAAAGCATTTTACTTTATTCACCTCAGCATGCAACACCCACTTTTGTTTTTCTGTGACGTTAAGCACGAAAATGAACATTATTCGGATGTGAGTTTGTAAACATTTAATGATGAGAGAGGAAATTTACTAAAAACATTTCTGCGTGCATGTTCCTGTGAATAATTATTATTATGGATTATAACATATCGTTACGTGTTTAGACTCTCACAAAAGGTAAATAGAAAACAATGAAGACAACAAGCTGTGTAAAATTTAACGAATAATTTATTTCCCAAGTAAAACAAGGTAAAAATCTGAAAAAGAAATTACGGTTTTGCGAATCAAATCCAAAAATAATCCAAGAATAATCCAAGAATTATGGGTCAATGATCTGGAAAAACCAGAGTTTGAAATCATTGCTACATGCTGTTTGTCACGTACTCCAAGTATGGCTTTGATTCTACTTTAAATAATTTACTCTGAGAAATAATTATTAAAAAAATTAACAAAGGTGTTTGCTACAACTCTCCCTGATTTCTATTATTAGTTGTTTGTAATAAAGCAGTCAGGTCAAACTGAATTAAATTTGTGGACAATGAAAAATCCAGTAAATAAAGTTACTATACAATAGCATGTAGTTGAATTTTAAAAAATTATAACTTACAAACAATTAAATTAAATCAGATATAAAATTAAATCAAATATACAACATGTTGTTGTTTCAGAGACGTCCATTAGCATCAGCGACTGTAGATAATAGAGATCTGCACGTTTTCCATGAAGCTCTCGAATACTACCTTATCACAACCAAACTCACTGAAGATCGCGGCGGGCGGAGAGTAGTATATATTTCTGTTCAGTTGGACGCATATCATATACCTGAATAAAGTCCTTTGTCCAAATTCTTCATGGCATAATTCTCAATAAAATATTCGAATTTAGAATCCTGCCAGTACATGTATTTCAAATGAATAACTCCTAAACCATCTGAAAATATCATTGGTCAATGCAGTTAGATAGTGTAGGCAGGGTTGTTTTTCGCCTTTCTGCATTCAGAGAAAGGTCGATACTATCGTTTTCTGAGACACACGACAATTTTCAATTAAAGCAAGTACTATAAACAACTTTATAAAATAAGGTTTATATAACATAGTACCGGAATGATAATATTGCAGGTCTGGCTAGCTCTGCTACTGCAATCAACAGTAGACGAAGCAACCTTTGTATGTTAACCTGGCTCCCTCTTCAACAACCTTTCTTGTGGATGAGGTGGATGGCAAGGGCTTTGTGAACAACGCAAGGCATCAGCTCAGATGCAGTTGGAACTGATGACGATCCATCGCATCCCGACTTGTCTCTAGGCGTTTCGGCATTGACGAGCCACAAGACGAGAGAGTGAGGGCGACACTACGCAATTTTCCAACACTTAAAGCCAATTTAAGCTCAAGTTAGGACATTATCCGCTCCAACAAACGTTTGTGGTGATGGAGGAGCAGCAAAGCATCAGATGTGGATGCATTGGGACCTGTACCGGTAAACGTGCGCACAGGCATCTCAGGGCATAGGGTCGCTTTTAACAGGACCGAAGCAGCAGTCGAATTCAGCGCACCCTGGGTGACTGACCAACCCTTTTATGATCATGCTGTTCACCTGTGTAGTATAAGAATGGGGCAAGAAAAGACAGTACCTTCTTTACGTAAACGTTAGCAATCAAAAACATAACATGAAGACAAACTTGACACTACTCACCATCGATGCCTGGAAAGTGCACACAGAAATGGAAAGTACATAAGCAGATAGACCAGGGTTAAATACAGTTAGTTTTGGTAGAGAAATGGTCATCTTTAACATATAGGTATCGGCCCTGAGTGGAACAGCTTGCTGATGAAGGACAACTCGATAAATTAGGAGTCAGATGCTCTTTCCTCTGCAGTGGCCGAAGTAAAGAACAACGACGTAGAGCTCGAATTGTATGTACCATCAATGAACAGCTAGTTATCAAACTCTCAAATCTTCCAAGCACACGTGAATGACAGGCTAATGCAAATGAGAATCACAATCCCAATGTCTGTACAAATCACGTAACTATCATCAGCGTCTATGCACCCACCATGATCAACTCATACTAGATCATGGACACGTTTTATGAAGACTTGTAAACCTTTCTTACTTCAGAAGTAGCGAAGGCTGACATGCTTGTCATCGTCGGTGACTTCAGTGCTAGAATAGGCACTCATCGCCTGACAAGACCAGATATCATTGGCACAAATGGCCATGTCAAAAACAACAACAACTATAAATTCTTGGTGGGGAAATCCGCTGAACATGTCCTCCTAATCACTAACATAATCCTTCGCCCACCAAATCGCAACAAGATCTTTTCTCTGTACCCACGCTCCAACCACTGGCATGTAGGATGGCCGGGTGACGAAGGCCATGAGAAGTGAAGATTGCACATCATAGTCTGTAAGCTCAATAGCTTCAACCTACCAGACGACCACAAGGAAGAAAAGTGTCCATGAAGTGAAATGCCATCAAAGTGAAACAGGATAATTGAAACATGCATTTCTCGGTGAACTTTGCTGCCAACTACACGCACTCTATATTAACTCTGAGAGCGTCTTGGAAAAATGCGTGTCATTCAAATTATTTTTTACTCAGCTGTATCCAAACCCTTGATCGCAACAGAGGTAAACATATGAACTTTCATCAGTCACCACTGGAATCAAAACAAGGCTGTGTGTTGGCGACAACCCTCTTCAGTATGATGTTCTCTGCAATACGATGCAGTTTCTTTAACACACCTTTTTTATAAACTCCGTTGTAGCTTTGAAAGCATAACTGTATCTCTTAGGGTAGCGCATTCTCACTTCTCGGCCAATCCCACGGATCATACCTCGAATGTCTGCAAATAACTGTCATTTTCTGTCATTTGGACCACCTTTATTATTAACTAAACAAGGCTTGACCTAGGAGCTGCGAATGCATTTCCAAGGCCCTATCTATGTAACATTTCTACCTTTACCAAGTTTTATAGGTTTAATCGCTCTTTTATTTAAATGCCCATTCTTTCTCCACCTCGTCATCCCTTTCTGTCTCCCCCTCCCACCCTATCACCACAACCCACTAAAACTACACAAGTTTTGCAATATAGGCGAAGACCTTACCGTTGTTTTCTTTCTTGTTGTTGTCAAGAGTGATCAATAGAAGCATAGAATACGTTTTTTTAGTACGCATGCTCATTGTTAACTATGGCATAGTATCAAAATTGGCATTGTACAAATATATTTGAAGAAAATGCACACAGAAGAAAGAGCATACTAGTACCGTTCATGTACAATTTTTCTAACGTATATTAAACAAAGATTTCTTATTAATATAGTACGGTTACAAAACCTTCCATCAGCGACACGGTTAGCATTCAGAGACAGTATATCACTTGCAACAAAACAGAACTACACTCAGTAGCCATCTCAGATCTAACTATCGACATAACATATTCAATAGAAATACAAAATATTAATATTGGTAATATAGTGAATGTAAAAGGGAAGGGTTAGAGAGAGATACTCAAGTGGTAGTAACTCTAACTATGATACGGAAACAGAGTGCTTGATACGGAAACATAATGGTTGATACGGAAACAGAATGCTTCAGAAATCATATCCTATAATTTAACTGATCTTGCCTGTACAATAACATTTGTGTAATTTAGCAGCTCACTAAAAATGTACGTATTAAATTTTTTAGATGTTTATTACTTATGTTGTTTTATTATTTAAGCAAAGTCTATATATTAAAAAGGGAACTAAAAGTCTTTCTATATGTCTTTCAGGCACATTATTCACGTTTCTTTGAGATATTAACAAATTTTGACATCTTCCAATTTTAATTGGAAGCCTATGAGTCAATGTACGAAACTTTGCTGAAAGTGTTCCATACGTTTGTATCAATCACAATAGCTGTAGTGTGGTTTCAATTAAGTTGTCAAATATATTAAAAGCAATATTCTTTGTAGAACATGAATTATGCCATACTATTTTGAAACAGATCTATACTCCATGCAATGTTAATGCAATGGTCACAAAATACACATTAATAATCAAGCAAAGAAGACTTAATTCAATCAAATCGAGAGAGCAAACCTGTATAGTTTGTCAACCATGTGTCTGAAAGCACTCCCGAGATATTCACATAACCATTTTATCACATATTGTAAAATGTTAATCAAAATCGATCGACTGTTTGTTCAGCATCTAGTTCGATTCAAATATTTTCAATTATCCAGCAGCATTGAAAGTATGAATGCAACTTAACCTTTCTTTTCGTAAACTAATGCGAGAGTTTATTCAATGTTTTTTAAAGAAATTTTGTACTGATCCTTTTTTGGTCAATACTCACGAAAGTTTTAATTAAATTCATGCGCAAAGGCAAATACATTTCTGAATAAACACTGGCATTATCAAAAGTAGGATTATATGACTGACAAGTAAATGCTTAGATTTTGTAAATATTTTGTTGATAAAGTATCGCAAACTGAGCCAAAAAATAATTATGCATCGAGAGCAAGGTGAATATATATATATATATATATATATATATATATATATATATATATATATATATATATATATATATATATATATATATATATATATATATATATATATATATATATATATGTGTGTGTGTGTGTGTGTGTGTGTGTGTGTGTGTGTGTGTGTGTGTGTGTACTTTTCATAGGGTCACTGGCTCAATTTGCATGTCAAGTCTGCCTTACGAATGTTTCAGTAGTATATATGTATGTAAATTAAAAGCGAATGCTAATTTAATTCTGCCATTAGAAAGCAGTCTTCAGGGGCCACGAGTGGCCGAGTGGTCTAAAGCGCTCTCCGTTACGGATTACTGCCATCTCAACTCTGTCTGCGTAGGTTCGAGTCTAGGAGTCGGCCAATGTGGGTATGTGAGAAAGCTTGTCAGTAGCTTCTCGTGGGTCGGTGGTTCTTCCCGGGGTTTTCCCGGGTTCTTCCTCCACCATTAATACTGTCCGCCATGCATAGCCTATCGTGTGCTGAAAAATGGCGTTAAACCCCATAGCAACAACAACAACAACAGCAACAAAAGAAAGCAGTCTTCAGATTGAAATGATAACAAACTTAATCAAACGCTAATACGTTCAATGATTTTCTAAATCTTTGATAGAAAACGTGTACCTACATGAATTGTTTTGAACAATTCAGTGAAATATCTGCACAACACAAAGAAAGTTTGTTTTATTTTGATTGACTCTAGTATATCAGATGGCAATATCCAGCATGTGCACACTTGATGGCACACCTCATAACGGACACGCTTGATAAACATCGTGACTAGGACGTTAAAATGGACGTTGTTTGATATTTCCTTGGAGTTTAAAATGCATGATATGACATAACATAAACACGACTCAGTACACTACTACGGTACACTTTATATATTCATGGTGCCAGTTTTAAAATATCAGGTAGTAGTGGCGTAATAGATACGCAAAGATGAACAATGAAAATTATTTTGATGGTGATGGAAAGATAAACTCTTTCCAAGCCCATATCTAACAGCATCTATCTAGATTTCAACTATATTTGTGGTTGTGCACGTGCCGGTTAAACTATTTAGATGAGTGAGTGACGCATAACTAGTGGTGTGTATGTTAAACATCTCAGATTTTAGTGACAGTGTAAAAGATGATTTTGAGATACCAACACAGTTACATGACCATTTCAAGAACTGCCTCTCTGCTCCACCAGACACAAATAATGTATTCCCCATGCAGAATAAATTGATTAACGATTGCACGACTGCTATAGCAACTATACGAACACTATTCAGACACTGAATATTGAACAACAAAGATAAATATTTGATACAATACAGACTTCAATCTGGCTTGAAAGTGAAACAGACACAAATAGATGACTTGCATGACCAGGAGTCTTGGCTTAAATCATACAATAAAATGACTGCCAGTTTGAAACAAAGTGCTACAGATTGTTTCGTTCAAGAAAATCAGATTGAAAAAATAAATGTCTATTCGTTTAGAAGATAGAGAATATCAGAAATGGAACAACAGATAAAGTATGTAGAGATGAACATTAAGCGCCAAAACGGATATATATTTCGTCATGTGGACTGCAATAGATGATGGTTTGGGTGCTAGTCAGTATGAGAAAAGGCTCATGTATGAATTCTACTGCATCAAGTTGGAAAGCAAATTCGATAATAGGAAGATGCGTTTTCAAAAACATTGTAGTTTCAAATGTTGCGATACTCTCCTTTAACCACAAATACAATTACCAGGAAACGGATTTACTCAGATCATGCAAGAATCAGAAGTACAGAAATAAATCAGCAATAAAACACTTGCTATGATAAACCTTATTTGTTGGACAACTTTGCCGAATAGAATAAACTAATACAACGAATAGTAATATACGCAAAAATTTCAATTATGAGAAATAAATGAGTTTAAAAATGGAGAAATAAATTTAACGATTGCCGGGAATTATACAAGAAGGAAACTAAGAAAGAGTAGTGAAAAAGAAAGAGGCAAGCTAATTCGATAAAGCAAAGATTATTGTGAAACAAGAAAAAGTAATACAAAACATCAATACAATTAGCAGAGAAAGAGGAGTAATCAAATACTACAAAGAGAAGAGAATATAAAAATAAACGGGCATGATGATAATGTTATAACTGCAACCTCATGCATTGGAAAAATTCGATGCATTTAAAAATAATAATAAGTCAGGAAAACGATAGAAGTTCTTAGAGTACCATCTGTTACGTTCTGAAATTAATAGTTAGTGCTATCGAAAGTTTTAGAGATTTACAAGCTACACGTCGATCGTTTAATTATTTGGTTTAGTTATTTGCATAATCTAGAGGGATACGTAAGGTAATTCAACTGGGCAAACTTGTTTTATTTTTTGCTAGAGCAAATGAAAACCAATGGCAAGACAATTACATGAAACCAAAAATTTTAGATCGGCTTACACTACATTTTACCAGATGAATTAGATGGCAAATGATATTTCACTCAATTCTGTCTTGAATGAGAAGCTCAAGTCGCATTCAAATATCGTTTCTGTCGTTTTATTTAATTTTATCTAAAAATCTTCATTTCATCTAGACATACGTATTGCATTCTTTTCTTTGCTATAAAAGACTGCAACAAATCTTGTATGTTGACTGAAATGTTTGATTACCGAGCTATCAATACCAAAAAATCAGACCAAGTTCAACTATAAGGTATCTCAGTTAAATGAGTCGCTTTTTCAGGTTAACAAGATTCATATAGTCATCAATTAGGAATTAAGAATTGTTTATAAGCTACATATCAACCACTAACTCTAGACACTTTGAATATCTACAGGTTCTATCCAGACCACCCTTGATCTTTGAATATCCACATTCCATCGTAGGTCTTACAACACAGAAAATTTTGACCGATCTTAAGGATGTCATTTAAAAACGGCATATATTCAGTCTCAAATCTAATGCAATCAATATTGGCCATTTTATGCAGTGCATTCAAATGCAGAAATAAATATTAATTAGAAATAATTGTTTTGAATGTTAACCTGAAAATCTGAAAGAAAAAGGCATAAATTTGTTGGGCATCAATATATTTTTTATTGATTTTCAAGTGAATGCATTGTGTTACATTGAACACTTTAGACCACCTCCGTGTAGTCTGATATTGTGAACATTTCACAAATCAATCCAGGTGCATTGAAAAGGACATGGATATAGTGGACTATGGTCTATTGTTATCTGGAACTCAAGTGATGTCCTTCTCAGATCTGTTTAACCTAAGTGATAAAAGTAGCCATGAATCTCTGAATGTCATGAAATGTAACCATTTAGCTTGAAGCGATCATCGTTTCTGGATTTTTGTTTATGATATACTGATGTGCATTTTACCTTAAGCAAGAACCAGAATGTTGCTGTTATTTACTAGAAGTATTAAAGCGATACTGATGTTTTCTGATTCCGTATCACCTTAGTCACAAACGTGCATAATTTTCAAGACACAGTAGGAAAAGATGCTTAAATTAACAATGAACATTCAAGGGAACATTTTGACCATGACATTATCTTATAACCCAATAGCAGGAAATGGCATAGGTATGTCTACAAAAAACAATAGAGTTTTTAAATGAAGCATGGATTACTAACTGTTTGTGCTGCAAAAATAACTGAAATTCAGTCAAAGAAAACCATGATCAACGCAGATTAACACGCTACTTTATTTATGCTCTTACAATTTCACACAACACGCTTTTAAAGAAGCTGTTGATTTTTACAATTGGCGCGTCATCACAACTGCACATAGTAGTATCAAAATGTAGATGGCAAAGTAGTACATTTTCACTGTATGCTTGTAACTTGTGAGGAAAAAAGAGTAGGAGACGAATCTTTATAAATATATTATTTCACGGTCCAACCTTTCGCATGGAGACAAAAATATATCTCAAAGATGCAAGGCCACATGAAACGATTAACAGTGACTTAAGTGTGAACAGTTATGGTATCGCCAGTGTCTATTCAATTAGCAGATGGGGCAAATAAAAATTTGGTTCGAGACGTGTTGATGACCACATACATAAAGGAATTTAGTAAGAAGATTTTGACAGACATCAAGTCGTACAGCGAGCACGCTGACAATAAGTTTATTGTTAATGAGTAGAAATAAAAGAGCTGTCAAAATGGCAGAGCTTGACAACTCGTTGACGAGAAGAGGAAACAGAATTGAGAAGTTCAAGAGTTTTTTTATAAAGAGAGATTAGTTACTTAAATACTACTATCGAATTCTAAAATCATGAGATAAAAGCAGACAACTTGCATAAGGTTCGGACAAAATTGCAACAGACTGGATATAAACACATGCTTTGGAAAGCAGCATGGTTAAATTGAAACATCTCCAGAAAAGTATGGCACTCTACAATTGTATCTTGAACAGTCAAAGAGAGACTTGAATTATGAAATCCAGCAAAATGATCAGGAGATAATAATGCTCATGAATCGGTGTTGCACAGTGAACACAATATCGGTGAGTGTTTTGTCGTATGTCCCTACACGTTTGACTACTGTATTCCCCACGGGACTTGCGTTTTCGTCTGGAAAAAAATCGAAACAACGCCTTCTACATTTCTTTAGTGAATGTCCATCCACTTCCACGTCTGTGTAGGCATAAACAATGAGCAAAACCCAACAGCGATAATCTTTTAAACATGCAAATTCATATCTCTTTTAAAACAATGTTTTTGGCAACCAAACCATTCAAAGCTTGTTATAGTCGGCCGAGTTATGTAACAGCGTGAACAACCGATAATATAACGTAATTTCGAGGTTTATGCCAAGTTATTGCAAGTATGAGAAAATTATAAGGGAAAAAATTTATGTAACTGTACAATTTGACCTTTAATCAATAGATTATTAACTTGAAAAGTAATTCGGACAATGATGGAAAGTATGACAATAAATTCTGTAAGACAATACATGAACACAGAAATAAACTAGAGCATGACTGGAACTGAAAACTCTATAGTTCAGCACTTTGCATGTGAACCAGAAACATGGTTATATTTTCATGAGTTACTTGAACATTTGATGTAAGGTTTATTGCAAGGCTGGAGATGTTAAAGAAAACGAAGATAGTACACTTCAGCGTTAAGTTAAGATGGACTAAGATTATCTCAATTTGCAACATTAGACACGAACTATTATTTTTATTTGTCCCTTTAAAATGCTATTTCCCCAGAATTCCACCCTGTGGGAAACAGGGTCCCCTGACTTTATGCTCATATGGACAACATTGCTGATCTATTTTTTCCACATAGTATTCTTCTGTATTGCTAAAATCTACATTCTTAAAACTTAGTGCTGCCCTTCGTCAGTTTCAAAGGAAGTAAATGATTCGTTATAAAATCTGTCTGACATCATCAGTTCTTTAAAATAACCTGTTTTAATTATGTTCATTAATTTAGTCACCGATGTTGTTCGTAACTCAGTTATGTTTCAAGAATAGTCCAAAAGGAGTAGTAATGTGATACATTCGACAAATTCCGTTGGTAAATAATCTAACAACATCAACATTCACACATGGTGGATAAATTGTTTCGAGAGGGAATGAAAAGAGGCGGGATAGACTTTTTAGTGAATCTGAGAAGTAAAAGCATGCATTATAAAAAAGTAAATGTTGGGCCAGGTTCTGCACTATATCAAACTTAAAATAAAAATTCTGTATCACATAAGGACCAACATAGCGTGAGTAGTGAATAGGGGAACCCTAGGGACAATGGGACTTACCATTAAAAACAGGGTCCCGGCACTCTGGGGACTATGTAAATTTAACATGGGAAATATTGTCGCGGCACTCTAGGGACAAGGGGAATTTAACATGGGAATAGAGTGTGGGTCTGTCTAGGGACAAAGGGAATTGAACATGGAACTATAGTTTGGGTCTGTCTAGGGACAAGGGGAATTTAACATGGAATTTTTTAACAAAAATAAAAAAATAAAAAAGGGTAGGCAATTGAAAGTCAATCTCTTTTCGAGACCTATGAGTGTCCCTGAAAAGGGCCTTTGGGTTTATGTTAATGTATCCATTAACATAAAGGGCACCGCATTGGTCTTCTTCTTGTCCTTAGGCTGCGTCTCACTGTAAGACCGTAAATCAGGACTCTTTTGAGGCATCCTTGTCTTTCTACGTAGATCCTACGTATCCACAGACTGGTGTCTGTCCTGTGGACAACTGTCCACTTGGATCGGACATACATGGGTATGTCCGTCCGGAACATCATTGAAGACACAAGCGTAGAAGATTGCACATGGGTCCACATCTTGTGGCGCCGAGAACAGGTGAATCAATTCAGTGAACTGCACTTATTTATAGGTAGAGGTAGGATTGAAACGGATTGAGCTCATTGACCAATCCAAACACGCGTTACAAAATTCAGTCAGCTCGCATCCAATCCGAAGAGAACAGTCTGTGACGTCACGTGGTCTATATAGATTCGCTAGCGCCTGTGCGCTGTCAATCCATGCGACAGTTATTCAACATGACGGAAACACAGTAAACGATCCATTGGGGTGCACCAGTAGTGGAGACCGCCCAAGGGAACCCGGACTTACTTTCAGAAGAGGTAAATTGGGATTTTGTGGTTTTTCTTAGCTCGCAAGAATTTGTTCCGGAACCTTCGTCTCCTTCTTCATTACCGCAACTGGAGAATTTTAGACAGAGACAGAAAGAAGAATTGGAGAAATTTATGCAATGACAAAAGGAAGTGGAACAAGCTTTTCTCCTACAGCAACAGCAGCAAGAAGAAGAGGTAAGAAAAAAACAACAACAAGAAGAAGTAGCAGCAAAGAAACAAGAGGGTGAAAATCAAACGGTCACGGTACTGTTGGACATTTTAGCGGAGTTAAGAAGTCTGAAACAAATGTATCAGACTTCTTTATTACGACCGAAGAGAATACGACCTTCCCGAGCTAAACACGTCAACCCTGTGACTAAGCCTACCGTACCACCCTTAGTGATTTCAACCCAATCATCATCAACAGTACGCAGTCCAGAAGTAGGCCTTGGCCGTGGCAAAGGCTTAAGGCAGTTAAAGTTGATTGCTTAAACTCACCCCTACACCAAAAAAAGGCCCTTTTCAGGGCCACCCACGTCTCTCGAAAAGAGATACACTTTCAATTGCCAATAATTCAAAAAAAAAAAATAACCATTTTACCTCTATAGTACGTGATTATGAGTGCGTGAGTGTAGCTTCTTATTTAAAATCAAAACTCAAAGACACTTACCTTTTTTATACCTAATTTATTCTTTTATCAATAGTTACAATCCAATTCATAATTCACAACAGAGCACTTTAAAAAGTACATTCACTTCTTCTGTCTCACTTTTTAGTCTCTCTGTTTTTTAAATTTCTTCACCGTCACAGTCTTTTCCTCCTCTTCCTCCTCACTTTCTTCCCTTCTTCTTTTCTTCTCCTGTTTCTTTTTCTTCACCTGTCTGCTATCTTCCTCCTCTTCTTCCTCTGAACAATCCCTCTCTTCTTCTGACTCCTCTTGTTTCTTTTTTGGGCAATCTGGAGACCAATGTCCTTTTTCTTGACAATAATAACAGGTATCTTGACTTTTATCTTTTCTAGACCCTGTTTTTCTTTTTTGACGGTCTGGACACTTTGAAGACCAATGCCCTTTCTTTTGACAGATATAGCAAGTATCTTGACTTTTATCTCGAAAGGAAGGAGAGTAGTCCGTCGGCTGGTCTGAAGAGAATTTTCTAATGACCCCTCGCAAAGCTCTGATGAAACGTTCGATTTGGCTAGTCTCTTCCATCGTTGTGCTCGGTTTCAGAGTGAAATGAATAGTGAAAGGACAAGACACACACCCTTTTATATACGCTGGTCTGCCATGACTATAAATTAGTCTATGGTGTTTAAACTTGAGTCATTTGACGTTTTGCACTCAAGATGAAACGATCCAATTCATTTGAGAAGAAAGAAGAAGAAAGTAAGAGGCAGAAACGTGATCTATCGCCTCGTACCAGGGCTGAAGTCTTGGCACAAATTCATGCCAGTGATTTTGAAGAGGACATGAGTGAACCAGAATCCAAACCCTCTAAACAAAGTTCGCCACCCTTAGTCAACCCTGAAAAATACTATTCCATTCGAGAGACGGAAAAGCGCTCCTCTAGAAAATTTAGAACCACGGCTTACAAATACACGGTGAAGTTTAAAGATTTCAAGTCCGAAGTACCGTTAGAGAAAGCAGAAGGGTTCATCACTGGGGTGTGGGATTCTTTGCTCACCACACTCAAGCGACAATGTCAACCCAAAGAAGACGATCGCTTGAGACTCTCCATACAACACGACGGTTTGAAATCCCCTGTTTGGATCGAGTTTAGCACCCCTGCAGAATTGACCGCTTCCAAAGTCATGGACAAGATTCAACACGTGCAACAATCCAATGACCAGTTTGACATCACCGATGGAAAAGCCACACTGGACATGACCCACGTCTCTCCTCCTCAAGGGACCGGACAACGCAGTAAGGTGTTATTGGTGAACGACCTTCGCAGTTGTGAGTTGTGATCCTTCCTTTCAACGTCCAAAGAAAAAAGTCACTTTTCAACCTGTGTTAGTGACGGTGCCAGAAGAACCCGTCACCCAGGACAGGACTGTCCTGGACAGGCCTGAAAGACCCTTTCGGGAGGACACTTGTGTGACCTTACCCCCTACAGAACTGGTCAGAACTTTACCCAAAACATGTTGTACAGACACTTGTTTTTATTCCACGTTAATGATTTTCATGTGCCTTTTATCGTTGTACTTTAGCCTTTGGCTTTTATGAATTTTTGTCTTTCGTGTTCATGTTTAAAACATTCAATAAACGTGTTCTGAAAAAAGTATATAAACTCTCGTCTTGTTTGTTTTCGTGTCACAAGTGACATTCCTGACACTATGGCTACTTCTGCTGTCTCTGCTCCCTCTTCCTCCACTGTCAAAGTCATCGACGAACACTTAGATCGTGCCATTTGGGAGGCTTTGTATCTTCGCCATCCCTTTAACATGCTTATTGCTGGACCTAGCGGTTCAGGCAAAACCGAATTCGTCAAACGTTTGATCGAACATAAACATCATTTGATCGATCGACCACCTCAGCGGATCGTGTGGTGTTACAAAGAGTGGCAATCGGCGTACAGCCTCTTGCGAGAAAGTCAAGGCGATTCCATCGTGTTTGTGGAAGGCATTCCTAAAGAAGACGACGGCATCGTCTCTGACTTCCGTCAAACCCATTTGGTCATTTTTGACGACATGTTAGGAGAAGACGAAGAAGAAATTAAACTGTGGTTCACGCACAAAGGGCATCATCGTAATGCCAGTGTCGTTTACATCACCCAAAATTTGTTTCAACAAAGTAAAGCCCATCGCACCATCAGTCTCAATGCGCATTACGTGGTCTTGTTTAAAAGCCCTTGAGATAAATCGCAAGTGCAAGTCTTAGCCAAACAGTTAGGAACGCCTTGGCTGACTCAGGCGTACGACGATGCCACTCAAACTCCACACGCCTATTTACTAGTCGATTTGAAACCCTTTACCCCCGATGATTTGCGATTTCGTACCCAATTGTTTCACCACTGGTGCCAAGACGGAGGGCCTCTCCTGTACACGTCTCCGTCCTCGACTTAATTTCACTCCACAAAAAAATCTATAAAAACCTCAGACCCTTTTCGTCTGTCTCACACACCGTCAACATGACGTCCCTTCTGTTGCATCTTCCCGTCAAATTGATTCGTGCCTTGTATCGCATGAGTCGAGAAAAAAAATCCACAAACACGAGCTCGTGTCTTAGAAGCTAGTCTCAAAGAAGTCTTACGATGGTTCACGGTGACAGCACGTCAATTACTCCAAGGGATCATTCAGATTCCTCATCAAACCAAACGCTTTTTTGATCGAAACAAAGTCGCTTTGACCCAACTGGCCGATCCCCGCATCGACACTCAAACCAAAAAACAAATCATTTTGAAACCTGGAGGGAGCGGTACTCTAGGAGGGGTCATCATTCGCTCTCTCTTAAGATGGGATCCTAATACCCCCAAACTTCTCCCCAAGAAAAAAGTCAAACGAAGTTCCAAGAAGAAGAAAAAGACCAGGTCCCCAAGGAGAACTTCTCCAGTGGCGGGACCCTCCTCTTACTAGACACCACCCCGGAAAAAGAAAAGAAGCCCCCAGAAAAAGAAACAGAGAAAAAGTCCCCAGAAAAAGAAAAGTCCACAGAAGAAAACTAGTCGCAAGAGAGGCACTTCGACCAGGACGCAACCTTACACTCGCAAACCACGACCTGCCACGACGGTGACTGCGTCTCCGGCAGCCTCACGTTCATCCACTTCTCCGTCGATGACACCAAGAACTGAAGAGTACTTGGAGACGTTGATCACACCAAGAACTTTTCCGTTGATGACCCCAAGAACTTCCCCAGTGGCAGGACCCTCCAATTTAGTGGCAGTGGCTGCTGCTCACAAAGTACCTTCTCCCAAAATCAAAGTCCAAGAAAGATCGGGCATGTTACAAAGTTTACTGGATTTGTCCAAACAAGAACTGGCTCGATTTAGTCCGTTACGTACCCCTGCACGACGTGTCATGCCTGTCCTCAAATTGATACGACGTAAAGACAATCAGTGGCCACGCGTTCCAGTATAAAAAAGGTGTGTGACCAAGTAGGGTATCAGTATTTTTGGTGTTCCTGAAGATGTCACCCTCCAGAAAACATCCCTCTTCTAAACAACCCCAAGGAAAGAAAAGGAAAGGACTGCCTCCTCGTTTAGTCAAACATGGGGACATGTTATCTGTCCTGTCCAAAGCTTCTCCACCCCTACGAAAAAAACTCATTCAATCAGCCTCCAAAGACGTCATCGATACCGTGTGCGAATGCTGTTTGAACGTCTTGAAAGGCACGATCCCTTTGTCCAAACACCAGAAAGAATGCTTAGGCAAACATCGTCACGTTCTTCGCCAAATTGTTCAAAAGAAAATTCCCATTCGTCAAAAGAAGAAGATGTTGGTCCAACGTGGAGGCATTTTACCCCTCTTGTTAGGCCCCTTACTGAAAGGAGTCTTGGGAACCATGTTGGGAGGACTGGTGGGAGCAAGATAAAAAGGCCCTCGGAAGTCCCAAGATCTCAGAATCGACCCCTGACAACCCCATGGAAGGACGAAAACTAGCTTTAGTGCCTTACAAACGATGGATGGAATACCATCGTTGGCAAGAACAACGCACCCCGCATTTACCTCCCAATCCGAATTTGAGCGAGATGTCCCAGTTGCAACACGAATTACAGTCCTTGATGGATCGCCAAGATTTGTCCGAAACAGAAAAATCGCAAAAGTACGGTCAACTCTTGCAACGACTGCAACTCTTTCACCAGAAAGCTTTAGACGAAACAGCTCTACCCACTCTGAAAGATTTTAAGACCTTGATGAAAAGTCCAGCACCATCATCACTACCACCACCACCACTACTACCATCCCCAGGGGTCACCAGAGATGCTACCCCACGAAGACCTGAGGAAGAAGAGATGCGAGAAGTGTTTCAAACACCGTCAGAAGCTCCCATTTCGAGTAAGATTTCAGCATCCTTGTTGACCCCGTCCCCCACACCCCAACGAGAAGAAATGATAGCTTGGGTTAAAAAGATGATGTCCACTCCTCCTTCGACAGAAGTGAAAAAGAAAGAAGAGAAATCAGAAGTGAAAAAAGAAAAGAAGACCAAAGCCATTCCATTGCCACCTCCACCACCACTACCTTCGACTTCTACTCCCGTAGCCCATCGGGCACGTAAATCCGTTTCTAAACCACCCTTTCGACCCACCCAAAGTAGCATCACCGAAGAGTGGGTGACTTATTAACACACAAAAAATGGAAAAAGTCTTAGCCAGCATTTACTACGATCCCTCCCATCCTGCAGAGTACGCAGGAGTTCAAATATTGTATCGTGCTGCCAAAACTCGACTGAAAAGTCTCCGTTTACCTAAAGTGCAACGATGGTTACAAGAACAAGCTACTTACACTTTACACAAACCGATTCGACGCAAGTTTTCCAGAAGTCGCACACAAGTAGAAGGAATCGATCATCAATGGCAAGCCGATTTAGCCGATGTCTCTCATTTGGCCAGCTACAATCATGGCTACAAATATTTGTTTTGTGTCATCGACGTCTTTTCCAAACTTGCCTGGGTCGTACCCTTGACTTCCAAATCGAGCAGCGAGTTAGTGCGAGCCCTGCAACGAGTGTTGAAACGAAGCGGTCGTCACCCTCTTCGATGGCAAACGGACAAAGGTACCGAATTTCTGAACCAAGCTTTCCAAAAAGAATTAAAGAAACGTGACATTCATTTTTTTACCACCGAGAATCCTGAAACCAAAGCCAGCATCGTGGAACGTTTTCAACGCACTTTGAAAGAACGCATGTGGAAATATTGTACGCATCACCACACTCTGAAGTACATCGACATCTTGCCGCACCTGCTGCAAGCGTACAACCAATCTTACCATCGAAGCATCGGACGTGCCCCGCAAGAAGTGACTCCCGACAACGAAGTGTTGGTGTTTTGAGCGCCTGTTTGGTACGTCCCCGACGAGGGCTGTCCCCAAGAAAAGTGAAGTGTTGGACGTAGGAGATTGGGTGCGCATTGGCAAAACCAAACGCACTTTCGACAAAGGTTACTTACCTAACTGGACGACCGAATTGTTTCGTGTCACTGGACGAGTGCATGGCCGTCATCCTGCCGTCTATAAATTGGAAGACATGAACGGAGAAGTGCTCAAAGGAACGTTTTATTTGCCCGAGTTACAACGTGTCACCAAAAAAGAAGACGACGTGTACGACATCGAAGGCATTCTCGAACGCAGAACCCGTAAAGTGGGCAAACGACGTGTCAAAGAAGTCAAAGTACGTTGGAAAGGATATCCACCCAGTTTTGATTCTTGGATCGACTCTTCACAAGTCATCGACTATAAAAAGAAGTGACCATCATGCCCTTTCACACAGACGCAGCTACGTCGACCACTCCTTCACCCAGTTCTTCTCTGCA
Source organism: Sinohyriopsis cumingii (assembly GCA_028554795.2). Classification (NCBI taxonomy): domain Eukaryota; kingdom Metazoa; phylum Mollusca; class Bivalvia; order Unionida; family Unionidae; genus Sinohyriopsis; species Sinohyriopsis cumingii. The sequence continues at coordinate 127,845,217 of CM068827.1, forward strand.
AGATTTACAAAAACAACCTTTGTGGGTGTGGTGCGGAGAACGTGTGCCTAAAACGCAAATCGTCTTTTTCTGCCAAATCTTCGTGGTGTATTGTGTCATCGGGGCAGCCATTGCCAATTTGAGTTTGCAACAAGGAGACAAACAATTGTGGACGATTTTATTGAGCAGTTGCATCAGTTACCTGCTTCCGAACGGGAACAACGGGAGCCTTGTGTCCAGTGCCAGTGCCAGTCACCACTCCAACAACAACAACCCTATTTTGGGCGGAGACACGCCTCTGACGTCCAGTAACCCCTCGGACAGCCACAGAACTCTGGAATTATGAGTCACCAAAACCAATTTTACTTAACCTTACCTAGTGACAGTTCCATGGAGGTGTTTCCCAACAACACGTTGTGCTGTTACACGGCCAAATTACCTCAGGCCATCCCATTAGATCACGAAGCCCATGGGGAAGTGGCTTTGGTAGAAATGATTCACCCGACCCAAGTCCTCAATGTCGTTCCCGGTCAAAATTTCTTTGAGGTGGAAGTTTATGACGAACAAATGCAACAGTACTTGGATACCCATGGGAAAAATCTCATGAAAAAAAACCAGCTCCAAAAAGATCACAAGTGGATCGCCTACATCTTGATCATTCCCATTATTTTAGTGGTCAACATTTGGTCAGCACCATAGCTTCCAGGTTTAATTCTGCGTTTGTGAAAGCTTTGGAGATTGCCAGAAAAAGTGTCACCCTGGAGTACCACAAAGTAGCTCGTCGCCTCCTGATGAAATTTCCTGAAAGTAAAATCGTGGGTTTCATATTTTGTCCTGAATTGTTTGCCATGTTGGGCGGGGACACGGAACTGAGGAAGAAAGTAGAACAACAAAAAGGCGAATCAGCAGTTATTTACCACAACGATTCTTTTAGCAAGTTTTTTCGTGCCCCGGTAGAACTGAACCAAGGACTGAATTTGATTTTTGTGTACTCCGATGTGGTGGAGTATAACGTGGTGGGACACACCTCCGTACCGTTACTGCGTGTCATTCCTTTCAAAATGGATTTTGCCACGGTCGATGTCGAGGAAGGTGGAAACACTTACCACGTCCACCGCGAATTTGTACATCCTCACTATTTGCCGGTCAGCAAGTCGTATTTGGACACGGTCAACATTGCTATAAAAGGAGATTTGGGACAAAATATTCCATTCACCAAAGGAAAAGTCACGGTGAAACTCCATTTTCGAAAACGGTTCTCTCACGATTCGTAAGTAAGTCATGTATCCAGTGTACCGAGGGGTTGCTCGACAGCGAGGACACGGTTTAGGAGATATGTTAAAATCAGCCTTTCGTTCGGTGGCACCCGTGTTGAAACCGATGGTGACACGCGGATTGCACGCCTTGAAAGATGGAGCACCGACACACGGTAAAGAATTTCTCCAAAATGTCATCATCGACAAACAAAACCCCAAAGAAGCTTTCTTGAGGGCAGGCAAAAATGTCTTGTTGCAAACGGGTAAAGACCTTTTGGGCCGACGAGAAACACCTATAAATGCCCTGCACGCTACCGAGTCAGGCATTCAGCAAGGACAAGGTAGAAAGAGACGACGAAGAAAACACCCTTTCATCAGACTTCACACTTCTAGAAAGGCAAAGAAAAGAAAAACCGTTCGAACCTAGACGTTTTCGATTATTGAGAAAGAACAAAAAATGATGCACCGAGAGTCTTGCGCTTGTTCCAAGTCGGAACTGGATCTGTTTGTCATGCCACCCACCATGATGACCATGCAAGAATCCCAGTGGGTGGAATTTCACCCCGTCTCCTCTTTGACAGCCTCAGCTCCCATCGAGTTTGAAATCAAAGGACAGCCCGAAGATTACATCGATCTGAATAGCAGTTACTTGTACCTGAAAGTCAAAGTTGTCGATGAGGATAATACGCCCCTAGATGGTGATTAGGTAATAGCTCCCGTCAACAATTTCATGCATTCCTTGTTCAGTGGAGTGGACTTGTACTTGAATAACAAACTAGTCAGTAGCAGCATGGATACTTACCCTTATCGTGCCTACCTGGAAAATCTCTTGACGTACGGAATAGACTCCAAGAACACTCATCTCAATGCCTGTGTGGTATGGGAAGCTGACGATGCAGGCCAGTTTGAAGAATTCGAAATTAATACAACCAAAGAACACAATGCGGGATTTGTAGAACGAAGAGACAGAATCAAAAGTGGAGATAGTTTAGAACTGATGGATCGTTTGCATTTGGACATGTGGTTACAAGAAAAGTATTTGCTGAACGGAGTGAATCTCCGCCTGAGACTGAATCGTAGTAGTGCCGCTTTCCATTTGATAGCTACTAGTGCTTGCAAAACTGTCATCGAGGAAGCCAGGCTCTACGTACGACGCGTGGAAGTGTTACCTAAAGTGGGTAACGACATCAGTCAGACGTTGAGCAGAACGACCGCCAAGTATCCCATACGACGCATGGAAGTGAAAACCTTCACCATTCCTACGGGGCTGCGATCCATGATCGAAGATCATCTGTTCCAAGGACAGTTACCCAAACGTTTGATCATTGGTATCGTCGAGAACGCAGCCTTCAACGGAGCTTTGGTTAAAAATCCTTTCCACTTTAAACACTTTGACGTGTTCAAGATCGAAGTCAGTCGCGATGGCAAGACCTTGTGTACCCGACCTTTCGAACCTAACTTTGACAAGAAGAATTACTTGAGATCGTACTTGTCCCTGTACGAAGCCACCGGTCAGTTAGGAACTAACACCAGTCACGGTATTTCGTACGAGGATTACGCAGGAGGCTATGCTTTGTGGGCTTTTGATTTCACTCCAGACCAAGGCAGCGACGAGGGACATTTCCACCCTATAAAATCCGGCCAGATTCGTGTGGAAATTCAGTTTACTACAAATCTAACAGAGACGGTGAACGTCCTCCTGTATGCCGAATTCGATAATACCATAGAAATCAACAGTTTGAGAGAAGTCATTCTAGATTATTAGAAGCTATGGAAGACTGTTATCCCTCTTTACCTAGTGAAGAAACTTTGGACATGAAATGTGAGGAGACCATGGAAGAAGAAGAAGAAGAAGAAGAAGAAGAATCCCAAGACGAAGAAGTTATCATGATGAAGTCAATATGGCCAGAACAAGAAGCCCATTTAGTCTCCTGTTTTGCTACATTCCTGACAGATGTAATGAAAGAACTGATCAAGGAAGAGTGCTATGGATGTCACAACGATCATCCCAGTCAAATTCAACACGACAAATGTCTGATGTTGAGCCAAGAAGAAAAATTGGACGAATATCTGGACAAAGCTTTGGGTGTCATCGAGATAGAATTCGTGTTGAACGAGTGGTATAAAGGCTTGGATAAACATTCTTCTCCTCCATTAACGTCTCTGGAGCGCCGTCGCATCGAATCTCTCTTTGACCAGAATAAGAAGTCGGAGCCAAACGCCTTTTACTTGTCAGACATTTTCAAGCAAAAGGTCAGGATCGAATTGATGACTTATCATTACCTGTGAAGAAGAAAAAAACATGGATATCTGGGAACTTTATTACCTTTTGAACCACAGTTCGTATACGGCTTCTTGGAATCCTGTTTGATGCTATATTGTTGGATTATTGCTAAAAATGTTAGAGTTGTTTGTTAGTGTTAAGTGATTTTGAATAAAAAATGTTGTGTTTTGAAGAAAAAATGCCTTTGTCTTTTGTTTGGCTATAAGAATGTTGATTCATGCTATTTGACTTCTCTCTATCCCTCTTATGACACTCATTGAACGTTACGGCTCGAAAACCGTAGAGGGATGTTTTCCTTAACGTCCGCGCTTTGACTTTAAGAATCGGGGTAGTTTCCAGTCTAACCATCCATTGTCGACTCATCCTCCTACGAAGATGTGCTCCAAACTAGCTAAGCTAAACGAAGCCTACGTGAATTTGCATAGGGTCAGACACAGTCAGATACCGAAGCCAGAAGAGACAGAGAATGTGAGAATGTTAAAAGTCACTGAAGACCTGATAGAAGAGCTCTTCAGAGAAGAAGTGAACAGGGAGAAAGAAGAATGGACAGAGAAGTACAGGCTTCAGAGACAGCAGCAACAGCAACAACAACAGCAGCAGCAGCAGCAGCAGCAACCTGAACCTGACAGAGGCTTTGTCGATTGTCGTATCGACACCAAAGAGTTCTTCTTCTCTTTCCGAAGAATCAGACCTATCGTCAGAAAGTCTATCCTCAGAGCACGTCGCATTCTTAGAAACTAAAAGATTGTCATAGCAAACAAAAAAACAGCCCTTTTCAGGGCTACCCAATACTCTAGAAAAGAAATAGCAATCGATTTGCCAATGTGTGTATGTAGAGTAGTGTGAATATAAACACTGACTCTTTTTTATAGTGTGAGTGTATGTGTTTGTATATATGATTGTGTGTTTGTAAGTGCTCACGTACGTTTGTGTGGATAGTAGATTAAGATCATGTTTTTTGCTGTTTGAGGTGTGGGGAGAGTAGATTTGGGATTTGATTGGATTGCTTTGCGTATGTGAATAGTAAATTATTTGTTTAATAAAATTTTTTAGAATAGTGATGGGCAGTATAAAAAAGTCAGTGAGTGTTTCTTTTAGGTCCGCGCGTTGTTTGGTTATGATCTAGGCAAGATCAATTTTGTTTAAAGGGGATGTTTTCCATCACGTCCGCGCTTTCAGTATAAATTAAAAATCACTCGGCAGTCTAGCTACCCTGTTCATTCGTTAACAAGACAATGAATACCAGAACTGTAAAGCTTCTAGAACTCCAGATGCACCTGGAATATGCCAGACGCATACTAAATGAACTGGCCGCGGAGGCCATTGTCGAAGAGGGAAGGATGAAAGAGGAGGAGGAAAGAAGAAAAAAAGAAGAGGAGGAAAAGGAGGGAGGAAATTTCAGAATCCCAGAGACAGAAAATTGGGATTCTGAAGCCACTTATCCCACCTCTGCACTCCCAAGAAAAAAGGTAAAAGGAGACTGGGAAAGAAGATGTGTGTGTGGTGCCAGGCCTGGAAGGTGCCATCGTTAACCAGGTGTCACTGGAGTTCAAAAAACAAACAGCCCTTTTCAGGGCTACCCAATACTCTAGAAAAGAAATAGTAATCGATTTGCCAATGTGTGTATGTAGAGTAGTGTGAATATAAACACTGACTCTTTTTATTTGTGTGAGTGTGTGTTTTTTATGTGTGTGTGTATGTGTTTGTAAGCGCTCACGTACGTTTGTGTGGATAGTAGATTATTGGGTTATGTAAGACCTTAAGTTGGTTAGTGTGAATAGTAGATTAGGGTTTCATTTTAATGCTTTGCGTGTGTGGATAGTAGATTCGGGGTTTGTTTATTGCTGGTTCACGTATGTGGATAGTAGATCATATGAAATGAGAAAAAAGTAGGGATGTTTTCCTTCACGTCCGCGCGTTGTTTGGTTATGATCTAGGTAAGATCAATTTTGTTTTAGGGGGATGTTTTCCATCACGTCCGCGCTTTCACTATAAGAACCCATAGTATTCGTCGTTCAAACCATTCTACAAAGAATAAAAAAGAAGATGGCTTCAAACCAACTTGATAAAATGAAAATATTGCAAGACGTCCAGGACAATATGGGTATGATGGAGCAAATGTTGGTTAACATAAACGAGGATCACTATTCTTATAGTCCCCATCGTGTGAAGATGGAGATAAACAATTTAAGAAAAGTAAAGGAAATGATCAGTGCTCTGATGAAAGAAATAAAGGAGGAGAGGGAGGATGAAGAGGAAAGGATAAGGATGAGAGTATGGAACGAGAAAATTGAAAAGGAAGAAGAAAATGAGAAGAGGAAGAAAGAAGAGGAGGAGAAGCAGAAAGAAGAGAAAAAGAAGGAAGAAAAGAAGGAAAAGAAGAGAAAGAGTGTAGGACAGAAAATAAGAAGCTGGTGGAGAAATAGAAGAAATTAAAAGAAGAAGACGAAACCCAAAGGCCCTTTTCAGGGCCACTCATAGGTCTCGAAAAGAGATTGACTTTCAATTGCCTACCCTTTTTTTTTTTTTTTTTTTTTTAAAAATTCCATGTTAAATTCCCCTTGTCCCGAGACAGACCCAAACTATAGTTCCATGTTCAATTCCCCTTGTCCCTAGACAGACCCACACTCTATTCCCATGTTAAATTCCCCTTGTCCCTAGAGTGCCGCGACAATATTTCCCATGTTAAATTTACATAGTCCCCAGAGTGCCGGGACCCTGTAAGTCCCATTGTCCCTAGGGTGCCCCTATTCACTACTAGCGTGGTATTGACTTCTTATATTACAAAGGAGACGTCATACAAAATCTTGTAATCCATATTTCGACTGAAATCGGTTGACCCAAGGTAGTTGCCAATCAACATCGAATTAATTCGAACACAGGCGACAAATGACCATTTTTTTCAGTTCGAGGAAGAAATTATATGGCTCATAACGTGATGAGGCGTCAATATTATTAGGTTTTAATGGAACTCAATGAATTTTTTGCACGTGACAGAGGCATATACGTTTTAAATGTTATCGACCTAGCATAAATGATGTCAAAACTAGCTTACATGAAAACATCCTTTGAAATGGAATATAATCTTATTTCCATTCATTTTGCAAAATGCTCAAGCTGTCCATGGGAATAGATTGATTTACTATCAATGATGTCGCAGTGTAAATTACAAAATCTGATTTGGAGATTTTGTAATTTCATTATCCTCCACGCTTTTCCATTTCGTTTCAATTAAGTTTTTACCGGTTATCTCTATGTATATTCCATGTGAAAAAAAACAATGTTCAATTATTGTTCACTTTCAGCTAGTGATGCGGTACTGTTGCTGGGTAAATGTATCTCTTTTTGTCTTCGATAAATTCAGTCGTTTTCAAAATCTGACTTTTCCTATTTCTTCGCCACATAAATCATAGAAAAATTACTGTAGGTGTTGGACATTATGAACTAAATGAACTTAATGATTCGGAGTATAATACTTTCTGGAGCGTGTGTCTGCGAATAAATGACGTTCAGTTTTGATGATGCAGAAAATGGTATAAATGAAAATGAAGTAATTTTAAATAGCGTATCCACCATGGTTATGGTTATATAATAACCTCCATGTATATAAACATATATCCGACAATAATGCATGCAGATACTAATCGTTGTATGTATATCAAATACAAAAGAAGATTTGGTAATTCGTTTGAATTAAAGATCACCGAGATTCGTGGTTTAATGATTTTAATAATTTAGTATATTTGCGAGAAAGCCAAGGGATTTACCTTTAATGAAAAACCAAACAATTCATTATACTTCCGTTCATGAATATGAAGTTGTGAGTCGATTTAAAAGTCTTAGATTCAAAGAAGGACCGGATAAACGTGAAGAATATCGAACCAATTTCTAGATATATTAAATAGGTTTAGAGACACAGAAGAAGCATCAGCGACACAACTTAAAGACGCTACTTAAGTATGAGTCACTATCAGAAACAATACAAGTACCCGCTGAAATCAAAAGACAAACACAGTCACAAATGAACATTTCCAGAAGATTATTTACACCAAATAGGAAATATAATTAAATGGATCTGTAAATGGTCTCGAAGTTGTAAAATCATACAAGCTTGGAAAGCTAAAAACTAATATCAGCTACGAATGAGAAAAAAACGCATCCTACTTTCCATATCCACCTGCTGCTCCAGTTTCAGCTAACCCTCCAACTCTCCTACTCCCCATATATACCTACTTCTCCAACTCCACCTATTCCTCCAACTCATCCTACTTACCATACCTACCCACTTATTTAATAACTGAGGGAGAAAGCGTGCTGGAGAAAGGGTTGAAATCCTCACATGAAAAACTAAGAGGTAGCCAAAACTATTGGCTGTTTGGGTGTTGATGTAAAGAGGAAAAGGATATTCGGTAAGGTATGTGACTTACATTGAAGATTTGATGATGTGTATAGTACTAAGAAAACGTCCTTAGGGTTTTTGTTGTCGCACAGGGGTCCCAGGAAGCCAACTAGTCTCGGAAGATCGCCGTTACCGATTACTACTATTTCCATTCTGTCTACGTAGTTTTGAGTCTTGTGGTAGGCCAGTGTGGGTGTAGTTTTCCTAGGGTTTATGGTATTACCAGAGGTTTTCTGGTGGTTTTCCTCCAACAGATGTACCGGCCAATATGTATAGCCTATAATGTGCTAAAACATGACGTTAAACCCATTAACCAACGTATCCTATCCGCAGAATCATCTACATTGAAATATTACATGCTCATGCATTAAATAGGTTTGTACTGTTACTTGGCAAGGACTTTAGCAATCAGGGTCTAGTCGTAAGTAATCAATGTATTGCCTCCCTGGATACTACTCAAAATATTGTGAGCGAAAGTTGGACAAAAAAATGACAGGATTCAAGGCAGAAACAATCTTTATTTAATACAAGATGCTGAATGACTTTGGCATGAAGATCGGATTAAATTTAATCAAATGGACAGAAGTAGATTGATTCTTAATCAACAGTTGCTCATCTAAACTTGTGCCTAAATCATTAATAAAACAATTTTATTTACTACGGATCTATTACGAGTATTGTGGATCCTTTATATATATATATATATATATATATATATATATATATATATATATATATATATATATATATATATATATATACAAGAAAACGAGAGCATCTTTGCTGATTGTATATCATCTTTGCGAAAGAAACTGATTAATATTATGACACTGAATTATTCAAAAATATTCTTACATTTCATTTCCTATATTAAACACATAACTTCAAACATTTTATATCTACCTACCGACATATATATATGACTTTGCTAATATATCAAGGCGTGACAGTGCTATGTAATTTCGTCTGTATGTCAACGTGTGACATGTGTATATAACCTTGCCAGTATATCAAGATGTGAGATGTGTATATAACAATGACAGCATATCAAAGTATGGCATATGAAGTTTATAACGTACTTTCAGAATACCAGTGACTGTGAAAGAGAAAAATACGGGCGAACATGCAATTTAAATCTATTCAATAAATTAGTGTGACTCAAATTACGGCCTTTACATATTAGAAAATAACTTAAGAGAGAGAGAGAGAGAGACTAAGAAATAAAAGATAAAATTTGCCCATGGCATCACATGTAGCATAGCTCTCCTAATAATAACGTCGTTTATACTGCATGTGAGACTACTCATCTAGTATACCTTGGACTTAAAGATTTCATGAACTCTTCAGCGACATTATCTATATGCTTCTATTATAGCCATGAAGTTACAACAGCCAGCCATATCTTATCCTGCTAGTATGCGGAACAATATATCGATCAAACGGATAGAAAGAGCCCGTCGGGTTAAGTATAACGCAACATTTTTACTACCCTAAATACATTACGAAAAACAGCTAAAACGGAAAATAACATACTTAACTGGTTCTTGCTTCTGAGATGATTTTTTTATAATATGGTTTCCAAACTCGAACATTGCTTCAAAAAACTTCCGTTTTCGATCGTTACGCTCAGTGGGTCAAATACATTTGGTAATTGATCACAGTTTGGCATCGTATGGATATACGGTAAAGGAGACAATTCATAATGCTTCGAATCAGTCGCGATAATATGTACATTCTTTACATAACAAACGTTAGTTTTTCAAAGGTGAATATCCGTATACATAATATCATGCAAAAACAAAACTCACGTCGTGAACAAAGTCGCATGTACTCAAAGGTCCAGAGGTCACTTACACTTAAAAATGTACCGCTCCGGTTGCCTAGCGATTCCAATCCCAGCCGAGTCATAACAAAGACATGTAAAAATGATACTTACAACTGCCTACCTAACCGCTCAGCATTAAGAGGTTAGTGTTAGGACTGGTCGGCCTGGTGTCAGGATAATGTGACTGGGTGGGACATCATGCTTTGTGTCTGCGGCATGATGCCCCACTATCAACTGCCACACTGCAGACATCGTAGCGATATGACTGAAAAATTGTTCAAGCGACGTTAACAATCCAAATCCCGCACACACACATACACCTAAAATCAGTCTTAGGAAACAACCTATTCAACAAGGTTAACATATTTAGCATATAATTTATCCCACAGAACAAAACGTTTCAAAATTATAATTTAGAGTTGAAATAGTTAATATCGTTTGTCTTTGATCATATCACGTCTTGTCAGGAAAACATACATAACACATGTTTTGAAAGGATTAAATATTCAGCCTTGTAGTATAGCGATGAAGGGCACAGAAGGTCATACATAAATCTGTCCGAATGGGTTTGTAAGTTTCTGTAGAGGTACAAAATAAGGACGGCCAAGTTTTGTTTGCAAGGGAATCTGTATTAATTGCACTATCAATGAGCAATTTAGATAGATCAAGTGAATGATTTAAATGATGCATAGTAAACGTATAGAAGAAAAAGGAATTGAAAGTTCGAAATGAATATGATACATCTACAAAATAAAATGTGAAATAGTGGAAACATCATACAAACAAACGGTTGTATTGACTGAGAAAAGATAAACTCGATACATATAATGACTGAATAAGGTTCAATTGTAAAATTAAGCAATGCACACCAGTTAAAAATTCAGTATTGGGAATTTGAACGTATCAATGTACTTGTGACATTTCACACAATGACAGAGGTTTGTCTTTGGCATGTGCAAAGAACTGTCTACATCACGTAGGACTCAGCATAGTATCATGGACAACAACGGAACTCATTCGATTAGCGTCTTATTTGTACTTTACATCAATCTACACGAGGTACGAACCTTGCAGGAACAGGGCGTATTCAAGTTGTTCAGTATGCGTTATGTAAAATATCAAAATGAGTGACATTGATTACTTCACTGGTTAATATAAAGATCCAGCCTATAAAAAGTTTGATTTGAATTTCAAATAACAATAATGCAACAATTGTTTATTCATACCTTGTTAGCAATGGCAGCCATATGTTGATTAAAATACTGGTTTGAAAAGATTGAGTTGAGCCGGCAAATGTAATATCAAAGATCGATGAATACTAATTTTCATTTAGAAAGAATTTCATACCTAATAGGTTAATAAAAGAATGAAAACAAATAAGTGTTAAATGGACTGAGACGTTCGCAGACAATTCTGCATTGGCTGGATATAAGTGAAACAGCTAGCTAACCATTAAACATATACATTTTATAGACATGATACTACCTGAGAAGAGATATGTACTTATACAAATATATGAACAGCTAACTAATGTCTTATGGTTGAGCTATATCATCAAAAGAAACGATTTGTTCCAATTTGATGATTCAAACATATCATATAACGATTATCAGTAATTTCAGGATGTCAACGAACAGTTTAGCCTGAAAACACACAATTCATGACTATTTCGTAAAGAAGGACACATTGATTTGAAATTACTCTTTTTGAGGAATGTTGCAATGGCCATGTGAAACCTTACAAACTAGTAGCTGCAAATTATTATAGAAATATATGATTTGCAAAAGATGCAATAATTTTGATATGTGGTGTTAAAATATAATTGCTTACAGATTACAAAATGTTGTTGATAACTGAGAGTGCAATAAGAACTGGAAAAGGCAAAACATCACTCTCGTTGTGTTTTTTTTTGTTTTTTTTTTTTCTTTTCTTGCAAAAGAAAATTAAGCAATTTAATGTCAAAAAACCCAAAGAGACACTGGATATGATGAATAATGTCGGCAAGAAAACAACGGTTCAGAGTACTGCAATGAAATAATTTTTGGAATATTTTAAAGAAATAAACTGGATGAAAACTGATAGTGACGATCGTGTAATACCAGAAACTGGTTACACTTTAGAAGTACATTTGGACTTGTCATTACACCGGCATATCAATTTCGAGGATTATGTGTAAACTCCAGGTTAACAATTTCCAGATGAAAACTATTTATATTCTAAGGAAAAGAAGTCAGCTGATGACTATAGTTTTAAAAAGAACACCAGTACCATCCCTATAATGTACGATGAAATATAAAGAGAAATATGTCCTTCACTAGAGAAACTTAAATCTATACACATAGGTAGGTTTACAGTTGATATCGATAAATACAGATGTCTTATTTAAACACCAAATGTTTAAAACCTGAATACAAATCTGAGACAAGAAGCTAATTATGTCGAAAAGACTTCTTCAAACTATAGAAAAACAGTGTGTCCGGTAAACGGAAGGAAACTAGCATGAAATGAACAAGATTAAATACGTATAAATACGAACATACTTTTTCAAATGTCAGACCGATCATTTCCTCGGAGAAGAATTATCAGCGATGACATAGTGTTGGTGAGGTTGGAAAAACAAGAGAATCAAATTAAGCGATCCAATTTACAATGTTATAGTTAAATGGATTTCCAGTTAGAGAGTTTTCTGGGATAGGATTAAAATGTTTTCAGTCACAACAAACCGAGACAAACGGAAAGTTTGCAACTGCAACAAAACATGACTGATCAAAAGGAATTTGATATTCGAGATTTACAATCATTGATTATATAATCGCAAAGAAAACGAGGAAGAAATATTTCATTATGTGATATAATCTGTCATTAATCTGTAAGGGCGAGAGTATCAGACAAATTGGACACCCCTGGTCCCCTCACAAATGTTCATGTTGTTCGTTGTTTGAAATACATTCATTACGCATATAATATAACTGACGTCAGTCGCTTCTTTGAATTCTTACCCAATCACCTAAAACAAAATACATATGTTGTCAGAATCTACATTATATTTTTGTCACACTTCACAGGTGCAATAAATATAGCTTATATTTTACTCGATCACTTAAAGGCAGTTAAGAGTCATTAGGTTCAGTTTGTCTTGGCTTTTGAATTGATGCCTTTTTCAGGGTAATTAGATGCATCAGGATGACAAAGTGCATATAATAGGAAAATCATCAACGTGGAGATTTAAAGTCTGAGTCATTTTCACTCAATTTTCATTTAGGTAGTCCAGTGTGTTTGATTTGTTTTAGCTGTGCTCAACAGTTTTTCTCTATACCTCCTCTGTGTCATCTTTATTTATATACCATGCAGCTTCATAAGGATCAAATAACTATTGCTATTGCTATGGTTGTTGTTGACATGTGCTATATAATTATCGCACGACCATTATTTACGTCCGTTGCAGCTATTTGCTAGTTAACTAGCTATAAACAATAAAAGGTTACTTTTGGATAGCATGTATGTATTGTTCAGGACTAGGCTTTGTAATTCTTATCATGAGTAAAGCTAGATGATACTAATGCCAAAATGCATTTTACGTTCTGGTTTGTGAGATGATTATTCTTTGATATAAATCTAGTTATTAAACATTATTTTCTTCTAGAGATTATGAACGTTATTCTTTTTAACCTGTAATGTTTATGTTCATGCTCTCCACCTGTACCAGTGATATATTATGTTTCTTTTTAAACTTCCCATTACTAAGAGCATCAGAGTGCTTTATTAACCTCTAATCTAATCTAACAGCGAACAAGTTCCTCTCAAATTCTTGAAAGTTCAACATTCTAGTTGAAACAAATTGTTCATATGCCATTTTTATTTCAGTGATATCTTCCTTTTCAACATCTATTGTAACTTAGGTGTATTAAGTAAAACTTGTTGGAGAATATTTAACTCCATAATTAGTAATTAGTCACTAAGGTGTAATTTGAAACTTAACAAAGCCAACAATCATTTAACTACTTGGTATGAAATATAAGCTTCCAGTTATGTTATTAGTGTCTTTTACATAAAGCAGGATATATCATTGCATTGGTTTAATTTCTTTTAACAAACTCCTTTTTTTTTAATCATTGATTTCCTTTTATTATGTCTTTAATTGTAACATCCAAGTGAAACCTCTTTACGCAAATTTCATGTTCAATTGCTTTGAGTGTTTTTAATTAAGAATTTAACGGTATAATGCCACCACTATTTTGGAGTGTCTTATCATCTATTCATATTTTTAACTGTTCGAATCTGTGATTGTAAGGAGATAAACTGTTCTATGGATTTATGTTTTAATTTCGTCCATGTCAATCGCCAACGTCTCCGCTGCACTGTATATTCGCTAACTGAGTATAAATATTGTTGAATGTTGGGTACCTCAACAGCTCTTTAAGTTTAGATGGTCGTCTCTTTGTAACAAACTCTGACCATCTGAATATATTTTTTGGTTTCTGTAGATTTAAGATCTTTCTCATTATCATTGTGTACAGTAGCTGTTAATTTATTGTCATCTTATTCACTCCATGTTTTTATTTATTTATTAAATTAGTGTGTTTTGCGCAATTGAGTATCAACAACTCTTTGTACAAACCGAGTGGTCGCTGTATCAGTAAATTTAGCAGCCTCAAGAAACTTTGCGATAGGTCATTTGTGTGCAAATCCTTTCACTACCGTGTAAAATCGTCCTCCTCTGATTTGTTCTTAAATGTTAAACATCGACCAATATCATTAGTCGTTATAATCATATATTATAGTGATACGCGGAAAATCTATTTCATGTCCTTCCTAAGTTCCAATGCTGATCTTCAGTCTATTTTTATTGTGTCGCGCTGTAATTCCTTGCAATTATCATAAAACGTATAAGGGGAACTTAGCGGGGGGGGGGGGGGGGGGGGAACAGAGACCGTTTTGAACACGAAAGACTATCAAGGTTTAAAACATTTAAACCGCATTGAAAGGCCTCTTTATCATGGAAATAGTTTCTTGTGCTACTAATTTGGTCCAAGTCAATGTTTAAATATTTGGTAGAGTCAAATTTCAAATGTGAACAATCTATGTCAGATTTGCTTGTTAGCTTTGATTAATCGGTCCTAACAATTTAAGATTGTAGTTGGTGACCTTTAGTGTGCAATTCTTACTTGGATTGATTTTATCTTTTAATTTGTGTTTTGAGGCATTGAAAATCTGTTCAGTGATTATTAGCTGTCATACCAGTTCTAGCCTTGCTTATATGGCTCAGTGTTGTTAAAGTCATTTTTGCAGTCTCCAGAGTCTTGGCTTTCTGTATTACTTGTCCTGATTATACTTTTATGTCCTTGAACATGTTAAGCTAACTACTGCTAAATTAAATTCCTCATAACTTGCCTTCACATTTGGTTATCATGGCAATCTTGTTTGACGTTATTATTCTCTAAATTATATTTAAGTTTTAATGTTGTTTCAGTTATACTGCTACTTGCAAGTGTTTAAAGCAAAGCCTTCCAATATTGCATAATGCCTACTATCGCAGCATATTATTGACACATACCCTGAAGTTGGTTTTAATTCAACCTGCTATCCAATTGAAACCTGATTATGCTACTTTTTAGGTAGGTTGTACGACAATAACGTCAGGTGCACAAGGTGTTACAGAAATGTCTATCCTTTGATTTTTCTTGGATTAAATATTGATAGGACACTGAAATCAGCTATGAAGTGTTTATTTACATAACCAATTAACTTAGAATGTAACTGTACAACACTTGATGTATTTCACTTATTTGTATGTATGAAAAAGTTTGCATTTCGGAGTGGTCACCGGTTTTGTTTATATTTGTTCTACTGATGGAGTCATCAGTGTACACGTACAAGTTGTTTCTGATAAGTTTTAACTTCTTTTTTCTTAAGCAGTTTCTTTAGCTAAAAATTGTAAGAAAACGTAGGAACATAATTAGTCATTCTGATTCGTAAGTACTACACTATTTACCTAGTGGCACAGATCTGTTTTTGCAAAAATATCTTGTTTATTGTACATAGTAGCGTACAACGATCTATCAGGAAGTCATTTTTGAACTGGCTGAAACAATCATATAATTAGTTTACAACATATAGGTACTTTTGTATTTTCGTGGGGTTACCACATCTCGTGATGTCACTTGTTTTGTATTTTCGTGGGGTTACCACATCTCGTGATGTCACTTGTTTTGTATTTTCGTGGGGTTACCACATCTCTTGATGTCACTTGTTTTGTATTTCGTGGGGTTACCACATCTCTTGATATCACTTGTTTTGTATTTTCGTGGGGTTACCGCATCTCTTGATGTCACTTGTTTTGTATTTTCGTGGGGTTACCACATCTCTTGATGTCACTTGTTTTGTATTTCGTGGGGTTACCACATCTCTTGATGTCACTTGTTTTGTATTTTCGTGGGGTTACCACATCTCTTGATGTCACTTGTTTTGTATTTCGTGGGGTTACCACATCTCTTGATGTCACTTGTTTTGTATTTTCGTGGGGTTACCGCATCTCTTGATATCACTTGTTTTGTATTTTCGTGGGGTTACCACATCTCTTGATGTCACTTGTTTTGTATTCTTCCTTTAAATGCTCAGCG
The DNA here is from genome assembly GCA_028554795.2 of Sinohyriopsis cumingii. NCBI lineage: Eukaryota > Metazoa > Mollusca > Bivalvia > Unionida > Unionidae > Sinohyriopsis > Sinohyriopsis cumingii. Next base: position 127,861,580 of record CM068827.1, read on the forward strand.
TTGACTGTTTTAAATTCTTGCGAGCGTTTTCCATGTTGCCTATAATTTCAACTTTACGTGGATATTTCACCTAGTGTGTATTTGCTCTATGTACTGAATGTGCATTTTGGCATGATTTAGAAATCCTTGATTTCCATTTTCCGTCATATTTATATTGCATCTATTTGACAGAAAATGTGGATGTTTACAAACATGATTTGAAGATGATCAGGTGATAATCAATCATTTATTTCTGAATGTTACTTGAAGTAGCGACAAAATGATTTAAATGATCAGGTAAAAACAATGGATACAAATTAGAAACAATGGACACAAAAGTATTCACTGGATATGAAAAAAAAACTTACCTGGAGTTCTATAAGGTGTTCCTTACTTTAAACCTTTATAGATGACGCATACTTTGAAAATTCGTATAACGAAAACTGTTTTTATATGGGAATACTATAGGCAAAACAATTCCAACATATATTTGGTTAATTATACACAAATATGTATAGCAAAATCATTGACACAGACGTTAACATTTGAAACGATGTTTAATATGTTTGACGTTCCATCTATTGACTAATAAAATGGCGACAAAATTCTATTTTTGGGGGCTTATACAAACGAAAAATGTCAACAGCTTTCGCATGACGGAATTATGTTGCAACATGGAGAAACGTCATCTTAATTTTAATTTAAAAAATCGTTAATAACACAACACTGCGTAAAATCAGTTCAAACATAAAGAAAAGGCGATATTAACATAATGATAGCACCGGAGACGGCGATATTAGAATGTTTGTTTGTTGCAATTCGCTTTAGAAAGCAACGTAACAAATGGGTGTTGAATAAACTGGATATAAGTATCCGTTAAAACACACTATTGCACATAAAAACCAGCAAATGTACACGAGGAAAAATATAAAGTTGTATTGCAAGAACAGTGTGAGATCGTGTTGAAACTAAAACGGCATAGGTAGATGGAGAGACGAAGTCAAAGAAGAAAATCAATTTATAACCTATTTCAAAAAGCAAACTAAAGCAGCTCCTTCAATAGTTTGTTCTAATATGAATCTTATGGACGAAACTTCGTGTGTCATGTTAGTAAGCTCTGTATATCTTCCAAAGTTCATCCTCACCAAATTGTAAAGCGGTGTTAACATATTTATATAATGACTTGTAATGTGAAACAATACTTTCAGTACCGTTCGTTTTTATATCGCTAAACGCTTTTGCTACGGTGACTTAGTTAAGGCGAGCTATTCAGTTTAAACTGAATGGTAGGAGTATAATATGAGCATTGTATTGTTCGTTTTAAGTCTGAACTGTTTCCGTTAGAGAAAACGTCTGCCAGTTTTCCATAGGTAGATCTCGTCGACTCGGGTAGGGATAGAGTCACTAGTATGTTAAAAGTATAGTCGATTACGTTAGGTCTAGAAACTTCCAATATTGTCTCCGTACTCCTTAGGCAAGGATCCGCCATTTTAAGAGGGTCTACAAAAGCATTGTAGTGTCTGCGTTTTTGAATAACCAGTCACTTCCATAGTTTAGGCTTAAAATAATAATGTGAAATTAGTGTCAGTTGTATTTTTTGCCTCTGTTGTCTGTCTATTTTGATATCATTCATTGTTGATTTGCCTAATTATTCAATGATTTCATCCATTGCAATACCAATTTAATCTCGCTAAGTGCACACATTATGTACTTAGTTTAAGTCAATGCATTATATTTCTTTCTATCCATTTCCTTTATCAGTTTTATCGGATGCATTTGTTGCATTTTACACTGAGTGTATCTCAATGTTGATTGCATAATTTAATTGAGAAGTTTATTTTAATGTACTACAAGATGTCAAATGAAAGTTCTTATACAATGGTATTGGTGGCTGCATATTGTGATTCGCACAGACTGCATTTCCGTAGGTAACACTGGTCAACAGTGAAATCATTACTGACTTGAAAAGGCCCTAATCTGTAGTATTTTGGTGTGCCGAACACGAATATAACCGTGAAAAATTTGTATTGGCTCTCGTTTTGAAGATATTCATATACCTCATTTTCTATGTTTCACTGTGTAAATTTCTCCAGTAGGACTGCAGCAACACCCGGAATAATGATGTAACATTGCATAATACCATCATGCTCACATCATCCACAGTTGATTGCATCATTTTCTGATGCAATGCAATACTAATGCCATGCGGCTGCTGAAGTAAGTTGACGTCAGCAGTGTACTATACATGTGTAGGCCTATTATACTAATGCCAGGCGGCTGCTGAAGCTGACGTAAGCAGTGTACTATATAAAGCCCAATCAGATAGGTTCAGCATTTAAAATATTTTAGACGTTGTGCGAGACAGTTCAAGCTACTGTTACATAAAACTTATTATTTTATCCATTTACGTACAATAAAGAACAGTAATGCCTCGAAAGTGTGTTAATACCGCGGACAATTTTTGCTATATTTGTGGGGAAGTGACATTTGCCAACCAGAAGAAAAGTATCAATTCTCAAGTGAAGAAGGCATATCATCTTTACTTCGGATGCAAGGTTGGTGACCAAGACAAGCCTTGGGCTCCGCATATATGCTGTGCTACATGTACAACACAGCTTTCACAGTGGTTGAATTGCAAAAGGTCATCAATGCCGTTTGCAGTCCCAATGGTGTGGAGAGAGCCAAGCAACCACCTAAATGACTGTTACTTCTGCTTGGTTCCTCCTCTTTCCGGCGGAATAACGAAGCGAAAGAAGTCGAGAATAGTCTACCCAAACATTCCGTCTGCATTGAGACCAGTTCCACATGGTGAGGGACTTCCTATTCCAGAACCTCCAGCAGAATATTCTCTTGATTCATCTGACGAAGACAAAGGTGAGTCGACCTGTTCTTCTCCTGGTCCATCAGCATGCAGTGATCCAGATTTTCACTGTGGTGCATCATCAACCCCACACAGAATAACACAGGAAGAACTAAATGACCTGATTCGTGATTTGGACTTATCAAAGAACAAGGCAGAATTGCTAGGATCAAGACTCCAACAATGGAATCTTCTAGAAGAAGATGTCACAATTACTGCATATCGAAAGCGCCACCAGCAATTGGAGCCTTTCTTCAGAAAGGAAAGTAATCTGATATTCTGTTCCGATATTGAGGGCCTCATGAATGCTTTAAAAATCACTCATGACCCACAAGAATGGAGACTATTTGTGGACTCTTCGAAACTGAGTCTCAAGGCTGTGCTTTTGCACAATGGAAACATTCTTCCATCTATTCCAGTAGCGTATGCTGTCCACATGAAAGAGACATACGATAACTTAAGGCAGCTACTGAATTCCATTGAGTATAACAAGTACAGCTGGCACCTCTGTGGTGATTTGAAGGTAGTTGCCCTTTTAATGGGACTGCAGCAAGGATATACAAAATACATGTGTTTCTTATGCGAGTGGGATAGCCGAGCAAGGGAAATGCACTACACGAGGAAGGAATGGACTCACAGGCAGAATGTAGCCATTGGAGAGAAGAATATCCAACACCCAGCTCTGGTTGAGGCTCAGAAAATCTTGCTACCACCCCTTCACATCAAACTAGGTTTGATGAAGAACTTCGTGAAAGCCATTGACCGGACTTTGCCAGCATTCCGATACCTGCATGAAAAATTCCCTCGACTCAGCGAAGCAAAGATTAAAGAGGGAGTTTTTGTGGGTCCTCAGATTCGAGAGCTTTTCAAAGATGACCGGTTCAACAACTTGCTGGAAGGTGACACGAAACAAGCATGGAATGCTTTTCGCCTAGTTTCTACAAACTTCCTCGGAAATGTTAGGGCAGAAAACTATAAGGAACTAGTAGAAGACATGTTGATGAAGTATAAGAAACTTGGCTGCAATATGTCTCTAAAGATTCACTTCCTTCATTCCCATTTGGATTTCTTTCCTAGCAACTGTGGTATTGTTAGTGATGAACACGGCGAACGTTTTCATCAAGATATCGCAACAATGGAACAAAGATACCAGGGAAAATGGTCCACTACAATGCTGGCTGACTACTGCTGGACACTCCTCAGAGATGCTCCCGAACAGCTGTACAAGAGACAGGCGAAGAAATCTAAGATGTAGTCAATGACTTGATTTTTTATAGGTAGGCTATTACAGTTGACCTTTTACTATTGGAATGCATTTCGTTATGTAAACATTAATTTCTTGCAGATTACAAAAAAACTAGAGCCAATTTTGCAATTTGACTGTCATATTCGTGTTCAGCACATAAAAATTGATAAGAATTGACTAATTTTATTTCAGTAACATGACTTTTGTAAAAATTTGTTGTCCAGTGTAATATTGTGTCTTCAAAGCCTCTGGATTTTAACTCATTAATGTGGTGTAAAACATCTCCATCCTATATTAACTGGATTGATTATATATTTGTGGTAATTCTTCTTGACTGAAGATGTTCTAGACTAATTTAAAATTGTGCATGGTTAACATTTTATTAAGGAAACGAACGTAATCAGTGATGTAATTTTCAAACTTTGCATGTAGCAACTTTCAGAGAAACTTAAATGTCCCCATAATTATGTTAAAATTGATGCGATTTTCATTACCCTGATTTTTGTTCCCAATTTCATCGACGAACTTCTCTTTAACGGTGTATCTTCTCTTCGGTGTTTGTTTGAGAAGAAATCAGCTACTTATGTTGCATGATACTGTAATGTCATTTAGTAGCCTGCTAGGACATTCCTACGTTACAGACGCCTTACGTTATATTTCATGTGAGCCATTTTATTGTATCATTGTGATGTCCTGGGATGTATTTTACCACATATGTTACATTCTACAAATTGATATTCTACTCTCCTTGATCCTGCTATGTATGTATTGTGCGTTATTCATGTTCAGGGGAGAGGTTTACGTTTAAAATTATCGTTTCTAAGGGAAAGGGCTGACGCTGACACATCGTTTCTAGGGGAAAGGGCTGACGCTGACACATCGTTTCTAGGGGAAAGGGCTGACGCTGACACATCGTTTCTAGGGGAAAGGGCTGACGCTGACACATCGTTTCTAGGGGAAAGGGCTGACGCTGACACATCGTTTCTAGGGGAAAGGGCTGACGCTGACACATCGTTTACAGCATCTGCTATCACTAAAATACTAAAGACACCGATACATCGGCGGGTCAAGATGGAATTGACCAATATTTGTTTAGCCTGTACTTCTCAAAAATATTGACAAAGAAATAACCAACATGCATCGTTTCAGACATCTGAATAGGTTGCAACTCTGCAATAAATCACAATCAGGTTTCAGACATATATTTTCTTGTCAAAATTCCTTGCTGAACCATATAGACCAATGGTGCTAGAAATTGAATCCTGCAAAATACTAGAGCCACCTTTGCTGATTGTAAGAAAGCATTATATTCAGCTGGACATTCGGTGCTCATTTAAAATAACAGCCTTTATGTTTTCCTTCAAGTGTCTAGGTTCATATCATAATGATGAATTCCTTCCTCATGCTGCGTTGTTTTGTTTGGGGTTTTTTTTGGGGGGGGTGTTTTTTTTTGTTGTTTTTTGCCATCTTGCTCTCAGGCTGATGACGCTGTTATTACCATTAAATATTATCTTTAAAGCAGCAAATTCTCAGAAACATTGGAGCATGACATATCTTTTGTCTAAGAAATTAACACATTTACGCTTTTTCTCCTGAATGTGATTCTTCATTACAATAAGATGTGACCTCACATTTCTGTCGTCCAAATATATCAACAAACAGGCATTGTTGATTTCATGCTAAACTCACGAAATAGTTCTATCACCTCACTGAGAACCGTTGAATTCAATTCAATTGAGCAACGTGCTCATCTTTATAGTGTGTAAAAACAAATGTCTTTTTTAATATCTAGATGTCTTCATCGTCCAACAGGTTGAGCAGCATTTTAATTTGTGATCCTCAAAGCTGACTAGTTAATTATTTTGATATAACTCATCAAATGAGAGTATTGAATATGAATTTCTCGAATTGATCATTTTATTTATATTTTTAAAAAGTCTTAATATTTTTAATTTCACTATTCTGGTCAATAAATGGCATGGTCCTGAAACTGCTGGGGTCCTTTCGCAGTAACTGCCTGTTCGCGACTTTACTTGCTGGTCCTGAAACTGCTGGGGTCCTTTCGCAGTAACTGCCTGTTCGCGACTTTACTTGCTGGTCCTGAAACTGCTGGGGTCCTTTCGCAGTAACTGCCTGTTCGCGACTTTACTTGCTAGTCCTGAAACTGCTGGGGTCCTTTCGCAGTAACTGCCTGTTCGCGACTTTACTTGCTGGTCCTGAAACTGCTGGGGTCCTTTCGCAGTAACTGCCTGTTCGCGACTTTACTTGCTAGTCCTGAAACTGCTGGGGTCCTTTCGCAGTAATTGCCTGTTCGCGACTTTACTTGCTGGTCCTGAAACTGCTGGGGTCCTTTCGCAGTAACTGCCTGTTCGCGACTTTACTTGCTAGTCCTGAAACTGCTGGGGTCCTTTCGCAGTAACTCCCTGTTCGCGACTTTACTTGCTAGTCCTGACACTGCTGGGGTCCTTTCGCAGTAACTGCCTGTTCGCGACTTTACTTGCTGGTCCTGAAACTGCTGGGGTCCTTTCGCAGTAACTGCCTGTTCGCGACTTTACTTGCTAGTCCTGAAACTGCTGGGGTCCTTTCGCAGTAACTGCCTGTTCGCGACTTTACTTGCTGGTCCTGAAACTGCTGGGGTCCTTTCGCAGTAACTGCCTGTTCGCGACTTTACTTGCTAGTCCTGAAACTGCTGGGGTCCTTTCGCAGTAACTGCCTGTTCGCGACTTTACTTGCTGGTCCTGAAACTGCTGGGGTCCTTTCGCAGTAACTGCCTGTTCGCGACTTTACTTGCTGGTCCTGAAACTGCTGGGGTCCTTTCGCAGTAACTGCCTGTTCGCGACTTTACTTGCTAGTCCTGAAACTGCTGGGGTCCTTTCGCAGTAACTGCCTGTTCGCGACTTTACTTGCTAGTCCTGAAACTGCTGGGGTCCTTTCGCAGTAACTGCCTGTTCGCGACTTTACTTGCTAGTCCTGAAACGGCTCCGAACCGTCGCGCAGTTATCCCCTATTTACCTGGACTGGAAACTAAAACGGCACTACCCCGTTTCGCGAGCCTACCATAACCCTATGCAGTAAACTTTTACTGAATAGTTTGAATAATTATTTGTATTTTTAAACTGGAAAACTTTCTTGAAATGTGCAAGTGCGTTGTTTGACTTAATGTTTCACTACGGAAGGAATTGTTGATGAACCAGTACCGGTCCGTTTCGCAACAGATCAAATTATATGGTTTTTTTGTACTTGTTTACAAGGTTGCAGCCGGATCGCAATCCTCTCCGTTTTGAAATATTCAATTTTCAGAGAGTTATTGGTGTGAAAATGGCAGAAGAAAATAAATTGATAACTTCCACAGTAAATATCATCCCATTAACGACCTTTTTTAAATGGTTCATGAAGTTATAATTTAAAATGAGCGAAAAGTAAAGTATACAAAGGTAATGTGTAATTAAACAAACTGAAGCGTGCATTTATTTTACTAACAAGTTATAATTAATAATTGTCATACATCACTATTAATTAATTAATTTAGTTCTTGTTTAATCTTTTTATTCATTTCATAAATGTATTTTCAGGTAATGACAGCAAAAGAAATGCCACTGCGCGATTTTTTCTGCAGACGTGCTGATTAATAATTATATATAAATTAATCAAAGCTACACATTTTCTGACGTAATAAATGATTGAAAATGTATTTGTTTCTTTTTATAACAGCATGGGATTTAAGCAGGAAAGCAACAGAAAACATTTAGGGTCGCGAAACTGACCTGTGCCACTTCTGTCAGGCGTGTATTAAATAAATGAGCCGCAACGAAAGAAAAAAAAAGCATTCGTTTGGCATCAACATGAGATATATATATCCATGGATTATGTGCCAGGTCATTAATTTGAAAGTATAGGTCCGCTAAACCAAAGTAATGGTGTAATCAGTGCGTCGCATTGATTCTGCTAATGGGAAAGAATGATCATGGATAGGCTGATCAAAAAGTCACGTGTCTGATATTTAGACACAAAAAACACATTTTAAAGATATGATTTATGAAAACACATCATGCATGACGATCAAACAAGTGTTTGCTTTCAACGATAGGGATTATTGGAAAAGTTTATTTGAAATCTGGATGCGGACACCTACGTAAAAAATGTCTACAACTGTTAATTTTTGGTATTTTGATGAACAAATGAAAAATTTTAGAAGAGTGGAAAATAATCCCTATTGATGATAGACGACGAACAGTACTGGTTAGGTGACCCCCGTATGGCAAGCCCGTTATTCAACTTCCACGTTGATGATGGACCAAATGGATTGACGACCGTTTGCGAATAAAGATGTTTTCTAACGTCATATGACGATGCTAATGAACTAACACATATAATGTTCTCTTGGTGGAATCAGCTGATATTAAGATAAAAGGAACAATAATTGGAGTTTTAATGATTAAATGATCATGGTGCGTCGATGTCAAAGTATAAAGTTTACCTAATCACCGACAAAGTTCGGACTTTATTTGCTGTATAAGTGATTAGGCCACAATTACACAAACTGCAATCATTTAAACCCTTAATCATACTAGATTTGTTTTTATAGCCTACGATATTATTCTATATATATTTATTAAATTTCATATGCAATCACTTAAATCCTTAATCATACTAAATTTGTGTTTATAGCCTACGATATTATTCTATATATATTTATTAAATTTCAAATGCAATCATTTCCACAATTGTTTTAAATATGGTCTTTTTTCAATTCCGTACCAATAATTTATCAACCGAAATAAACAACTCTTCAAATTAGAGCCTGGAAGAGAAATATACATGTATTTATATCGATATGTAGCGAGAAACTGTACTCTGCGAATGATGTTTATCGGATTTAATATTTTTAATTTTGCTAAAGAACATAATTATTGATATCATGCTTCTCTAGCATTAATGTCTCTATGATCATTTAAAAAACAAAAAACGTGTTGTGAGCTTCAAGGGTAAACAGGCCGCCGTTTTCTGTTTGTCCCTAACCTACAGATGTACTCCTAATGTCTGCAAATAATGGTACGTCTGCAGTCAAATTATACCTGAAATAAATCGGATATTTCTGACGTCAGTGCTCCTCCCGGCATAGATTAACTTTTGGATTTTAAATTTGGTACGATCTAAGGAATATATAAGCCTTCTTGGAAGGGTTTAAGGTCTTCATTTGTGCATTTTCGTGTAGTTTCTCCCATCTATAGTTTTAGAACTAAACTTTAAATCGCAACAATACGACTAGGTTTTTTGCTGAAGTGGCGTTAAACACTACACACACGCGCACGCGCGCACGCACGCACAACACACACGTACATACATACATACATACATACATACATACATACATACATATTGCGTCCCTGAAAGATTTGAAATTGCATAATTCAGTCGACAAGCTAAGACTTTGAAAATACGGATAGTTTACTAATTGATATTTTTATTCGATCATTTTTATTCGCACGTAATAATGTTTAGCCTAGATGCAATCAAGTGAGTCCAAATTAATTGTCACACCAGACAAATGGAATGAATATATAAAAAAGACGGAGTATACTGCATGAAATCTTCAGCTTCTATGGCAACAGCAGCAGTTGTTACAATATTTGTACATTATTCCTGTGCGCGATTTATAGAACTAAACCGGCATCTGCACATTTCAAATCTTGAAGTTCGTCTTAGATTATCTACGCACGCCCTGTGTTTGACATGAACTTTATAGGCTGGAAAGTTGTGTTTTACAAGGACAACACTCCTTGTAAAGTTTCTGCAATTTAATAGTTTGTTTATATTATGCAATAGTGTCCTTTACAGGAAGGAAATTTGTGTAACTAGAGTAACTACAGTAGAAGTGCAGAATTCTAGAGGGCAATTAAATGTTATGACTTTAAAAACAATTTTTTGTTATGAGTTTGCATTTTCATTAAATACGCGCGTGGCCAAAAAGCGCACGAACAATAACTCAGCTAGTTGAAACTTAGATGTATGTAAATATTTGAAACAAAGCAGATACAGATATTTTCAGGCCGATGTACGAGTAATAGTACCATTATGCTGTATCACGTGACCCAAGTTCTAATCAATATACGATGCATGTAAATCTTTTTCAAGATACCTTTCAGTAAATATTTACACAAAAATGCTCGCTTTAGTTACGTAGTCGCATAAATGTTCACGTTCGCTATATATTTTCCACTTAATATTTCACCACGGTCAAATACAATACCAATGTTCATTTTTGCTTGCAAATGTCTAGTCTCTCTTTTTTTCCTTTCGGTGCAACGACTGTTCTTGAAATCGGACTGAGGATGTCCACAAATGTTCTTTTTGCTTTTTTTAAATATATAAACTGTATTATTCAGGTTATCAAGCTGAAGATTTGTCGCATATTTGCACATTTGCACATTTTCAGCTTATACGTGTTTACCGGATTATGGTGAATATCACTCAGATCTGTAATCTTTCAGTTTTGGAAACATATTGATATATTGACCCTGTGTGTATCTTGTACGAAAAGGGATAGAAATTTCCATTTCATTCGACATCGCGTATGAACTTTTTGTTTCCTTTAATTATCATATAGAATGTCAGATTTCCACATATGCTGGTGGAATTCTTCATAAAGAACAACTTCATCCTTTATGAAGGAAGTTTTATTACTACTTCAAATGAAAGATAATTCAATGAAAATGGAAATAGCTGTACATAAGGAAAAAGAAAACTATCTCATCCTTCAATTTTCGCATGAACTTTATATAATATATTTTGGACAAAATGGTGAAGCGCATCGTGGACACTGGGTGCTATCTATCTTTAAAGATGTAATAAATTTGCACGTTATTCGTCTGAATATGATATCACAAGGGCACACTACGATGCAGCTCCAGCAATTACGTTGAAGGTGCGCCGCTGTAGGATCCACTAACCAAAACCATTGGAAGGGTTGCTTTCATTAAATCACGTCTAACGTTCAAATACATGCATGTTTCTGCTTTAAGCATGCGTGAAATTAAAATGTTACGACGCATTACATTTTGAAAAAGAAAAAGAATATGTACTTCGCGGCCATGACAGTAGGCTTTAATTTGTATAATTTTATATTCCCATTATTATGCATAGTACGTGGCAAAATCATTAGACACTCCTAATTGGAAGCAGTTCCATTCAGTTTCACGGCACGTATTCGAAAGAAATTTGAAAAGTTAATACACTGACGATCGCTTGACATGGAATTAACAGGATCGATCGGTGCCATTTATCATCGTCACCTTATTCAGTAACTAATCATAATGTAGTCTGTGGCAGCTCATCTTAATCAGGCTTGCTCTCAGTCACTTAGGTTGAGGTGTTTGTCTAAGGGTCGGCAAACTCGCCTTTTGATCTGATTCCCGTTGTTCCAAGCTACAATACCTTTTGATTTGTGGAAAAAACTAAATCAATATCTGCCTCATTGCTCTACGTTCTTTCATCATCGAGTATGGACATGGAAATCATATCCTTTAACAGGCCAAAGATTTGTCTTAAAGAAAATTTAGTATTCTATTAGATATTGTATGCCTTATATAGAATGAGATTTAAGAATGCAGGCGACAAACTAAATATAACAAATAAATTCAAACATCAAGCAGTTGTAATAGGCATTCTTAACCACTTTCAGCAGAATAAAAGTCATTTATACAGAGTATGTTTACAGATATCTATTAAATCGGATGACCATCGTTGCATTGTGTTAATTGTTTCAGGTAACTAATTAATAAATCGGATGACCTGGGTTGCATTGTGCTAATTGTTTCAGATAACTAATTGGTAAAGCGGATTACCTTGGTTGCATTGTGCAGATTATTTCAGGTAACTAATTAGTAAATCGGATGACCTGGGTTGCATTGTGCTAATTGTTTCAGGTAACAAATTAGTAAATCGGATGACCTGGGTTGCATTGTGCTAATTGTTTCAGGTAACTACTTAGTAAATAGGTAGACCTTAGTTGCATTGTGTTGATTGTTTCAGGTAACTAATTAGTAAATCGGATGACCTGGGTTGCATTGTGCTATTTGTTTCAGGTAACTAATTAGTAAACTGGATGACCTTGGTTGCATTGTGCAAATTGTTTCAGGTAACTAATTAGTAAATAGGAAGCCCTTAGTTGCATTGTGTTAATTGTTTCAGGAAACTAATTAGCAAATAAGAAGACATTAGTTGCATTGTGTTAATTGTTTCAGGTAACTAATTAGTAAATCGGATGACCTGGGTTGCATTGTGCTAATTGTTTCAGGTAACTAATTAGTAAATCGGATGACCTGGGTTGTATTGTGCTAATTGTTTCAGGTAACTAATTAGTAAATAGGAAGACCTTAGTTGCATTGTGTTAATTGTTTCAGGTAACTAATTAGTAAATCGTATGACCTTGGTTGCATAGTGCCAATTGTTTCAGGTAGCTAATTAGTAAATCGGATGACCTTGGTTGCATTGTGCAAATTGTTTCAGGTAACTAATTAGTAAATAGGAAGCCCTTAGTTGCATTGTGTTAATTGTTTCAGGAAACTAATTAGGAAATAAGAAGACATTAGTTGCATTGTGTTAATTGTTTCAGGTAACTAATTAGTAAATCGGATGACCTGGGTTGCATTGTGCTAATTGTTTCAGGTAACTAATTAGTAAATCGGATGACCTGGGTTGTATTGTGCTAATTGTTTCAGGTAACTAATTAGTAAATAGGAAGACCTTAGTTGCATTGTGTTAATTGTTTCAGGTAACTAATTAGTAAATCGTATGACCTTGGTTGCATAGTGCCAATTGTTTCAGGTAGCTAATTAGTAAATCGGATGACCTTGGTTGCATTGTGCTAATTGTTTCAGGTAACTATTTAGTAAATTTGATGACCCTGGTTGCATTGTGCAAATTGTTTTAGGTAACTGATTAGTAAATATGATGACCTGGGTTGCATTGTGCTAATTGTTTCAGGTAACTAATTAGTAAATAGGAAGACCTTAGTTGCATTGTATAAATTGTTTCAGGTAACTAATTAGTAAATAGGAAGCCCTTAGTTGCATTGTGTTAATTGTTTCAGGTAACTAATTAGCAAATAAGAAGACATTAGTTGCATTGTGTTAATTGTTTCAGGTAACTAATTAGTAAATCGGATGACCTGGGTTGCATTGTGCTAATTATTTCAGGTAACTAATTAGTAAATCGGATGACCTGGGTTGTATTGTGCTAATTGTTTCAGGTAACTAATTAGTAAATAGGAAGACCTTAGTTGCATTGTATAAATTGTTTCAGGTAACTAATTAGTAAATAGGAAGCCCTTAGTTGCATTGTGTTAATTGTTTCAGGTAACTAATTAGCAAATAAGAAGACATTAGTTGCATTGTGTTAATTGTTTCAGGTAACTAATTAGTAAATCGGATGACCTGGGTTGCATTGTGCTAATTATTTCAGGTAACTAATTAGTAAATCGGATGACCTGGGTTGTATTGTGCTAATTGTTTCAGGTAACTAATTAGTAAATAGGAAGACCTTAGTTGCATTGTGTTAATTGTTTCAGGAAACTAATTAGCAAATAAGAAGACATTAGTTGCATTGTGTTAATTGTTTCAGGTAACTAATTAGTAAATCGGATGACCTGGGTTGCATTGTGCTAATTGTTTCAGGTAACTAATTAGTAAATCGGATGACCTGGGTTGTATTGTGCTAATTGTTTCAGGTAACTAATTAGTAAATAGGAAGACCTTAGTTGCATTGTGTTAATTGTTTCAGGTAACTAATTAGTAAATCGTATGACCTTGGTTGCATAGTGCCAATTGTTTCAGGTAGCTAATTAGTAAATCGGATGACCTTGGTTGCATTGTGCTAATTGTTTCAGGTAACTATTTAGTAAATTTGACGACCCTGGTTGCATTATGCAAATTGTTTTAGGTAACTGATTAGTAAATATGATGACCTGGGTTGCATTATGCTAATTGTTTCAGGTAACTAATTAGTAAATAGGAAGACCTTAGTTGCATTGTATAAATTGTTTCAGGTAACTAATTAGTAAATAGGAAGCCCTTAGTTGCATTGTGTTAATTGTTTCAGGTAACTAATTAGCAAATAGGAAGACATTAGTTGCATTGTGTTAATTGTTTCAGGTAACTAATTAGTAAATCGGATGACCTGGGTTGCATTGTGCTAATTGTTTCAGGTAACTAATTAGTAAATCGGATGACCTGGGTTGTATTGTGCTAATTGTTTCAGGTAACTAATTAGTAAATAGGAAGACCTTAGTTGCATTGTGTTAATTGTTTCAGGTAACTATTTAGTAAATTTGATGACCCTGGTTGCATTGTGCAAATTGTTTTAGGTAACTAATTAGTAAATATGATGACCTTGGTTGCATTGTGCTAATTGTTTTAGGTAACAAATTAGTAAATACGAAGACCTTAGCTGCATTGTGTTAATTGTTTCAGGTAACTAATTAGTAAATCGGATGACCTTGGTTGCATTGTGCTAATTGTTTCAGGTAACTAATTGGTAAAGCGGATTACCTTGGTTGAATTGTGCTAATTGTTTACGGTAACTAATTGGTAAATCGGATGACCTGGGTTGCCTTGTGCTAATTGTTTCAGGTAACTAATTAGTAAATCGGATGACCTGGGTTGCATTGTGCTAATTGTTTCAGGTAACTAATTAGTAAATAGGAAGACCTTAGTTGCATTGTGTTAATTGTTTCAGGTAACTAATTAGTAAATCGAATGTCCTTGGTTGCATTGTGCTAATTGTTTCAGGTAACTACTTAGTAAATCGTATGACCTTGGTTGCATTGTGCCAATTGTTTCAGGTAGCTAATTAGTAAATCGGATGACCTTGGTTGCATTGTGCTAATTGTTTCTGGTAACTATTTAGTAAATTTGATGACCCTGGTTGCATTGTGCAAATTGTTTTAGGTAACTAATTAGTAAATAGGAAGACCTTAGTTGCATTGTATTAATTGTTTCAGGTAACTAATTAGTAAATAGGAAGACCTTAGTTGCATTGTATTAATTGTTTCAGGTAACTAATTAATAAATCGGATGACCTTGGTTGCATTGTGCTAATTGTTTCAGGTAACTAATTGGTAAAGCGGATTACCTTGGTTGAATTGTGCTAATTGTTTCAGGTAACTAATTAGTAAATAGGAAGACCTTAGTTGCATTGTATTAATTGTTTCATGTAACTAATTAGTAAATCAGATGACCTTGGTTGCATTGTGCTAATTGTTTCAGGTAATTACTTAGTAAATCGGATGACCTTGGTTACATTGTGCATATTGTTTCAGGTAACTAATTAGTAAATCGGATGACCTTGGTTGCATTGTGCTGATTGTTTCAGGTAACTATTTAGTAAATCTGATGACCTTGGTTGAATTGTGCAAATTGTTTCAGGTAACTAATTATTAAATCGGATGGGGGCCCGAGTGGCCGAGTGGTCTAAAGGGCTCTCCGTTACGGATCACTGCCATCTCACCAGTAGCTTCTCGTGGCTCGGTGGTTCTTTCCGGGGTTTTCCCGGGTTCTTCCTCCACCATTAATACTGGCCGCCATGTATAGGCTATCGTGTGCTGAAAAATGGCGTTAAACCCTAAAACAACATCAACAGCAACAATAAATCGGATGATTTTGGTTGCATTGTGCCAGCTGTTTCATGGTAACTAATTTGTAAATCGGATGACCTTGGTTGCATTGTGCTAATTGTTTCAGGTAACTATTGAGTAAAGCAGATGACCTTGACTGCATTGTGCAAATTGTTTCGGGCAATGAATTGTAACAAATAACTACCAACAGACCTAGATCTGCCTCTCGCTTAAGCTTGAGAGTGTGAGATTTCACTCAAACTTGTTATACTGAAGAGTGGTATCAACCTCTGTTTTGATTGTCGTCAGGAGCCATGTTGACGGAGCGATTAGTGTTCGGTCTCGAGACATAAATGGTGTAGGTTTGAATCCTACTATCGGACAACCCCGGAGCGGTTAACGTGATGTGGCTTCGATCAAGGTACTTTACATCAGGTACCTACAAAATATAGGCACGCGATTACAGATAAGAAGCAGACGAGTGTTCATGTATACTTTTAGTAGTGAAAGCTTTGTTCTGGATGGCCTGAGACTTGTCCCAGACCAGATTCATGGTTTAATTCAACAAACAACTTTAAAGTTTCCATGAAGATTGGGAAATGGGATTACAATAATAGTTTGCTGTACCTAACATTTTCATACGCATTCATAGAACATACATTGCTGAATATTAACGACGCCTTAACAGATGTAGGAGACATTGTTTATACAATGGCTGCCCTTGATTACCTACACTGTAATTATAAACTTTACTTTGAAGAGGCAAGCGATTGCAATATTAATCCAGTTTAATTTTGTCTCCATTCAATAACCTCAAACAAGTCTCGTCGGATAAATCTTCTTCTGTCACTATTTATAGACGATATATTGAGGCACAGTTCCAATAAATCCTGCATGAAGTCCTGTTATACTGAAAACAAGAAAAGCGACTACACCCAATTAACTCCTGTTGGTTACATGACATGATTAATGAATGCTGTCTGCAAAATGTAGTGCAAATCTGATGCTAAACCTAACTCAGCCAAATGTTGGTATATACACTGTATTTCGGATTTGATTGGAGCGGCACGTCCTAAAATGTTAGTATATACACTGTATTTCGGATTTGATTGGAGAGGCACGTCATAAAATGTTAGTATATACACTATATTTTGTATTTGGTTGGCGCGGCACGTCATAAAATGTTGGTATATACACTGAAATTTGTTTTTGGTTGGAGCGGCACATCATAAAATGTTGGTATATAAACTAAGCCAAATGTTGGTATATACACTATATTTTGTATCTGGTTGGAGCGGCACGTCATAAAATGTTGGTATATACACTGTATTTTGTATTTGGTTGGAGCGGCACGTCATAAAATGTTGGTATATAAACTAAGCCAAATGTTGGTATATACACCGTATTTTGTATCTGGTTGGAGCGGCACGTCATAAAATGTTGGTATATACACTGAAATTTGTTTTTGGTTGGAGCGGCACATCATAAAATGTTGGTATATAAACTAAGCCAAATGTTGGTATATACACTATATTTTGTATCTGGTTGGAGCGGCACGTCATAAAATGTTGGTATATAAACTAAGCCAAATGTTGGTATATACACTGTATTTTGTATCTGGTTGGAGCGGCACGTCATAAAATGTTGGTATATACTCTGTATTTTGTATTTGGTTGGAGCGACACGTCATCATATATCAGGTTGTGTAGATTAGATTTAATTTAAAAAACTGTAAAAGCAAAAGTTGCAAAATCTCATCCAAGTAAACAACATAAAATCTACCAGGTAAGGAGGTTAAAGTTCTTTGAGAAGCACAAAATAAAATATAAAGGTAACAATTTTTTTTATAAAATCCTGAAATTATAGGGTCAAATTACTATTAATAAACGAGATTCTTTTTAAAAAGACTACGATTTTCTCTCATTTAATATCATCAAAAATTATCAAGCTGTTTTCGCATGAAGGGTACAAATTTCACTCGATGGGAATTTGTTCCGCGGTCAGTGGACACATACAATGTATTCACAATGGTTACTACTTCAATACGCTATTGGAACTACTTTTTCCACCGCGACAGTAATCTCTAATCTAAAAATGCCAGTGATTACGCATGATGTGCAACAAGACCATTGTACAACATTAATTTGCATTAGTGTTGCTCAGTTTCACAACGAGTATTCGAAGGAATAGTTGCCCCATTAATACACGATTGACGGTTTGACAAAGAATTAGCACTATCGATTAATGCAATATACCATCTTCATCTTTTCCAGTAACTAAATGTTATGTAGTCCATGATGGCCCGGATCAATCCAGTCACTAAGGTTGAGATAATGCTCTGCAAATCAAGAAACATGCCTATTGATATGGTTCCCATGATTCCAAGCTTCAGCACCTAATCATTAAGAACAATATAAATCACCATCAACGTCATTGGTCACTGTGCATTGATCATAGTGTATTTAATATTTAGAAAGGTCCTTTATTCGGGTCAAATATATTCTGAGATTTAATTCTGCAGGAAAAAATATAACAAATTCAAACATGCAATTGTAAGAGATATTCTGAATTAGGCTCATTGTGAAGAAGAAAAAAAGTTTCATTGAACCGATATACAGACAACATATAATTGGATGATTTGGTTCATTTGTGTTTTATAATGAATACCGGTGTCTGTCTCTGTTTCATTGTTCATCAGGGGCCACCGTGGCGAAGTGGTTAGCGTAGCGACTGGCGACACAAAGGGTGCTGGTTCTAATTCTAAAACCGAATCATCACCTCAGGGCCACTACAATGATGTGTCCATGGCTAGGTAGGGCACTTCACTCAGATTGACTCAGCACGTTATGGCCTGTTGTGTTGCTGTGCCATAAACCATCAAAGGAAAGGCTTGACATCAGTTTCCTTGTGAAAATGGCAAGGTTATTGAAAGATGCGCATGCAATACTGACATTAAGAAGGCTTGTGTAAAGCCTTGCTATACAAGTGGAACTTTGTACTAGATGACCGGACACGTCTCAGACTAGACTCTTGCTTTAATTTCACTGAACAACTATTATGTTTCTGTGCAGATTGGGAAATGGGATTTCAGTGATATTTAGCGGCACTTAAGGTTTCGTAGTCATTCATAGAACAGACATTGTCGAATGCTACCGACCCAATGTGCACTTCAATCAGACCCTGATCCATTTTCCCGACCAATAATTTGCCATAACAGACCTAGGAAGAATCATGGAAGCATGTTTCAATTATCTTTAACAGGGGTATTAAATCATGTTTAGGTCTAGCGATAGTTTACTCAACCCTTATGAAGCTAACATATACTCTGGAATAAAAATGGTATTAGGTCTAGCGATAGTATACTCAACCCTTTTGAAGCTAACATATACTCTGGAATAACAATAGTATTAGGTCTAGCGATAGTTTACTCAACCCTTTTGAAGCTAACATATACTCTGGAATAAAAATGGTATTAGGTCTAGCAATAGTTTACTCAACCCTTATGAAGCTAACATATACTCTGGAATAACAATAGTATTAGGTCTAACGATAGTTTACTCAACCCTTTTGAAGCTAACATGTACTCTGGAATAACAAGAGTATTAGGTCTAGCGATAGTTTACTCAACCCTTTTGAAGCTAACATATACTCTGGAATAACAATAGTATTAGGTCTAGCGATAGTTTACTCAACCCTTTTGAAGCTAACATATACTCTGGAATAACAATAGTATTAGGTCTAGCAATAGTTTACTCAACCCTTTTTGAAGCTAACATATACTCTGGAATAAAAATGGTATTAGGTCTAACAATAGTTTACTCAACCCTTCTGAAGCTAACATATACTCTGGAATAACAATAGTATTAGGTCTAGCGATAGTTTACTCAACCCTTTTGAAGCTAACATATACTCTGGAATAAAAATGGTATTAGGTCTAGCAATAGTTTACTCAACCCTTATGAAGCTAACATATACTCTGGAATAACAATAGTATTAGGTCTAACGATAGTTTACTCAACCCTTTTGAAGCTAACATGTACTCTGGAATAACAAGAGTATTAGGTCTAGCGATAGTTTACTCAACCCTTTTGAAGCTAACATATACTCTGGAATAACAATAGTATTAGGTCTAGCGATAGTTTACTCAACCCTTTTGAAGCTAACATATACTCTGGAATAACAATAGTATTAGGTCTAGCAATAGTTTACTCAACCCTTTTTGAAGCTAACATATACTCTGGAATAAAAATGGTATTAGGTCTAACAATAGTTTACTCAACCCTTCTGAAGCTAACATATACTCTGGAATAACAATAGTATTAGGTCTAGCGATAGTTTACTCAACCCTTTTGAAGCTAACATATACTCTGGAATAACAATAGTATTAGGTCTAGCAATAGTTTACTCAACCCTTTTTGAAGCTAACATATACTCTGGAATAAAAATGGTATTAGGTCTAACAATAGTTTACTCAACCCTTCTGAAGCTAACATATACTCTGGAATAACAATAGTATTAGGTCTAGCGATAGTTTACTCAACCCTTCTGAAGCTAACATATACTCTGGAATAACAATAGTATTAGGTCTAGCGATAGTTTACTCAACCCTTTTGAAGCTAACATATACTCTGGAATAACAATAGTATTAGGTCTAGCGATAGTTTACTCAACCCTTTTTGAAGCTAACATATACTCTGGAATAAAAATGGTATTAGGTCTAGCGATAGTTTACTCAACCCTTATGAAGCATGCACGTATGTATGTATGTATGTATGTATGTATGTATGTATGTATGTATGTATGTATGTATGTATGTGTTTCATCTTTGATTTATGATTATAGATTGTAATGGTCATTTATTCGCAACATACTAAATAGCTCTTTTTGTCCTTTATGGGTTTATACTTTGGGATGAAGTCTTTTTATTGGAATAAGCATGTTTTAGGACCTTTTGACCTTGGAAGGTGTAGAAGTAATATTGTTGACAAATTTGATGGGATTTGAGTTCATGCCATGGGTTTACCGCTAGGTAAATCTGGATTACCTAACTTGTAATTGGCTAGCTGTTTAAGGACCTGACTTTGTTGACAAATGGAATGTTTTTGGAAATGAATATTTGATTCTCATCCTGGTTCTGAAACTGAGCCTTATTTATAAAGTGTTGAATAACAGAAATATTGTTCTTATTTCTTTAATATATGTAGTGGAGACATTCATTTAGTTGTGTTTAATTATTATTTGAGAGGAATTAGTTATTGTCATTATTAACTGGAATTACAATGTGCTGATACATATTAGGACTATGCAGCTATTTTGGAATTACCGTGAATTCAGTTACAGACGCTTCGTATTATATAATTATGATACATTAAGACTGTTATCACATCAACATTTTTCAAGGCTATTGGCACATAAGCACAATAGATTAGACTTGATTCGGACACCACTGGAACTCATTTGGAATAATCTACCCTTTTGGACTTGCAATGGACCGTCTGGGACTATTTGGGATCTAATCCATAATACTGTAAGTTGTTATTAAATTTTCACTTTTTATTCTAGGCAAATCAATTATTTCATGAATTTTACAAAACATGCCTGTTTTCACTTTTTCTGTTACTTAGTTTAAGACCATGGAGTCGTAACAATATGATTGTGTGGCAAGTCATCTCAGTTCTGGCTATAAAAGGTTATTAAAGCAAGCTTACAAAATATAATGTAAAAATGTCAACCCGTTGGAAAAATAAGCTCTTCAAAATAAACATTAACATGCAAGCCTACAAGATAAAAGCAAAACGTAAAGTTGTTGACAAAATGTCAATGTACATAAAATGAAAGGTGATCATAAAAACATAAAAATCCTAAAATTATAGGATAAAATTTGGTATAGAGTCCGAGTTCTGTTTAAAAAGTGTAAGATGTTCTCTTGTGATATATCATCGAAAAATCTCTTAATTGAGTTCGTTTAGATATACAAAAATGTTGTCACACATGATAATCCACTCAACTAGATTATGTTTCACTGTCAGTGGATACTGGCCAAGTACGCACCATTGTAGAGGCTTCATCCTTCACAAGGTATGCATGACATTTGTATACATGGACTGTTATGTGAGAAAAACAATTCCACCTCACCTCTGCTATTTGTTCTATTGAAAGACGCCAATCTCATATGCTGGTTTTGATGTCCAGAAGTTTGATTGTGGAGTATTCATTCCATGTTTATTTACAAGTATATAGAGAATGCCAAGACGTAAAATATCTGATGTCACTACTTGGGATTATCCATTCAGAAATGGGTGATTGAAAGGCATCTTTCGCTGCTTTTGTATTTTCTTTCCTTATCTATAATACCAGTGTGACTTCGTAGACGACATAAAGTATACGTTTTCCAGATTTGTTTGCACGTCATGTGCAACATTTGGGAAATGATAGATTGCACGGTTTTCACATTGGAAAGTTGAATCCGAAAAGGTGATGAAATTTCTGATAAGTTTCCAACATTGGAATACAGTTTTATTTACTAAAGTTAAAAATGTAGGCTTCATCTAGTTACCACCTCGTGACTTTGATGTTTGTATCTCGAACCCGTCCGACCTCTATAAGAGACTGATTTAATTGACTCTGATAAACGAGAGCATTATTTGAGGACGGTTTGTAATTAAATATATCCTATCAGGGTGTTAATACCTGATGTGTAATTTAGATGAATGGGCATTATTGGCTTTTATTACTGATGGACGAGATGACGTCGTATGCCAAATGGCAGAATGAGATTTGATTTTCTATTATACAAGGTTTGGTATTTTGGCCTAAAGACTACGTTATTTGCGGGATTAGATGCATTAGAGAACAGTTTCTGAGTAGAGTGAAGTGGCAATTTTTCTCACTTGAGACAGACTGAACATTTATTTATAGTAGCAATGAGACCTTCTGAAGGAGAATTTTTGCTGCTCCAAGACACAGTCTGAGTTCTGACTGTGTATCACATTTAACATCATCATGAAAGATTCGAAACCTGATCGCATACCATCGGTCTACTGTCAAGTTCATATCTTACTAAAAATATCATGTAGTTTACAGTACTGAAAAAGATGAGTAAACTTTGATTTCGTCCACAACAGGGAAAAGAGAACCGTCAGGGCAGTTTTTGGTTATCGTGAAGTTTTAGATTCGGAAGATTCGAACCGGATTCTTCTGACTATACCGAAACTCTGTTTAGGAATAGCTAATATGAACGTACAGCGGTATGATACTTGATTTTATAAACAGCAGATCAAAAAGTCGTGTGTATATAGCAAGCAACCAGCTTTGCATCAAGTCATTTCACTAAGTTTCTAATGCTAATGCTATCAAGGGTCACTGATAAGGTCGTAAGGTCATAAGGTAAACCGATATCCCGAGGAGAGCTTTCAGAAAGCGTCGAAATGATTTTAACTCTGAAATCACTCTCAAAAATGAATATAAGAATATGTAGACAAGCCCTCAGACTTAGACCTGATAGACCGTTAGACCTATGTTCAATAATTCCTTAATGTGAGGTTGAATGTGTCCTTAGAAATAAGCTGAATAGACCCTTAGACATAGTCTGAATAGACCCTTAGACATAGGCTGAATAGACCCTTAGAGATAGGCTGAATTGGCCCTTAGACATAGGCGGAATTGACCCTTAAACATAGGCTGAATTGGCCCTTAGACACAGGCTGAATTGACCCTTAGACATAAGCTGAATAGATCCTTAGACATAGGCGGAATTGACCCTTAAACATAGGCTGAATTGGCCCTTAGACACAGGCTGAATTGACACTTAGACATAAGCGGAATAGACCCTTAGAAATAAGCTAAATAGACCATTAGACATAGGCGGAACAGACCCTTAGACATAGGCTAAATAGACCCTTAGACATAGGTTGAATAGACCCTTAGACATAGGTTGAATATACCCTTAGAAATAAGCTGAATTGGCCCTTAGACATAGGCTGAATAGACCCTTAGAAATAAGCTATATAAACTCTTAGACATAGGCTGATTTGGCCCTTAGACATAGGCTGAATAGACCCTTAGACATAGGCTGAATTGACCCTTAGACATAGGCTGAATTGGCCCTTAGACATAGGCTGAATAGACCCTTAGACATAGGTTGAATTAGCCCTTAGACATAGGCTGAATTGGCCCTTAGACATAGGCTGAATAGACCCTTAGACATAGGCTGAAAAGACCCTTAGACATAGGCTGAATAGACCATTAGACATAGGCTGAATTGGCACTTAGACATAGGCTGAATAGGCCCTTAGACAGGTTGAATTGGCCCTTAGACATAGGCTGAATTGGCCCTTAGACAGAGGCTGAATAGACCCTTAGATAGACATAGGCTGAACAGACCCTTAGACATAGGCTAAATAGACCCTTAGACATAGGCTGAATAGACCCTTTGACATAGGCTAAATATATCGTTAGACATAGGCTGAATAGACCCTTAGACATAGGCTGAATTCTCCCTTAGACATAGGTTGAATTGGCCCTTAGACATAGGCTGAATAGACCCTTAGACATAGGCTGAATAGACCCTTAGACATAGGATGAATAGACCCTTAGACATAGGCTGAATTGGCCCTTAGACATAGGCTGAATATACCCTTAGACATTATGCTGAATAGTCCCTTAGATAGACATAGGCTGAACAGACCCTTAGACATAGGCTAAATAGACCCTTAGACATAGGCTGAATAGACCGTTAGAAATAAGCTAAATAGACCGTTAGACATCGGCTGAACAGACCCTTAGACATAGGCTAAATAGACCCTTAGACATAGGCTGAATAGACCCTTAGACATAGGCTGAATAGACCCTTAGACATAGGCTGAATAGACCCTTAGACATAGGCTGAATTGGCCCTTAGACATAGGCTGAATAGACCCTTAGACATAGGCTGAATAGACCCTTAGACATAGGCTGAATAGACCCTTAGAAATAAGCTAAATAGACCCTTAGACATAGGCTGAACAGACCCTTAGACATAGGCTAAATAGACCCTTAGACATAGGCTGAATTGGCCCTTAAACATAAGCTGAATAGGTCCTTCGATATAGGTTGAATAGACTAGTCGGCATAGGTTGCATTATGCCGCATTTCCTCGTGGTATCATATATTTTCTCTAAGTCAAAAATATTAACTCCTCTATGTTCTTTCTTTCTGAGAGCTTCTGTAATGAATGATTCAAACCTGACTTGGTGGTCGGCTGTTCTACTCTGGTTTCGGAATCCACATTGAAGATTTGCTAATAGTTTCTCGGGTTCAAGTCGTTTCTTACATATACCATTCCTTGCGTTTCAGCTAATACAGCATGGTATTACTATGAGACGATAGATGGTCTCCTAGAGCCATGTCACAACGTTATTAACATAGTCAGAGAAAAGCTTAGAATAGAATGGTGGAGTTTTGACTTAAAACCTTTTTTTCTTTAAAATGTCAAATACAGAAGTAACCAGAAGCATGAGTGTATCAAGCAATTTGAATGAATAAAAACGTCATAAAAGAAAATATATTATGGGTTTCGGTTGGATTATATTTATCCAGATTCGATAATGTCCAGTGTTTTGCTGTAATCAGACTTAATAAAAATGACAAGTTCATAGTTATAAACACAGGTTTGGAAATCAATTGCTGTTTGTTACCAGAAAAATGCAGTATTTATATATGAACTTTGCCTGCATTTATTCAAGTAAATCATAAGGCCTGTCTTAGAAGACCAAAACGTACAACGATATTTGTTCCTTATAGTCGCGGGAATTCTGTTGAAATCTTCATTACTGTAATATTAATAATTCTAATTCAAATCTCTTAGTTCTCTTCTAACAAGAAAATTACCTAAATTTAGATGGTTTCTTGGGAAAAAGCTGAGAAATTATTGAAAATTTCAATAACAAAAAACAGAAATATGAAATTTCGATGCATATGAAGAAAGTGAATTGTAAAGTTGGTGAAGAGATGCAGCCATATGCATACACACAAGAACAGACGAGACTAATCAGTCGGGACTAATCATTTAACAGTTAGAAGTCCACCCTTCTGCAAAGCATCCTTATATCGAACGATCATAAAGTTGTAGTTATAAAGCCCACTTGCACCGAATTAAAAACGTTTTGCTGTTTTCGTCTATAAAAAATGGGGGGAGGGAGTTACAGTCCAATGTAGACGTGTTGGAAAGAAATTTGCTTACATTTGTAACATAAAGGACAGAAAAGAAAACATATTGACCTAGAAACGGATGATAGCTGGAAATAATCTGTCTCCGGCACGCTATGACATTTAAACCAAATTAAAATAATAACATAGGTAAGAAACTTTATTGAGTAACTGAGTAACTATCGGGAGGGATTTTGTAAACCTTTTCTCAGTGAATATAATGGAATGTTATTTCTAGACCAGATCCAGCCTTACTGAAGGAAAGAAAACCAATGGAGATTAATCGAAGTCGGAAAACTAACAATTATGTGCACGCTGAGAATAGTATGTGACAGCGTAATTCTTATCGCAAGACCATGCTCCTTGCTGACGTCAATAAAAGTTTCGGCTGACAAAAGCAAAGAATATAAAGAATACAAATCATATGGCGAATAACAATCCTTTCAAGTGCACTGGATCCAGCAAGGGATCACGTGTGTCAGGGATTGATTAGGATAAATGCAATAAACTGACAACGAACAGTGCGAAACTAGTATCTAGCTAGCCTGAGCGCTTTCGAGTCTTTAATGAGTCTTTTTCAAAGGCAAATACAAAATATAGACGAGACAAACAAATAAAACAGAACAACGGTTATGTTTGCGAAACTTTGCATGGCAGTTTCTACAGGAATTCAACCTTTTAACTCTATTATGGTCCAAACAAAACGTGCAAAACAGAGAATGTCATTTATCTCATCACATGTATAATCTGTTGCCTTCAGTATGTAGGAGAAACTGAAAAGCTACACAAAAGGACCAACCTTCATAGATCTGATTGGATGACAAAGAAGCTGTACAGAAGCCCGGTCGCAGAACACTTCTCCAGCCCTGGCAACACTTTCAGTGATATAACACTTATTGCAATTGCTCGCAACCCCAACTGGAGTCCCTAAATCAGGAACGAAAAGTAATCTTACTGGATACGCCGCCTTATAACATTGAAACCATGCGGTTTAAACCAAGGACTTTTGAAAAAGACAACCATGCACAAATAAAATTATCTCTTGCAGCCGATACATTTTCTTTTAAATAATTCTCTAAATTTGCTTAATAGCCTATGACTACTATAACAATGAAATATCCAGGATATAATCTGCGCTTACATAAATTTACATCAAAAAACAGATGTCGTTATGGTTCATCAATTTCTAGGTCAATACAAATATTTTCCAGTACCAGTTACAAGCTGAAATCAAGTAGTTAAGACATCATAGTTAAAAGGTTGAATTTCTGTAGAAACAACCATGTAAAGTTTCGCAAACATAACCGTTTTTCTCTTTTATTTGTTTATCTTGCCTCTGTTTTGTATTTGTCTTTCAGAAAGACTCATTAAAGAGTCGAAAGCTCTCAGGCTTGCAAGATACTAGTTTCGCACTCTTCGTTCTTAGTTTATATATATATATATATATATATATATATATATATATATATATATATATATATATATATATATATATATATATATATATATATATATATATATATATATATATATATATATATATATATATATATATATATATATATATATATGAGGGGAAGCTTGTACACCACAACTTAGTTAAAATAAAAGTTAAAATCCCGACTATCTTTGTGTACATAGAAAATCCTACCCCCAAAATCAGATTTATCCAGCTTACTAACAGTATTAGCTGCTAATTTATAAACCTATGCCAAACTTTTCTGACAGTATTCCAGTGTTAATGTCTTTTCTGTTGAGTCTGAAATTAGAGGTAAACTGTTCCGCTCTCTAGGAACGGCTTAGACATTCGCAAGTAGGTAATTTCTATACATCATGGCACTGATAATTTTCAGACAAATTTTCTTTTGCTTTTCAACTAATCAGTTTCAAAGAATAATCACCTGCAGTGGTATTTCGTCCTAATAGTTTTATTGCATCATTATGAGTACAGCAAATGTGTAGGGTAATAATTTATCACTTTCAATGAAGATTGAGTCCCTTTACCAGGGTCGTATAATTTGTACACTAACGTATTTACACCCTGAATTAATCGGATTAGACAGCCAGCAGATTTGATCAAAAACTATAAACCAGCAAAATTTGAGAATCAAATTAATAGGTTTTATTGTTCCTAAATTTATCATATCTTCTCTTGTCATGCTAGAATAAGTACATTCAGTTTCAAATCTTTATATTTAGAATGGGTGAAAATAAATTGAGTATGTTATAAATGAAATTTTTTTTGGGGGGGCTCACTTGCTGGGGGCTTGATATACATATGTTGCACAGATGTAAGAGTGAAGAAACTGATGAAATACTGCTTGTAATTCTACGGTCGTAATGTTGTAATGTTTTCATTCATTCACTAAACCAATATTTTGAATGTCATGTACTTCAAAGTAAATGTATTATATCCTGCACACATGGGAATTTAGGAAAAACAAAGAAGTCTTTTCTTAATCATTTAAGCCTTCCAAAGAAAAAATGAAGTATAGTAAAGTAAAGTAACTTAACGTATCGTAATGTAAAGTAAAGTAAAGTAACTCAAAGTAACGTAACGTAAAGTAAAGTGAAGTGATGGGAAGTGAAGTAAAGTATATATATATATATATATATATATATATATATATATATATATATATATATATATATGAGATCTTACAACCTAGTGTAACTTATTTACAAACATACATAAAAAGGGTAAAATGCATATAGATAGAGGTTTCCTGTTCTACTTGTATACCGGTTTACCGCGGTATCTTTTTTGTCTTGGTGGTACGTACCACTGTACTTTTTCACTGCACCAGTACGTCGGTAGTTTCCGTTAGTAAGGAAGATACGGAAATTTCCGAGGAATCTCCTCACGATTTTAAAATATATTAACGACGTGTTTTCATTATTCATGACAAAATAGCTAAAACATTATCCTTTTATTTTCAAACATTTGTATATGTCACAAATTAACGGTGATACATGCAACTGTATTAATGATTCTTTAATCACATTTTTTTAATCCTGTCACGTATGCCAAGGCAGGGGCCAAATGAATTGTGCAACAGATTAGGGAATATCCTAGCTTTCAGAAAATTTCGAATAAAAGAAATACAAAAAAAAAAACCATGTCTTGTTCTAGCTATTTACTAGCGTAAGTGAATGTGTTAGGCATAGGTGTTCCTTTGTAAGACTTCGAATCATCATCATACGATTTTCAGGAGCGTACTCGTTGTCTCAAGTAACTAACCATTTCTCGTATATTAAGTAAGCGTTTTTAATATTTACTGGTCCTCTCTGGTAAATAGCTTACCCGGGTGTAGGCATCGCACTCAAAGTTTCCCTGCCTGTTATATCAAAAGTGTGGCTAGTAAATTGTAGGCTTCAATTTTATCAATAGGTTCTCTAATGTCAACAATGTTTTTCACAGTATCAGCTGTAAACTTAATCACTCCAACGTCATTACAGGTTTTTTTATTGCAACTTATACCACAATTTAGCGTACACATGTAAGGTAATTGCAATTTAAGTATAGGAGGAGGGGCTGTGATTTTCTTTTGGGGCTAAAATATTTTCTTTTCTTTTATCTCAAGATAATTAATATTTTTCCCTAATAATTTCATGGATATAATATATTGTTATTTTGCTATAAATCAGAGCAAGATATTTCCCAGTTACTGGGAGACGGAATTAAACAAAAAAGTTCAGGCTCCTGCCCCAGAACACTGAATTATTTGTCCTTGATACAACTGTGGTATATCGTGGTACGTATGACGATAAGTTGAGCAATACCGCGGTATACCGCGACACAAAACTTTGGGCGGTGCCCAACTCCTCATATCACATAGCATACCATGAAACGTTACAAGCAGAGATACATTTTCGATAAGTGAATGAAATTAAATAGTCTTAATACGCAATCAATACAACATATCCGTAACAGCCACAAGACATCAACATATGGAATTTACAAGCACTGCATGAACATTTTTGCCCGCTACACCAGCTATTAATGTACGTTTAAAACTGGTTAAATGTGACTATATTCCTAGCTTCATTTGGCAAAGAGTTTCACAGTCTAGTTGCCTCATATATGAAAGAATTCCTACCATACTTTGGTGTCCTTGACCTGGAAATATCAGCATTGTTTGCATATATGAAGTTACACGAGTTTTTTTATAATAACTAGGTCTTGTAACAAGAAAGAACTTTTTTATTTAATATTTTGAAAATCTTCAAGGCAATGGTTTTTATCCTCTGAGTTTTTAGCGACGGTAATTTTGATTTTTTTGTAATAAATAGTCGTCGGAATTATCACGGTTATCATAAGTCAAATGGAGTGCTCATGCTTCGATTCTCTCGATTTTATTTGTATTTCTGCTCACCGCCAAAATGTCAAGTTAACGGGGAGTAACTGACGTTTGACATAATAAATGAGTGATAAATTGTTTGCTTACGTGGTCTGTTCAAATGATTCCCAACCCTTCTCATACTAAAAAGTGAATTGCATTGCTCTTTCGGATATTTGATATATGAGTATTAAAATTAAACTTAAAATCAATAGTAACGTCTAGTGGTTTAATCTCATCATCACATGTTATAGCAATACCATCTAAATTAAATATCACTTTTTATCGTGATTTGTGGTACCAAAACAATAGCTTGGAATATTTCCGGGTTAACTTGCAGTTAATTTACAGAAAACTATCCAATTATGCATGTATTATCATCATGTAGAGATGTAATAACTTTTGCCAAGGATTTATCAGACTTAGATAATGTATTATTATCTGTAAAGTTATGCAAGTTACAATCCTTGAAAACTGCACACGTCATTAATAAAAATATTAAATAATATTCGTCCCAAAATGGACCCCTGAGGAACACCACTGAAAGTATGAAACATACTATTACTATTCTGACCAATTTTGAAACTGTTTTCTATTAGAAAAATAGCTATTAAATCTAATGATGATTGAGACAGACCATTAACCTTCAGTTTAAGTAACAGTAAATTACGTGGTCGGCAATCAAAAGCCTTAGAAAAATTCTTTAAGATAGCTGCTAAATACTCATTATTGTCAAGTGCTTTCTTCCAAGCTTTAATCAAACAGAAAATAGTCGAATGACATTCAAATCCAAACCTAAATGCACCAAAAAACGTTGTAAGATATTTTAAAATATTTAACCAATTGATATTTAATAGCATTTTCGGATCTTTGGATATAGTTTGGAGTACACTAACAGTCTGTAATTTTCTAAAACACTAATTTTATTATGGACTGGAACAAACTGTGCTACTTTTAAATTGCAGGAAACGTTTAAGATGCTATAGATATAAAATTGGTTAGGGGTTTCGTAATGACATCTTTTGCAAAGTGTAAACGTTCTGGACGAACACCATCTATACCTGAAGCTCTTTTTAACATGAATATTGCTAATACATTTACTAATTTTAAAATATCGTCAATACAGAGAGAGCGAGAAGCTATTGCTAGCCAGATCAGGATGATTATCTGTAATGGCCATACTACCTGGGTAGTAGTCATGTACTATGTTCCTTTATTTCTGATACCTGATACTACATTAACAAAGAAAAATATCACCTCTTGTTGGGTAATCAAACAGTGTTCTCTAATAAGTGTGCTTATTATTTGTCAGGAATGATTTTACTATTAGCCAAAATTCCTTCGACTTAAGGCCACCGGCACATGTTTCAACAAAATATTTATTCTCATACTTATGTTTCAGTTAGGTAGCATAGTTTCTTTGGCGTCTGTAAGCTCTCCAAATTTGTATATTATTTATTTGTCTCTAAAAGGTGTATGCTTAGCTGATACATCAATAAAACATTTAATAAAATTATCATCAGCTATATTTGCATCGTCGAGTTGTAATAGATCAAAGTTTGGGTTGCCCAGGTCTTGAAAAAAATTACAATCTTAAAATTCCTACGCTTCTACAGATTGTTTTGGGTTGTATATTTGATTTAATTTATATTTGATTTACCGTGGGTTTTTTTATTCCATTACATGTTATAGTAATGTAATTTTGTTTACTGGAATTTGACATTTTCCAGAAATTAGTTTGACTTTACTGAGTTTTTTTTTTCGTAAACACCTAATAATAGAACTTTGTATCTAAAAGCCGATCTAGTTCCTGGCCTTTATTCAGAATCATTAGTGTTGGAGTAAACAACGTTTTTATATCAATTTTATTCATTCTTAGTGTTGGATTTATTAGTGAAATCGTGGCTGCATTAGGAGCACGTGGTGTTCAACATGTAAAGCTTCTATCTTGTTCTGGAAAGTGATCATGTGACCCTCATACGGGAATCTGGTTTGCGTCTTAAATTAGTGTATAACCTTTTTCTATAGAGAATTTAGTCAGTTGGGCTTTTAAACACTTCGATGTCAAGATGTTGTTTTTTCTGTTGTGACCAGTAAGAGTTTAATTCTTTATTTTTTTCAAATAATTTGGATTCTAAGAGATTTAGTCTTTTCCCTGGGAATATTTAAGTGCTCATACAGAATTCTTGGACAAAGACATTTATTGAAATTTTATTCGGAATTCAAACACCGGAATATTATTTTCTGTGGTACAATAAAGAACTGTTGACACTATACTGGCTACAGTATACGTCATCGCCTTTCATTTTGGATTTCGTCGGGACTCGAACTCAAATTTATTAGAACATTTTATTACAAGGACTTCTAATTTTTAATTCTTGGATATTTCTTGGATTTTTTTGTTTTTGGATTTGATTCTTAATACCGTAAGTTCTTTTCCTCACGTTTACCTTGTTTTTCTAAGGAAATAAATTATGTGTTATATTTTACAAAGCTTGTCGTCTTCACTTTTTATCTTGTTACTGTTTCTGAGAGCCTAAACACGTACCACACACCTTCAATAATTAAAATCATATCTAAGAGGGTGGGCTCTGATGCCATGATAAAACATGTAGATTTTTATTATGTTTTTAAAATCAAAAACATCACGGATATCTATTTATATGGCGCTTTATCATATCAAAATCAAAATTACCGATAAAAATGTATCTCTCATAATTAGAGATGAAACTATATCTGTTTCTATAAAGCCTGAATAAAAGAAAATGTCTGACATGCTAGGAGACTTGTAAATCCCAATCGAGAACCATTTCTGTCCGATGTGACCTCAATTGCAATAAATTCCATATCTTTAAACTCAAATTGTCGCTTCCTGTCGCCGGCTAGATGAGATTTCAATTTTGAGAGATCACCTCCCCAATGCCGGTTTCTATCAATATGTCAACCAGGTTTCGTCAAATTAGATCTTAATATAGTCATGATTATGACGTATGCTATTTATATTTAGACACCCACGCATCAATTTTGTTGGACTACAATTTCTGACTTTTAAGAGATCTTCAAACATTTGATTATCTCCACTGCTTTCAGTGTCTTCGTTTGTAACACAGGAAATGACGGGAGAATTACAAGGGACATAATCACAATCTGTTAAAGTCACACCACTATATCCATTTATGTGAGTGTCAAAAATGAGTCAGCAAATTTTGACAATATACTGTTACGAGTCTAGGCTCTTCAAAGCAACAAGAAAAGTGAAGACAACAAGCTTTGTAAAATTTAACAAATAATTTATTTCCCTAGAATATCAAGTGAAAATGAGGAAAAAAGAACATACGGTTTTACGAATCAAATCCAAACATAATCCAAGAATTAAAAAATAGAAGTCCTAGTAATAAAACGTTCTGAATGAAACTGAGTTCGAATCCCAATGAAATCCCAATGGAAGACAATCACGTCTGTTGTAACCTGCGAAGTGCTGCAGTGTCAACAGTCTCTTGCTGAGTCACAGAAAAAAAGTATTCCAGTTTTTGAATTCTGTATAAATTTATATAAATGCCCTTGTCCAAGAATCAAGTTAGAGCACTAGTATTTCCAGGGAAAAGAATCACTTGAAATTCAATAATTTGAGAAAATAAAATAATTTGCCCAAACTGGTCACAACAACACAACTTAACGTGTCAAAAGTTTAAAGCACACTGACTACTTTTATACAAAACATTAGGTATAAGGCTTACGTAAGTCGCAAAACAGATTCCAGGATGGGGGTCAAGAGTTCAACCTCTCAGAAGAAATGGAAGTTTGTTACATGAAAATTATCACGTAGTCCAGGTATGACCTTGGCTCAACTTAACAATTCTTACTCTGAGAAAGAACCTTTTTATAAAAAGTTTTAAAACAAAGGTCTTATCATAACTGCCGCTGATTTTGAAACAAGGTCAGTAACTAGGTCTACATTATATACAATGTCTCTACTATTATTTGCTCATGTCAAAAATGACAAAAAACTCTATTCTAGACTAATCCAGTAAACATTGTTGCATTACAGTAGCATGTAATATAATTTTGTTTTTTAATTTATAAACTAAAAAACAAGTAATTAAATTAAATATACATAACAGTATATCTACATATTGACAAAGTATTTTACATTTTTACTGTTTAGCATAAATGAAACGAAAGAGAAGAAAATTGGAACTAAATGAAAAAATGTGAACTTTTGACACGTACTAAATGTAATTAAGGATTATATATATATATATATATATATATATATATATATATATATATATATATATATATATATATATATATATATATATATATATATATATATATATATATATATATATATGTATATGTATATGTATATATACATACATATATATATACATACATATATATATATATATATATATATATATATATATATATATATATATATATATATATATATATATATATATATATATATATACAGAATAAAGACAAATGTGTATAAGACGCCTATTGACTTTTCCAACAATAACATGTAATACAGATCTTTTTAATCCCATGTCTACATTTGATAGTTCAGAGGAAAATGTGTAAAATAAAACCCTATGTTTTTCTTGTAAAATACTGAAATACTGCAGCAGAAATTAATGGATGCCCAATATCAAAATATGTAAGGTGTAATGATAACCTTTTAAAGCTATTTTATTTTTCATTCGCTGTCGTCTGCTGATTGAAACATTTTGCAGGACAAAAATCGGCTAGATAAGAAGTAATAGTAATCCTGTATGACCCACTCTGGATTGAGGCCACACTCCTTTCATTAACTACATTAATATCTAATTAATTGTAAAAGATATTAATAAATAAAATAATTATTGCATCGTTCAATACCGTTATTTGACAGATCAAGCTTTGAATTCAGAATATATAGATCCTCAGAAAATGAAGATCAAAATGTTTTCAGCCTGGCATAAATTCGATTCTGTATTCAGATTTAAGTCGACAGGGCCCAAATACTTCTCCAAGAAATTATCAGTGTAAACTAACGGAATTAGAAACAGCGAGACGTAGCAAACTTAGAAATGGAGCCCATTAAATTCCTCCCTGGCGTTCTTTGGGGAGGTAAATTAATCCATCGTAATTGGCGCATGGTGTCATATTATCAAGACGCATTCTTCATTAACCCCCGTTTGATATAAAATTCAACAAAAACACCCTGGCCTATCCTATTACCGAACATGACGTTTAAACTAAAGAGATAAAAGCTTAATGAGTCAAAACGAATTAATAACGGGTGCTTGCAGTCTTATCTATTCTTATCTCAAGGCCTGTATATTTTTGCCCTAAAATGAGCGGTAAATATTGAACATCTTGTAAGAAAATGACGCAAACCTCCTTTTTATATTCCTGATTATATTAAAGGGAACAGGAATACCTACCTATTCGTAAGGGGATATTTAAGTGTGTCTATTCCTAACGCGTCCACTCTGAAAGTGTATTTCCCCAATTGTGCAGTGTCAATTTGATCGTTGATTCATTGCGTTTTTTCCTTCCAACTCGTCTTTTGTGACAATAAGTCTGGTCCCTACTCGTTTGTTATGTTACATGGTGAACTCCCTAATCATCACTTTTCCAAGGAGGCGGACAGGATGTGTGGGCCCTAGGCAAACTTCTCCAGTAGGCCCATATGAATTACAAATTATGACAGCGGTGGTTCCCCTGACCGTTTTAGGCGCCCAGGATTTTGTCTAAGCTGTCTTGCCCTGTCCGCTGCCTTGCTATTTTTCAGTAATTGTTCAAAGCAGTTCATTAACTTGCATCTTTTATGCCTTCAAGAAAACAGTGAACCGGAAAAGGAAAAATATAAAATTCAGAAGAAAGTTCTGATAAAATTCAAAATTTGAACCAGAGACTCACTATTTAGAGCAAAACTGAGCACAAAATACAATCGGTATTTAAAATCACATTATAAGAAGATAAAAAATTAACATTGCAGACCATGTTGCAAGGTGTGACCTAAGTATCGGAATAAGATCTGACTCGCCAACAAATTAAACAAATCTTGGCGTGTAAAAGAAACTTGTTGTTGTTGTAAAGGGAATAATAGTCAATTAAATTTAAAGAGCAGGTAAAATGACAGAATAGACGAGTTGACAGTAGACGAACATGGCAAGTACAAGAACAACGATCGCTCTAATTAACTCTATGTAGACCTAATGAGTTAAATTCAACACGCAAATATCCTTGACGTAGATGAATTGTTTTAAATAAATTAGGGACGATATTTATTTTAGATGACAAGTAAGTTTTATCCCAAGCTGGTCTTTGTGAAAAAGTATGCGACAATAACTTCTGAAATCATAAATTTAAAAACATCCAAAAACTACATAACACGAAGTTTTGAAATATTCGTTTGTGTAAGAAATACCATAAGGACATTTACCTTTGATGTGAATGAGTGACTTGGCTAACTTTCCTTATGCGTGAATTTCACTTGGGGTATTAATCGAGATTAAACATGGAAAATAGGACAGAATTATGGTTCTAGGAAGTAAAGTATTTATATACCTTTTATGTTATTTTCAGCATCAAATAAATTATGCCCGATATAATTTAATATCGGTCTTTATTCTCGATAATTACGTGTATATATTTATGACTGAGTAATAGATACGACATTTTCTAGTCGCATGGTTAAATATTTGTACATGTTATGATTAGTGCTCTAAAATAGCATCTCCACCTTACTACATCTGATTTAGCCTCGTGATGGTTGATGTTATTTCGTTACCATCATAACAAATTATGGCATCATTATAGAAGACACGTGATAAAATTCAACAACAAAAATTGAGAAATACAATGTATTTTTGATACTCTATATGATTATTATGAACGTTATACGAAACTGTCACGCAATGAACACAGTTAAATAGTAAATAAGTCTTATATTGCTGACACACGCACTTCATTGCGATCCTTAGATAAAATTTATACAGCATTCGTTCCAAGAGATCTTCGGCGGAAGAAAAAAAAACCCACAGCATATTATTATGAAAAAATGTTTCTCGGAGAATTAATAAACAAAGTAAAATTATGTTTAGGGATGTGTCTTTAGGATGCAGGGATACATGCTGTTATGCCAACTCTAATTCTTCTAACATCCTTTCCAACTGGTTTTCAAGCACGTTGTCATTGCTTTGTTACACATATATTGATTATTATGGAGTTTTTATTGTTCATAATGGTATACTATTTTTGCTAGTCCCCTGGCAACATCATGCTGATTGTCCTGCAAACCAGCTCATGTTGGTATTCGATTTGAATTTGAAGCAAACGAAGGTAATTATGTAGCCTTAGTTTCTTGTATTTAGACTCATTCGTATGTGTAAAGAAATTAAAAAATGTATCTTAAATAAAATGTGCAGCAAAAGACTATAGTTTGCCAGCCTTCCTCACGTTAGCGGAGTGGACAAGTCTTTGCGCTTTGAAGTAATTATACGTATATAAGACGGTTTTTGTTCACAATTCGTGTTTGCCCATCTAGTCTTCCCGAGGAAGATAAAAGGTTGAAGTTGAGCGTGTGCAAGGTTCTAGCGTGATGGCGCAAATAACATTTTGTGTCTGCGGCTGTCACGTTATTTACTACTACGAACAATCCTCTGCCAACTGTGTTTAAAGTTTTTTTTACAAAATTGCATACGAAACGCACCAAACATATGACACATTTTATACCCCCAGAATCTGTTGCATGTAGAAATTTTAGCAAATCATAGTATCCAAATGATCCAATTGAAGATATATTGGCAAACTCATCCTCCTCCCCACAACAACAAAAATTAACGTTCATTTTCGCTTTTTTAAAAGTGAGCTTAAATTGAAAAAGTACGACCTAGAGCATCATTTACATTTTTCACTATTTAATTTAACAACCTCGTCCCTTCTTGAATTGGGAAATAACATAGTCTTTCTCATTGCTGCATCTATAGTAATCTTCAACACTGGACAGCACAAATATAAAGCATGTACATCTGATGAAATTAAGTTTCCAGTTTGGACAGCACAAATATATAGCACGTACAGCTGATTAATCTTTGATGCAAATTGAGAGATCTTACGTTATCAATAGCATCATGATGAAGTAACAGGTACAGTTAAATAGACTGTCATACTGCATCACTTGCGTGAAGTAACAAGTACAGTTAAATAGACTGTCATACTGCATCACTTGCGTGAAGTAACAAGTACAGTTAGAAATAGACTGTCATACTGCATCACTTGCGTGAAGTAACAGGTACAGTTAGAAATAGACTGTCATACTGCATCACTTGCGTGAAGTAACAGGTACAGTTAGAAATAGACTGTCATACTGCATCACTTGCGTGAAGTAACAGGTACAGTTTGAAACAGACTACATCATACTGTCTCAATAACATAAAGTAACAAGTACAGTTAGAAATAGACTGTCATACTGCATCACTTGCGTGAAGTAACAAGTACAGTTAGAAATAGACTGTCATACTGCATCACTTGCGTGAAGTAACAGGTACAGTTAGAAATAGACTGTCATACTGCATCACTTGCGTGAAGTAACAGGTACAGTTAGAAATAGACTGTCATACTGCATCACTTGCGTGAAGTAACAGGTACAGTTTGAAACAGACTACATCATACTGTCTCAATAACATAAAGTAACAAGTACAGTTTGAAATAGACTCAATATTGCTGTAGCACTAGCAATATAGATTTCCTGGCTCGCTGAACAATTACATTTGAAATAGACTTCACCATCTGAATAACATAATATATCGTGTGTTCATTACTAGCAACTGTCGAACCAAGACATGCATGTGAGATACATTCTACAAGATTATTCAAGACAATAGAAAATACAATCGGTAAAAGATTTTCAGCATGGCATACACCCAAATGAGTAAGAATTTCCTTACATAGGACATGATATTCTTGTGTAAAGTCTGAAAACCGCTCAGTATTTTACAATCAATTTACTGTTTTAACGGTTTTGCCAGAACGAATATTATTACACAGTCCAATGCAAAACAATTGTAAATGTAAAATATAATATATTCTAGACAAAAATAGATCATCTAAACATTTTAAATCAGCAATATGGCGCTGTAATCTTTTGCAAAACATGCTTGCTCTTCACATAAGAAATTAGAATATAGCTTCTAGTATCAGTGTTTTTCGGGGGGGGGGGGGGTGATAAACATATACTCCTTGTTAGCAGTGTCTTTAAGTATAATATTGCGTGCATTCTTTACTTTTTACTATTATCAAATATCATTATTATTACAAATACTAGATACTATGTAAGTAGCTTATCTGGAAGAATTGTGATAATAGCATTATTACCTCTAATGATTGCCGTCTTCTTGAAAAATATGGCTATTTGTAGAATATCATTAAAGGGTTTAATAGTGATATCACCATCATGATTAACACCGTTAAAACTCAGTAGTAGCAAATGCAAAAGGATAGGTTAATGGGTATAGCATTACAGTGCATGCTACCGATTTGTTATCAACACTAACAGAAGAGTCATGTAAGGCACGCAACTTTGGACAAAGTCTGTTCTGATGCTTTTCGTTTCAAATAGTTACGTAAGCCATTATGAATGGCCTATTAGCCTGGTTCTATGAAAGCCACCTCGACACTCCAAACATAGGCAAGTAAAACTAAAAAGTGCTATAACTATTTCTTTTCCGACTCGAAAGTGATAGTTTTGTTCAACAACACAGCCACAGATGATTACGGCTGGTTTGAGATCTTTTCCTCGTTTTCACGCACACTTTTTGAATAGCATGTCTAATAGTGGAGTGGCATCCACAAGTTCTTTAGTTAGCGACATGCTTTCATTTATTTTCGTGTGTATCCCATTTCGTAGTTTTGGCAACAGAAAATGTCATTTACGGCAGCACTGGGTAAGTATCCTTGTTGTTTACAAAAAGAGTAATAATGTGACGGGTCTCTAAATATATGTGTTGTCGCAGCCATGAAATCAACGTAAACTGAAACCTCGCGAGAAATAATTTAGACGATAGTGTTACTTATACTAACAAAAAGACGGAAGAAGAAAAAAACTCGAAATAATTGATTTTAAATGCCTGATATGTCCGTACATATTTTCTGGGAGGCTTTTTAAGTCGTCATCCAGAATAATAAACACGCATTCTAATTCTGCCAAAATAATGCTTTTCAATTCAATTCATGAGACATGTTGATTTAAGTCTGAATCTCTGAAGTAAATACAAGTGTCAGGCCGTGTTACACAGATTTACTAGGATTCCCAAGGAATCAACTTGACAGCATAGCGGTAGACAGAACACATTTATCAAATTTAGATTCAAATAAAGTAGTCTAGCAACAGCGCTCGTCTTTAATCGGGCATCTTTTTTTTAATTAAATATGGGGTAAATCCAAATCAGAATTTCATGCATTATTAATCAAGCATTTGTGTGACTTTGCTGGAGAAGACTTTTGTTGGACCATTTAATTACGATGTTATATGTTGCATATAAATATATGTACGTTCTAATCATGACGAGATTAAAAAGAGACAAAAATCATTGAATCAAACACAAACGTATTAGAATAAAATTTTGTATATCCTGCCATCAATTTAAAACTTCAATATTTTTTTTTTCAACTCTCTGGTATATATATTGACAGTGAATGTGTCATTTTAAAAACAAATGGTTTGAAGAGGCCTAAATTTTCAACGCAGTATAATAGACCGGTACCTGGTACAAGATGTCTACCGAATGACGTCATTGATGTCATTTTCGTAATGGCAAGTTTGAAAACTGATCGCTTAACTGCAATTATTAGTCAGTAGCTTCATACTGGAGCCATGCATCATGGGAACAAAGTACAAATTTTGTGTCCTTATTTTAAAGAAGTGTGATGCAGTTGTCAACTAAGTTTTAAGTGCACTCCTATTTCGTGACAACTGTTTTGATTTATTCAGATAACTTAGAAACGAAATTCTCCACTGCTTGTATGAAGTTACTTAAGTATATCAGCTGTGTACAGCTCTTGTTATGTTGTGTTTTAATGTCAACATATTTGAATGAATAAATAAGTTTATTTAAAAGGATAAATGGAAAATGGCGGGCAGATATATTCCGCAATGCCCACGAGATGAAATATAATCATTAATCACTCTGAAGTACCCCATTTTCTTTATATGAAATGATCAAACGCAATAGTGTCCGCTGTTTGCAGCTTATATTCTGGTGTTTTGTGTATATTCAGACAGAAAATATCACTAGTAACATAGTCCTCTTTCCTAATTCATCGTAAGAAATCACATACTTAGAACAAAGGACTATACTGAATAAGGGTCATTTTCTGCCCCTCTCCAAATGTCCTTATATTATGTATAATGTACATATGAGGTGGTTAACATTTATTTCTGACATCAGTTTTGTGTTCACGTTTCCGTTGCCATGGCTACAGGGTGTCCAAACACTATCAGAAACGACATGAAAAGCAGTCATCTTTTCTATTTACTTCTCATCGATACTGCTTTTCATTGAGCTATTCACTCAGTTTCAAATTTGCAATATGCATTTTTATTATTTTAGAGGTTATAAAGCTCTATATATAAAGTTTAGTTTCTAAAACTATTCAAAAATGGTCCATCGTAGACAAAAATAGAATATCGAACTTATACGTCAACTGAAAACTGTTTCTAAAATACGTTGACAAAAACGTACTTAATCATACAATACAAAATTGTTCATCAATAAAATATTGTTTAATATTATTGAATTATTTAAATGATTGTTTGATATTATTGAATATGATGGTAAAGGAGGCGTTAACAGGGGCCAGCGTGTTCACTTCTTCGCCGAATACATGGGTTTCTTTCCTTCACTGGAAATGACAATTTTTCTTTATGTATCTATGTACTTTTATCCTTATATTTTCATGGCTATATAACACATACACTACTGTGGTTCTATCTTTAGAAGAAAAAATAAATAAATTATCTTCCACACCCTTTGGTGTAGTCTATAGTCAAACTGTAATCAAGTTATAAACTATATATTCATCTGTAAATATATAATTTGGACATTAATAAGAAAGAAATAAACTATTCAGCACTTTTTAATGAACTTCTGGAAAATGTGAAATATGTTTTAGAAGTAATGGTATTGGAGATAAGTAGATTGAACTAATAGGTTTTTTAGCGTAGAAGCAATGCAAATAGTATTTTCAATTACAAAATCATAATTACTTGGCTTCCATCGCGACTGTGGACATTGTTCCCACTGTTTGGAAACAGTTTTAAATTTTAGCAATTGTTAAAAACATCATTAGTGTACGATGCATAAATTTTAGATGTGCGATACGGAAATACAGACTAAATAAACATCATTAGTGTAGTAAGCAAGTTAAAATTTTTATGTCATTCTTTAAACGATTATTCTTGATATCAACGAATGCACCGGAAAATGTGATAAAAATTCAGTATAAAAAAATGGATATAAATATACTTGTATGAAAGTTATACTATCTAGTTATGGAAGAATAACCGCATCACAACACGGGTTCCACTACCATTATTTTCTGATGCAGACATGATTTGCCACCATTGTAATGTTCGATTTTAGATGAGAGAGAGAGAGAGACAGATAGAGAGAGAGAGAGTTCCAAACGCCCCTTCAGCGCCTCTTCGAAAAATCTTGTTCCCAAGGTAATTTAGATAGAATAAAGAAAGAGAAAAATGAATGGATAACATTGTTTTTAAAATATCTGAATCGTTATTATTCCGGTAATTTTTCTAATATAATGAAGGAAATAATATAGCGCACTCTAGAAATGCGGGTCTAATTGCTCACGCGTAGCGATGCGTCGGCAGCTGCGGTGCAACAGAGAAAACAACAACAATGATACATAGCAAAATTCAACAATTTTTTAATTTGTTAGTGATTAGCGCAAACGTGAACACATAAGTTAATATGAGAACCTTACATTTTTAATAAAAATTAATCAATCAATGTAAATAACTTGTCTGATCAAGCCTGCGCTTGTATCTTATTTCTAGTTTCAAGTTGCTGAAATGTAGCATTTTCTCTTAAATTTCCCATACCAGACCATGTTCAAAGGTCGTGTTTTGGTATGAAAAAGAAATTTATGTGCATATTTAATGAAGAATAGGGTGATTTATATATCGAATAATACAATGAGGCACAGAGTTGTGATATTTACAAGATTTTTTTCCCCCATAAAAACGGGGTCAGAAAATGGCCCTTATTCAATATAGTCCATTGAAGACAAAATGTGCATAGTGGGATTCGAACGCGCTTGACTTGAGTGATAAAATGATATGCTGCCAATCCACCAAGTGATTGACAACATGCCGATTCAAATTTTCTGGTCATAATATTATCGGTGTCTTTCGGAAAAATGTTCTTAAGTGAGACACAAATAAAATTGTCTTTTGGAAAATCCACAAATTTACATGCAAACGGCTTCCAAGCAGACTGAATTGTAGGTTGTCTAGCCAGTATAGGAATGGGTCATGTATGTCAGTTCAATAAAGATGTTACGGCCCATCCTATCGGTGGCAGTGCAGAGGGGGAACGTGTGAGGGTCAGATGCACCCTGGAGCAAGCCTAAGGGCACCTGCGTGAGCTTTTTGCAGCTGAAATTTTCACAGTATTTCCCCTTCCCTTACTTTAATAGGGACAGTTCTTTACAAAGCTTGTATTTTGTGTGGCGGAGGGAAGGAGGGAGGTTGGCAACTGACAAAAAAGTTATCTGGAAGTGGTTTTTACTCAACTACGCCAGGAGGAAGTGGTCTTATTGCTTGTCCTGACAGTGTTCCTTCTGACGTAGATAGATTAGAAAATTTTATTGGAAGAAAACATGCTGGAAATAATTCGCCGGAAATCATTAATGAAATATTTGATATTTGTCGAAGATTATTTACTGTCGGTATTATGGATCGCAACATTTATCATTCTCTCATTGACGAAATTGCTGATGATTATTACAGCGACTGTAAACAATTAATTAATTATCATGTAATTTAAAATATGATTATACACAATGCACAACGTGGACCTGTAATAGTCAGGGTAGTAAACTCACAATTACCAATTTACAAAGCGATTTACGGAGATGGACTCGGTGATGTTGTTCAAGGTCTATTCAAATGGATAGCCCCAAAAAGCAATACCAATTTAAAACAATTAGGGATGAAGGCTATTGAGGCTGTTCGTGATAAAGGCATCGGTGCTGTTGGTAATGTTGCCCGTAAAGCTTTCTCGACAATCAAGGATAGACTAGCACGGTTAAATAGACGAAAACCGCAACAAGTAAAAGTATCCAGCACTGAAGTTATGAATGCAAAAATCAGTCAAATAATAAATCAAGCTGCAAATGAAAACTAGCAGAATTGGCTGTTAATGAAGTTGTTCCTACAATGTTAACAAATGAAATTGTGCCGACAAATACAAGTTTTATTTCAGGAAATGGTCTTCGTGTTAGACGAAGATAGTTGTAATAAGATATTTAAACGTATAATCTGATCCAGTGTTCGACATGGACGCACCAATTCTTAAATATGAATCTATGCGCGATTATCAATTTGATTCTTATGACGCACGTGTACCAAATCAGCGTGGACGAATCGAATTACAAGTTCAGAAAACAAGTAGATATTTCTTACCCGCCGAAGCATTTATTGAAGTAGAAGGAGAACTTGTAACAGATGTTCCTCTTAATACAGTATATGGCGCTGATGT
The DNA here is from genome assembly GCA_028554795.2 of Sinohyriopsis cumingii. Classification (NCBI taxonomy): domain Eukaryota; kingdom Metazoa; phylum Mollusca; class Bivalvia; order Unionida; family Unionidae; genus Sinohyriopsis; species Sinohyriopsis cumingii. The sequence goes on from CM068827.1 coordinate 127,906,578, forward strand.
CATAGTTGGTTTTGTTAACAATGGTATTATGGCGTTGTTTGATAGCGATACGTATATGATTGATGGAAGAAATATTTAACCAATTCAGAAAGACGTCGACGTTGCTACAACGATAATAGCTTTAGCAAGATATTCAGATAATGATCCAAGACAATTTACCGTAGACAGAATTAATAGTAAGTTTGCTTATACACGCGAAAATGTAATGCTGACCTGTCTTGAATATAATCGTCGTCGATGTGCTAGTTTACAAAAGTGAATACGGTGGTAATTGCGTGTCTTCGGGAATTACAAGTAAAAGCTCGCGTACAAATCCAAGATGAGGAGCAGTTGAATCTAGTCTGTAGATTGCAGGTCTATCAGTAGATCTTATCACTCTAGAAATTGTACGCGTTGTAATGTTCCAGATAGGATCAGTCGCTCTTTTTTTTACCGCCTTCAAGTTCACCGGGTTCATATGCATATCTTAAAGTAACATTACCTAATACTGGATGTCTTGAAAATTCATATCGTTGTATTGGTATATGATTTTTTTTTGTAATTGCATTAATAGGTTTCATAGAAGCTGCACGAGTAATTTCATTATTCAATGCAACTATCACACTTGGTAATCTTGCAACCCATTCGCGAGATCTTTCGTCTTTCTGAATTATTTCCTTCGCATACTGATATCCAAACAACTGCTCAGCAAGTGTTCGATTAAATCGGTCAACCATTTCCTGATCACGATGAATTGCTGTATGTCCTTGTCTTATTTTGACATTATGACTTTTCATCAGAGATGATACTACACCATGAAATTCTTTGCCAGGATCAACCTGTAATAGATGTGGCCATCGCAAGGGTCCTCGTTGATAAACTCGCTCAAAAGCAGATACAACTTAGCAGCTGTTTTAGTTGATAGTGGCTCTTCTTCCTTATACCTACATGCAACGTCAACGACAGTCAACGCGCATTTGTATGTTAATTTACTTCTACCAATTTTGATAGTATCGTGTGGTAAAAATAAAATATCAGCCTGATGAACTTCATTAGGAGTGCTGACATCAAAATGTGCATGCTTTAGGTGGTCGTAGGTAAATTTGCCATATTGCCTGTCGTGATAACCATTTTTCAGCAGCAGAACGTGTAACATTTGCTGCATTAGCGAGTTTACTAATTGTTGCTATACCTTTCCAATATCCTCTTGGGCTATAATAAATCGATTTCATTATTTTAATAATTGTTCGATTAATTACCAACTCCGAATAACAATTTACCTTTCATCGCAGACCTTACCAACCAAATAGCTAATGATTCTCTGATAGTTTTGTTTTTTATGGAATTTAACTAATTAATCAACTTCACATCTGCAATATGTCGTTGTTGTAAATCTTTATTTTTATAAGCTACATCATCAGCGTGACATACTTTATCAATAACATTTATAGGATACTCTCCATGTTTTGTTTGATCTCGTTCGTCAAGGTGAATATCAAGTCGGGTTCCAGGAACACAATAATTATATCCAGGAAGGTGTTTTACTCATGGGTATTCAGCCTTATTTTTCATTTTTTTTTTCGTATGAGGTTTTTAGTTTTCAAAGTTACGTTTCAGCAAAAGGTCAGTTCGCCTCCTATGCTGGTCTGAGTTTTATTCAGCTGTACTATACAACGTTAGGAGTGAAGTATTGCTCAGAAAATAACGAGTTTATATTGTCTCACACAAATGTTGGAACCTTATCATTACATACTCATTTTTGTTTTCTATCTAATGCTGAATAAGAAAAAGAATATACTACAAGAAATAAAGTAATATAATTTCTTCGCGATTCCAAACGGAAAACTCAACCATAGCTAACAAAGAGACAGTAACAGTATTCATGCGCGCATTGCAACGCCCAGCAACCTTTGAATTTGGTAACGTAACTCGGGCTCAATCATTCGTTTAAAAAAATAAATACTGTTTTTGGTCTCCTTAAAATCTAAATTTAGAGCCATATTGTGAATAAATGCGCCTTGAAACAACTTTCCCAATTGGTTTGTAATGGAGTTTTATTTTCTCGATTCAGCTAAATTCTGCTTTTCTAGTTATGATGTACTAGATATGGTTTATGTATTCTAATGAATTAACCCATAACTTCTGATGAAAATTGTGTGAATTTATCCGTCTTAAGTTGTATGTATCAGGTATTAATTTTACTATATCTGGAGATGTATGTCAACTAATTGATAATTAGCAAGTAATGAAGTTGCTCATAAAGGAGTGAAGTCCATTAATTCATTCGTGCAAAGTTGTGAATTCTTTTCAACCAAGAATAGATGGTGTTAGCATTTGGAACTCCTGTCGACCAACATTGTTCAACTAGTGATTCATAACCCACAGTAGGACGTAATAGTTTATCAAAGAGGTCTAGTTATTTCATAGTTTCAGAAAAGAAAAACCTGACAAATATTAAGGTTTCGTTTTATTTATTTGAGGGAAAAATAACACCTGAAGTGGCTAAAGCGATAGAGAGAAGAGGAAAATAAAAACTGCGACTCACCGATATTGATTTTGAGAGGACCAATAGCACCAATTTATGCTGAGTAAGGTGAATTCAATCGTTCACGCGATTCTGTTATGAAATTTGTTTAATCGGTATAACGAACTGATAATTGCATTTCTTAAAAATTTTGTAATTCAATTTCTAAGAGAAATTATCCTTCATATGTCATGTTCAATTTCATTTTGTTTATGTAATTGATTAAATTGGTATATTTTTCATATCGCAGATCGTGTGGTATTATTCTATATCTCTGCTCAGATATCTGCCATTCCATCCATTAATTTCAAATTTCTTTTGATTAATAACTCTATCCGGGCAATAACACTGTGGTCTATCTTCTCATAGATAAAGATAACCAAACCAAAGGTGCCACATAAAAAGTGGACGGCCCCTAACACTATATTTTGAAAAGCAGAGGCATGTTTTATTCCTACATGTTTTAAACTTAGTCAAGTTATATTCTTACCTCTTTTAAAATGTAATACTAAACAACTGCGGGCCTTCGTAATAATGTATAGTTTGAACTGTGCATGCACTTTTATTGAGGTTGAATAGACATCAAAACGGAATTTTGATCTAACCATAATTGAAGTAAGAACTGAGCATAAAGGTCTCAAATGAGTATTTCTGGTTTATTCAGAACTGATAAATAAGTAGTGAAGTTTTAACCACTTAAGATTTTTGTGACAAAACAGTGAGGATATATGAAACAAAAACAGAGATGTACCTAGACCTAAGCTTTGAAAATGTCTTGTCCAAGAGAACTCCTAGATATGATGCATTTTGTCAGGCTCCAGGACGCTCATTTTGCGATGACGATCTAATGAAAGTCTATGCTAGTGTATGTTCATCGTAATGAGGATTCAATAAAAAGTCATGTCCGAAATGCAACTCGTCAACAAAAAAGCAAATGTCACACTTGAAGTAATCTAGTACTATGTGCTTGTGATATTCGTAAGACCATGATAATGTCCAATCTAGATTTATTGTATGTTCTGGCATCTTCTGTAACTTCCTATGTTTCCCGGCAAAATAATGAGACAGTATTAAATGAAAAATGCCTATCAAAGAGTCTCCACGGAAATATTACAAAAACGCATATTAGATAGCTTATTCGCTTTGACCACAGGAAGAGTAGGACCTCACTTGATTAAGCACCATGAATATATTATAATCCTGGAAAACCAGAAAAAGAGCAAAACCTTATGCAAGCGAAGATACCTATGATTTGAAATAGTTGTCCTTAGCTCAGAAAACTTGCCTATGGTGCTTAAGGCCAAGCACTGAACCCCAGAACGAATAATGCGTGTCTCTAATCACCACTAATAATTTTATTAGTGGATACGCTGCCAAAAGAGTTCCGGATGTAGGATGTTAACGTCAGATTAACGTCCCTTTCTAGTGATGATGCAAATCAAGTACAGACGAAAGATTCCTATCATCGGCAACGGGCAGAATTATTTAGTTTTCTTTCTGAATTCTGTTATAACAAAAGAGCTATGCGTTGTTGGAAAAATAATTGCAACAAACATCCATTCTCTTGACAAATTGTTTACCATAACAGATATTGCAATCATATTCAAAGCATCGTACAAGAATCCCTAAAAGAAAGATAAATGATTTTTATGAGCGCCTTGTATTGGATATAGAGGATTTTAATAGAGTGTTCGAATTAAATTTATCAAACATCCGACGAGCATAAGACTGGAATTATTCGACAGGTTTCAAATATTTTATTTGAACTCAACGCAAATATAAGATTATATTTACCACCTGACGAACATACTGACTTTATTGACCAAACAGCAGAATAGTGTAGACAAAGGGCTTTGAAATGCATGCTGGTGTCTTGTGACTGGATATTTAAATTTAGTTCTTATGTAAGAATGGTGCAGCTGGATAACGTTTTGTCAGTTTAGAGACTAGAATTTGTCGAAATTATCTTCATACAACAGGTGATATTTCTACTCCTAACATTTGAATTTTATCCTGGGGTTAAGTTGTACGATGTAGCAGTAATCCAAATGGGACTGCATTATAATAGTATGCCTGGCGTTTTTGTGCATTACCACGGTTTGCTTAGTTGAACAGAATGGTTAATCTTCCCCGTTCTCATATATTTTCGGTTTAGCTGGCCATTGTCGCGTCGATTTACTCAAGTTCAAATTTTAGTTGGGCGTTTGGAGAATTCTTCTTTGGGTAAATGTGTCATATTCCCACCTGCGTAACCACTACTGTGCGTTTGTGTGATAGTAGCGGGTTCTGTGTTTGTTTGCTTTTGTGACTGCTTTTTTGTTTACAATGGCATTTTATTTACCGACTGGAAAGGCGACTGCCACATCGTTGATAGTAATATTAAAATAAAGTTGCTCCAGAAAATGGGCAATGAAAATTAATATGGTCACAACAAATTAATAAAGAGACGAGTGAGTGCGCAAGGTTGTCATGGGCTTATTTAACCAATCAAGTTAACAGAAAGGGATATGTTAACGTGTTAACATGTTAACATATTCGAAAATAATAAACAGCAAGCATTGTATGTAAAGTGTACTAATTATTTAACACATATAAATTATGATCTGTGAATATTAATGTAAATATAACACATTAGTCTTGTTACACAATACGTTATTAGAAAGTTAAATTGTATTTGAAAGAGATAAAAGTCCTTTTAAACAAATTATAGACTGATTATGAATAATTGAAGCATGAGCGTTTTATTCATTGCTGATTGAAAACGTAAAGGTAATTCTTATTTTATACTAGTCCGTGAATTATTTGCTTTTCCAAAATAAATAAATCTGAATTATCATATGAAAATTGTTTCACTTAAGTCAATATACGTTGATGACATTATGATCAAGGAATTTCATCCCATAACTGTGTCGATTGCTTTGTCTACTAGAGTGAATGGCATACTGTCCTGCAGATGTATCAGATTAAAAGATTGCACGTGGTATTTGGAACCCCTTGTATCTAGCTGATTCGTCTGTAGAGCGTCTTCGTACTGCTTAAAGAATACAGACCTGGACCCATGAAATCGCTATCAATAAATCATGTCAAAACATCCATTTTGGAGATAAGAGCGTGCCTGGCAGATCACTCGTAGTCAAATTTTTTCGTGCTTGTTAAATCAGACCTTAGAAACTAAAATACCGATCCGGTTGAGCTACATGTTTAGGTGTTAACGTCGCGGCAATCAAAATGTTTTTCAAACACAATAGTACTTTCAACAGTTGGAAAGATAATTGAAAGGATAATATACTTTGAAGAAAAAATAAAGGAAGAAAAGCAATGGTAAAATAAGAATAAAGCAACAGTTTCGACTAGCAACTTGTCTATGTATTCATGGTCTCCATGGAAACACGTGGAATGGCATTGATAATCAATGTTATCATTTACATCATAAGAGCGTCTTTCATCTTCACTTTTACATTTGCATGATGAAATTATTTTTATTAACAAAATATGGCTAAATGTAGAATAATTAATAAAATTAATTTCAAGCATTTTGGCTAAATATAGAATAAAATAAAATACCAGCCATAAAGCATTCTAACAATTTACCTAAACATAGAATAAAAAATACCAGGTAAAGGCCTTTTAACAACATGGCTTGACATAAAAGAAATAAAATCAAATGCCAAATATAACGAATTCTAGCAACCCGGTCTTTCAGATATATATTGTATTGTATTCTGACTGTCAATAAAATCATAAGAAAATCTCACTTAGTTGATTAATGTAAAATTCTAACACCCAATTTTCCTTTTTAAGTTTATAGTAAAACAAAAACAAATTTACAAAGAAAAATCAGTCTTTAATGGTGGGTTGAGATATTACATGACAAAACTTCCTCACTGACACAATCTGCCACAAATGTAGATACTAAAATACTTAACGGAATACTATTTAAATGTACTAAGAGATAAGTTTCAAAATAATTTATGGAATCTAAAAAATCATAATGAGTATGATTTCGAAAGTCATTATCTTTCCAGTAATGGATGGTTTGTAAGAAACATGTTTCGAGTTACTATATTGAAACATATGGGTACACGTTGATATAATGGATATATACGAGAGTGGTGTAAATAAATATATATTAACTACATACTAGAATGGTGTAAATAAATGTACTTTTATCATATACCATAATGGTGCAAATAAATGTACATTAACTAAATACCAAAATGGTGTAAATAAATGTACATTAACTACATATCAGAATGGAGGTGATACTAAATGTACATTAATTAACTAGAAGGTGTACATAAATGTACATTAACTACATACATGAAAGATGTAAATAAATGTACATTAACTATATACCTTAAAGGTATAAATAAATCTACATTAACTACATACCTGGGAGGTGTAAATAAATGAACATTAACTACATACCTTGAAGGTGTAAATAAATGTACATTAACTACATACATGAAAGATGTAAATAAATGTACATTAACTATATACCTTAAAGGTATAAATAAATCTACATTAACTACATACCTGGGAGGTGTAAATAAAGGTACATTAACTGCATACCTGAGAAGTGTCAATAAATCTACATTAACTACATACCTGGGAGGTGTAAATAAATGTACATTAACTACATACCTTGAAGGTGTAAATAAATGTACATTAACTACATACCTTGAAGGTGTAAATAAATGTACATTAACTATATACCTTGAAGGTGTAAATAAATGTACATTAACTACATACCTTGAAGGTTTAAATAAATGTACATTAACTACATACCTTGAAGGTGTAAATAAATGTACATTAACTATATACCTGGGAGGTGTAAATACATGTACATTAACTACATACCTTGAAGGTGTAAATAAATGTACATTAACTACATACATGAAAGATGTAAATAAATCTACATTAACTACATACCTGAGAAGTGTCAATAAATGTACATTAACTACATACCTTGAAGGTTTAAATAAATGTACATTAACTACATACCTTGAAGGTGTAAATAAATGTACATTAACTATATACCTGGGAGGTATAAATAAATGTACATTAAATACTTACCTTGGAGGTGTAAATAAGTGTACATTAACTACATACCTGGGAAGTGTCAATGAATGTACATTAACTACATACGTGAAAGATATATCCATTAACTACATACCTTGAAAGTATAAATAAATGCACATTAACTACATATCTTGAAGGTGTAAATAAATGTAAATTACCTACATAACTGGGAGGTGTAAATGCGTGTACATTAAATACCTACCTGTGAGGTGTAAATACATGAACATTAACTACATACCTGGAAGGTGTAAATATAAGAATATAAACTACATATCTGGAAGTTATAAATACATGTACATTAACTACATACTTTGGAGAACCCTAACCTGTCCATGAGTCTCCGTTACCTGAGTCCTTCATTAAAAAGAAACTCTAATGTCCTCACAATAAACACTGCTGACATGTAAAGCCAGAATAAATATAGTTAATAAATTTGACGAACCATAGCAATATCTTTGCGAAATGGTCGATGTAATTTCAAAATTGTTCGTAATTTTATTTAACTTTCTTTTTAATAGATATACTTAATGCTTATATAAAATGGTACATACTTTTTTAGAAGATAATGATAAAATTGTTTCTCTTTTTCTTTTGTACATACACAACTTTAATTATATAATCTCTGCATGGCAAAGAAATGATGCGTTGTCTAAATTTTTTTCCATTTTGATTATCGCAAGAATGATGATAACATTTGGCCTTTGAAAGCAAAGGTGTGCATCATTGTTACTCACATATGTTATTCTGACATTATTTACACTCTAAGACCATTGAAACTGCATTATATTTACTGTTTCTGAATTTAATCTAAATCTCTAAATGTCAGACCAACGTCACATAATGCCATGAAATTAGATAGAATATAGTCGCTTTAGACTTTTATAGCTGAGTCGACAAGTTGAATTCATTTCAGTGTTGTACACGTCAACCGATGAGAAACATTCGAGTTTTTATAATTCAGTTTGGTTATTCTTACCGTAGACAGATTTTCTTACAAACTTGGTTATCTTAATAATAATCTCGAAAGTCGTTCAAATGAACGAAGTTAGTTCATGTGCATGCTAGCGTAATGTATCTCACGGTATTCGGACATAAACGTGTCTCGTGTATTACGCAGCATAGGTATTGTATTTCAGAAGTTCTGGAGAGTCTTTAAATTGCGTTAGGGTGTTTAACCCGGAAACTGTAGCCAATGCTGACTTCGGTGACGTCGTTTCGAGGGGCGATATTGGTCAACTCATTATGAGTGGACAAAGGCTCTGGACCAACCGGTCTGCGGGAATAGAAAGAATACCCAGGGTGTTTTCGGCAGGCCGGAAGAATTGGACACACGAAACCAATTTCTCAACCATTCCTTGGGAGCGGTGGATTGATTTGAATTCCTAATGATAGTTCAGATGTCATGAGATAACGGCATCATGTCTGTTGCTGGACGATATACTAGGTTCTCCAACACACGTCAGTGACACAATATGCATGACAATCTAATCCACTTTTATTGTTATTGACCAAACATCAGTGTCACTATATACTACGACCTTATAATCCACGATCACGTTTGTTGACCATGCATCAGTGGCACTATATACACGACATTATAATCCAAGCAGCAGGGAGGGTGAATAGACCACTTGCTTTAAAGTCCATCCACGAAAAAAATCATACAAAATAAATGAAAAATATTAGCGCAATAAAGTCAAACCGAAGCCTCGAACCAAAACCGAGATTTCCACCAATTTGGTTAGCTCATTTTATTACTTCATCTTTGTCGTTCGTGTTTTTCAAAAATTGGTATATGTTTTGTTTAGCCAACGTGACATTTATTTGTGGTCGCACACTCCCTGTTGTTGTGTTGGTGTGGAGTAATTAAATCATTATTATATCAATAATGGTATCTCGCACAGCTGTATTAACTCGAGAGCGATTAGAGACGATTGGAAAATATATTCCAGTCCGTGATTCTGTCAGGCCAAAAATTACAATTCGTTATGAGTTCCATGTGGAATTTGCAGAAGGTGCAGAACAAGTATTTAAACCGGTTACGATGGCTACATGAGGAGTTACAGAGGCTACATGAGGAGTTACAGAGGGTACCAAAGGTCTTCTTCCTATGTTGGAGCAAACCGCTAAAGCAACTGGAAAAATAGCAGAAAGAAATAAATATACTACAAGAACTTCCAGCTGAAATATATGCGGCTCAACCACAATTACAAGAAGAAATACAAGAAGTAATCGTGAGTATTGACAAAGACCATGCATGAAGAGGTCGAAGATGTAAGGGATCTTGTTACGCCAAATAAAATCCGAAACCAGGACCAAAACCACCAACCCAATTTACCGAAGAAGGTCTCAGACAACTTCAGGAAAATGCTGTAAGGGTTGCCGCAACAGAACATCCCGATCGTGATAACTTATTAGATCCAAACACCGCCAGTGTTTCAGAAAAAAAAATTGGATTCCCCTTGTATTTCGAAAGTCCCGTGATATATCCCAAATTACTATATCAAAACATAAGGATAATTTTGCAAAATTTGAGAAACAAGTCGAAGAATTTAGAAGAAAAAGTCCTCACCCGGAGTTTTGCCATTCAGCCCACCTCGTATTGAGGAAGAAGAAGCATTTGGAAGTGGTATTGGTTCACATATCGGGGGAGTGGCTTTGTTACTCCATGTCCTAGCAACGTCCTTGCCGATGTTGAACGATTAGAGATTCTGATTGGCGGAAAACGAGCTGGTAATAATACCCCAGAAATCATTAATGAAGCAACTGATATTTGTCAACGATTACTTACAGGCTGTATCATGGATATTAATGTTTATCGGTTTCTTATTGATAAAATAATTGATGATTATCACAGTGATTGAGGATATACAATTAGATCAGTGACAAGAAAATAAGATGAATATACATAATGCTCAACGTGGATATGTAAATTCGCGATTATCAATATACAATGTTACCTATGGAGATGGACTCAGCGATGTTGTTCAGAGTTTTTTTTTAGAAGGATAGCTCCAAAAGCAATACCGATTGCAAACCAACTGGGAATGAAAGCTATTGACGTTCTTCTTGATAATGGTATTGGTGTTGTTGGTGATGTTGCTAGTAAAGCATACTCGACAATCAATGATAGACTAGCAAGATTAATACGACAAAAACCTCAACCAGTACAATTACCCAGCACTTAAGTTATGCCTGCAAATGTTAGTAAAATAATAAATCAAGCTGCAAATCAAAAATTAGCAGAGTTAGCTGGTGTACCACTATCAGAAAAAAAATAACCGCTAGTCTGATAGCAGGAAGTGATCTTCCTGTTAGTCGATAGTAATTATAATAAAATGTTCAAACGTGTATCTGATCCCGCATTTGAAATGGGCGCACCAATTTTCAAAGATGAATCTGTGCGCGATTATCAATATTATTCTTATGACGCACGACAACCAATTCAGCGTGGGCGAATCGAGCTGCAAATTCAGAATACAAGTATATATTTCTTACCCGCTGAAGCATTTATTGAAGTAGAAAGTGAAATTCTGAAGACAATACTGAATATGGAGCTGATGTTAGTGTTGGTTTTGTTAATAATGGTTTTATGTCCTTGTTCGACAGTGCTACGTGTATCATCGCTGTAAAAAATATTGAATCAATTCAGAAAAACGTCGAGGTTGCCACGACGGTCAAACAAGATATTCAGGTGATTATTCAAAATCAGCTGGTCCGTCAATGATGTTCGCCAAAGACACTTCTGACCACCCTAGCAACATACATTATAATATAAGACGACCAAGAAACTTCGCCGACAACAATGACGCTGATGAGTGGCCGGCGGTTACTAATCGCATGTAGTGATAAACCCATATACTGATCGCATGTGTTGATAAACCCTTATACTCATCGCATGTATTCATAAACCTTTATACTGATCGTATGTGTTGATAAACCCTTATACTAATCGCATGTATTGATAAACCTTTATACTGATCGCATGTATTGATAAACCCTTATACTGATCGCATGTGTTGATAAACCCTTATACTGATCGCATGTATTGATAAACCTTTATACTGATCGCATGTGTTGATAAACCCTTATACTGATCGCATACATTGATAAACATTTATACTGATCGCATGTATTGATAAACCCTTATATTGATCGCATGTATCGATAAACCCTTATACTGATCGCATGTATTGATAAACCTTTATACTGATCGCATGTATTGATAAACCTTTATACTGATCGCATGTGTTGATAAACCCTTATAGTGATCGCATGTATTGATAAACCTTTATACTGATCGCATGTGTTGATAAACCCTTATACTGATCGCATGTATTGATAAACCCTTATAGAGATCGCATGTGTTTATAAATAAACAATTTTAATTGTTAATGAATCTATACATTGGCCATTTGTGATTATTTATTGATAAATTATGATATGATCCGTTGAATAACTCTGTGTGCCTGTGCAGGGTTGGGTTTTCAGTTGTTTTTGTCATAGTTTGCGGGTGGTGAACGTTACGGTGTGGGATAGTATATAGAGATTCAATTTGCATCTTTTTGCATTACAAAAGGTACTTGTACTTGCATTGTATCATTAGTAGATCAAATACCACGCATCCTGCTATAGTTTCATGCAAATTAACACTTCAATAACCAAATAAAATATGCCAAATTACGACTTTCAGCTCGTTGAGTGTATTACGTCGAAGTAAACCTTTCGATAAAATACATTATCGGATGAACGAAATGATCCTCTTGTTTTATGGGAGAACATGCACAACAAGCATTCCATAAAATGTGGTGTTGATAATGCCATAGTTCCACGTTCTTGAATGAGAACTGAATTAACGACTTAAATAATACAGTCATGGAAAGCAATTTAAATACGATAACTGAAGGACAGGCGGTGTACAAAAATTAAAGTGATTAATCCAGGTAGAATAGATCTTGTTAAACCAGTCACGCATTAAACGATTCGAAATGTCATTTAAAACAAATTGCAAAAGAAAGAAGACCAAAGTTTAATAGAAATACTTTTGATATGAAATTAATCAATCAGTTTTAGTTTAAAGGGCGATGCTATTCAAGCTTTAGACAACATTGCATGATCCAGTTACTAATAACATTCTGCCTTCACAATAAGAATGTCCCCTTGATATTTTCTATAATGGCCGTCACAAGACTAATTGACCGAATGTAGGTCGTCAATTTAGTGTCAGCAAAATAGAGAGCGCATCCAACCTTTCAATATCATTTCAAAAACCACTTTATGCTTGTCAGGATTGTAACCGTAATAATATCGTCACGACAGGAAATGTCACGCAGTTTCTCACGTATAAAATTCGAAGACATTCCTGGGGTCTATATCATGCCCTCTGTTAAACATAGAAAATTGCTATATTGTACAGTAAAACTGCAATAGATATTTGTTTGTCATTCCACACAAACTCACACAGAACACAATTTATCTACAATGTTTATATAATCATTGATACAAAGTTACAATATCCTTTCGACAATAAACGGTAAATTTCTTGGTTACCAGGTCATACATACTGTAATGTATTTTAATGCTTTGTTCTTGTTGTTATTGTTGCTTCTGAACCGTATTATAATGTTCTAGAAATCTATAATTATTAATCAAATATGAAAATGTTCATAGGATCTCTCTCTCTCTCTCTCTCTCTCTCTCTCTCTCTCTCTCTCTCTTTGGACCATCCAACAAGATACGGGCGAAAATCCATAAAAAGATGAGCTTACAGGATTTTCGCATGTGTCATACGATGATGTCTCTGGACCTATGTATAATGGTAATTGTTAAGTCAAACCCATCACAGAGAGAGGGAGAGAAAACACTTTTATAGTCGGTAGTAATGTCAATTAAAGCAGAATAATGACTTAGATCAATGGTAAATATATTAAAGATTTTAATTACCTCTTGCTGATTAGTCATGTCGCTTAGTTTCTACGCCACACTTATTTCCATGCGCCGATACGTGATTGGCTAAGCGTTGAGTGTTTGTAGTGATCTGATTTCTTCATTAAAAACATCTTTCATGTTTAAATCATAAGTGTGTATTATACTGATTTAATCAATGTGAATAAAAGTTGAAACTCAAAAACGAAAACAATAAACTTATCAATTTGCGAAGGAGATTGTGAATAGCCACAAAAGGCTACATTTTGTTGCGAACTACATTTTGCAGCGGACACGCTCGGCAGTGATATTCACTCGGTCAAGACAGTTTACTGTAGTTAATCTTAACTCCGTTCAAAGGGCAAATATGTGTATTTGTAGGTGATATAAATACAATACATGAATAGTATGTACGCTGTATCAGTGATATGCCACTCCTTATATAAATTTTTAAAGTCAAACATACTAACATAAAGTCAAAAATAGTAATTATGTGATTCCATATTGAGAAAGGTTTACTTTGCAGGAAATTAAGTACATTTTTAATCACATATTCCATGCTAGAATTAAAGAAAACCATCAAAAGTGACGATTATATCAAGTCAGGATAAATGACCATCTTTCAAATTCCTGATACTATAATGGTCGAAATAAACCATACGGTTGATTCCTTCTGTGTTACCGTATGTATTCGCTTATTAGACGAGCCCAACTGCAAACTGAACAGACCAAGGTCAACTTTCGCATAAAGTGCCGGTAAATCTGTTTCTGTGCAGTTCGTTAGGATTAATCAATACAACAAACAACATAGACCTTAATCTGGAGGCGCATTATATACTTGGACCGCACCTATTAACAAAGTCATTATTTGTTTTAACAAGCGACCTTTACGGACCCACCATGGGAGAGGACCACTCTGTGTGTGTGTGTGTGTTTACGCATCCTGCAGATTTGGCGAAACGTTTGCCTGAATCGGAAGCGAGAGCCGAAAAATAGCACTATATCGATTGAACCTCTTTTATTTATTACACTGAATGCTGTAATGGCCTATAATACCTTATCACAGTGGAAATAATTGCCAAAATTTGAATGGCTAAAGTGATTTGTCTTCCTACGTTGTGTTCATAAATCATACGGCCACTATAAAAGATTGTCACTCTAAATTTTGGTTAATCTCCATTATTGGAAAGTCACACCTTAATTCATGTATTGCATGCTCGTTATGAATCATTTTACTAGTCTAAGGACAGAGCTTCCTGTCTGGACAAAGTGTGCTGCAAATTTATTTTTTTAAAAATAACAAATCCTCTTGATTCCGACATTCTTGAGGCTAAATAATAATACATTGCAAATAATAACATTTTAAGTATCAACCTCTGGTCGTACGTAAAATTATTTAAAAGTTCAAATAAAAGACATTTAAAAACAAATGTTCAACTGCCGAACTGAACAAACGTTTTGCGTGTTTCATGATTTGACAGTTTACTATAGAGCAATATGATAGTGTCTCAATGAATATATCAAACTATTTAATGGGATTAAGGAATATACAACACTATTTTATGGGATTAAAGAAAATAAAACACTATATGATGGGATTAAGGAATAAACAAAACTATTTGATGGTATTAAGGAATATAAAACACCATTTTATGGGATAAAGGAATATACAACACCACTTTATGGGATTAAGGAATATACAATACTATTTGAGGGGATTAAGGAACAAACAACACTATTTTATGGGATTAAGGAATATACAACAATATTTGATGGGATTAAGGGATATACAATACTAATTTGATGTAATTAAGGAATATACGATACTATTTGATGTTATTAAGGAATATACAACACTATTTGATTGGATTAAGGAATATACAATGCTATTTGATGGGATTAAGGAATAAACAACAATAGTTGATGTGATTAAGGACACTATATGATGCGTTTAAGGCATATACAGTACTATTTGATGGGATTAACGAATATACAACACTATTTTATGTGATTAAGGAATATCCAATGCTATTTCATGGGATTAAGGAATATGCACATTATATGGTGCGATTAAGGACTATGCAACACTATATTAGGCGGTTAAGGAATAAACAAAACTATTTGATGGGATTAGGAAAAATGAAGCACTATTTGATGGGATTATGGAATATACAATACTATATGATGGGATTAAGGAATATTCATCACAATTTGATGGGATTAGAGCATATACAACACGAATTGATGGGGTTAAGGAATATGCAACACTATTTGATGAGTTAAAGGAATATACAACACTATTTTATGGGATTAAGGAATATACAATATTATTTGATGGGATTAAGGAACATGCAATACTATTTGATGAGACTAGGAACATGCAACTATATTTGATGGGATTAAGGAATATACAATATTAGTTGATGGGATTAAGTGATATACAACAATAGTTTATGGGATTAAGGAATATACAACACTATATGATGGGGTTAAGGAATATACAACACTATTCTATGTGATTAAGGAATATCCAATACTGTTTCAGGGGATTAAGGAATACACATACTATATGTTGCGATTAAGGATTACGAAACACTATATTAGGCGGTTGAAGGAACAAACAAAACTATTTGATGGGATTATTGAATATAAAAAACTATTTGATGCGATTAAGGAATATACAACACTATTTTATGGGTTTAGGGAACATAAAGTACTATTTGACGGGATTAGGGAACATGCAATACTATCTGAAGAGATAAATGAATATACAATACTATATGATGGGATTAAGGAATATTCATTACTATATGGTGGGATTAAGGAATATTCATTACTATATGATGGGATTAAGAAATATACAACAATGTTAGATGGGAGTAGGGCATATACAACACTACTTGATGGGGTTAAGGAATATACAGCACTATTTGATGAGTTTAAGGAATATACAACACTGTATGATGCATTTGAGGAATATAAAACAGTATATGATGGGATTAAGAAATAGTCAACACTGTTTCATAAGGTTAAGGAATATAAATCATTATTGAATGGGATTAATGACTATATAATACAATATAATGGGATTAAGGAATATACAATAATATATGATGGGATTAAGGAATATGCAACAATCACTGGTGGGTATAAAGAATATACAACACTATTTGATAGGATTAAGGCATACACAAAACAGTTTGAAGGGGTTAAGGAATATACAACACTATTTAAAGTGATTAACGAATGTACAACACTATTTGATGAGATTAAGGATTATACAACACTATTTGATGGGTTTAAGGAAAATGAACATGGTGGGACTGTATAGCGTCAAGGGAAATGTAACATTTTAAAAAAAAAAAGAAATTTAGGCATGAAAGTGAATTTCTTTTCGAGGCATAGGATTGGCCCTGAAAAGGGTCTTTGGTTTTATGTTGACATACCATACTGTCAAAACAGAGGGCACTGCTTAGGTCTCCTTCTTTTCCTTAAACTCTGTCTCACTTCTGGACCGTAAATGAGAACCCTCTTTAAACAGCCTTGTCTTTCTACGTAGATTCTTCTTTTCCACACACATGTATCGGTCATCTTGACAATAGTCCACGAGGATCGGACATACATGGGTAAGTCCGTTCTAAACATCATTGAAGAGACGAGAGTAGAGGATTCCACGTCGGTCCACATCATGGTGACGAGGACAGGTGAAGGAATGCACCAAACTCCGGTTATTTTATAGGGAAAGGGAGGATCGAAACGGATTGAGTTCATTGACCAATCCAAACACGCGTTACAAAATTCAGTCACCATTTGTCCAATCGGAAGAGAGCAGTCCGTGACGTCACATTCCCTATATAGAGGCACTAGCGTTTGTGTGCAGTCAATCCATGCGACACAGTTAGCATAAACATGACGGAAACTCTCAATCCTGTCTGGACAACAGGAGAAAAAAAGAAGGGAAGAAAGTGAGGATGAAGAGGAGGAAAAAGCTGTGAAAGGAAAGACATTTAAAAAAGGAAAGAGTGAAGACAGACAAAGAAGAAGCTTATGAACTTTTTAAAGTGTTATGTTGTGTTGTGATTTTCATTGTAAAATTTGTACCAGAATAGACAGTCTATAAAAAGTAAGTGTCTCTTGGTTTTGATTTTTAGAATAAGAATCTACACTCACGTACTATATGGGAAAAAAAGGGTTTTGAGTTTTAATTGACGTTCGCAATTGAAATACTATCTCTTTTCGAGAGAAATGGGTGGCCCTGAAAAGGGCCTTTGGGGTATTTGTTGATTCAAACAATCAACTTTAACTGTCTTAAGCCTTTGCCACGGCCAAGGCCTACTTCTGGACTGCGTACTGTCGATGATTTGATAGAAATCACTAAGGATGGTATGGTAGGTGTTGTCACAGGGTTGGGTTGTTTAGCTCGGGAAGGTCTTTTTCTCTTCGGTCGTAATAAAGATTCCTGGAGGGCTTGAAAAAATAATTCGGGGACCGAGCACGCTAGCCGATTTTGCCCGATGGGTCTTAGACCCCATCGACAAGACATGGAGCCGAGAGGACATCGAACGTTACGGAGATCGTCATCGTTATGCCACGGTGATGGCTCACAATTTCTCGGGATACGATGAACAGTTTCTTCTCAGATACTATACGGAACATGGTACCGAGCGTCCTAAAGTCACTTTCAACGAAGCCAAAATCATTTTCATGCAAATGGGACAAGTACATTTTAAAGATTCGATGAACTATTTGGCCATGCCTTTGAGTCGAATGCCTAAAACGTTTGGAATTGACAGAAATGGCTAAAGGGTACTTTCCACACTTTTTCAATACCGAAGCCAATCAACACGCCGTTCTACCCCATTTGCCTGAGGCTCACTATTACGCCCCTGACAACATACGTACCGAACAAAGAGAAGCTTTCTACGCTTGGTACCTGGCTCATGCCTCCGACCCTTTTGACTTTCAGGAAGAAATGCTAAAGTATTATCGTTCCGACGTGGACATTTTACAGCGTTGCTGTGGAAAATTTCGAGAACTGTTCATGGAACACGGAGGGGTCGATCCTTTGAAAGAAGCTTGCACCATTGCCAAAGCATGTTCCTTAGTCTACCGACAACGATTCATGCCTGAAACTACCGTGGCTGTCATCAGTCCTCAAACGACCAACTATGTTAAACGTCAATACTCCGTCAAAGCCCTACACTGGTTACATTACTTGTGCGACAAAGAAGACAAATGGATATAGCATGCCCGCAACGGAGGGGGCGAAAAGACCATCGGAAAGTATTCGGTCGATGGCTGGGAATTAGAAAACCCCAAGATCGTGTACGGTTGCTTATTTCACGGATGTCCCGTCTGTTACCCTGACCGTGGCACTAAAAATCAGTTTTTACATCGAACCATGGAAGACTTATTACCAGGACACTTGTCAGCGACGCTTGAAGTTAGAACAGCAAGGATGCCAAGTGGTGGAAATGTAGAAACACGAGTACAATGACAGTTTCAAAAATTGATCCCGAGTTTAAACGCATCGTGGAAAGTTACCAGTTCATGGACCCCCTGAACCCAAGGGATAGTTTGTACGGAGGAAGAACCAATGCCACTTGTTTGCTGTACCAAGCCGACGAAAAGAAAGAAGAAGAAATCAAATACTTGGACGTGTGTTCGCTGTATCCGTACGTGTGCACATATTATCGCTTCCCTGCAGGGCACCCGCGATTGCTAGCGGAACACATCGACCTGAAAAACATTCGACAATACGAAGGTCTGATCAAATGCAATGCTTTTCCTCCCACGGACTTGTACCATCCCGTGTTACCTCACCATTGCCAAGGCAAGCTGATGTTTCCCTTGTGCCGTACTTGTGCCGAAACGTGCAACCAAGACCAGCCTTGTCAACACACCCAGGAAGAACGCACCTTGACAGGGACGTGGGTTAGCGTGGAATTGTTCAAAGCTCTGGACATGGGATACCGACTGTTAGAAGTGTACGCAATTTGTCACTTTCCCAAGACACAATAATACCACAAGGGTGACCCCAGTCAGAAAGGCATTTTCACAGACTACGTGGATGCATTTTTGAAACTGAAACAAGAAGTCAGTGGCTATCCTTCCTGGTGTCATACTCCCGAATACCAAAAGACACTCAAAGTGAAATACTGGGAACAAGAAGGTATCCCTTTAGACCACATCGAGAAAAACTGCCAAAGTGATGTTAAATTGCTTGTGGGGTAAAATGGCACAACGACCGTGTTTACCAAAGACGGAATATTTGACAGAAACCTTCCCGCTACTTTCAGATGATTCACGACAAAACCAAATACATGAAACACGTGGACGTCGTTCGCGAGGATTTGATCTTAGTTAATTACGAAGAAGATCTGGACTTTGTAGAAGCCGACGAATTTGGAAATGCCATCATTGCGGCTTACGTGACAGCTCATGCTCGCTTAAAATTGTACGAAGCTTTAGAACTGTTAGGGGAACGTGTCCTGTACTTTGACACGGACAGTTGCATCTACATCGTGCGCACGGGTCAACATCACTCTGACATCGAACGAGACCGTTTAGGAGCCTGGACAGACGAGCATCCCGACGAGAAAATTTTAAGTTTCACGAGTGGCGGTCCTAAAAATTACGGCTACGAATACCGGGACAAACAAGGAGAAGTGCACACGGAGTGTAAAGTGAAAGGATTGACTCTGAATTATCGTACCAGTCGAGTGGTGAACTTTGGCGTATTGAAAGAAGCCTTGCAGTCTAGAGAAGATGAAAACTTTAAAGTGACTACCTATCAGCCAAACAAGATTGTACGTTTACCCACTCACCAAATTGTCAGTCGACCCTTGGAAAAAGTCTATCAAATCGTGTACCAGAAGCGAGTGCGTCTTCCCAATCACTTTACTTTGTCTAATGGATATGTTGGTATAAAACATTGGTTGTAAGAGGATAGCCACTCACCAGAAGAATGACTTCGCCACAGGAAGAATCGAGTGAGAAACCCAATGAGAACTCCAAGTTCAAACTCTACCAATTTCCGGTCTTCTTGCCTGACTATTGTGATTGTGCCCGTCGATTGGAAACGTTTCAAAACTGGTCCACGGATAGGGAAGGATTACCTACTTCGAATGTTTTAGCTAAAACAGGATTTGTCTGCTTGGGTCCTGAGACTGGATTGGGATACGAAGTACAATGTTTCAGTTGTGGCCTGAAGTTACGAATGGATCTATGTAACTATAAAGATTCAACTATTCTGGAACATACTCGATGGTCTCCGCACTGTCCTTACCTTTCTATGGCCTTTATACCCATTACACTACAGTACAATTATGACGGTACCTTAGAGACGGTACCTTCCAAAACTAGACATAAAAAAGGAACGATGTACAAGCTTAAGACTTCATTGCGACTAGTATAGAAAGGAACCATAGGCAAGATCGATAGTTCATTGTGACTACCAAGACCAAGTGAACAAGATGAATACTTTCAGAGAAACACAAAACAAGTTCAGACAGGCACAATTCAAGTTTGGGGCCTCTGAAGTGGAATGCGATTGTGAGCCTTGCGATGTGAGCGATGCTGTACGCTGTGACCTTAGCGATGCCGTAAAGCATCATGGGAACTTTGTTCTCACTACCCTA
This sequence comes from Sinohyriopsis cumingii, assembly GCA_028554795.2. Taxonomy (NCBI): domain Eukaryota; kingdom Metazoa; phylum Mollusca; class Bivalvia; order Unionida; family Unionidae; genus Sinohyriopsis; species Sinohyriopsis cumingii. The sequence continues at coordinate 127,927,728 of CM068827.1, forward strand.
TCATGGAAAGTGATGCTGTACGTGTCAAACCTGATGGATGCGAAAGCGATGCCACTCGTCCTCTTGGACACTTTACTGGGTTTCATTTTAAACGTGGATGTCAACCTTCACGTCTACCACCCTACGGATGTCATCCAGCCCTGAGCAAACTCCTATCGATGTCACCCTGCCCTCATCAAAACGAACCTGTGAAAGACGAATATTCGTTCCCTGTGCGTTTGTCTGAATACTGCAACTTTGAAAATCGTTTTCAATCGTTCAAAGGAAAATGGCCTAAGTATTGGGGAGGACCGACCCCCGAAGAATTAGCCAGAGCCGGATTTTTCTACTTGGGCGAAGGGGTTAAAGTCAAGTGCTTCAGTTGCGGTGTGTCACTTCATCACTGGGAACCATAAGATTCGGCCTACCTAGAACATGCTCGATGGTCTCCCAATTGTCACTATTTACCTTTATGGGGACGACATATTTGAATGGATACTTTACAAGAGAACATTCGTGCTTTGCCTGTGGAGTTGAGAGAACTCATTTACCGAGAACTGGTCAAAATACAAGTCAAACGTAAAGAACAGTTGCATCCGTTACGTCACCGGTGTTTAAACCACTGGTACCTGAATGCTATAAAAGGACTGATTAAGGCGAAGATGTTCCATTGGTCAGACCATCAACTGCCCCATGGTTATAAAAAGGATTGCTTTGTTATTGATGATTCTTTTTCTTACAAGGTAAACTTACTGCATCGAATTCCAGAGGAAGAGTTAACGAGTTACCAAAATCTTTTACACAATGTCAGCTTAGTGAAAGATGAAACTTCTTAACGAACTGTGATGTGCAAATTAGTGACTAAGTGCAAACAGTACATTTCTTGTGTCAGACAAAAGAGGATTTAGTATGACCTATTCATGGATACTTTACAAGAGAACATTCGTGGTTTGCCTGTGGAGCTGAGAGAACTCATTTACGGAGAACTGGTCAAAATACAAGTGAAACGTAAAGACCAATTGCCTCTGTTACGTCACCGGTGTTTGAAGCACAGGTAACTAAATGCTATAAGATTCATTTCAAAGTGTTTCATTGGACAGACTTTCATCAACTATTCCGTCGTTCAAAGAAAAGTTTTGTTACTGATGATTCTATTTGCTGCCATGTAGACTTACTGCAACAAATTTCAGAGGAATAAGAGTTAAAGGAATACCAACATCTTTTACAGACTGTCACCTTAGTGGAAGAGGAAACTTCTAAACGAACTGTAAAGTGCAAGTTAGTGACTGAACGATTTAGATTTGCTAATGGAGTAAAGCCATCTCTGACCACGCAGTACACTTATTGTCCATGACAAAAAATAAAGTTTTTTTACTATGACCTATTCATGGATACTTTACAAGTGAACATTCGTGCTTTGCCTGTGGAATTAAGAGAACTCATTTACCGAGAACTGGTCAAAATACAAGTGAAACGAAAAGAACAATTGCATCCGTTAGTCAGTGGTGTTTGAACCAGTGGTACCTGAATGCTATAAGAGAACTGATTCGTAAGAAATTGTTTCAGTGGTCAGACCTTGTTCAATACTTTGAGAACACGAATGATCCACGTATTCGTGATTTTGGTTACTTTGAGACAGACCTACTGCAACGAACTGAGGAAGAAGAGTTGAAGGATTACGAACATCTTTTATGCAACATCTGTTTAGCGAAAGAGGAAACTTCTGAACGAACTCTGGATTGTAGGTTAGAGCATGGAGTATTTAGATTCCCTACTGGAAAACGAATATCTCTAGTCAGAAAGTATATTTATTGCTTCCGAAAAAAAGAGAGTATAAAAACAGGTTGCCATGTCAAGGCTTTTATCACAAGTGATTGAACAGATTCCATGGAAGGAACTCAATGACCATATTCAAACCGTGGAAGATTACCAACACTTAGTACGACAACTGCATCCGTTCAATTTGGGTCGACAGGTGATGTGTGTCTTGGTGACTTCTTTTCTAGGATTTCGTTTATCAGCCGATTCCTTGTGGGATCATTACGAACAGTACTTACCACTCAATTCAGCATGAAAGCGGTGCCTTTAAATGGTCACGAGAGACTCATTTTACTCAAAGCCTTGCGTTTTCATCTGGATGCTTCTCGACCTCTACGGAAAAAAAAGATTCGTCAACGTTTAGCTAGAGAAGACGTGTATGACGATGTGTATGTAGCTTGTGACTTACACCCCCATTGGACAGATGTACGTGCCTGGAAAAAATGGGGTTTTGAGGCTTGGACCCAAGAAGTGGCCCAGTATACTCAAGAGATGTGATCCTTCCTTTCAACGTCCAAAGAAAAAGGTCACTTTTCAACCTGTGTTAGTGACAGTACCAGAAGAAGAAGACCTTGTCACTCAGGACAGAACTGTCATGGACATTCCTGAAAGACCCTTTCGGGAGGACACTTGTGTGACCTTACCCCTGTTGAACTTGTCAGAAATTTACCCAAAACATGTTGTACAGAAACTTGTTTCTATTTCACGTTGATCGTTTTCATGTGCATTTTATCATTGTACTTAAGCCTTTGGCTTTTATATATTTTAGTCTTTCGTGTTCATTTTTAAAACATCAATAAACGTGTCCTGATAAAAGTATAAAAACTCTTGTCTTGTCTGTTTTCGTGTCACAAGTGACATTCCTAACATAACGGCTACCTCTGCTGCCTCTGCTCCCTCTTCCTCCACTTTCAAAGTAATCGACGAACACTTAGATCGTGCCAGTTGGGAGGCTTTGTATCTTCGCCATCCCTTTAACATGCTCATTGCTGGACCTAGCGGTTCAGGCAAAACCGAATTCGTCAAACGTTTGATCGAACATAAACATCATTTGATCGATCGTCCACCTCAACGCATCGTGTGGTGTTACAAAGAGTGGCAATCGGCGTACAGCCTCTTGCGAGAAAGTCAAGGCGATTCCATCGTGTTTGTGGAAGGCATTCCTAAAGAAGACGACGGCATCGTCTCTGACTCCCGTCAAACCCATTTGGTCATTTTCGACGATATGTTAGGAGAAGACGAAGAAGAAATTAAACTGTGGTTCACGCGCAAAGGGCATCATCGTAATGCCAGTGTCGTTTACATCACTCAAAATTTGTTTCAACAAAGTAAAGCCCATCGCACCATCAGTCTCAATGCGCATTACGTGGTCTTGTTTAAAAGCCCTCGAGATAAATCGCAAGTGCAAGTCTTAGCCAAACAGTTAGGAACGCCTTGGCTGACTCAGGCGTACGACGATGCCACTCAAACTCCACACGCCTATTTACTCGTCGATTTGAAAACTACGACCCCCGATGATTTGCGATTTCGTACCCACTTGTTTCACCACTGGTGTCAAGACGGAGGGCCTGTCTATAAAAACCTCAGTCACTTTTCGTCTGTCTCACACAGTCTCAACATGACGTCCCTTCAGTCTCATCTTCCCGTCAAATTGATTCGTGCCTTGTATGGCATCAGTCGCGAAAAAAATCCACAAATACGTGCTCGTGTCTTAGAAACCAGTCTCAAAGAAGTCTTACGATGGTTCACGATGGTTTACCGCAAGGGATCATTCAGATTCCTCATCAAACCAAACGCTTTTTTGATGAAACAAGGTCGCTTTGACCCAACCGGCCGATCCCCTCATCGACATTCAAACCAAAAAGCAAATCATTTTGAAACCTGGAGGGAGCGGAACTCTAGGAGATGTCATCATTCGCTCCCTCTTAAGATGGGATCCTAATGCTCCCAAAGTTCTCCCCAAGAAAAAAGTCCAACGAAGCCCCAAGAAGAAAAAAAGCAACGGTGTGAAGATCAGGACACCATTCCACAGAAAGAAAAGTCCCCAGAAAAAGAAACAGAGAAGTCCTCCGAAAAAGAAAAGCCCACAGAAAACTAGTAGCAGGAGAGGTACTTCGGCCAGGACGCAACCTTACACTCGCAAACCACGACCTGCAACGGCAGTGACCGCGTCTCCGGTAGCCTCAGGTTCATCCACTTCTTCGTTGATGACACCAAGAACTGAGAAGTACTTGGAGACGTTGATGACACCAAGAACTTCTCCGTTGATGACACCAAGAACTTCTCCAGTGGCAGGACCCTCCTCTTTAGTGGCAGTGGTAGCTGCTCACAAAGTATCTGCTCCCAAAATCAAAGTCCAAGAGAGATCGGGCATGTTACAGAGTTTACTGGATTTGTCCTAGCAAGAACTGGCTCGATTTAGTCCGTTACATACCCCAGCACGACGTGTCATGCCTGTCCTCAAGTTGATACGACGTAAAGACAATCAGTGGCGATGCATTCCAGTATAAAAAAAGGTCTGTGACAAAGTAGGGTATCAGTGTTTTGGTGCTCCTGAAGACTCAAAGTTGTCACCCTCCAAAAACATCCCTCTTCTAAACCCTAAGGAAAGAAAAGGAAAGGACTGCCTCCTCGTTTAGTCAGACATAGGGACATGTTATCTGTCCTGTCCAAAGCTTCTCCACCCATGCGAAAATAACTCATTCAAACGGCCTCCAAAGAGGTCATCGATACCGTGTGCGAATGTTGTTTGAACGTTTTGAAAGGCACGATCCCTTTGTCCAAACACCAGAAACAATGCTTAGGCAAACATCTTCACGTTCTTCGCCAAATGTTTCAAAAGAAAATTCCCATTCATCAAAAGAAGAAGATGTTGGTCCAACGTGGAGGAATTTTACCCTCTCTTGTTAGGCCCATTACTGAAAAGAGCCTTGGGAACCATGTTTGGAGGACTCATGGGAGCAAGATAAAAAGGACCTCTGAAGTCCCAAGATCTCAGAATTGACCCTTGACATCCAATGGAAGGACGAAAACTAGCTTTAGTGCCTTACAAACGATGGATGCAATACCATCGTTGGCAAGAACAGCGGACCCCGCATTTACCTCCCAATCCCAATCTGAGGGAGATGTCCCAGTTACAACACGAATTGCAGTCCTTGATGGATCGCCAAGATTTGTCCGAAACAGAAAAAGTACGGGCAACTCTTGCAAAGACTGCAACTCTTTCACCAAAAAGCTTTAGACGAAACAGCTCTACCCACTCTGACAGATTTTAAGACCGTGATGAAAAGTCCATCCCCCACACCACCACCACCACCACCACCACCACTACTACCATCCCCAAGGGTCACCAGAGACGCTACCCCACAAAGGCTTGAGGAAGAAGAGATACGAGAAGTTTTTCAAACACCGTCGGCAGCTCCCATTTCTAGTAAGATTGCAGCATCCTTGTTGACCCCTTCTCCTACACCCCAACGAGAAGAAATGAAAGCTTGGGTTAAAAAGATGATGTCCACTCCTCCTTCGACAGAAGTGAAAAAGAAAGAAGGGAAACCAGAAGTGAAAAAAGAAAAGAAGCCCAAAGTCATTCCATTACCACCTCCAACACTACCTTCGACTTCTACTCCCGTAGCCCATCGAACACGTAAATCCGTTTCCAAACCACCCTTTCGTCCCCCAAAGTAGCATCATCGAAGAGTGGGTGCCTTATTAAGAAACAAAAAAAACAAAAAAATGGAGAAGGTGTTAACCAGCATTTACTACGATCCCTCCCATCCTGCAGGTTACGGAGGAGTTCAAAAATTGTATCATGCTGCCAAACCTCGACTGAAAAGTATTCGTTTACCTCAAGTGCAACGATGGTTACAAGAACAAGAAACCTACACATTCCACAAACCCATTCGACGCAAGTTTTCCAGAACTCGCACCAAAGTGGAAGGCATCGATCATCAATGGCAATCCGATTTAACCGATGTCTCTCATTTGGTCAGCTACAATCGCGGTTACAAATATTTGTTTTGTGTCATCGACGTCTTTTCCAAATTTCCCTGGGTCGTACCACTGACTTCCAAATCGAGCAGTGAGTTAGTGCGAGCCCTGCAACAGGTGTTGAAACAAAGTGGTCGTCACCCTCTTCGATGGCAAACGGACAAAAGGCACCGAATTTCTGAACCAAGCTTTCCAAAAAGAATTAAAGAAACGTGACATTCATTTTTTTCCCACCGAGAATCCTGAAACCAAGGTCAGCATCGTGTAACGTTTTCAACGCACTTTGAAAGAACGCATGTGGAAATATTGTACGCACCACCACACTCTGAAGTACATCGACATCTTGCCGCACCTGCTGCAAGCATACAACCATCTTACCATGGAAGCATTGGACGTGCCCCACAAGACGTGACTCCCGACAACGAAGTGATGGTGTCTGATCGTCTGTTTGGTACGTCCCCGACGAGGGCTGTCCCCAAGAAAAGTGGAGAGTTGGCCGTAGGAGATTGGATGCGCATCGGCAAAACCAAACGCACTTTCGACAAAAGTTACTGACCTAACTGGACCACCGAATTGTTTCGTGTCACTGGACGAGTGCATGGCTGTCATCCTGTCGTCTATAAATTGGAAGACATGAACGGAGAAGTGTTAAAAAGAACATTTTATTTGCCCGAGTTACGTGTCACCAAAAAAGAAGACGACATGTATGACATCGAAAGCATTCTCAAACGCAGAACCCGTAAAGTGGGCAAACGACGTTTCAAAGAAGTTAAAGTACGTTGGAAAGGATATCCACCCAGTTTTGATTCTTGGATCGACGCTTCGCAAGTCATCGACTATAAAAAGAAGTGACCATCATGCCCTTTCACACGGACTCAGCTACTGCGACCACTCCTTCACCCAGTTCTTCTCCGCAAGATTTACAGAAACAACCCTTGTGGGTGTGGTGTGGAGAACGTGCGCCTACAACGTAAATCGTCTTTTTCTGCCAAATCTTTGTGGTGTATTGTGCCATCGGTGCAGCCATTGCCAATTTTAATTTGCAACAAGGAGACAAACAATTGTGGACCATTTTATTGAGCAGTTGCATCGGTTACCTGCTTCCCAATCCCTCCCTGAAATTCTCCTCGAACGGCAACAACGGGAACCTTGCGTCCAGTGCCAGTCACCACTCCAACAACAACAATCGAATTTTGGGCGGATACACTCCTCTGAGTTCCAGTAACCCCTCGGACAACCCAAAAACTCTGGAATTATTATGAGTCACCCTAACCAATTTTACTTAACCTTACCCAATGACAGTTCCATGGAAGCGTTTCCCAAAAACACTTTGTGCTGTTACACGGCCAAATTACCTCAGGCCATCCAATTAGATCACGAAGCCCATTGGGAAGTGGCTTTAGTAGAAATCATTCACCCGACCCAAGTCTTCAATGTCCTTCCCAATCAAAATTTTTTTATGCTGGAAGTTCATGACGAGCAAATGCAACAGTACTTGGATACCCATGTCAAATATGAGAAGAAAACCCCTAACACAAAAACTCAGAAGTGGATCTATCACTTGATCATTCCCCCACACTATTATTTTAGTGGCGAACATTTGGTGAGCACCATTGCTTCAGGGTTTAATGTCGTGTTTCTTAAAGCTTTGGAGAGTGTCAGAAAAAGTATCACCCTGGAGTACCGTAAAGTAGCTCGTCGCTTCCTGATTAAATTTCCTGAGGGGGGTAAAATCATGTCCACTTTATTTTATCCTGAATTGTTTGCCATGTTGGGCGGGGACATGGAACTGAGGAAGATAGTAGAACAAAAAGGCGAGATAGCAGTCATTTTCGACAACGATTCTTTTGCCAAGTTTTTTCGTGCCCCGGTAGAACTGAACCAAGGACTGAATTTGATATTTGTGTACTCCGATGTGGTGGAGTACAACGTGGTGGGACACACCTCCGTACGTGTGTCATTCCTTACAAAGTGGATTCTGCCACGGTCGCTGACGAGGACGGTGGAAACACTTACCACTTTCACAGAATTTGTACATCCTCACTATTTACCTGGTAGCAAGTCTTATTTGGACACGGTCAACATTGCTATAAAAGGAGATCTGGGACAAAATATTCCATTCACCAAAGGGAAAGTCACGGTGTACCGAGTCGTTGCTCGACAGCGAGGACACGGTTTAGGAGATATGTTGAAATCAGCGTTTCGTTGAGTGGCTCCGGTGTTGAAACCGATGGTGACACGCGGATTGCACGCCTTGAAAAATGCGGCATTGACACACGGTAAAGAATTTCTCCAAAATGTCATCATCGACAAACAAAACCCTACAGAAGCCTTCTTGAGAGCAGGCAAAAATGTCTTGTTGCAAACGGGTAAAGACATTTTGGGCCGACGAGAAACACCTATAAATGCCCTGCACACTACCGAGTCAGGCATTCCTACTTCCCTGACACCACAGCAAGGACAAGGTAGAAAGAGACGACGAAGAAAACACCCTTTCACCAGACTTCACACTGCTAAAGCTAGAAAGGCAAAGAAAAGAAGAACCGTTCGAGACTTAGACGTTTTTGATTAATAAAGGATTGAGAAACAGAAAAAAAAAATGATGCACCGAGAGTCTTGTGCCTGTTCCAAGTCGGAACTGGATTCCAAGTCGGAACTGGATCTGTTTGCCATGCCACCTACCATGATGAGTGAAATTTCATCCCGTCTCCTCTTTGACGGATTCAGCTCCTATCGAGTTTGAAATCAAAGGACAACCCGAAGATTACATCGATCTGAATAGCAGTTACCTATACTTGAAAGTCAAAGTAACCGAAATGAACAATGACCCTCTCATTGATACGTCCAGAGTAGCTCCCGTCAACAATTTCATGCATTCCTTGTTCAGTGGAGTGGACTTGTATTTGAATAACAAACTGGTCAGCAGGAGCATAGATACTTACCCTTACCGAGCGCACCTGGAAAATCTCTTGACGTACGGAAAAGTAGCCAAAAACACTCATCTGGATGCTTGTGTGGTATGGAAGCCTGGCGCATTAGGTGCAAAGTTCGACAGCACTACAATTGATGAGGATGCTCAAAATTTATCGGGATTTATAGAACGACGAAAGAAAATTGCATTAAGCCGTAGTTTAGAACTGATGGATCGTTTGCATTTGGACATGTGGTTACAAGAAAAGTATTTGCTGAACGGAGTGGATGTCCGCTTGAGACTGAATCTCAGCAGTGCCGCATTCCATATGTTGTCTAATGTTAACGATTACAAAACCGTCATCCAAGAAGCCAGACTCTACGTACGACACGTGGAAGTGTTACCTAAAGTGGGAAACGACATCAGTCACACGTTGAGCAGAACGACCGCCAAGTATCCAATAAGACGTGTGGAAGTGAAAACTTTCACTATTCCTGATGGACAGCGGTCCATGATCGAAGATCATCTGTTCCAAGGACAGTTACCCAAACGTTTAATCCTTGGTATGGTCGAGAATTTAGCTTTCAACGGAGCTGTCGATAAAAATCCTTTCAATTTTCGACACTTTGGCGTGTCCAAGGTTGAAGTCAGTCGCGATGGCAAGACCTTGTGTACCCGACCTTTCGAACCTGACTTTAGTGACACAAAGAAGAATTACTTAAGATCGTACTTGTCCCTGTACGAAGGCACCAGACAGTTAGGGACCAACACCAGTCACGGCATATCCTACGAGGATTATGCAGGAGGCTATGCTTTGTGGGCTTTTGATTTCACTCCAGACCAAGGCAGCGACGAGGGATATTTACACCCTATAAAATCCGGCCAGATTCGAGTGGAAATTCAGTTTGCAAACCCATCTCCAGACCGCACGGTGTACGTCATCCTGTATGCAGAATTCGATAATACCATAGAAATCAACAGTTTGAGGGAAGTCATTCTAGACTATTAGAAACCATGGAAGACTGTTATCCCTCTTTACCTAGTGGAGAAACTTTGGACATGGAATGTGAGGAGACCATGAAAGAAGAACCTCAAGACAAAGACAAAGAAGTCGAGATGGCCAGAACAAGAAGCCCATTTAGTCTCCTGTTTTGCTACAGTCCTGAGAGATAAAATTAAGGAATTGATCAAGAAAGATTGTTATGGATGTCTCAACGATCATCCCAGTCAAATTCAACACGATAAATGTCTGATGCTGAGTCAAGAAGAAATATTGGACGAATATCTGGACGATGCTTGGGGTCTCATCTCGAAAGAAGTCGTGTTGCATCAGTGGTATAAAGGCTTGCGTGAACATTCTTGTCCTCCATTAACGCCTCTGGAGATCCGTCGCATAAAAACTCTCTTGGATCAGGGTAAGAAGTCGGAGCTAAATGTCTTTTACTTGTCAGACATTTTCCAATAGAAAATCAGGATCGAATTGATCACTTATCATTACCTGTGAAGAAAAAAACAACAACACAAACATGGATACCTGGGAACTTTATTATCTTTTGAACCACAGTTCGTACACTGCTTCTTGTAATCCTGTCGTATGTGCTAAAGATGAACTCCCTCATCGCAAACCTCAAGACCATCTAGCTTATGTGATCAACACGGACGATAGTCATCTCCCAGGAACCCACTGGGTAGCCGTCTACTTTCCTCAAGAAGGATGTGTTTAATATTTTGATTCGTATGGATTGCCTCCTTTGGAAGTCGATATCATTGACTTTATGAGAAGAAATGCTCAGACCACACGATTCAATAACGTGAAATTACAGGGCACAGATTCCTTGGTGTGTGGACAATATTGTGTGTATTTTCTGCATCATCGCAGTCTGGGCTATTCTTTAGAACATTTAGTGACTCATTTTGATCATCGTTCTTCTTCAAGAAACGATGTGAAAGTAGATCGATGGTTTTGTTATCAATATACTGATCTTTTGTCTCAGGCTAGGAAACGTAGTGTCCATCAATGGCCTAATGACTTCCAACAGTGGAAATCACAACTTCATTCACAACGTTGTCAGCCATGTCCAAAATAGTGTTAGTGATTTGAGAAAAAATGTTTGTTATTAGAAAAAATGTTTGATGTTATATTGAATGGTTAATGTTGAAAAAAATTTGTTACTTGCTAGTGTTAAGTGATTTTGAATAAAAAAAAATGTTGTGTTTTGAAGAAAAAATGTCTTTGTGGTTTGTTTTGCTATGGGTATCATGATTCATGCTCTTTGACTTCTTCTATCCCTCACATCACACTATTTGAACGTTCCGACTCGAAAACCGTGTAGGGATGTTTTCCTTCACGTCCACGCTTTGACCCAAAAAACGGGGTAGTATCCAGCCTGACCATCCATTGTCGACTCATCCTCCTACGAAGATGTGCTCAAGACTAGCTAAGCTAAACGAAGCCTACGTGAATTTGCATAGGGTATGACAAAGTCTGATACCGAAGCCTGAAGAGATAGAGAATGTTAGAATGTTAAAGGTCACTGAAGACCTGATAGAAGAGCTCTTCAAAGAAGAAATTAACAGGGGGAAAAATAAATGGACGGAGAAGTACAGACTTCAGAAACAGCAGAGAGAACAGAGAGAGCAGCAACAGCAACAGCAACAACAACCTAAACCTGACAGAGGCTTTGTCGACTGTCGTATCGACACCAAAGAGTTCTTCTTCTCTTTCCGAAGAACCTTATCCTGTGAGAAAGCCTGTCGTCAGAGGAGGCCGCAATCTTAGAACCTAAAAGATTGCCATAGTTTCAAGTTCACGCAAAAAACAGCCCTTTTCAGAGCTACCCCACAATCTAGAAAAGAAATAACATTCCATTGCCTATGATAAGTTAGAAAAAAATTAGAAGTGTGTGTATAAGCACATGAATTCTTTATCTTGGTTAGAAAGTGTGTGTGGGTGTGTGTGTGTGTGTGTGTATTTTATTTAAGTATATAGTATAAAAAAGTGAGTGAGTGTTTCTTTTAGGTCCGCGCGTTTTTTGGGCATGATCTAAGTAATATAAGTTTTGTGTCTTAGGGGACGTTTTCCTTCACGTCCGCGCTTTTTATATAAATTGAAAAAACGCTCAGCAGTCTGGTTACCCTTGTTGATTGATCAACACTACAGAATGAACACCAGACTTCAAAAAGTAATGGAACTCCAGATGCATCTGTAATATGCTAGGCGCATACTGGACGAGCTGGCCATGGAAGCTGTAGAAGAGGCAGCAAGAATAGAGGAAGAGGAGGAGAAGAAGAAAAAGAAAGAAGAGGAGGAAAAGAAACGAGAGATCAGGCCCCACCCAATGATGAGACCTAAGTATGAGGTCAAACCTATGGTGAGGACACCTCCCCAACCAGTAGCTGCACCATAGCCACTACCAGCACCGCAGCCTCAACCAGCACCACAACCAATACCAGTAAGGATGCTACAACCAATAGTGGCACCGCAAATGCAGCATCCAAGAGTGCAAAAGAAAAGAAGAGAGAGAAGGATCAACAATATTCCAGAGACAGAGGATTGGGCTGCTGAAGCAAATCATCCTCCCTCTGCGCTCCCAGCCACAAGAGTAAACTGGGAAGGAGACTGGAGTAGGAGATGCGTGTGCGGTGCCAGGCCGGGAAGGTGTCAACACTAACAGATACTCTGGAGTTCCATAAAAACAGCCCTTTTCAGGGCTAACCAAAACTCTAGAAAAGAAATAGTAATCAATTTGCCAATGTGTGAATGTGGAGTAGTGTGAATATAAACACTGACTCTTTTCCTATTGTGAGTGTATGCGTTTATGTGTGTGATTGTAAGCGCTCTAGTAGGTTAGCGTGAATAGTAGATTATGGGTCTGATTTTTTGCTGCTTTGCGTGTGCGGATAATATATTTGAGTTTGATTTTGATGCTTTGCGTGTGTGGATAGTAGATTATGGTTATTTTTTTTATTTATTTTTTTTTTAGACCAACTTATAAAAGCCGTGGAACTGATGAGACGAGTGCTAACCCAAGAGGTAAAGAACATCAAAGAAAAGTGGACAAAGGAGAGGAAAGAAAGAGAAAACCTAAAGACCAAGGAAAGCTTTGAGCAACTGAACAAGAACTGGATCAAGATCCAACAGAAATTCAGAGCGACGGGTCATCCTGACTGGATGCCAGGGACGTAAAATAAGAAGAAAGGAATAGTGGGAAAGATAAGGGGATGGCTGAAGAAGTGGAGGAAATAAAAGAAGAAGAAGAAGAAACCCCAAGGCCCTTTTCAGGCCAATCATATGCCTCAAAAAGAAATTCACTTTCATGCCTAATTTTTTTTTTTTTTAATGTTACATTTCCCTTGACGCTATACAGTCCCACCATGTTCAATTTCCCTTGAAGCTATATAGTTCCACCATGTTCAATTTCCCTTGACGTTATACAGTTCCACAATCTATTCCCATGTTAAATTCCCCTTGACGCCAGGGTACAAACTCACTTTGCTCCATGTTAAATTTACATAGACGCCAGGGTACAACCCTCCTAGTCAACCATTAAATTCCCTTGACGCTATGTTATCCCTATTCACTACTCACGACTATTTGATGGGGTTAAGTAATATATAACACTTTTTTGTAGGTTTAAGGAATATATAGCACAATTTAATGGTAATAAGGAATATACAATGTTATATGATGGGATTAAGGAATATTAAACACTATATGATCGGTTTAAGGAATATAAAACACTATATGATGGGATTAAGAAAACTGCAACAATATTTGCTGGGATTAAAGAATATACAACACTATTTGAAGGGTTTAAAAAATATACAACACCATTTGATGGGTTTAAGGAATATCCAAGTGCAACTTCATCCTCCTTACTGCACTCAAAATGAAATAAACATTATATTCCATAGCGACATTTTGATCATTGCAATTGAAAGTCTTCATATTTTCCCACATTATGATTTCAAACATTGAATGGCAGAACAGAAAAACACTTGCAGATGTCAACAGTACGCTGCTCCGTCGCCGCTGAAATCCGTTGTACTTCATGTAGAATTGGCACATAAATCCAGCCCATAATCAAGAAATTTCGTAGAAACGACAAAAATGCCAAAATCTGTTCATTCCAGATCAAATGGAAAAGTTGTTGCAATGCGCATTCATTCACAATATGACTCCAACTTTCAATTTTAAGTAGACCAAAACGCCATTTTCTCTTGCAAGTTATGTTTAGCGCGCGACCAAGTTCAAATTTATCTGGGCGGAGTTATGTGCGCATTAACACTGTTGTTGTTGTGTAATGATGAATCTGCGCTTGTATATTTAGTTCGGAATAAGGCATACATTCAGTTACTTTGTTTCGTGTAGTGTATTTTTATTGACATAATTAAGCCTTAGGTAGAATTAAAAAATGAGCATATAATTAAAAGTTACTGTATTTGTGTGGGAAAATATGAAATCTTTTTGTCGGATGATTATACATAAAACACTGCATGATGGGATTAAGGAATATACAACACCATTTGATGGGTTTAAGGAATATAAAACACTGCATGATAGGATTAAGGAACATATAACACTATTTGATGGGTTTAAGGAATATATAACACTATTTGATGGGTTTAAGGAATATACAACACCATTTGATGGGTTTAAGGAATATAAAACACTATATGATAGGATTAAGGAATATATAACACTATTTGATGGGTTTAAGGAATATATAACACTATTTGATGGGTTTAAGGAGTATACAAAACTATATGATTGGATTAAGGAATATACAAGACCAGTTGATGGGTTTAAGGATTATAAAACACTATATGATGGGATTAAGGAATATACAGCAGTATATGATGGGATTAAGGAATACACAACATTCTTTGATGGGTTTTAGGAATATAAAACACTTTCTGATGGGATTAAGGAATATACAACACTGTTTGATGGGCGTACGGAATATACAATAATATATGATGGAATTAAGGAATATTCATCACTGTATGATGGGATTAAGGAATATAAAACACTATTTTATGGGATCAAGGGATATAAAACAGTGTTTGATGGGATTAAGGAGTATAAGGCACTGTTTGTTGGAATTAAGGAATATAAAACACTATTTGATGGGATTAAGGAATATAAAACACTATTTGATTGGATCAAGGAATATAAAACACTATTTGATTGGATCAAGGAATATAAAACACTATTTGATTGGATCAAGGAATATAAAACACTATTTGATGGGATTAAGGAATATAAAACACTATTTGATTGGATCAAGGAATATAAAACACTATTTGATGGGATCAAGGAATATAAAACACTATTTGATGGGATTAAGGCAAAAGAGGGTTGTAATCTGAAGAGACATTCAGGAGGTACATAGTGCGTTTCTCTGTTATATCTTATATGAGAAAAACATTTTGATATTTACAAAATTCACTTTTAGACAAAAACGATATTAACTATGTTACAGTCTGTGAATCAGTTCACGTATAGGCCCCTACGTTTATCTCTTTCTTTAAGGAAATGCACAGCACAGTTTGCTCATGGATACCTTATGTCCCTCATATACGTCTCATCCAAATTTATCCCATATATACCTCATATCCAAATTTATCCCATATATACCTCATATCCAAATTTATCCTCATATACCTCGTATCCAAATTTACCACTCTCATACCTCATATCCAAATTTACCCCTCTTATACCTCATATCCAAATTTACCCTCATATACCTCATATCCGAATTTACCCCTCATATACCTCATATCCGAATTAACTTCTTGCACAAGAGTGTATTCCTAATGCTGGACCTATTCGGTTTATTTTAATTATTATTTTTCAAGCAGTTAGCAGAACAAGCACTCCAGCAGACTGGATGTCTGTCTATGCAAATCAAATTTTAAAATTGAAAACAGCTGGCAGAACAAGCATTAAAGCAGATCGGATGCCAGTCTATACAAACACAATTCATGACAGGTAGGCCGCGTATTCGCGAAACAACTTAACTCACTCCGCCTCAAAATTATCTATGTGGACCAGATCATCTTTAAAAACGACCACGTGACTTAAAGCAATATCAACGAGTATATTCGAATTCAAAGTTTTCTCAATCTAGAGTCAAGGCCACATAAAACAATGAAGCAGCTGCAAATGAGGTCCAAGTGTTGTCCAATGATCACAGTGGCATATATCCCCGCGTTTTATCTTTGCAGTCAAATTACTCCATGGCATTCAGGGACCTGCGTCATCATATCAAGGAATATTATACGTAAAACATTTGCCGGTTGTACATAAGATTCACGTTAAGCTGGCTTACATTTTTCATACCATTCAACTCCGATATAATACAGCCTTTAGCTATTTGGAAGTAAATATATGAAAATGTATTGACATTTTGTACCTACATCCAATATATGCAGCACGTTTGAATCCATCAAGAGACACATGAAGAAGGACATCATTATGTCATTTTAAATTATGTTAAAACATAAATAGTCTTGCCAGCCAGCTTTTGCTCTGCATAATGCTGACTGGTAATACAATATAAATAACAATTTGCTTGAAAAGGTTGGAAAAGTTCACTAGAAGAAAATATAGAAAGTACATATACTAATTTATGCAAATCCTTCTCCAAAGTTACTTTTGCTAGCTTTTATAATAATAGTCTCTCGTATACTTGTTACTGACTTATAAAATGTCGGTGTGGCCCAGTCTTGTACTAAAAAAGATATATATATATATATATATATATATATATATATATATATATATATATATATATATATATATATATATATATATATATATATATATAACAAAATGTCAGTGTGACCCATCCTTGTACTAAAATGATATGTCAATAACAAAATGTCGGTGTGACCCAGTCTTGCATTAAAAAAGATATATTAATAACAAAATGGCGTCATTATTACTGCAATCCATAGAATTAAAATAAAAACGACACAACGACATTTCTGATTTTGTCAAGTTCAGTTGCTTATATCATGTTTGTCTCCATCCATTGACACATGACAATCGGGGGAAATAAATTATATTAATGTCTAAGATGGTACAATGTGTAAGTAATGGCACAATGTGTAAGTAATGGCACAATGTGTAAGTAATGGCACAATGTGTAACTAATGTCAGGTCCATTACTTAAAATTTCATAAAGAACATGTAAAACATATGGTAGACCAGGGTTTTCGCAGGGAATACCAATTTCCTGAACACAGATCCAAGTAAACTTGTTTACCTACAAATAATAATAATCGTAATATATAATACACAGTCATAGAGAAAACTGGGCATGTACTATGTTGCTTACAAGAGAAGAAAACAAAAACACATTAGTCAGTTAGGCCCAAACTCCAAACCCTCAATTATTGATAAAAGTGAAGTACACAGTACAAATTAAATATTTTTAAAACTAGATTGATGCGAAAACAAATTTCCAGTTTCGTATTAAATAAAGATCAGTTACAATTTCGTGTTAGCAGAGCGGACTCGACTACAATGTACTATTCTCAGAGAGAAATAATGAAGCACAATTGCCATTCAATTAGATGATTTTAAGAAGATAAAATATTTAAAATAATAGATAATCGTCAGAATGATCCTCAGAAAAATGTATACATACTATATTATTATATTCAACGTTTAGTAATTGTAGTTGTAGTTGTAGTTGCTCTTGTTGTTCTTGTTGTTGTTGCTATGATTCTTGTTGTGAAGAATGTTGTGGCAGCAACAGTATTTATTTATCATTGCTGGTGTTATTAGTAATATTATCAGCAACAGTATTTATTTATCATTGCTGGTGTTATTAGTAATATTATCAGCAACAATATTTATTTATCATTCTGGTGTTATTAGAAATATTGTCAGCAAATGTAACAAAGGCATAGAAGAGGAAACAAAATGATGAGGCGGAATAGGAGAAACACTATAACATACATAGAGTTTAACGGCACGTCAGCACAGTAATAGCTATATATTGCAAATTAAAGTTCTAAGAATCAAATATATACAATTGCTAAAATCGTTAACAGTGTTGCTTGAATTAGTAGTAATATGTGTAGTGAAAATCAACTCCCACCCCATATGGTTGTAGACTGCTCAAATAAATCATTGCCACAAATCTACAGTCACAGTATTGCCGAATGATCTACGAGGTCACTTCTCCTTCAGTCTGTTCCTCCTACCTTGCATATTGTCGTATTACTTCGAATTTTGACCTTGTCCGGTTACAATTTGAAATTTACGTTATGAGATACGTGTTCTGCCGAGCTTAAAAATGAGGCAAGTCCCGTCATGTCCTTTACGTTCGTCATTATATAATGGTTCGATCTATTATTTCAGATAGGATAAGCATCGGACTTGTTCTCAGCAGATCTATAAATGTACCTAATAAGACAGGATTACACTGGAATCATACTGTTTCTATCAGTCTCCTCATTAAAGGGGGTAATTACTCTGTAAAAATAATGTTTATTTGGCTTCTCATTTTGCCGTTCATGTTTTGCAGAGATGAATTGTTTTAGTTGTTGCTACTTGCCTGTGGTATTAGTAGATATGATAAATTAATATAAAGGCTACTATTTTTGCAAACCTGTGTGGCCTCTGATTTATTCATTTATATGTCATTTTAATTCTTATATTATCTGGTTACACTGAGCTGAATCCAAACCCAGTTTTGCAGTCTGCAATACTTCGCTTACGTCGTTAACGTATGGTCTCTTATCCATTGTATATTTAAATATTAGATTTCTCCACCATAAATTAGATTTCATCGCTACATATTTTGAAGCTTTTGACATTACTGATGATAATTAAGTCAGACCAGTATCATAAACCAATAAGGTATGATCCAATAAATCATAGGAGAGGTGTAATGGTCTATATTTTAGAAAATTTAAAGTTAATCCGTATACCGATATGCTGACACGTGACCTTGAAGAGATAGGAATACCAATATGTGTACAAGGTACGAAATATATCTTGCTTGTAATCAGCTTACCTCTATCTGTATCATCACGCTTCTCGTTGAATAACGTCACCGAGAGTGGCTTCACTATGTGCAATAAAACAGTTACTGTATTTGAAAATCTCAGAAAGGTAATGTTTCTTAATGACATGCAAAATATATCGACATAGCCAACAAGAATAGCAAGTTACTCTGCAACTTTATCATATCCCATTAGTATATCTATAGTCATGGATGTTCTCTTTAGTACGGATATCTTTGTTGGTGCAAATGTAAGTGACCACAAGGCCTACCATTGTATTACACGGCTGCATTATAAATCCTCAACCTGTGATTAAAGGGAAGTACGTCTACAATAAAGCTGATTTTGAAATATTGTATCACCTGTTAGTAGGTATAAAATGAAAAACTAATTTAGGGACTTGTGAGAAGTATGATGGCTACCGTAGCCAACTTTTGCCTCGTTGTACGTGAAATTTTGTGAAGATTGTATACCATTTCGCAGATTAGCCATTCACCTGATGGACCAATGTTATGATAACAAAATACGCAGAAGAGTCAGAACGCCTTTGAAAGCTACTAATAGCAATCATCCGAGTAATTGGAAAAATACAAAAGCGTACGCAATGAACTCAATAAGAAAAATGGCAAAAGGTACAACAAATATATTAGTAAGTTGGAGAATAATGACTCCCAGTGCAGACTTGAAAGAATAATGAAACTTTACTTCATTTTCTCAAATAAAAGTTATCAACCATAATGCCGCCACTCAGGACCACTGATGCATATGGTTATTTGTATGTAGCATTTTGCAATGTCGAAAAGCAGAATGTCTTAATCCTTTTTCACTGCTGTGAAGGTTGCTGACACCGATGTCAATCCTAGGATATACACTTGAAAACCAATAAGAAACTTACTAATATAGTAATAACAGAACAAGACCTTTTGATGTATTAATATCTTGCTCACCCACAAAGCACTTGGTGTGGAAAGATAAGGCAACATATACTCAAACTGACCGTCTGATTGTTAAGATATCTGGACAATTTGCGTACTGGACTACTGCTATGTTTTTATGTGTTGGTGGTTTTTGGTTTTTTAACGTAGATATAACAATTTTAGTCATATCGCTACTATGTTTGCAGTGTGGCAGTTTACAGTAATGTCTAGCTCTGGGGCATGATATGTTGCATCATGTCACACCCACATTATCCAGGCGGACCATTCTTAACACTAACCTCTGAGGGACAAGCAAGGCAGCTGCTATTACCATTTTCTTAAGTATATAGTATGACTCAGTCGAGGATAGAACCCACGACCTCCCGCATCCATCTTCAAATTAGCCTATCACCACTAGTTTGTCAAATGTGTTTGTTTTGTTTGTATTTTGTTTTGTTTTGCTTCAGTGTTTGGTTGATTCTGTTTAGTTTTGTTTCTTTGGGGCTTTGGGTTTTTTCCAGTATGGTGTAATAATGTTTATTGTTGGCTTAAATGGCGTATATTTGAGAACATTAGGATTCGGGACGTTGCATTTCATTTAAACAATGTCGACATGAACATAAATGTCAAAATTAATTCTAGGTCTTTACATTCCAAGATAAATATCATTAGAGATACATTCCAAGATAAATATCATTAGAGATATATTCCAAGATAAATATCATTAGAGATACATTCCAAGATAAATATCATTAGAGATATATTCCAAGATAAATATCATTAGAGATACATTCCAAGATAAATATCATTAGAGATACATCCCAAAATACATATCATTAGAGTAGCATCTCTTCATCAGAATAATTTCAAAATCTGAACATTTAATCTAACGTAAATTATCCCCGATAATCTTTCTTTTTTTTATTCCTGATTTTCATGTTATTGTTTCATTTCAGTTCAACAGGGTGGCTATCGTCCCCACCTGATGTTCTACTGTTATCTTTAACTACCAATGTTTTTTGTGATATTGTCTTGAAATGTCTATCAGCAGACAGATATCACGTCGTCTCTTGTTACCCTCGTGTACCCAGGATTTACTGACACGGTAACAGCCCATTCTTCTGTACCTTAACAAAATTACTTTTCTTATTTAGGGTTCGTGTGGCCTGGGATGGCAATTCTGTAGATCATTAAGATAATTCAATGTTTCACACCTAATTTATTTTTTTACATCCTGGTGGTAGGCACCTAATAACTGTAAGCAGTTAAGAGCCATAGCATTTAAGATTTTAAGGTCTAAGTAGTAACTATTGAGACTGTCTGGACTAAAATATTATTCTGGGACTGTTGTGAATTTATTAAAAGGAGTTCTGGACAATGTAATCGTGATGCATCATGACTGTTGGCAAATCAGCACATTTGAGGACCTGGAATTCATTCGAAACACCTGTTTCTCTTGAAGTTATGTACGACATTTTGGATTTAATTCATATTACTGTATGTTCCTCTTAAATGATCATTGTATGAATAAGAGAACCTAGTAATTACCATATATAGAACTCTTATAAATACCCTTTTGATATCCACAATGGATTGACGCTGACGAAAGGCACAGTGTGTATGTGCGTCTGTGTTTGTGTCTGTGTGTGTAAGTGTGCGTGTGTGTGCAAACTGATTAAAAGACTGACATTGAGAGACAAAATTAAAATATAAAACTGAGTCTCTTAACATCGTTAACTTGATTTAGATTGTATTTTTCAGTAGCTGAAGTGTGTAACATCAAATGATCATCGGGATGTAGTGCTCTTTAATTAATCGATATGCTTTAGCTTTGTGACGTAATCTAAATAGATCTCGTTGTAGGGGGTAGATAAACTAATCTCTTCAAATGCAATACACGGTACCTTTTACCGCCCGCCAAGAGCAATACTATTTGTGCATTTATCAACCTAAACATGATTTCGCCCCCATATACAACTACCGCGGCATTTACAAAACAGTTGGATACGTGGCGCTTATTGAAGTTTATTTAGCTGCAGCCTGTCTTAACAGAAATGAGATGCAATCCAGTTTAAATCTTTTCTTCTAGTTGTTTGAAATAAATACGTCAAGCTGAGTAAAATAAATACAGAAATAAACAGAAATTAAACAGCGTTTGTTTTTGGATGCTTAATCCCGTTTTGGAGAGACGTGAGTTTATTGCAGAACTTACTTCATGAGCAGTTAGTTCAATTAGTACTTTGGTGAAACTGAAGCAGCGCAATGTGCTTCCAGCAATTTAGTTAACAGAGATGTGAGCAGTTGGTTCAGTTGGCGTCCATTCATGTCACCCTTACATTTCGTGCTTTACGTATCTATGTCGCAGATATCCATGAACATAAAACGTAGTTTTTGACAGTTTTCGTCGCACAGCTTTATTTACAAAACAAAGAATATGTTTCAAACGTGATAATAAGGTAATTACCTTTGATGTTAGTGGAATTAATTGTTGGTTCAACTTGTTAGCTCATTAAATTTTGTTGCAGTTCGCAGTTATACCCCTCCCTTTAGAAGTATGTATTTTCCATTAATACAATATTTGTATGTTGATAAACGTATTTACAGTATTAGGTAAAATATCAACATCACCTATTTGGCAAAGATAGTCATGAATTTGTTAAGTGAAAAACTGAGTTTCGATTTCAGGTGCTGTGCAATATTTATGATTTTTTTGCGAACCACTTAACTGTCATTTTCAACTGATCCACACGTTATATTTACCGATAACTGTCCTATTCATATGAATATTGTACAAAAACACTTCACGTGAATCTACCAATCTGTATTAATGGCCATCTTCAGAACATCGAGTCTCTTAGATAACAACGTATTAAGACATCAATATTAACTAAACGTGGAAATTACAAGATGAAAGTTTCAAGTGGTGTCATTGTAGGGTTAAGCATCTCGTCAGTCAGTCCAGCTTTTAATATCCTGTTCTGTGTGGCTCGACAGTGACGTTCCTTTGCTTAGTCAATCGTTTAAAAATATTTACAAGGTTTGTATCAATAATATAAACGAGTGTGAAGTTACTTAAAATTAACAATTACTGAATTGATTGTAATCACGTTATCTTTATACCTGTTACGTGTCATTTGTAATCACGTTATCTTTATACCTGTTACGTGTCATATGCTTGTACTGAATTCTCCATTATGGTCTTCATAGCTGAGTAATTGATTGAAACGGCAATAAATGACTGCCCACTACCAATCTGCATAAACTTCATTTCTCACCGCAATATAATAATTTAAAATTCAAAAAAAAAAAATCACCACTGTACAATTATATAATCAGATTTATTATATCCATTTAGGACTTCCTTTAAAAAATAAATTTCAAATACAGGCTGATATTATACATTATTTGCATTTCTCTACATCCCTCCATTAATATATATTACGATAATATAGTGTGAAAACTGCCATCTTTGATTTCATTGAATTTTCTTGAACAACTCAGATGAGCTTGAAAATCAATTAATAAAACAGGCATTACAACCTCAAACAGGCATTACAACCTCAAACAGGCATTACAACCTCAAACAGACATTACAACCTCAAACAGGCATTACAACCTCAAACAGGCATTACAACCTCAAACAGGCATTACAACCTCAAACAGGCATGACACGGTCTTGAATCCGGACCACCATGATGAACGTGGGATGACGTTTTCTTTCTGGCTCAGATTTTACCAAAATATCATAATCCCTAAATTAAATAGAGGTTTGGTTTTACTTTCAATGATGTGATTGAATGAAATTTTAGTCTGACTTCCAGTCATATGACTTAGTGAAATTTAAGTCTGACTTCCAGTGATGTGAATCATTGAAACTTAGGTCTTGATTCCAATGATGTGATTGACTGAAATTCAAGCCTGTCATTCAATGATATGACTGGCTACAATTTAAGACTGGTGTCCAATAATACGAGTGGGTAAACATTAAGTCTGGTTTGCAATGATATGACTGGCTAAAATGTAAGTCTGGCGTACAATGTGTGCGTGTGTGTGATTTGGATTTTTAACGTAGCCTGAACAATTTTTCAGTCATGTCGCTACGATGTCTGCATTGTGGCAACTTATAGTGATGCCTAGCACTAGGGCATCATACCGCAGACATGTAGCATGATGTCCCACCCAGTCACATTATACTGACACCAGGCCGACCAGTCCTAACACTCACCTCTTAATGCTGAGCGCCAAGCGAGGCAGCTATTAGTACCACTTTTGTAAGTCCTTGGTATGACTCGGCCGGGGATCGAACCCACGACATCCCGCATTCGAGGTCTGACGTCCAATGATACGAGTGGCTGAACTTTAAGTCTGGTTTCCAATGATGTGACTGGCTAAACTTTAAGCCAGTGTTCCCATGATTCGATTCTATTACCAGTAATTGTGCGAATATTATTCAGGGCTGAATATCCAGTTATATAATGCACGAACCTCAATGAAATGACAATTTAAAAAGTAAAACGGTACTAATTAGTTGAATTTCAATTAAACGCGTTTGCATTAGATAATTTCCAGAGATTATTTTTTAGAAAGCTTGAGTTATATTTAAGTAATGAGGAGAATCACCACCGTATGTATTAACGCGACTTTCATTGAATTCTAGGGAACTTTCGGAACTCAGTGTCCAATGTAATAATCCAATTATGTATTTCCTCTCTTAAATTCTTGTAATAAGTATCGTGTTTTGCAGCAGTCCAGTGGGATTTCATGTAAATATATTGTTACAACTGATTCATGCCATTATATGACTATATAAGATAGGAATTGTAAACTTTGTCCGGGAAAGGCAAAATATTATTAAGGTGCCAAGAAGTGTACAATATCCTATTGAGAAAAAAGAAATGGTGTTGAGAAAAGAAAGTCCTGCAAACGATCAGAGTATTAACCACACAGTATCACAATGGCAAATTAAGCATATCATTAACTCTAAGAGATGACGAACGATCAGACTATTCTAGCTGTGACTTGGCCCTTTCATTTGTAAGCTTTAAGCCGCTCTTCCAATCTGCAAGGCAAATCGGAATGAAATCTCTCATCAAAAATCAGCTGCAAGGGACTAATGCGAATTTTGGCCTTCGTTAGTAGTTAATCATTATGAATGCCAGAACTGTATATTGTCTTCTTAAATTCAATTGAACAATTAAAAGATAAAATGTGCTAGACCAAATATAGTTTTTGTGCATGACGTGAAAATCAAAACTTTAATTTACTGAGCAAGCGTAAAATGTCTTTTCTATGATTTTTTGTAGGTAAATAAACGTATATATTAATTTTAGGATCTGATCCTCCAAAGACTAGTGAGATAATTGTATTAATGTCACTTTAGGAGTGAAGGATTGATTGCTTCGGGATGCAACCAAACAAAATTAATAAACTAAATACGGAGCCTGCAACCGCATTATTTGATTAGCTACAAGATTAGGACGTAGTAAGCTTGGTAGTTTAAGACACAAACAAACTACGTAGTAATATTTATCTCTACTAATCCAAAATATGTTGTACATAGTGAAGAATAAGAAACAATCGTTCATCTACTTGCTCTCTCCAATAACTGATTTGAAGGTTTGCTAAATTATGTGATACACTTGTGCTTTGAAAAATTATTGTAATATTAGTATGTCCGTAAAGCCTAGTCCTCTGTCTATAAACGGGGAATTTGCAGATTGTTAGCAACGTTTGTCAATATACATGCAATTTGTAGAGTGTGAATAAGTGAGCTCTTTGGCCTAGACGTAAGTCATTCGATTTCACAGAGAATGTTATGTGGATAATTGTTCTTGCCAAAGGTGAGAATTTCTTTTATATAACAGAATACCAATTCATTGTCTGTAGAAGGTCACTACATGCTAATACATGCAGATCAAATACAGGCCGCGATGAAACGTTTAATAATAATCAAATAAGTACAAGCTATAAGATTATTAAAATCGTTAAAATTTCAAGAGCGAATACAGAATCCACGTTAACGCATGACGCAATCGTTGATGAGCTGCTCGCATTTGGGACGTAAACAAAACAAACCACGCCACACGATAGCAGCAGAATTAGGAAATAAGAAAGAAAAAAGAATTTACAATTAAATTCTGTAGACAAGAATCGGGTGTAAAAAAAGATAACGGTTTATCGGAGAATCAAGTTTGTAGACAGTTTTAGATTTCACAAATATATACTTGACGAAACATTCACAGACAGAATGAAACACTTTACAAAATATGCAATATAAATATTTGCGAATTTACTGGTATGAAAACATGGATAGATGTGGGAGGATATTGAACAGCTATACCACCAGTGGAAAAGGTAAACTCATAACTTAAGAACGTAAACATATCAAGTGACGATTACCGATAACTTAATGATGTGAACTTCTAACCAGCAAGCGTATGGAAAGGAATAGGATTATTATGTCAAGAAAGATACATTGACGAAATTTTTAAGGAATTTTTTAATTTTTCTATCAAAAGTTTAAGCTAGACCCTACTCCGTATTTCTGTACTCATGGATTAGCACAGGATATTAAAGATATTTAAATAAATTATGGATCCAATAAGTTGAACTCAGCAACATGCTGTGGAGAATAGTCCAATCCATAAGTGTCAAATAATTCCTGGGAAATACATTTTTGTTTCAAAATCCTCAACGTCCCATCAACCCTTTTTTAGGGATGTGTATATTACTAGTCGTTGTCTGTACAAACATGATAACTACATCATTTCAATTATCAACCTGTTATTCGTGCAGAAATGATATTTACATCACTTCATTTGTTTGAACAATATTTTGTTTTCTGTTCTAATCAATATCTTTTGTTGGTTATCAGATTTTTGTTCACTTTTTCAGCATCACATTTCTTAATGGTTGTCAATTTTTTGTCAAGTTGTTATCTCTACCTCTTAATTCATTTCTGTGTTATGTTTCTAAGAAGTGCATATTTGAGAATCCACTCCCTTTTTTTACAAGATGTACATTATCTGAATCAGTCACTTTAAAGGCGAAATGCCACGGTTACCTGTAAAGATTTATGTATGCCAAATCATCTGAATAATACTGAATTTTGAAAGATGTTGGTCCTAAACATCGTTGGGTTGCAGTAAAACCAGATAACATCGACGTTTCATCATATTATGAGCCATATAATTTCTCCCTTGAACTAATAATCTACAATAAAGTTTTAAGACACGATGAAATGAGCTAAACAGTATTGACGACAACAAATGGATGTACTTTATTTTCTTCTCTTTGATATTTTACATATCAGGCATTTGTTAATCTGTTAATTTCTTCATTTTCTATTACACCCTTTCAAATTACGTCACGTTATAAAATCTCGTTAACTTCTAAAACGCACAAGTTTTCAGTCTCTGTGATATTTTCAATTTTGTATTTTTCCTCCACAATCTCCTATGAAGATATATCTTTGACACCTTGTCTTCGATAGAAAGATGTAGTTTCGGAACGTCGTTTTTTTATATTCCAAAATACGTTCATCTGGGTTCCAATTGTTTCTGAAGATGTTTTATTACGTCTATCAAATATTGAATTTTGGTATTTCACATTCCTCTCAGTAGAGCAGGTGTAAATGTGGTTTTGCGCATGTACATAGAGACCTTGCGTCCAATCCAGTTTCCAAAACTAGTCACACAGACAGCCGGCTTTAGGTATCTATCAATCATTTTTTGAAATTATTTGTATTGAAGCTGTCGGCGGGGCTGCTGACGAGTTTCATTTGCAGTTCTGTCCGGCCAAGATTTAATGAAATCATCTGAACAATATTTATTGAGCCCTGTCTCGTACGTCTTGCTGAGCTGACAATGGGAGCTGAAGAAATAATCTCGAATTCTCAGGATAAGATCCAACATTTGTGTAACCAAAGATGATGAATGGCATTGTGGCCAAAATGGTTTAAAGTTTCACTCTCTTTTTATTGTTAGGTACTACTGCAATATCCGATGATGTAAATTATAATAAATACATCTTCACTCGACGCACATTCTTAGCCTAGAGGACATTAAATAGAATGGATAAATGACTTTCTGAGCAGCGCGTGTGTGTGTGTGTGTGTGTGTGTGTGTGTGTGTGTATCAGATCCTGGTAATGTTGGAGGATTAGTAGCCCTCACATCTTGAATTATATGTTGATTATGTTAGGATCTCAGCAAAAATTAAACACTTTGCACCTGACTTCAATTGATACCAACTATTTGTTAAAGAAGAAACATATCTATACAATAATACATGTATCGTCGGATAACTTGTTCCGTTTATTCTTTGGCAAGGATATACAAATGATCAGACCTCTCCGGCGGCCTAAGTGGTTATGAGCGTCCGCCTCTTATGCGGCAGGCCGCGGGTTCTAACCCTGGCCGAGTCATACCAAAGTCGTAAAAATGGTACTTGCAGTTGCCTCCTTTGGAGCTCATCATTAAGAGGTTTGTGTTTGGACTGGTTGGCCTGGTGTCAGGACAATGTGACTGGCTGGGACATGATGCTACATGTCTGGGACATGATGCTACATGTCTGCGACATGATGCCCAGTGCTAGATATCACTATAAAGCTACGTTAAAAATACAATCTACACCCACAAGATCAAATAGGATGGTCGGTGTATTCATTGGCGTGAATATGTAAGATATCAAATAGGTTGTTCATTGTCTTTTTTAGAGTGGATGTAGGTTTTTCGGCGTCTTCTTTGATGTATAAAAGATCAAAAATTACCTGCAACGGTTAAATAAAATTAACAGAGTAATAGATACATTTACTAATGGAATGCACAGTTAACGATTGAATTAAAATCATTCGGTGCACAAGATATTAAAGCCTTGTTGAACTGATAAATCATTAATACATATACATGTATAATATTTAGGCATTACATTTGTTAAAACATATTCGGTATATTTTTCCTATAGTACGTGCAGTTTCATATTTTTTATATTACAACATGTTAAAATATCACTTTATATAGTTTTGATTGTTCCAAATAGCCAAATAAATTATGTACATTATTCTCTTATACTGATTGCCTGAGGCCGTAGAAAACGTTTCAATGAACATATTTTCGGCCATTTTTAATTATAATACCGGAAGGGAATTCGGGAAAGATGAACATGTCTGTCAGAAATTTTGCAATGTACCCCTCGTTTCATCATGTATAGAATATCATGGCAATGTACCCCTCGTTTCATCGTGTATAGAATATCATGACAATGTACCCCTCGTTTCATCGTGTATAGAATATCATGGCAATGTACCCCTCGTTTCATCGTGTATAGAATATCATGGCAATGTACCCCTTGTTTCATCATGTATAGAATATCATGGCAATGTACCCCTTGTTTCATCATGTATAGAATATCATGACAATGTACCCCTCGTTTCATCGTGTATAGAATATCATATCAATGTACCCCTCGTTTCATCGTGTATAGAATATCATATCAATGTACCCCTCGTTTCATCGTGTATAGAACATCATGGCAATGTACCTCTTGTTTCATCGTGTATAGAATATCATGGCAATGTACCCCTCGTTTCATCGTGTATAGAATATCATGGCAATGTACCCCTCGTCTCATCATGTATAGAATATCATGGCAATGTACCCCTCGTTTCATCGTGTATAGAATATCATGGCAATGTACCCCTTGTTTCATCATGTATAGAATATCATGGCAATGTACCCCTCATCTCATCGTGTATAGAATATCATGGCAATGTACCCCACAGGCTATGAAATATGGCCTAAAACCCCAAGACAAGAGCAACAAGTAAAACTGAACGTATGGTTCAGCTGATAGCATTGGTGGGGGTGATGTGATTTGTGTACATGTATCATTCAGTGGTTTAAATATTAACCTATGAATGTAAATATATCACTACTCACAAAAAAAGTTAGACATAAACCGGTCTCCTCCCAACTGACAGAAATTCATCCAACCACATCACGTATACGAGGTAAATATGTGATGCAATTCCGACCGAACATGTTCAACTCTTTTGTGGCTTAACATGAGATTTGTCATCTATAGTCTACTGTTCCAAATCAAATGATAGAAATATCTGCTCACAAATACATTACAGTAAATATGGGAATGTCTGCATCCAGTACACCTTCTTTCACATGAATAACGCAACAATGTAATGTTTAGCTGCGAAAGTGATACTTTCCTGTGTTAAAAATGATTTTGTCTGTGCAAAATGTTATGTTTGTACCTGAAGTTATGTCTTCAATTCTGATACCGCCATGGACAAGATTCAGTAAACAACCATCTAATGTGGGTAAGATGACACTTCTATGCTAACAACCATCTGATGTGGGTAAGCTGACACTTCTGTGCTAACAACCATCTAATGTGGGTAAGCTGACACTTCTGTGCTAACAACCATCTGATGTGGGTAAGATGACACTTCTGTGCTAACAACCATCTGATGTGGGTAAGCTGACACTTCTGTGCTAACAACCATCTGATGTGGGCAAGACGACACTTCTGTGCTAACAACCATCTAATGTGGGTAAGACGACACTTCTATGCTAACAACCATCTGATGTGGGTAAGATGACACTTCTGTTCTAATAACGATCTAATGTGGGTAAGCTGACACTTCTGTGCTAACAACCATCTAATGTGGGTAAGATGACACTTCTGTGCTAACAACCATCTAATGTGGGTAAGATGACACTTCTGTGCTAACAACCATCTAATGTGGGTAAGATGACACTTCTGTGCTAACAACCATCTAATGTGGGTAAGATGACACTTCTGTGCTAACAACAATCTAATGTGGGTAAGATGACACTTCAGTGCTAACAACCATCTTATGTGGGTAAGCTGACACTTCTGTGCTAACAACCATCTAATGTGGGTAAGATGACACTTCTGTGCTAATAACAATCTAATGTGGGTAAGATGACACTTCTGTGCTAACAACCATCTGATGTGGGTAAGATGACACTTCTGTGCTAACAACCATCTAATGTGGGTAAGATGACACTTCTGTGCTAATAACCATCTAATGTGGGTAAGATGACACTTCTGTGCTAACAACAATCTAATGTGGGTAAGATGACACTTCAGTGCTAACAACCATCTAATGTGGGTAAGCTGACACTTCTGTGCTAACAACCATCTAATGTGGGTAAGATGACACTTCTGTGCTAATAACAATCTAATGTGGGTAAGATGACACTTCTGTGCTAACAACCATCTGATGTGGGTAAGATGACACTTCTGTGCTAACATCCATCTAATGTGGGTAAGATGACACTTCGGTGCTAACAACCATCTGATGTGGGTAAGATGACACTTCTGTGCTAACAACCATCTGATGTGGGTAAGATGACACTTCTGTACTAACAACCATCTAATGTGGGTAAGATGACACTTCTGTGCTAACAACCATCTGATGTGGGTAAGATGACACTTTTGTGCTAATAACGATCTAATGTGGGTAAGCTGACACTTCCGTTCTAACAACGATCTAATGTGGGTAAGCTGACACTTCTGTGCTAACATTCATCTAATGTGGGTAAGATGACACTTCTGTGCTAACAACCATCTAATGTGGGTAAGATGACACTTCTGTGCTAACAACCATCTAATGTGGGCAAGATGACACTTCTGTACTAACAACCATCTAATGTGGGTAAGATGACACTTCTGTGCTAACAACCATCTAATGTGGGTAAGATGACACTTCTGTGCTAACAACAATCTAATGTGGGTAAGATGACACTTCAGTGCTAACAACCATCTAATGTGGGTAAGCTGACACTTCTGTGCTAGCAACCATCTAATGTGGGTAAGATGACACTTCTGTGCTAATAACAATCTAATGTGGGTAAGATGACACTTCTGTGCTAACAACCACCTAATGTGGGTAAGATGACACTTCTATGCTAACAAACATCTAATGTGGGTAAGATGACACTTCTGTGCTAACAACCATCTAATGTGGGTAAGATGACACTTCTGTGCTAACATCCATCTGATGTGGGTAAGACGACACTTCTGTGCTAACAACCATCTGATGTGGGTAAGATGACACTTCTGTGCTAATAACCATATAATGTGGGTAAGATGACACTTTGTGCTAAGAATCTTTTGATAGGATGTATTTTGACATATCTAAACAGTTATAAAATCTTGACAGAATGTTTTTGGCACAAAAACACTCAGCTACTGAATGAACGCATGAAACATTGTGGCTCTATATCACAACATACATTATATATCAAAGGGTAGCATCAAGTACGTGTCATAGGGCAGCATCAAGTACATGCCATAGGGCATCATTAAATACATGTCATTGGGCATCGTCAAGTATATGTCATAGGGCATCATCAAGGACATGTCCTAGGGCAGCATTAAATACATGTCATAGGGAAGCATTAAACACATGTCATAGGTCAGCATTAAATACATGTTATAGGGCAGCATTAAATACGTGTCAGAGGGCAACATCGAATACATGATAGGGCAGCATCAAGTACTTGTAATAGAACAGCATTAAATATATGTCATAGGGCAACATCGAATACATGATAGGGCAGCATCAAGTACATGCCATAGGGCTGCATTAAATACATGTCATTGGGCAGCATTAAATACTTGACATAAGGCAGTATCAAGTACACGTCGTAGGGCAGCATCAAATACATGTCATAGGGTAACATCGAATGTATGATAGGGCAGAATCAAGTACATTTCACGGGGCTGCATTAAATACATGTCATAGGGCAGCATTAAATACTTGTCATAGGGCAGTATCAAATACATGGCATAGGGCAGCATACATGTCTTAACGCAACATTAAATAAATGTCATGTGGCAGCATACATGTCTTAAGGCAGCATTAAATACATGTCATAGGGCATCATCAATTACATGTCATAAGGCTGCATCAAGTACATGTTATAAGGCAGCATCAAGTACATGTCATAAGGCAGCATCAAGTATATGTTATCGGGCAGCGTCAAGTACATGTTATAAGGCAACATCAAGTACATATCAAATGGTAGCATTAAATACATGTCGAAGGGCAGCATGCATGTCATAGGGCAGCATCAAATAAAGTAACTATGTTATAAAAACTTCGGCAGACGAAACATCAATAAATTCTGCATTGCCATTTTCTGTAGCCAAAAGACCAACAATTGATATTAACAAGTAACAGATAGGTAATTGAAGACGCAGGAAGTAAGTACTCTTGTCATCAGTTTTTGTTGACACTAGATCATGTTAGGATCATAAGTTACCCGAATTTGTAAATATGGAATATGATAAAGTTGAAACAGAAGGACAGGCAGTCAAACAATGATACGCATAAATAGACAGATAGCCTAACTAGCAAAGTAGCAGACAACGGAAAGGACAGAAAACGTAAAAGAGAGATACGTAAAGGCGGCAGCCTTTGATTTATGGTAATTAATTACAAATATAACCATAACGATCTGTTTAAATAGTGATACACCGTCAATATTTACAAGGCAGTTGTTTTTATAATGTGTCCGTTCCTAGTAGAAGAATGTGTGTACGCTATAGCAAAGTTTGTTAAGACGTTAAATCCCATTTACGGTCGTCTATACGTATCATGAGCAATGTTTATGACTAAAGTATCAGCTGCCTTATTGAAAGTTGAGGAAATAAAAATAATCGATCATGAGTTGACAGCTGTCAAAATTAAAATACTTTAGCGTAAACCAAGATAGTGGAGGCCATGTTGTGAATCATTAGAATTCTACTCAGTTGGGAACCGCTTTTACATGACACAACAGAGGTCGACGGTGTCTGTTTCAGACACCACACACGTAGATCGAAAGGTAACCAGACAGTGGAGCCGTGTGATCTCTTTATTAAAGTGCTGAAAGTATTATCATGCAGCAACGCATCAGAAATCGATTTTTTCCAGGTTAAAAGGTTTTCTAATGTGTAATTATCAATAAGTTGATAAAACTTCATCGCAGTAAGGATACATGCAAATTTTGTCCAGATAAAATGTATCAATTAAAGTCTTTCTGAACCATTGCACACGAAAGGAAATGACTAACCTAATAATTTAATTACAGTTAAAAACAAAAGAGTAACGATCTATGACGATCCAAATGAAATACAAGTGAAATAAAGATCCGCTATTTAAACGAAATGTCCCGAATTTGTATGTCTTACAGGGTCAACTTCAGATTAGCCGTTGTGGTTTATATCGAGAATTTTATTTTATGTCCAAAGATTTTATGTATGCTTTATATACATACATACTTACACGCGTACATACATACATACATACATACATACATACATACATACATACATACATACATACATACATACATACATGCATACATACATACATATACACACACACAGACACACACATCCTTCCATCCATCCATCCATCCATATATATGTGTGTGTGTGTGTGTGTGTGTGTGTGTGTGTGTGTGTGTGTGTGTGTGTGTGTGAGGGGGTGTTTCATTTGCATTGTTTGTTAGTTTGTTGTTGTGTTTCTTTCATTACATGCTATTGTAATGTAACATTGTATGTTGGACTTTACCTTGTCCAAAATTGAGTTCATTTCCGCTTGACCTGAATTGACTTTTTTCCTGTAAACAGGTAATACATCGCTAAATTATTCCCTATGTGTATGGGATTTCAAATCAGAGTTATTATTAATAGAAGTAAATATGGTTATTTGTGTCTAGGTCGAGGTTTTGGATTTTCCTTAGTGTATTTGACATAGTTCAGGCTCTGATCTCTAATAATAACTAATATTATTATTTTGTAAACAAAAGGATCGTTCTAAAAGGTTATTTTCCATTAGATAATATTTTTTTAAAGAAAATGCTAATTGTGACCAGAGGTCTTGTAACTGAGAGGATTTTTCATTCTTGCTTTAAGTTCTAACACAATCAAGGTGTATTATATGTTGTGTTCAGGATTATTTCGGGCTGGAATCTATTTCCTTCAAAGTATTGAATTCAAGTGATTTTCTTTTCTCTGGAAATACACAAGTGCTCTGATAACATTCTTGGAGAGAGACCTTCATTGGAATTTATAGTGAATTCAAACCTGGAATTATTATACTGTGATTCAACAAAAGACTGTTGGCACATCAACACCCTATGAGTTCTACAAAAATAGCATCACCTTCAGTTCTGAATTTAATTTGTACTTCTACTGAATTATTTTCAGGATTTTTGAATTATTAGGACTTGTGTCTGTAATTCTTGGATTATTTTGGCAGTAGTAGTAAACATGTGTCATGTGTCAAACATTATAGGTGAGTACATGATAACAATGTTGTAAAAAGAAGTAGTAATTAATTTTTAAAAATCATACAAATTAATGTTTCTGTACATGTTGGCTAAGAATCTAACTGAAAGCTTGGCATGAGTCAGCTGATTATATAAAAGGTGGTATGGAATTCCATAGTTTGGCTCCAGTAAAATCAAAATTCTTCTTATAAAACTCTGAATGCAGATCAGGTAAATATAGCCTGTTATTTGAGAATGGTTTTTTTTATACTTATCTACATTTTTGAAATATTTAAGGTTCCATTTTAGATAATCTGGAGCGAAACCATGAAAGGATTTATAGACAAGTAAACCCGTTTGTAACTGTATTCTCTGCTGAACTAGAAGCTACCTTAGGGTTTAAAAAGATTTGCTCATGGTTATCTAAATCAGCATAAAGTATCACAAAAGCTTCCCTTTTCCGAAATTTCAGTAATCTTTCCTGATTTTTTGTACCACTATAACCCCATTGTCTTATGTCGTCGTGATATATGTAATTTGCGATACGCATGTGCGAAGAACTGGTCCTTCTCTCTCTCTCTCTCTCTCTCTCTCTCTCTCTCTCTCTCTCTCTCTCTCTCTCAGTTAACCGGCAGCAAAATGGGGAGTGCAGATATCACAATAGTACAACAAATCAAAGACTCAACGCCAGAAAAAAGAAACTCTGGAGAGAATATTCAGGTGCAGCTTTTCCCAAACATTCCGGTGTAGATAATGTGCTCAATTAACAGTTTCAACCCCTACTGCTGGCAAATACTTACATGACCTCTGAATTAAATTTGTTTCACGTCAATTAAGCCACATACAGTTAAAACTTTATGACATTACTTAGTTGTGACTTAACGAAAATTTTACACAGCAACAAAATTTGGAGTTGAGTACATACTGACGTTGATACGCGTTACATGGATTGTCATAGCTGATGTGACCATCATTCATCATTCTGTGTACACTGGATATGATCTAAGACTAAATATGTAAAGAAAAAGCAGAATTAACATCGAAACATCGTGAAATTTATATCGGTTTTAATCATTTGCTTATAAGTGATGTTCAACAATTGAAAACGTATCTCAGATTAACATCTAATCTGCACTAGACTTAGTGTCATCGGTGCAAAATGTTCATGACCGCTGTTTTTACAAAAAGCATAAAACCACTTCTGTTTTGTTTTGTTTTTGTTTTCTGTAAATTTTGAGTGGTATACATTTCAATGAATTTCTTTGTTCTCAAGTGATATATGATGTGGTATTAAAGACGAAGGGCGGATTAACCGTACGTACCTGTAGACGACCAAACGACTCCTTCCATTAGACACATGACTCAATCTAACGTTGATGTATCCAAGTGCTTTACAAGATCAATCAACGTTGCGTCAGTCCGTTTTAATTCAAAAACCGCTTTTAATTTCGTAATCCAT
The DNA here is from genome assembly GCA_028554795.2 of Sinohyriopsis cumingii. Classification (NCBI taxonomy): domain Eukaryota; kingdom Metazoa; phylum Mollusca; class Bivalvia; order Unionida; family Unionidae; genus Sinohyriopsis; species Sinohyriopsis cumingii. The sequence goes on from CM068827.1 coordinate 127,964,126, forward strand.
TCAAGCTAAGTCTATTTTCATCAGTTAACTCTCTGATAAGTGCTTCATAAATATAATGGTACTGGAAAACTTAATTTGAAATTATTAACATCTATAGTCTTCGATATATGTCGGTTCTAGGTAACCTCGGTCTTAAAAGAAATATGTAGTTAGTGTGTTCGAAATACGACAAAAGGAATAGATTGACTGGATCGTTAACATATTCCTATTTCAAAATCGTTCAATTTCTTGTTTCTGCTGACTGCAACCCAATCTTGTAATACTATTCAAAGTATGGCAGCAGCTGAAATGTCACTTTTTGAAAGAAATGTCACCATAAAAAATGAAAGTCAGATCATAATTTAGGCACTAAACAATTCTGTTGCATTTATTTTGAATTCATTGATTAAATATTTATAATGTGCGATACATTTAGATATGTGTGATCCGAGCATTTAACTGATGCAAACTGATATCAGTTATTTTAATTCCCATTTTGTAACCCAAATGTTAACATGAGAAAAATGCAGAAAATCCACTGTGTTAATGTATGCATATGCAAAGGATACATTTGATATTATTTCAGATCATCTTCGATTTCAATGGTTAAATTCATTTTTTGGAAGTTCAGAAAAGTATATATATATATATATATATATATATATATATATATATATATATATATATATATATATATATATATATATATATATATATATATATATATATATATATATATATATATATATATATATATATATATATATATATATATATATATATATATATATATATATATATATGTATGTATGTATGTATGTATGTATGTATGTATGTATATATATATGCATAATGTATTTGTGTGTATGTGTGTAATATGCCATTTACCACAGGACATACGCATTGTATAGATTGACTGACAGCTCTTAGATTCTGGACTTCATTGTTTAAACGTTTAAAAGTTCGTGGCGGATTGTAATGCAAGCGGGAAATTATTGCGCGCTTTGGACCCTAAGCAATTTAAAAAAGTATATGATCTCTGCCAATAGACAGATTCAGTTTTGAAACTGATCTAGTATTCTATACCATTGTTTTACAGAAGAATACGTAATGATGGTTGGTGTCTATACTATTGTATTTCAGAATGTAGAAAAAGTATTATTGTTTGGTTTCTATAACACTTTTACAGTAGAAAACGTAACGTTCCTCAGTTTTTAGGCCATTGAGTTACAGGGGAAAAAAATCACTGTTCTTTTGGCCTCTATACTATTGTGTTACAGCATGTGAAAAAAATGATTTTTGTCTCTGTACCATTGTGAAACAGTACTTACAAATAATATAGTTATTTGGTCTCTGTACCTTTGTGTTACACTATGAAAGGTACAGTAAGAAGAAAAGTAGTATTATTTGGTCTCTAAATCACTGTGTTACAGCAGAAAAAGTAACGTTGTTCTCTTTCTGTAACACTGTGTTAAGTAGATAAACTAAAGTTCTTTGGTGTTTATACCACTGGGTTACAATATTACGCACTTAACAATTCATTACCGCATACCTACTTATACAAGGTCACAGCAACGTGAATGTAGGAGATGAGCAGGAGTATGCACAATTCTCAAAGTTTCAGCTTACAATCGAAAACAAATGCCCATGACATCGATTCTGATGGTTTGGGAAAGTAACAAGTACTTACAAAAAATTGACAGATGTCAAAACTGTCAGATAATCGAGGCCTTTTATGAAGTGAAAGGTAAATGACGATAAATCGAGATACGCATTACAAAAAAGATATAACTATCACAATGTGCAATGTGGTTAATTTGCTCTGCAGAAAACAGACCATTTCCAATCAAGACCACCTCAGCAATGTTGAACCCAGTGACCTGGATGTTTTGGGGAGTTGTTCAGGCGGATGATTAACCGCAAAACGAAAAACACCAAGGAAACCGCAACAATTAACATTTACAAGCTGACCAAACTTCGGTAAAGTTCGTTTAGTAATAAGCTGATATTAAGCTCGTCTAATCTAAATGTATTCAATCTATCAGCAGTCAAAATGTAAAGGAATCATAAAAAACGATATTTCATCCCCGCGTAATGAGCCGATTCATACATCATCAATCTCGTTGGTGGCAAACAAGATTTCGGATACAAGAGAAAGGCCAGCTGTGTGCAAAGCTACTTTAAAATCTGAACAGGAAAAGATAGAAATCGTCACGTCAGTTGAATGCAATATAAGAACATATCCTGTCCCAACGTTACATTGTGTATTTAAAAGGAATATTTATGTTTATGCTGTTTTGACTAGAAATGTATTTTCGATTGTTACGACTACCCACTTTACAACGATAATATCACTGTCACAATGATGAAAATTTTGTGGTAAACTGCCACCTCAAGAAAATCGTACTCTTTAATACCTGCATTACAATTTATATTGCATTTTCTACGATCTTTCCTATATAATGGCCTTATTGCTAAATGTGAAGATTTTGCCCCTTAAATAAGACGAGAATGTCAGGAATCCTTAACATATAAGATAGCACGCGGAAGACGTCACTAATTATCAATAACGTCACAATTTTGCGCTTTACATAGTCTGGTTATTTATACCTAGATTCGCGTTGATTTATGTCTGTGATAATAGATATAAAAGGTGGAATCCAGTCAACATGCTCGTACATTAATGCGCAATAGCGAGATTCTAAAGCTAGATGACCATGTGTGGAACGTTATTAAGACTACTGTGTTATTTAGTTTAATCTGGCGTCATATTTTCCGTATAAATTATATATATATATATATATATATATATATATATATATATATATATATATATATATATATATATATATATATATATATATATATATATATTGCATCATTCTCGAGTCCATATCTGCAATCTACGTTCCCATAAACTGGTTATTAATTACAGTAGATTTTTTTAAAAAAATTTTTTTAATCATATCATTATATGTTTTTTTATCTTATAGGTGTTGTCTAATGTTGTAAAGCGCTTAGAGCTTCTAAAGATTATGCGCTATACAAAGTCCTCATTATTATTATTATTATTATTATTATTATTAATGATGATGCTTGTAATTTGACTGTACACAAAATGGTATGACGCTTGTAATTTTACTGTACACAAAATGTATGAAGCTTGTAATTTTACTATACACAAAATGGTATGACGCTCGTAATTTTACTGTACAGAGAATGGTATGAATTATCATTTCATTGTCCTTTAAAAAAAGAAAGCATTTCGAAATTATTTTCCTTCGTACAATGACTGACTTATAACCCAGTGTCATTCAAAGAGTTCCGATTTCTTACTTGATTGATTGCTTCTACTGTATCAGTTTAAAGATCTTTTTCAATATTAAATCGGTGGTCTCAAGGATAATTATATTTTTAAATGTTCAAGAAAAATATTTACATTAATTTTTCTTGTCTGATTATTTTCCAAATTTTAGCTCATGTGGACGAAAGGCCACGTGACTTTATTATATGGCCTAATGTCTGTCGTATTTTACCTGTGAAAACGTATTAGTTACCACGTAGCTTGCGTAACCCAGCCCGCTAAGATATGCAAATGGATAACAAAACCAGGGACTAGGGACAAAAAATGAAGCAACACGAGAAAGAGGCGCCCCAAATGTTTGGAGGCTCAATTACATCGTTAATGTTGTAATTTAGCTTCTTTCATTTAAGAAAACAGAGCATTCTATTTCACACTTTCAAAGTTAAGAGAAATATAATGTAGATCTTTCCGGAAAATCGTTGAAAGAAGAATAAAATGTAGTTGTTTTGTTGCCTAGCGTCTCAATGGCTTCAGATACATTATGTCATATTGTTGATGATGCAGACACTTCCTCATCGTACCCACTTGATATGAACGAATTGCAAGATGGTGTATTTTTCAGGGGTTTTTTTCTAGGCGGATATCTGCAAATACTCTGAGCAGCTGCAGTCTGGGAAGGCCGAGGCTAGTACCATATTTCTCATCGGATTATGATCAAACTTGGAATATAGGATCATACTGTCAATACATCAGAAGGGTCTAATAATGAGCGAGATTCACGCCTACTAAAATGGCGACCATACGTCTGACTGGTTGAACTTCTTACCTCTCTCAAAGCAACATATCTGAACTAATTATGAGCCAACATGGAATATAAAGCTGTGTGATCAACATCTCGCTTCCGATCGAGAAACAGCGAGATCCACTAATAATAATCAGTTGATTTTTCATCCTACTGACTGAACTTATATCAGCCTAAAGACTGTATGTCTGATCTGATTTTCCTTTGACTTGATCAATATGCTTGAATCGTGATCTCGCAATTATGAGCGACCTACACACATATACATGTGGTAGTCTTTCTTCTGGTTGGCTGAAAAGGTTAACACAATAGTAACTATTTCTGTTCAGATGTCTATCAAACTTGCTAAACAGGCTCATATCATTACGATAGTGAGTAACCTTTATTGAGAGATATATAGATATTGAAGAGGTGATCTGAGTGGCTTATCTAGTACATGCTGAGGGACGGTATTTCTGACCCGAAGTTAATCAGACTTGGTAAATAGGTTGAGTTCTAGTGTGGGTAAGACCTATGTATAATTATGAGGTAATCTTTTATCTCATTGACGGAGGTTTTTACCATTTAGAGACTATTGTTTAAAGCATTTTTACAAAGGTCAGACTTAGTAAAGAGGCTTATAACATGAAAATCAATTTAGTGGGATTATGAGTGAGATGTATGGATAGTAATGACGTGATCTTGCATCTGATTGGCTGGGTCACTCAACACTCTGACAACTATACTCCGATCAGGTTTTTGATGAAACTTGTTTAAAAAGTTGTACATCATCAAAATGGTAGATGAGACTGATTATCGTTATTTAATTGACTGATCTTTTTACCTCTAGCAATACTGAATTTGTATCGTATTTTCTCCATCTTATTATCTTAGACGGATTATGGAATAAGTGAGATCTGCGCATTTTATTAGTATCAATGATCTTGCGTCTTACTGACTAAGCTTTAGAGAAATATGAGTACTAACCATCACGGGTCTTTCTTACCGGGTGTAGATAAGAGAACAATTCATCATCAACATCCAATAAGCGAATGAGAAAACAAAACGGTTTTATTTTATTTATAGCTTTTGGTAAACATTTTGGCTGACTATTTCTCACAGGAATATAAAGATTTAAAGATTTATTGGTAGACGCGTTTTAAACATCCGATAGCAAGGAATATTTCAGTAGTAAGGACTAGCAGATTTCTGAACCAACTCTGAAAATACAGTAGTAAAGAAAGTATGTCACGTATTGCGGTCTCTAACGTTTTAGTCTGTAGTTAATAGTTATGTAGCAAAGTGCTTTTTGTTTTATGCAGGGGGAAACAATGTAAATCATAACTTTCAGATTGTAAGTACACAGAGTAGAGGGATAAAGATGGGGGTGGGGGTAGGGATAGTTATATCAAGACCAAGGAGACCAAACAATGTTGAGCACAGTACTTCAGTTTGATTTTAGATTTAGTTTTAGATCGATGTTTCGCCTATATTTTCAAGGAATAATATTATGAAATGCGCTATGAAGCTAACACCAAAAAACATTTTCCTCTACTCAAAGACCACGAATTCACAAGACTCTAACTTTGCATGTGTATGATTGTTTTTGTACGTCATACAAGTATCAGTATTTTATACCACGTAACACAATCAGGACCCAAACACCTAAGGTTCCTATTGTTATGTATATTTAATTTAATTGTTTGTTTGTTAGTTTTCATTTTTTTATTTCATTACATGCTATTGTAATGTAACATTGTATGCTGGACTTGACCTTGTCCAAAACTGAGTTCATTTCTGTTTGACCTGATTGACTTTTTTATAAAGTTTTTATTTTATTTTAAGCAAACAACTAATAATAGCTTCATTACTCTCTATGTATATGAACTTAATATTAGGCTTTTTATTCAGATAAACAAGAAGGAGTAAATATGTTGGTTTAGGTCAGGATTTTGGAGTTTCCTAAGTGAATTTTTAAAGGTTATTCTGTTGTAAATAAACAAGACTCATTAGATCATTATAGAATGTTATTTTCCATTAGGTAATGTTTCTTTTAGAAAATGCTATTTGTGACCCGAGGTCAAGTAGACAACTATATAATCTTGTGATTTTGAGGACTTGGTCATTTGTGCTTTAGCATCTAGCACTTTTAAGTTGTATTATGTTGTGACCATTTGGGCTGAATTGTATTTTCTTCAAATTATTGAATAAAATGTGATTATTTTCTCTGGAAATATAAAAGTACTCTAATAAAATTATTGGATAGAGACATTCACTGGAATTTATACTGAATTCAAACCTGTGATTATATTTCTATGTTTCAACAAAAGATTGTTGACTTATCAACACTTTAATAGCTGTAAAGACACATCATCGCCTTCAGTTTAGGATATCTTCGGGACTTGCACTGAACTGTATTCATAACTTTAAATTATTAGGACTTGTGTCTGTAATTGGATTATTTGGGGATTTAATTCGCAATACTGTAAGTTCTTTTTCTCAGTTTCACTTTGTTTTCTAGGGAAATAACTTATTTGTTAAATTTAACAACGCTTGTTGTCTTGCACTCTTTTCTGTTACTTATTTTAAGAGCATAGACTCATAACACTATCCCTTTTTCGTAAACACGGAAGTAGAGAATATTCTAATTCCCGAAATTAATAAATTTTACAGGGACCATCTAATGACACTAATTCATGCTACCATACGGTACAAATGGTACATACGGTACATATGGTACATACAGTACAAACGGTACATATGGTACATACGATACAAATGGTACATAAGGTACAAATGATACATAAGGTACAAATGGCACATATGGCACACATTGTACATACGGTACAAATGGTACGTACGTTACATATGGTATATACGGTACAAATGGTACATACGGTACTAATGGTACATATGTTACACATGGTACATACGGTACATATGGTACATATGGTACTAATGGCACATAGGCTCAATATGCTGCCTACGCCTGAATACCTAATTAAACGGTAATGCTCTTCCAGTATTGATTCTCTGTGATTAAATAAATAATCATTAAAGACTATCAAAATTGTAAACTGAGACGAAAATAAATTAAAAAAACAATAAGCAGCATAGGCTTGTTGCAAAACATTGACCCCAAAAGAATAGGTAAATGTTGAAAAATGAAGCTCTTCTTCCAAAATTAGTTTACTATTACCATTTTCAATATTGGGTGTGAAAATAACTAGCCTCTTAGTAGGACACTTTAAGTCAGGAAAATTTTAACAATCATCTTCGAAAAGGACATGTATTCTTAGGTTATTTGAAAACCTTCATTACTATTAAATATGATAATATCGCTTGTAATATGTAAAATGAATTATATAAGACATTAAAACAAAGTAGAACAACCAACAAATTGGGGATCTATGTCATTTTGACTTGATCTTTTGCCTTTATATACGTGCAATTTGTTGGTGAAACTAATTCTCTCTCTCTCTCTTTATAGTCTTTTATATATTTATATATATCGAAAATAGCTACTTTGCAAAGTTCAACTTCGTTTTTTCAACAAATCATTGATATGAGTTGAGTATTCCGGTGCAGTCGGTACAGTAACTAATATTGACAGTAACTAATATTGTTGTACGTGACTTGAATCTTTGTATCATTTTTTTTCAAAAACATACTCGAAGTCGGTCCAAATGTAATATGGCAGTTTTAAAACTTCTGTTCCAATGTATCAACTGCTTCTTAAAAAGAATATCATTCAGAAAAGTATTGTTTTGATAAGTTATAAAATATTTTAGCATTTCATCAAATTCAGTAAACAGCTATATTTGAAAGACGCATAATTTTGACTGGATTATGCGTTAAAAAGGACATAATTGTATTTTATTTCAAATTTCATTGAATAGTACCGAAGACTACGCTCCAAGCAGTTTCATAATTGTTAGGATGACTAGTATTATTTATCATTTACTTCACATTTTTATATTGTTCTATAGTTCAATAGTTGGCATACCATTTCCGTTTTCATTATGTCTTTCCATTTCTAAGTGACAGCACTGTTACAGGCTTGTTATATAAAAAATAACCCTGACATTAAATGTGATCATAAACTCGTCTAGAGAAAATTGTGTCCATTTTTAGCATTTTCAGAAATAAATAAAAGCACGGATTTAAAGTAGTCTTTTATAACATATTGTTCTTTTACCAATCTTTTTAGACGTGATTTATTCCATAAATGCTCGACATACATATTTCTACGTCTTCAGAGAAGGTACATTCTCACAAGATTTCATAATATTCCTGACATAAACATCCCGTATATCCCATAATATTTTCTCATTAGATTTTGTGTTGCAATAGGAAAACAATTCACCGCCCACATTTCCTAACTCATTGTTCGTTGACATTTTGCATCTTTGGTGAGTTTTGTTCAAGACATAGCTGAAACCGAAAGATTCTCGTAGATTTAAAGAAACTTTGGACACAAGAAAGACTCAAATCTGCGTTTTCTAACTATTCGTTTGAAGGTTTCTAGCGATTCTCTCAAGTTTTGCATTGAAAACAAAATCATGGAAGATACGCTAAAATTCAAAAAGAACTGTAACACTTTGATTAGGAAATGTATATATGATGTGCGTAAGATTAGAAAGAAAAAAGAAAGAAGAACAATCTTGACCACAATTACACATTCCTTCTATTCCAAACTATAATTGTGCATTTACCTGACTCTAAAACTAGTTCAATGTGTATTTATGCAGGAACATAGCAGATGGAACTGGAATTATTATACCCAAAATTAAAATTATGTATTTCAGCAACTTTATATCCTTATCTGTTTTTATTGGACTTTATTGATGTTTCAAAGGCCCCTTTTGGAACATTCACATTTATCAAAATGTATTTTTATTCCAGTTTCATATGCAGACTGAAATAACAGAAGGTTTCATATGCAGACTGAAATAACAGAAGGTTTCATATGCAGACTGAAATAACAGAAGATTTCATATGCAAACTGAAATAACAGAAGGTTTCATATGCAGACTGAAATAACATAAGTTAAGTATTACTTAGTCCTGATCGCTTATTATCCCTTATGGTGCTTTTCCACAGAATATCGAGATAAAGAATAAACCGAAAAGGAGAGAGGGAAAAACCTTGTCACAGCCCACTTTTAATATGAACCAAACAATTAGAGAACATAACATTATGTATCATTCGGGAGATACAGTCAAAGGGGAACACTTTAACCGTTTTTCTTAAACTAATTCCAAAGTCTAAATGTTTCAATTTGCATCGCAAAGATAAATCATGATCTACTTTACCAGATTTTTAAAATATTTTTAAATGAATCGTTTGTAAAATTGTTATCATGTTTCTCTCTCTCTCTCTCTCTCTCTCTCTCTCTCTCTCTCTCTCTCTCTCTCTCAATAATGATGAAAGGTTTAAATGTGCATAATAAAGATCAATGGTTCGTTTTCGAAGCATGGCAAAAACAAAATTAAAAGAGATTTCGGAACAAGTAAGAAAAGAAACTGATAATCACAGGAACAAATATATGCAAGGCAGATACAAAAGTTCTAAATGCGAAATACTCAGCGGCAGATAAACAAGAAAACAACAATAGAGTAAATATGTAACTATTTATGAATTATATGAATTGTACAGAACTGTGGGAAATAAATAATATCGAAAAATTATATTAGATTAGCAAATAGTACCCCTTAATCTTGCCCTGTAAGTCAGTTCAACGTCCCAATTAAGAATGTAAATAAATATTTACTTAGATGAAAATCTTTGCGCAGAAAACACATACTTTAGTTACAAACCAAACAACGTTTGTGATTAATTTACTTTAAGATTTGACAGTGACGACTGTATGAACTGAGACACAGTGAAGTGTGTTGTGCAGTTTTGGCATAACGAGTTAAACTGAACAGACTGGATAGCAACAGGCAGATGTGGAATATCGTACTGATATTCACTGAACAGACTAGATATGAACAGGCAGATGTGGAATATCTTATTGATATTTAACTGAACAGATTAAGATAGCAAAATAGACAGATAGTTATAGATACGAAAACAGTTGTCTGAATGTGCGATACTATTTCCTGACGAATGATCCAACCGACTACAAATCTATATGAAACAACGGAACATAATCTAATAACTTAACATTCGACCATAGTACGACCATAGTATGACCATAGTATGGCCATAGTATGACTGGATGTACATCGGTGAATAAATTAAATACTTTATTGATACTGGATATAAGGAACACGGTTCACAAGCCGATGTGGCAAATCGTTATAAACATGATTGCAACAATGAAGCAGGTATTGCTGAATACTGGAGAGAATTATCAGCTATGAAATTAACCCACTGGAAAAAAGTAATTAAAATATAGGATGGACTTTTCTCTCCAAGATAATATATAATAGCCGACGTACCTGGAACATGTGAATTAGCCGAATGAGACATAGGAAACGGTGATTAAGGGTCACTTTCTACATGATGACATACACTTATATTTATCGAAAGTAGTGATTTCAGTCTAACATTATTTCACCTGGAGTGCATTATCTAAATTGCCCAAAAGTGAACAATTGTGTTTCCAGTAGCAAAAGACTTTAGTTTGTTACGAGGCAAAGTTAAATTTCAAGATGCTAAAGAGAGAACTGTTGCACTTCCATAACTGATATCTGTTCAATCCTGGGGCATTACAATTCCAGTCTACAATAAACCTCTTTTTAATTGAATTCTGTACAATGCCCTCATCAGGATGTTTGAAATGTTATTTTGTCTAATAAACTTTTTCTGAACTTATTTTTACTATTTCCTTACATAATTGCTTTGTATCTTTAACAAATCTGAATACGATTCAAGTCGTCTCTAATAATAAAATCCCGAAAATTAAAATTTTTTTAGCAATAATTTGATACATATTTTCATAGGCATTGGCGTTTTTTAGCTATAATGTTATAATGTTTTACATATTTTCATAAACACAGGCGTTTCAAAATTGGACTATACATTTTTCATAATTGTGTTATACGTGTTTAAAATTAAATTTGTTATGCTTTTCTCCTTTTTAGACCAGAACCCTCCCATTTTTATGTTTATAATTTTGAATTAAAAATAACTTTTGAAAACAATTAAAACGGCCGTTAAGTTACTGACATCATGACACATCGTTGAAACTGAGACTAACCTGAACTATCGAAATCAAGTAAATAGTACAACACTGCCAACAGTAAAAAGGGACAGCAGGAAGGATGAAAAGCATGTTATTGAGAACTGCAAGACTAACTCAAAGGCGTTCTGGAAAAGGAACACAATGTCTGAGGTGAACGATCTTAAATGAACTGATGGCACACATAGCAAGAAATGTGCAAAGAAAATCAATGTACCAAATAACGTTTTCTGGAGTTTATTTGCAAAAGATAATGTATATAGAATATAATCATTATCAAGTAAATTCTCTGGTATTTGTGTCGGCAATATTGATGTGAATAAGGATTTGAAATGTAGAAGCTGAAAGGACTCAGCTGGCCCAAAGGGGCTTCACCCCAGGGTATTGAAGAAGGCCAAAGGGGCTTCACCCCAGGGTATTCCAGAAGGCCCAAAGGGGCTTCATCCCACGGTATTGAAGAAGGCCCAAAGGGGCTTCATCCCACGGTATTGAAGAAGGCCCAAAAGGGATTCATCCAACGGTATTGAAGAAGGCCCAAAGGGGCTTTATCCCACGGTATTGAAGAAGGCCCAAAGGGGCTTCATCCCACGGTATTGTAGAAGACCAGTGAAGTTTGAGCTAAATCTCTAACCGTAACATATCAAGAATATTATGATGAAGGTTACCTACCCAAAAAATTGGAACTTGAACATTTGCCGCCACTCTTTAAATCAGTAGTTAAATTTCAACCAACAACTACCTCTTTGTGTGTGATACATCAGTCCAGTACCAAGTAATATAATCTTATTTACAGATGCCATGGTCCGGAATTTGACAAAGATGAATTGCATGAATTGGTTCAAGGTTCCAAAATGCTCTTGCACAATTTTGTACAAATTAGTTCATAATCACGTAAGAAGAATGGATGGATACGATCGATATGGGTCTATCTGTGGACGCCATATACGTTTATATAAAGAAGGCTTTTGACAGCGTGTCTCGCGAGTTCGCCAAAATAAGTCTCCATCGATTGGATAGGAATTTGTACAACTGGGTGTGCAACTTGTTAACAGGAGACAGCTCTTCGTCCACTTTGATTGGTCCCAGTGGAATTGGTTTCGCCAATTAGAGTACGCGAACCATGTCCACACCTCAGTATTCAAGACTGATATGGATAACTGAAAGGGAGTCAAAGAAGGACTACCAGAATATTTAAAGACCTAAAAGGCCTGGTATACCAACACAAGCTGAAAACCCTCAACATATGCACTCATTTCAGAAAAAGTCTTGGTGACATGAGTGAGCTGTAAAACGTGTTAAATGGGTTTCATGAGAGAAGATCGTTACTCACAATTTCCAGCAAAAAGTGGCTACAAGTGAAAACAATTGAGGAAGCGGGTTTTGTTTTTACACAGGGTGATCAACGACTGAAATTAAATCCTCGATGCTCTAGTAAATGAATCAATATTGGCCAGCTTTAAGAACAACCTGGACCGAAAATTGCGGGATACGATATGTGGCCATCTAATGTAACATCAATATTACCTACTTTAGTTTTACGCTTTACCGCACTTTCACAGGCAATATTTAAAGTGCTTATATATATATATATATATATATATATATATATATATATATATATATATATATATATATATATATATATATATATATAGAGAGAGAGAGAGAGAGAGAGAGAGAGAGAGAGAGAGAGAGAGAGAGGTGTGTGTGTGTGTGTGTGTGTTGTACTATACACCCTTCGAATCCATGGCTCTCTCCCGTCTATAAGCTTTCAACACTACTACACTACTAGTCATATTGGTTCTCTGCTATATACGGTATCACTATATTAGTCAAAATCTAACTTGCACAGTATCACTTTTTGAATGAAAACTTGTATACTTGTAGGCATCCTACTTGTGGAGCAAATATCATCCGTAACTGTACACGTTTCCATACTTTATTCGTCCTTAGGGAATAATCACAATTGTGAAAATCCAAAATCTGAGCACCTTACGTGATTAACCACTGCTTACATTTGTGTTTAATTCCTAATCATTTATCATCCGTGATGACAGATCCATCAATCATTTCGCATCTATTCGTTAGTTCTTGTTGATTACTCGTTTTAGTTATTTGGTAAGATTTGTTCGAGTTAACAATATCATCCTTTTACAATTTTCGGTTCCAGACTGCATAACAGCGCACAAAAATAAATAAAATTGAAACAAATTGCAAGATGAAGGAAATTCCTGCATACTATTAAAATAGATCAACCATCGAAAATTAAAATCAGAGATATTTGAACAATTAAAAATTCCCAAAAATTGATCCCTGAAATAGTAACTAAGAAACTAAACATATTAAACATTGAAAGCGAAATTTAAAAGAATTCTCTTCTATGCTTCTTAAGAATGCGAATAGTAATTGTATTCATACCTCAAAGAACTTGTAAAAAAATATCTTCAATGCCAAACAGGCAGACAGAGGAAAGCTACTCAGGCGTTCCTTGATGTAAACAAGTCTCTCAGACTAGTTTTCCTAATTCATAAATACTTTTATGCAGCAAAGTATTTTGTCAACTCTTTTGAAGTATAATGTAATAACTAAATTTTGGGATTATTAAAGATTACTGTTTTTATTTTTTCGGTCATCATAGTTTTATTGGATTACTTCTTTCTAAATTGCTACTTTTCTCCAACGGTAAACGAAACATGAATATATTAGCAGTTTCATATGAGCCGAAGTTTCGCGTTTTTCAATTTAGGACCATTGTTCCACGGTTTCCATCGACTTTGTTTAGAATTTAACATCTGTTTTTCCAAATATCTAAATTTAAAGGTTTTCATTAACGTAACTTGAACTTACCGCTCCCTGCTTTTATTTGTGTCAAGTCTTCACTTATGAATTGTATTACTTATGAACTATGTTTATTAATTGATTTGTTAGGAGGTGGCTACATGCAAAGCCTACAAATACCATCTCTAATGGGCACTGTTTATAATCATATAATAATAGCACGATAACGAATTGCCTTACTGAAAATAACTATTGATATTAAGACCACTTCAGACTTAATGATTTAAGAGTATGAAATAAACATAAAGAAAATAACGAGTAAATAAGGGAAGAGGTGTAGATATTGGGAATGTTTCAATATAATATATTAATATAATATCGTCCAAGTTAGATTCAAAATGCTGAAGAAAATAATGCATGAAGTTTTATTCTTAATGCGTCATGAGATGCAAATTATGGTATATCGCTTTCTTAAGAACGAAGTTTCGGTACGGTATAATAAATGCGTATTTGACGAGGCCTTTTCGGTGTCACTTTAAGTGGATGGTGAATCCATTTTAAGTACTAAGTCGTATCATATTAATTTCATCAAAGATACATTCCTCTCAGACATGATTGATTTTGTGGTGGTTAATGATATTTAAACTCAAGACGGGTGGGTTGGGGTGGAGTCAGCCATATTTTCACATGTGCACATGTAAATTATTTATTAAGTCTTTCTGTTTACAAAACATAATTATTTTACCTAGGCTTTGTGATATATGCCGAGCTTTTCACGTTAAAACATTGTTTATCGTCAGAAACCATTTCTAAATTGTAGCCTTTATTGTTCTACGTCCATCTTTTTGGTTAAAAACATTTACACAGTATGCTTGGAATGACTTAAACTTGCGTGGATATACATCTTTTGTGCACACGCATATGCATAATACGTAAAAAACTATTGGATCAAAAGGAGACAAATGAAGTAATCAACTCATCCAAGTAGCAGCATTATTACCATTTCTTGTGTTCATAAAATTGCTCAAAAACGGGAATTTCGACAATATAGTTCCATTTGATTGGCAGTATCGCTCTGTTTTATCCATCACGATACTGCATCATGCTGAATACAACTTCCTTACAGTTATTTGCACGTTTTGGCCAACAAGATTTCTTGCTAGTATATCAATAACAACGTCGCTGGTTTGCATTTTTCATTATTCAAGTCCAGCAAGAACCAGGATCTTACATTCATTGTGTTAAATGAACAGCCACGAGAACAAATTGCTCTGAGCCATCAACGTAGTCAATTCGACAGGGATGTCACTCATCGTTCGAAAACAAAGCGTGAGCACGTACCCTTGTCGCATTCATTGCTGTTGATGATGTTGTTGTTGTTGTTGTTGTTGTTCCAGTTGCTGCCTCTGCTTTGTAGATAAACATATTATTTTGTCAATTCCAGTGGGATTTATTACTTAAAACGTCCAGCTTAATCCTTGGGTACCAAACCAACCTGATCAATAAGACGAAATGCGGAAGGAAAAGTATACAGTATGTAGATCAAATTACCATTGTACAAACAGTTAATCGTGTCGGTGTATCCTCTGCTAAATCTAGAGAGATTACACAACAAATTCACGTACTGTCAGCACGAGATTGTCAGGAGAATGTGGAACTAATTGTTGCAAATAAGGCTACCAAAAGCTTTCAGAATGTTTGACGTTATTGGTGAATACATCTGAAACCAATTACCATCTAGATGTTGTAATCGTGCTTGTGCACGCTATCTTGCTTCTCAATTCAAATGTATCTATCATTCGGATCAAATTTCTGATAGTTAAAGAACGAGTATGGGAATACGATTTTTATATATCAACCAACTGAATTATAACTGAATCGATCTAATCGATGTTTTGTATTAAAAAAATAGTATCTTTTACATAAAGAAATCACCACATAGGCCACCTAACGTGATGAGTTATTTAAATTACCACATAGGCCCCTTGACGTGATGAGTTATTTAACTCACCACATAGGCCACCTGACGTGACGAGTTATTTAACTCACCACATAGGCCACCTGATGTGATGAGTTATTTAACTCACCACATAGGCCACCTAACGTGACGAGTTATTTAACTCACCACATAGGCCACCTGACGTGATGAGTTATTTAACTCACCACATAGGCCACCTGACGTGATGAGTTATTTAACTCACCACATAGACCACCTGACGTGATGAGTTATTGCACTCACCACATAGGCCACCTGACGTGATGAGTTATTTAACAACTAGATTATTCATATGAGTTTCATGTTATATTACTCAAACGATTAAATACATTCTTCAACACATCACTGCTATTGTAATGCAAAGTTTGGATTATAGCCAGTTTTATTACAGGATTAATCCCGATCTCATTCGATGTTTACTGAATAATTCTAATATTTTACAACGAGAAGTACAAATACAAATACATACAAGTACAACCAAGTTTTTGTAAACAATTGGACATTTAAAAATATTTATAAAAAGTGTGTTTATTCTGAATAATTTATTACTACCGAGATAATATGATTTATCATCTACTTTTGCATACTTTCTACTGAAAAAGATTTAATTTTTAGAGTCATTTTAATAATAGAAAAAAATAACATTTTTGAGAGTCATTTTAATAATACTATCTTTTAAAAGTAGCTTGACAATTTCTTAATATTTCTAATATTTTTGTTTCGTCAATAGGTATTATTTATATTTTCATAATTCAATTTTTGGAAATCATTAATATTTAATTTCGAATCGATTTCTGCAAAATAAAAATGTATACGTTTGAGAAAGAACGTTTCGATTTGTTTTCCAGAACAATGTTTCTTATGTATATATTTAAACCAGTTTGGGGTATTTCCTATGTATACATTTAAACCAGTTTGGATTATTTCCTATGTATACATTTAAACCAGTTTGGATTATTTCCTATGTATACATTTAAACCAGTTTGGGATATTTCCTGAATGAGAGTTAAAAGGCTGTTGTTCATTTCATTTACCTTCATTTAAACTAAAGTAACGGTTTACTTCTTTCACAGCGACAAAGATGGATGATAGGGTTATTTGTCCGAACAAGTATACTTTATGGTACATGTGGTAAATTAGCAAGGTATAGAAACTGTTGCTTTATGCATATTAACTGACGAAAATTGATGTTCAAATAATGCCACAAATATGTGTATTGAATAGAAGAGCCAGAATGACTAAATAGCAAATAGAAATAAAGAAAGACGATATTAAAATCTGAAAATGTACGATAATGTCTTCTAAATATGCTTTGTGGTTATTTTTCAACAATAAATAATGAAGATAACTATGTTAAAGGAGACATAGGTAAAGTACAATTACAGCTACGAACCTATTATTTTCAAATTAATTTGTAAAGCCCAGTGTGATGTTAGAAGACAGCATGAAGCAGTTAGAAAAGAATATCGATGGTCACATGCTTTCTGTTATAACAACCTATCTAACAGAGTTAATTGCAATCACATGGATGAAATATTACAAAGCCAATGCATTTATCGATCTAGAATCTAAATAACGTAGTTTCCTGCAAACGTTCTTAGAAGAGATAACTTCAGAGACACAGAAAAGAATGGTATTACTCTTCATAAGTTCGAATTAGCAGATATTGAAAGAGGCAGCATTTCTGGAATAACATGACACCATTCTAGAAACGTTAGCGTGGCACAGTATCTGCTTTCTAGATGTTGACATCGAATGGGATATTTGCATGTATTTTTAACAATGTAGAAATAGTACAATATTTATTTACCAAACATTATTTCAGATCCAAAACAGATATTCACGTCTTCTCATGCAGCTATACAGTAGAAAACGATAACACAAGGGGTATATAATGCCTCAACTATTGTACATTGGTTACCTCTTTAAAATGTGCAATACGCGTGTCTAACAGTTATCTCCCCATGGAATAAACTAGCATATCGAAGCGAGCATGTTAGAATTTTATTACCCTGCCACAAGTTTTGCAAGCATATCTAAGAGCGATAAAGATTACACAGAATGGAAGGCATACTTAATACAACTATTTTAATGTTTTGCCAGTTTAAATTACTAACAAGAGAATTATTAAGTGTAATACTTTTGATAATGTGTTATTTACAAAATAGCGGAGAAAGTCAGTTTGCCTTATATCTAACTCTTGCCGTAATTACAACATAAAAGATGAATACAACACGATTATTGTATACATAAGAAAAACAAAAAAAAAAGAAGTCACAAATACAATTTACCTAAATATTGCGACCAAATTTTTAACATTTGTTCATCTGTCTGAATCTTTAGCTGTTTGCCAATAAACTACATAGAGACCAAAGATCAAAACGAAAATGTTGCACTCAATACAACACGGTTGGTAAATCACAATTAATGTGAAAGGAAAGTATCTATTCTTTTCGCAAAACTGCTAATCATAACGAACAATGCTTCATGGATATAGACTTTGTAAAACGAGTAAAAATGATATAATACGAAGATTCATGTCTTCAGCATTATACAAGTTAGAGGAAAGAAACCCTCCAAGCCAAACATATATACAGTCTTGTGAAAAGCGGTAAAAAGAGTTCAAAGCTTCAACGGTGATATTCTGAAGAAGGGAATATGAAAAGAATAAAAAAAAGTAACGTGCCCTAAAATGCAACCGATGGAATATAGATATACAAAGGAAATTTGAAAGCAAGTACCCTAGGAGATGAGATATTTTAGCACTCCAAGTACCAATCAATTGGTCTGAAACCTGGCTTCGTTTGCATAAGCACATGCGAAATGTCAAGGCTGCCTAGATAGAAAAAAAGTACAAAAACTTTAATAGAAAAGAACTATGAAAGAGACTGACGAAATTGGACAGAAACATTTTAACAATATCGCAGCTGGTTCGCTAAGTTTGTTTCAAATGCTCTGTCCGTGATGTTGGATTTACGTTACATATCCCTATTATGAAGTCAATGACTTCATCATTTTGTCACAAGCCATAGACTGAAGATGTTTCCAATTTTAATGTTGTTTTTCTTAATTTCGATTATATCCACATCCATTTTAATTGTTCCATTTATTTCAATATTTGGGGATTTTTTTAAATATTAATACTTGAATAATATTCAGAGTAACGTATCTTTCCCTTACAGGCTAGTTTTTAAAGGTAACGTATATTCCCCTTACAGGCTATTTTTTCATGGTAATGCATCTTTCCCTTACAGGCTAGTTTTTAAAGGTAACGTATATTCCCCTTACAGGCTAATTTTTTATGGTAATGTATCTTTTCCTTACAGCCTAGTTTTTAAATGTAATGTACATTTCCCTTACAGGCTATTTTTTTCAAGGTAATGTATTTTTCCCTTACATGCTAGGTTTTGTTTTCTGAAACAGAACACGGGTTATCCGCGACCTTTCTTGGTAAAAAAAGGTAATCCCAACACTGAAAATAGTTTAGAACATGTGAAACAGAAACAAATAAAACTTAATGGCATAACAATGCAAGATATTTAATTAGAAAATAAAAACGAGAAGTCTTTCATAATATGGTCAATAGATGTAGCCAATTATTCGAAATTAATCTTCATTAATGACTCTAGATTAGTTTCCTCTGGACAGGTACACCAAAAGCATGACACGATAAGTGAACCGCTTTTAATAAATAATGAACGCTATCCTTATGAAGCAAACCTATGCTTTACATTCACTTAATGTAAACTAAATCAATGGGAACTATTGAGGTATCATCACAGAAACTAAAACTGAATTAAATAGAAACATAAATACTTTTGTTCGCACACAATCCAAACAATATCATAACATATATATATATATATATATATATATATATATATATATATATATATATATATATATATATATATATATATATATATATATATATATATATATATATATATATATATATATATATATATATATATATATATATATATATATATATATATATATATATATATATATATATATATATATATATATATATATATATATATTTTACAAGCACTGCTTCAAAATTTTATAACATTAACAAACTGTAATGATGACAGTGGGCAATCGATTTCTATTGAAGAAAGGAAAATATTAGAGCATTATGAAAATACTACTAATGAAAACCATAATTTATAAATTAGTTAAAAAATTAGATCTTTTTATTAATTTCGTCTTTCTCAATACATTCGATGCTGACTATTGTTTTCCCTGAAGTAATAAATATATTAGATAAATTTTCTTTAAATTATATCCTGAAAAGAAGCTAGTTTCTATTTCAAATTCGACTTTTGTTTTCGTTTGTATTCTTCAATATTTGTAACATTTTAAAAAACATATTTTGTAAAAGAAAACAATACATTTTTTATCAACCAGGTTTTAACTAGATTGAACTATTTATTATCAAAACATTGATGTTGCCATAATACTGACTTGTTAATACATGTACTTATTAAAATAAAATAGATCACTCACAATCTTCTGTGATATTTGTTTATAGCCCAAGTGAACTGGTTCCGAAATTACGATTATCATACTACTTAACACTGAATGATGTTATAAGGGGACAGCAATTGTCAAGCCTGTAGGTTAATTACATTTACATCATCGTGCCTTCTTCGATCGAGTTCAGCCTTCCATTTTTTCCAAAATATTTAAGTGACAATTTACATATATATTATGCTAGATTTTACGTCTTTGGGATTGAGTATCAAAATATACACGTGAATGAATGGTAAGGTGATATAGTAGATATCAAAACTACCAATTAGCAATTCCGTGCAAATATATACTTTTCATTCCTCTTTGGGGTTTGAGTGCTGAAAAAGTAAGTGATAATGTTATTAAGGCCAAAAATAATTTAATTTCAATACTTGTCACTGACGAAAAAATCCATGCAACTAATCATCTTCTTGGATATACTGCCAGGTATGCTGGATATTATCATCTATGCTGGATATTATCTACAAATGCTGAATATTATCTACAAATGCTGCAACAGCCTAAAATGTCTAAATTTATAACATAAGACACAGGGGTAAAAGATTTTATGCTTAATAAGAAAACTCTTAATAATACCTTCATAAAATTAAACTGATGGACTAAGTCAATATCATATCTTCAATATATATATATATATATATATATATATATATATATATATATATATATATATATATATATATATATATATATATATATATATATATATATATATATATATATATAACTTTGAATAGTTCCTAAAGAAATAGATGTATATGTTGGCATACTAATTTCGTCTGTGTGATAGAGTAATTTATACGCATGTGCCTATTGGGGATATGGGGACGTCTTCTCAAACTATTTGGAAATGTAATGGATTAAAACGTCTTTTTGGATATATAATAGTCAAAAGTGTTTATGTGTATGTGTAATGACACCTTCGTACGCCATTGTTTTCATGGTTTGACTACAGCAAAAGTAATTAAAGACATCTTCTTGGATATTCAATATACACGCCTGGAGAAGAAAATATAACTTGACATGTATTCTTAACCAACTGACTTTCACCTGTTTCCACTCTGAAACACCTGTCATTGTCAGCACTAAATTCAAAGCAAATCTTCCTTCCTGCATGTGCGATTGGACGAAACGCATGTGCTATTATTTGGCTGCTTTGGAAAGAGACTTTGACAAGCTGAAAGAACAGACTATATGGAGTGGATACAGAAGGGTCTGCATTGAAGAGGCTACTAACAAAACTAGACCCTTCGATAGAGGAGCCTTTCTGAAATATAAGGTCAAGAAAACCATCCAATTCGATGCCCAAAACTTAGAACAGCTCATTCGGACGCATTGGCACCAGATGGAGTTATCTGAACGTCTGAAGGACATATTTTAAGAACTTCCAATGGTTGCATAGCGTAGACCTTATCATCTGAAGGACGATCTGGTACATGCCAAAGTAACGTCAAACAAGACCACATATTCAGGATCATACTGGTGGAAAGACAAACATTGCATACATACGCCCGAGACAAAATTGGTCCAGAAGTTCGACCACAGGAGTTAGCTTCACATTCATTCTGTAGTTAGGCTGTAGAGCCAAAAAATGTAATATACCTTGCAACATGCAAGTTTTGTGTCATTCGAAAAAGTTGATTCCAGGAAACGAATTAATACCTTTAATAGCTACATTCGCAATAAAATCCACGTAAATCTCGCCAAGCATTAAAGCTTTACTGGGTAATCAGATACTGCCGACTGAATCCTACCTAGGGTAGACAGATATAGAACGAAAACTAGTGGATCAGTTATGGATAATACAATTGAAAACTCATGGAGACTTCTGCCTAAATGAAAACGCCTAACCATCCCAAAGCAGTCTTATCAAACCGACAGCCAGATATCAGTTTTTTTCGAGCGCAAGTTTTGTAAATATTCTGTAACTCTTTCGTTATTGTATTATTATTTGTAGTATTAGTAGTGGTAGTAGCAGCAGCAGCAGTATTAATAGTAGCATTTTCATTCTGGTTCATTATCTATCCATTCTTTTGACATATTTCCGTCAGTACCTTACAGCATAACTTCACCGGATATAATTTACTTTGTAAATTTTATATATGACATTGATTTTCAGCCACCTTTGGCGTCCGTCCTTTTTCCCCAGCATGGAATTAGGTCAATACATTCTGGGTCTCTGTGCGATAGGCATGATAACTTTGATTCTTGTTATTCAACTTTATAAGACTGACGGCAGAACATAGTAGATACGTAACTTACCCGTTTGTATTTTTTCTTTCTTCTTTCTTTTATCCATGGTTTGTAGATTTCCCGTGCCTCAAAGATTCAGAAGACAAGCAATATAAGCAATCGTGTAGGTCTTTGGTAAACCAATCATGTCTTGGCAGAATATCAGTATTATGAACATCAAATACACAATTGTCTTCGTGTAATGCACAAGAAAGTATTTCACGAGGTAAAATGAAAAGAACTTGAAATCAAAGATGCAAAATGTTTTTTAAATCTGAAATAATGTTTTTATGTTATATTTGCAAATCAATATACTGAAATATACAGCATTATAAAGGTGTTTAATAGGGTATTTTGTTGTTGTATTAAATTGTTCTTGTTTGTCTTGTTTGTTTGGGGTGGGTGGGTGATTTATTTGGGGGTGCTTCTTTTTGGAGGGAGGGGGCGAAAGAGTGAGTGAGAGATAGTTGCACAGCAGCTCTTACCTTTCTTACACGGAAGCAGACTGGATCTATGTTATGTTTTACTGCGTAGATTCCGGCTTTTTATTTGAATGTTTTATTAATCCAGGAAGTCACAGGTTTATTTTCAGCCAGTATCCCCAGACAGAACAGGTTTTAAGCATTCAATCATGTAATCTCCACAGTTTCAGATGTGTAAATCTCTGATTTAGGTTACGTGTTGCATTATGTGACTGAAATTAACGCCTGGACCTCGTCAATTGCTGCAAAATTAAAATCGAATCGATGGGACTCCCTTACAAAGAATTTTAGACAGACACACGACATTGGCATGCCTCTGCATATCGGAATAGGTGATGACTTGCGTAACATAGTTCTAGATAATGCTGCAACAATTAAACGGCTGAAATTTATTTTTCTTCAAAATATTGCCGCGTTATTTCCATTTTCACACCTAAAATCCTGCAGAAAATAAGTTTCTCGCTGACTTATAGAATCTAGTGCTGCGATAATGAATTCTTTCTTGTTATATAAGAATAAAGATAAAATATATTTAATGTATATCAAATAGTCGTCAATAATCCATAACACTGAATAACAGTTAAACCTGACCCATGGAGACACCTTTAATGTAATGGCCACTTGTTGATTAAGAACATCATTTCAAGTCCACTTTTCTTAATATCTTGATAAATTGTGTGTTCTTTATATAGGATACCTGTCAATGAAAGGGAACAGTTGTTTAGTATCTCGATTGTCTTTTTTAGAAATATTTCACTCTAATTTGACAAATCTTTTAAACCTGGTTTAACTGCCTTAAGAAGATGAATTCAGGAAATAATCAGACAGCCACATATTTCAACAATTCCTGTTTGACGTACAATACACAATATTGAAGAAAAACAATTGGAGTATGCGCATTTGGTTATAGCGCTCCATTTTAAGGAATTCTTAGATTTGTGTGAATACTTGTTTGATTATGGGAAATATTCCTCAGCCCGAAATAATTTGCCAATTACTAAGAGCAAACGTCACGGAGTGAAGTGTTAGTAAGTTTCCATGATGCAATGTGGAATCAGGTCAGAGCCGCATAAGTGTCCCTGTCGTTCATTAGCCCCTATTAAAATCTAGTTATGTACACTGGGTCGTGTGATTCCAGGTGCAGTATTTAAGATTGGAGACAGGTATATTATTCAATGGAATAAATGAGAAGGGACTGTTCCGTAGACGCAGGCAGCGTTCATCGTTGCCATGGTGGTAAATCTGACGCAATTTTACAGGCGAAATGTGGTCTAAAACCATGATTTGACTGGCCTAAGGTGGCATAGTAAAAAATAGTTTTCTGTATTAGGGGGAGTTGTGTAGTTTTACGGCGCGAAATGTTGACGGTACGTTAATGAAGGTTAATGAAAAACCATTGATGGACAATTGGGAAGTTGTGACGTCTTTAGTCTTGTATTAATAAGAGTAAAATTATTATTGTATGGAAACGTTGGACCTTCTAGTTTACAATAGTAGTTAAAGGGGAAAATTATGACTTCTAGCCGAATAGCGAAAAGGGTTTGACACTGCTCGGTCAGGTAAAATCCCTGGATTGTTGCAATATGATCTTCATGGGAAATGTTCATAGGTATAAGTACAAACATTTAGTTCTCGTATAAGATTCAGAAATGTATAGGTTTCATTGCGAAAGTTACTATTAAAGAGTATGCATACTTTTATATGGTAATGATATCATCATTGTCTATTTATCATATTAATATTAATAATAAATATAAATAAATAAATAGCAAACTCCGAACCAAGGTCTTGCAGTACAAGGACATACGCCTATCAACAAAAATGAAGTTGTACAATGATGTTGTCCTCTAGTCCCTCTTGTATGACTGTGAAACGTGGACTATCTACCGACGGCATATCAGTCACTTGGAACAATTCAGCAGCACTCCCTGAGATCCATCATGCGGATCAAGTGGCAGGACCGAATCACCAACGAGTAAGTCGTTGATAGAGCCAACACAACAAGCATCGAAACCAAACTAAACCGTGCCCAGCTTCGTTGGACTGGCCATGTCATCCGCATGGATCAAACCAGAATCTCAAAGCAGCTGTTCTTTGGCAAGCTAGCCCAGGGCAATCCAAACCATGGCCGCTCTCGCAAGAAGTACAAAGACAATCTGAAGACGCACTTCAACCCGACCACCTCGAGCTCGCTGCCTCAGACAGAAGTCACTGGCGAACCCTGACCAGAAAAGCCATTTCCACGTTATTATTATTGGTATTATTATTATTATTATTATTATTATTATTATTATTATTATCATTCATGATTTTGATTTCATGCTATTGTTATTGTATATTTTAAATTACAATATATGCAATATAAACACCTCACTTTAGTAATATAATATGTTAATTAATAATTAAATTAATAATTTTACTTAAACTTACTTTTTATAAATAACTGGGTGAGTGATTGAATGCAGGAGAGAATTTATGCAAACTTTGCCAAATTTGAAATCTTTCTACCTTTGGGAATTGAATAATGTTGGATATTTCTACAGTAAACTCATCGATCAAAATCTGAATTTTGACATTTTTCATACATTGTAATTTTAGAGAAATTAGAAAGGCAGAAAAATATAAAATTAAGAGAGAAGCAGGATTCATAGTTTTAGTGACGATGATCTTGCCAATGCTGATACCTTTCATGTTTTGTATATCGGTATTTAACAGTGTAGTAACTGAATGCATACTTAAGAAACGTTGCTTGCCGTAAATGAAATGCATTGTGGGTAAAATCAATTGCAGTCAATTCCAAAGTGAGATATTAACAATTCTAAATGGTTCAAGAACAAACATTGTGCTTTGCTTTACTAACAACAAGTTTCAGCAAATATTATGTTTCATAATCAATTATTTTCCAAAGAAATAAAACCCAGAATCTCTCCCAAGCCCCTTATAAGATACTTTGCTTTACATGCTTTTTATTTATCAGACGCCAACTTTAAAGTGGACGATATTTATTAAGACTTACCCCTTAAGGCCCTACCTTACTTTATATATTCGAAGAATGCATTCATTCCTTTCTTTTAAAAGTCCAATCAAAAGAGTTATTTATATACACAAATTACAGACGACAAGGGAATAAAGTTAATGTGTCTGACATTCTCTATCAATTTAGACTCTAAATACAATCCATTGATCCTTTGTTCATTGAGTGATCATTGATGTGAAGGGATGTAACTAATGAGTATTGGGACTGCGATTATATTTTGTTCCAACAAAAATAAAAACAATACACAAGAATTAAATACTAATTTATATCATATATGAATGACTTATATATTAAACGCGGTATTATATCACAAATTATTGGTCTTTATAATAATTTAGTCAATGGCACTAGTCACATAACCATCTGACACCTAAATCTCCCAAAGTTGCAGTTTAAAAATAACTTTCCCAAATGATGGTAAAACCGTCACTGGAAAAAGTCAGATTCTGATTGCAACTAAAGGCAAAACAATACAACAGTGGAACCATCTCTGATTGTTAAGTCAGGAGTTATCGTTAATGGATTATTATTTAAATCTTATAACAGCAGTTTGATTATTCATTCAATAGAGTCTATCGTTTCATGTATTCATCTAATTCATCTCCTTATCAGATATTTTGCCTATTGACTTCCACGAATCCATTAGGATAATTCAAACTGCTGTTAAGAAATTACGACTGTCTGTGAAGTAATGGGTGTGCACGTTACTAACATCAATAAATAACTTACCTACAACATTATGCTGATATTCACATAACTTATCAAGACAAACCATGATACGGTGTTAGTGCAGTAGACATAAAAGATTCTTGCACACGATACAAAAATGATGCTGAATCTCTGTCCGCGAGTTCTCATTGTGAAACATTGTCCGTATTCTCAGTTTGCACCGCGTCAACATATCAGAGTCGCCAATGAAGCAAAGGCATCTTGATTACTGACACACTTCTTAAACGATCTGAAGACTACGATAGCAGGTGTTTCAAGTTCTGTTTTTAAATTCTTCATTAAGGAATCATAGTAAATCAAAGGTAAATATCATTGTAGACCCCTTCCAAAACATATACACAAAAGCTTACAAAACAGGGGTTCCTTCGACAGATTGAAAAGCAGTTTTTATGTAAATGTTATCTCATCTGGGTCTAAGGTAAAATGACTATAAAGATAAATGTACTTTGTGTCACAGACGGACGGACACTTTACTATTGGTATAACCGTCGTCAATTTTAGAAAGTGTCCATATAGTATATACGCTGTATCTTTGAAATACCACGAGTTGAACAGATTTTTCAGTTTAATGAATTAGTCTTGCCGTGCTGCTTTCAAAGGAAAATTGTTTACAACAAGTGGTATATCAAAGATACAGCATTTATGCTATAGATATATTTACCTATACACATAAAGTACATGCTTATGTTCCAGTGGAGTTTAAGGTTGACAACAGGAAATTAAGTATTGACGGAGGGAGTGAACACTTCACATCCTGTCCCAGTGTGTCCGCTACAAAATGTAATTCTACACCTATTGCAGCTATTTGCTATCCTTTTGGAAATTCTTAATTTGTTTCTTTCTTGTATGAGATTATAGTTTTATTCGCATTGATTAGGCAAAAAACGAGGTACCTTGGATTTGAAAGTGAGCGTTGGTTTAATGAAGAAAGTAGAACACTGCAAGCATTGCATGACCAGCGTCCTGGAGGACACACGGTACTAATGGTATATAAAAATGGGAACCAGCCTGGAAATGGATGAACATAAAATAGAGTATATATGAGATTGAATGACCAGGATTGGTTAATAATGTAAGTTATCTTGTAGGGAAAATAATCTTTTAAGAGCTTATCCTAGTTGTAAGTGATAAAAAAAGAGACATTGTCTTATTTATGGAGTTTCAGTCCTTTAACAGTCTTGAGTTTGGAACACTCATTACTAAAATTAGCACCTGACTCTTTGGTCCAGAAAATGCCGCGGCTCATATCCTTTCCTCTACACAGAAGCTGACATCCAGGTTTCATCTACACTGATAAATATAGGTTTGATCATGAGCACTCAAATTTTTAAATTATTGATGTTTTAATATCATGGGGTTTGCATAGGTTTACTATGGGAACTGAATTAGTACCGTGAGTCCTGAACAGTGAAAGCACAGCCATTCGATCATCAGCGAGTACATCAAAATGAGTGCGGAACAGTCTAAACGAAATGACTAACCAACAAGAGGTAAATCACACATCTAAAGATAACACTGGACAACAAATTTTTACAAAAGTCATGTTACTGAAATAAAATTAGTCAATTCTTATCAATTTTTATGTGCTGAACACGAATATGACAGTCAAATTGCAAAATTGGCTCTAGTTTTTTTGTAATCTGCAAGAAATTAATGTTTACATAACGAAATGCATTCCAATAGTAAAAGGTCAACTGTAATAGCCTACCTATAAAAAATCAAGTCATTGACTACATCTTAGATTTCTTCGCCTGTCTCTTGTACAGCTGTTCGGGAGCATCTCTGAGGAGTGTCCAGCAGTAGTCAGCCAGCATTGTAGTGGACCATTTTCCCTGGTATCTTTGTTCCATTGTTGCGATATCTTGATGAAAACGTTCGCCGTGTTCATCACTAACAATACCACAGTTGCTAGGAAAGAAATCCAAATGGGAATGAAGGAAGTGAATCTTTAGAGACATATTGCAGCCAAGTTTCTTATACTTCATCAACATGTCTTCTACTAGTTCCTTATAGTTTTCTGCCCTAACATTTCCGAGGAAGTTTGTAGAAACTAGGCGAAAAGCATTCCATGCTTGTTTCGCGTCACCTTCCAGCAAGTTGTTGAACCGGTCATCTTTGAAAAGCTCTCGAATCTGAGGACCCACAAAAACTCCCTCTTTAATCTTTGCTTCGCTGAGTCGAGGGAATTTTTCATGCAGGTATCGGAATGCTGGCAAAGTCCGGTCAATGGCTTTCACGAAGTTCTTCATCAAACCTAGTTTGATGTGAAGGGGTGGTAGCAAGATTTTCTGAGCCTCAACCAGAGCTGGGTGTTGGATATTCTTCTCTCCAATGGCTACATTCTGCCTGTGAGTCCATTCCTTCCTCATGTAGTGCATTTCCCTTGCTCGGCTATCCCACTCGCATAAGAAACACATGTATTTTGTATATCCTTGCTGCAGTCCCATTAAAAGGGCAACTACCTTCAAATCACCACAGAGGTGCCAGCTGTACTTGTTATACTCAATGGAATTCAGTAGCTGCCTTAAGTTATCGTATGTCTCTTTCATGTGGACAGCATACGCTACTGGAATAGATGGAAGAATGTTTCCATTGTGCAAAAGCACAGCCTTGAGACTCAGTTTCGAAGAGTCCACAAATAGTCTCCATTCTTGTGGGTCATGAGTGATTTTTAAAGCATTCATGAGGCCCTCAATATCGGAACAGAATATCAGATTACTTTCCTTTCTGAAGAAAGGCTCCAATTGCTGGTGGCGCTTTCGATATGCAGTAATTGTGACATCTTCTTCTAGAAGATTCCATTGTTGGAGTCTTGATCCTAGCAATTCTGCCTTGTTCTTTGATAAGTCCAAATCATGAATCAGGTCATTTAGTTCTTCCTGTGTTATTCTGTGTGGGGTTGATGATGCACCACAGTGAAAATCTGGATCACTGCATGCTGATGGACCAGGAGAAGAACAGGTCGACTCACCTTTGTCTTCGTCAGATGAATCAAGAGAATATTCTGCTGGAGGTTCTGGAATAGGAAGTCCCTCACCATGTGGAACTGGTCTCAATGCAGACGGAATGTTTGGGTAGACTATTCTCGACTTCTTTCGCTTCATTATTCCGCCGGAAAGAGGAGGAACCAAGCAGAAGTAACAGTCATTTAGGTGGTTGCTTGGCTCTCTCCACACCATTGGGACTGCAAACGGCATTGATGACCTTTTGCAATTCAACCACTGTGAAAGCTGTGTTGTACATGTAGCACAGCATATATGCGGAGCCCAAGGCTTGTCTTGGTCACCAACCTTGCATCCGAAGTAAAGATGATATGCCTTCTTCACTTGAGAATTGATACTTTTCTTCTGGTTGGCAAATGTCGCTTCCCCACAAATATAGCAAAAATTGTCCGCGGTATTAACACACTTTCGAGGCATTACTGTTCTTTATTGTACGTAAATGGATAAAATAATAAGTTTTATGTAACAGTAGCTTGAACTGTCTCTCACAACGTCTAAAATATTTTAAATTCTGATCCTATCTGATTGGGCTTTATATAGTACACTGCTTACGTCAGCTTCAGCCGCCGCCTGGCATTAGTATAATAGGCCTACACATGTATAGTACACTGCTGACGTCAACTTACTTCAGCAGCCGCATGGCATTAGTATTGCATTGCATCAGAAAATGATGCAATCAACTGTGGATGATGTGAGCATGATGGTATTATGCAATGTTACATCATTATTCCGGATGTTGCTGCAGTCCTACTGGAGAAATTTACACAGTGAAACATAGAAAATGAGGTATATGAATATCTTCAAAACGAGAGCCAATACAAATTTTTCACGGTTATATTCGTGTTCGGCACACCAAAATACTACAGATTAGGGCCTTTTCAAGTCAGTAATGATTTCACTGTTGACCAGTGTAATTGAAGTTAGTCGAAGAGGTTTAATACTTTACTTAGCATTGCTACTGACCATGATATTGTTTTTATCTTCTCTCTATCTCTGGCTGTCTTTCTTTCTCTCTAAAAAATCATACAAACAATGACAGTCTTCTCCAATGTACTAGATGGCTAGAGTTGGCGTGCGCCAGCGAGTAATTACGATTATGAAGTAGCCTGACAACACAGAGTGCAAAACTAGTGTACACAAGCCTAAGTAATTTACTGGCCTTTTTCTCAAAGGCAAACCCTCGCGAAAAAGTAAGCATAACATATGTACATACAGCCAATTCCACCCTTGCTTTTATACAAAGAAGCATCTACCAATGTCCAGCCAAGACTAAAGAGCTAAGCTATGATACACTAGTCCATCCCATCATGGAACACGGAGGAGTCATCTGAGACCCGCATAATAAGGAATACATCAAGAAACTGGAGATGGTCCAGCAAAGTGGCACGGTTCATCACTGGAGACCAACACAGAACTAGCAGTGTTACAGCTAGCTGCAAATAACAGAAAAGCACACACAAGAGTGGTAATGATGTTCCGGATTGTCCACGAACATGCTGATGTACCATTCGGATACCAAATAACAACACAATCTATGCGCGGCCACAGCCAGAAAAACTTGCTCCCAATTGCAAGGACAAGCATTTAGAAGCACTCCTTATTTCCAGATGATATTTGACTCTAGAACACTCTGCCACAAACAGATATTAATTGTGCCTCACTCGATATTTTCAAAGCCAATAACACTAAGCATTCAGTTACTGTTTTTAACTGCACTGTACGTGGATTCTTTTAACCGGTACACGCGCAATTTTACGCGGTACGGAAATACACCAAAGGGTGCTATCGTACCTTGTTGGGAAGAAGAAGAATTAACATAAAAGTACGAATAAGATGTTGCTACATTTTTCTTCACTGATGTAGTAAGATCAACTCCATGATTTAGAAAACGATTTACATATTTATATTTTTCGGGTAAGACTTGATAGGTCGTGATCGAATAACGATCTGTAGGGAAAGGCCAAAAACCCATAACAGCGTTGCAAGCATATCGTCACACTGTTTTGACATCTATGATGAGCCTCATTATTTGTTTTCTACATTTTATCCTTAACAGGTTATTGTCATGTTATATATTTCTCAATGTAATCCTATTTGTGATAATAATAATAATAATAATAATAATAACAATAATGTATGTATGCATGTATGTATGTATGTATGTATGTATGTATGTATGTCTGTATGTATGTATCTCAGAACGCCAGTTTTGATTCGTCTTCTTCGGCGACGGATCCAATAGATTTAGTTTTCTTTCCAGGTGTGCGCTTAGGCTAATCTAACCAACGTGTACCCAGAGGATGTGAAGTGTTCATCCACAAGGGCTTATTTCCAGGTTTGATCATCAAATCAGATCTGCTGAAGTTCATTCTTTAGTCTAGTTTCTCCATCTCTCCACTATATTGGACGGCACATAATTTGCATGCGACAATATGAAGAGCGATGTGTCTTGTGATAAATGGAGTGTACGAGTAGATAAACATATAGTGTTACAACAACTAATTCTAGAACAGTTAGGCAAGTAACCTTGAAACGGACCCCGGAAGTGTGAAAGAAAAAACGTACTAATTGACGGAAGTGGTTGCAGAAGGTAAATATATTAAACGTGCTAAAAGCAATAATAAGTCTGTTTTATTTGTCAGCCACTTGTAACACGCAATTGTATCTGTACATTGAATCCAAACATGCTATCCCACCTGTAAGGACGTTCCACGGCATTAACAGAATAGCAGGAAATGTGAGACTTATTGAAATTGGGCGTATACAATTGAGGCAGGAATAGATATTAATTAATTTTGAGGTATTTGCCTGGATTTCTACTGCTGCTAAGGAAGTTTATGTGTCAAATAGTCACATCAAGCTAAAAAAAAAAAAAAAGAAGCAAAGAAGCTTTCTTGTTGAGACTAGAAATGGAATGAAATCGTTCAAAAACACAAAATCGAAAAGCCAGCATAAATTGAAACTACAGGTTTGGTTTATATTCAGTTATTTTCTCTCCTTAAAAAACAGAGAAGAGAAAGATGACAAAATAAGATCAACTGTAACAAGAAAATTGCTACAGTATGAGGAAACGACATCAGTTTTGTATTTGTTAATGTTTCTCAAAGAACAAAAGAATACATGTGTTTTACCATGATACGTAATTAATAACGTTTTCCTTGTCCTTCTTTATTTCGTAAGAGGAATTAAAATTGTACAATAAAAAATTGTCAGGTAAGTTGGCTTAAACTTAGAATGCATGGTTGGAGATAGTTTCTACAGATCTTTTGGCAATGTTTGCCATAAGTCATATATGTGTGTGTGTGTGTGTGTGTGTGTGTGTGTGAGAGAGAGAGAGAGAGAGAGAGAGAGAGAGAGTTTAAAGGTTTTCAGATGAGAAATATCGCGTTAATTCAGTCGTCTGTCACGTGAGGTACATTGCAATAAATCATTAACATACTATGTTCATAATGGTACTTATTTTATGGAGTATTGTCCAACAAGATTCAAGAATGGTAGTTCATCACACACACACACACACACCCCATTTGAGATGATTGTGAAGGTGCGTATTTTACAGCTGAAATACCATTCGCTCATAAGTCGAGTCAAACTGGAAACAATACGGATCCTGCTCTGTCGTATCTTAATGCATTTGCAAATTAAGGTCTGTGCTGTTTGTTCTACTGATTACTCTTAACAAACTGCAGTGACCCAGACCCGGCATATCGGGATCTGTGCAGTTTGCATTTGGTCTGGTCTTATAAGCGAGCATATACGGTATGTGTCATATTGTCATTGTTGACTTTAAGGCAGTAATGGTTTAATTTTATATTCTATGTCAAATACAGATTCATAAATTATAACTAACTACCGTCAATGTAGCTAAGTTTATATAGTATCCCAAGGGCCAGCGGCGTAGCAATTGCCTGAGCAACCCTAGCACTGTGTAGGGAAGAGAGGAAATGGGTCGGCCCTGTGGAAGCCCACAGTTCCCATCAAACATACGAATCGGGGGTGGGGTGGGGTGCCCAATTTCTCTCTAGCTCACTGCCAAGGGCCAACTGGCTTACTGAAATAAAGACTTTCCATATTTATAAAATAAAGGATGAACGATAACAATAAAAAAGACATTGATTTATCTACTTATTTGTCCTATGGCTTTAGTATTACATAAAATAGTATTACATAAAATATAAACCACTCATGATATTGTTTTTCGCTATTCAACTAAAATGTTAACAGATGGAGACTAATATGAGAAAAGAAAGAAGAAGCAGAGTAAACATACCTTAATAGATACCACTGTATATGATGGTATAGTTTTTGTTGTAGGGTTTAACGCCATTTTTCAGCACATGATAGGCTATACATGGCGGCCAGTATTAATGGTGGAGGAAGAACCCGGGAAAACCCCGGAAAGAACCACCGACCCTCGAGAAGCTACTAGTAAGCTTTCTCACATACCCACATTGGCCGAATCCGAGACTCGAACCTAAGCAGACAGAGGTGAGATTGCAGTGATCCGTAACGGAGAGCGCTTTAGACCACTCGGCCACTTGGGGCCCCGTTCCCTTGTATATGAAGCACGATGTACAGATGATAGTGTTGATGAAATAGGCATGTATTAGAGTGTCATGTTTAGCCCAGTTGAAACATGTATAATCAAAGTAATTCTGACAGGCCATTGTTTGATGTCAAACATTGCCAAAGGCTAGCACTAATCCGTTACGTAAGATTGTTGTGGCTAGAATTGAAGAGCCGGACATCGGAGTTGCGAGGCCGCCCGATAGTCAATTATCACCTAGGTGTCGAAATGTTTCCAAGATCAAAAGAAGTTGCCTGAAGAAGTGGGAGTGTCTTAACTCCTTTCCCTGCAAACAGACAGACAGGTTGAACTGGCCGCTAAGACGATTGGACAGGGGCACAGCGCCACCCAATCAGAATCGAGTTAGGGGAGAGACCTTGATTTGGGTAGAATGATATCCCCGCGTCTTCCGGCAAGAGTTAGTTCGCTGAGAGAAATTACCCAGAGTGGAGGTTAGCGTAACTCCGAATAGCCATTCGTTATTGGCGGGAAAATCTTAGAGCGGGAAATTCTAAGTATAGAAAACTTCAAATAAGGTCAGTAGGATATTTGTTCGGTCTTTGTGGAATGCGACTGCATTTTAATTGTAGGTCGTATGTATACTTTATTATTACTAGAATTGTAGTACAAAGAATTACTTTGTTTTGTTAATATGTTTGCATATTTTGAAGAAATGAGTTGATATTTGTAAAGAATTATATAGTTTGCTAGCCGTCGTAAGAGTTAATATTGTAATTCGCTATGTGGGTATTTCATAATAGACTAACACATATGTTCATATGATCATAGATTTTGCCATTGTTGAATATTTGTAATGTACAGACATACGTCTGATTGTTGTCAGATTGTAGTACGATGAGATTAAATATATATGTGTATATACTGACTTGACGCAATGTATTGATGTCTGTATAACAATTCGCTGATACCGTGTTATTACGCCATTGTTTACCCTGCAAGAAGTGTGTGGGAATTTCGATGTGTATGCATGCGTGACCGAAACAGTGATAGCTATCTGATGATTAATTGTCGATATAGTGTGAGGTGAGATTCGATAAAACATATGTTAACGCCGTGTGGTTTTTCACAGGAAGCTTTGAGGGACAGACCAGTTATAGTTTGGTCCCGTAGTCTCAGATAGAGAGACGGAGGAAAAGAGAAGAAAGGAGAGAAGTCAGGAGAAGTTGAAGTCTGGGAGCGAAATTGTAGGAGGAGATAGTAGAGAGGGAAACGGAGACAAAGGAGGAGTTAGAGGAACAGAAAGAAGGAAGGAATCAGCGGGAAAGAAATAGATGAGTAGATGCAAGGACAGGGGGAAAATCGAACTCACACTGTAAATCACGGGATGAATTAGGCTGTCACTTGGTCGAGGGAAAGACGAGTGATTGGAAGTTATCGTTTTAAATTATCACATTTATTAAATTGTTATTGATTGAATTTCATCTTAGTGTTCTCTATAATTTAACCGTCGGCATTGCTGACTGGGGGCTCAGAGCTGTAAAACTACCTCGTCACTAATGTAACTTTCTAACCTCACGAGCCAGGGTGGAACGTTCATCATAATTTAATTAAATTATATTGGAAGAACCCCACCCCAATACGTGCAAACCTCACATAGAGGAGTTATTCATTATTATTAACATTATTATTATTATTATTATTATTATTATAGTTATTATTAAAGAAATTTACAATTTCAATTACATAACCTTAAGTGAGTCTGTATGTCATTAATCAGTATTTTCAGACATAAAGAACTCATAATGAGTCTTGTACCTTTCATCCTAAAACTCTTCCATCTTTTTCTTCATTTGAAATCTCTAAACTGAATGTTGTAACAAAAGGGCAACAAAAGTTTGTTGCATTCTTTATGGGAGAAGCACTCCAGTAAGGCTGTGTACTTGTCGACTGTGAATTATATACATCCTAGATTTAATTTCAACATCTGAAGTGAGAATTCTTGTGTCTTTGTTTACGTCATGTTGAGCAAACAGTTTGGCGTGTAGCGAGAGTCGTATATCAGATTGTAATCAAGCAGTAAATTGTATCAATGGCACAGCTCAATGGCTTTGCTTGTATCACATTTATTCAGGAAATTACACTTTTATCGCTGTAATATTCAAGCGGATCACAATCTGATTAATTGTCTTCCTTCCTCTGAATTCACAATAAAAGACTGAACAAAACGTCATCGTACACACGGAAACAAAATGTGTTAAACACTGTTTCTCTGACAGAAACTGCGTATAAATATTTTTTATACTTCATTGATTAATTCTGTTATCCAAGACGCACACCCACACAAACACATGCCCACATGCGCACACACTCACACACAAGTTATGTGATTTTATGCTGTACTAGACGAAATTTAACATCCTGCTGTACTAGACGAAATTTATCATCCTGCTGTGCTAGACGAAATTTAACATCCTGCTGTACTAGACGAAATTTAACATCCTTGCATGAAGCTAAAGCTTTAAAATTTGTTTTACTTTTGTATTTGTTATTTTAACTATCAAATCATCTTACATAATTAATTCAACCCATCCATACTCCGTTGTAATACTTACATAATTAATTACCGCTCCGGTGGCCTTTGGTTAGATCGTCCGCCCTGGGTGCGGGAGGTCGTGAGTTCGGACCCCGGCAGAGTCATACCAAAGACTAGGTGCTCAGCATTAAGAGGTTAATGTTAGGACTGGTCGACCTGGTGTCAGGATAATGTGACTGGGTGGGACATCATGCTACATGTCTGCGGAATGATGTCCCAGTGCTAGACATCACAATAAACTGCCACACTGCAGACATCGTAGCTATATGACTGGAAAATTGTTAAAGCTACGTTAAAAATCGAAATCACACACACACACACACATAATTAATTCAACCCATCCTTACACCATTGTAATACTTACATAATTAATTCAACCCATCCATACTCCGTTGTAATACTTACATAATTAATTCAACCCATCTATACTCCGTTGTAATACTTACATAATTAATTCAGCTATTCCATACTCCGTCGTAATACTTACAAATTAATTCAACCCATCTATACTCCGTTGTAATACTTACATAATTAATTCAGCTATTCCATACTCCGTCGTAATACTTACATAATTAATTCAACCCATCTCTACTCCGTTGTAATACTTACATAATGAATTTAACACATCCATACTCCGTTGTAATACTTACATAATTAATTCAACCCATCCATACTCCGTTGTAATACTTACATAATTAATTCAACCCATCTACACTACGTTGTAATACTTACATAATGAATTTAACACATCCATACTCCGTTGTAATACTTACATAATTAATTCAACCCATCCATACTCCGTTGTAATACTTACATAATGAATTTAACACATCCATACTCCGTTGTAATACTTACATAATTAAATCAACCCATCCATACTCCGTTGTAATACTTACATAATTAAATCAACCCATCCATACTCCGTTGTAATACTTACATAATGAATTTAACACATCCATACTCCGTTGTAATACTTACATAATTAAATCAACCCATCCATACTCCGTTATAATACTTCATAATATAAAATGAAACAGACCTCGGTTTATTATTTCACTTTTCTTTATTTTAAGCTATACAAAAGCTGACATTTCTGGTAATAATCTTCTTGCCAATAAGTATGCATAGTTTCTAACCGTAACCATAATTAGTGATTTCGCAATAATATCACTGAAGACTAATTTTTTATCATTTTAAATAAATGAAAATGCCTTTAAAACACAAACCGACAACTTCAGTGGCTCTTAGAGAATAAATTCTCAATTATAGAACAGCAATACAATTTTCTGATGTTAGCATCAGTTGTACGTTTGGATGGAAGTACCAAGTAACAAAACCTCTCACATCTCCGTTATAAGAACGCAATAAATGATAGATGCCTTAGCGGATATTTCCATATATGGTACATGATCATACGTGTTAGTTACATACACGGGTGCAATCATTGGCAGTTATTTCAATATAAGAGACATGACCACACAAGTCCTCTGTATACATGGATACATGCCTTGGCGGTTATTTCACTATAAGGGAAATCATCATACGCCTCAGCTTCGAAAACGGATAATGTCTTGGTGGTAACAAGGGAAATCATCATACGCCTCAGCTTCAAAAACGATATAGCCAAACAAGATGGAGTATCTTGTTATATAGTGATAATCTGAGAATTCAGATGTTAACAAAAATATTGGGGGGGGGGGGGGCGGGGCATGATAATGAGTTTAGCTTTATTTATAACCAAATTATCTCCGTCATGTAAGGTCTACCTTGCTTGCCTTTCGGTACATGCAGGAATCTGCAGTCACGCATGTGTAAAATGGTTGTTGTTGTCACTGTTGTTCTAGGGTTTAACGCCATTTTTCAGCACAAGATAGGCTATACATAGCGGCCAGTATTAATGGTGGAGGAAGAACCCTGGAAAACCCAGGGAAGAACCACCGACCCACGAGAAGCTACTGGCAGGTTTTCCCACGTACCCACGCTAGCCGAGGCTTGGACTCGAACCCACGCAGACAGAGGTGAGATGGCAGTGATCCGGAACGGTGAGCGCTTTAGACCACTCGGCCACTCGGGGCCCCGTAAAATGGTGGTACTCAACTAAACAGTGAAGAAGGAACACATGGACAAAACATAAAATGACCACAATTAACATGACGCGTTTGCTGTATTAATGTCACTTTATTTGTCCTGTCCACCTCGATCTTGCCATTATTGTCATGTTGTTTGGAAACAGATTATATATTTTTGTAAGTATGGAAGTTGAATAAAGGATTAGCAAAATGATGTACTGTTAACTAGCTACTCGAGGATGCATGTATATGGTGCTTCCAAGGAAGAAGGCTTATATTTTGGTTATAAAATTTGATCTCACCTTTAAGAATTTCTGTTAAATACATTAATACTATAGGATAAATGTCTGTACTGTGGCTTAAATAATAACAAGTTTTGCGGAGCAAAATCAAAATGGAGCGGGGCACATAGGAACAAAGGGATCTTAGTGCATGTGACAAAAGGGATTTTAGAGTGGGGAAAAAGTAAAATATATATGTGGAGAGGTGGACAGAACTAGTGTATATTTTGGATATAAACAGTAGATTACAATATGACGTTGTGCTTTAATTAGTATACCCCTGGTCCCGGCCTCACCCCGAAGTCAACAGACCAACCCCACCTAACGGGTCAGAAATTCATGACTTGGCGGTTATTTCCATATAAGGGAAATGAGTATACACGTCCGCTACATGCACACGTACATGTCTTGGCGGTTATATCCATATAAGGGAAATGATCATACTCGTCCGATACGTGTAGGGATACATTTTCTGATATTTCTATAGAAATGGCATCTGCTTTTATTGGACAGCATTCATTAAGCTCTGTTATTCATTGTACAGAATCTATATAAAGGCAATAATACCAGAAAGAAGAATATATTGTGATGCATTGAGTGTTCTAACGACATATTTAGCTAGATATATAATAATATTTAAACAAATACAAGACAATGTCTAAAAATCGGTCTATTAATTTAAATGCGCTTTAAACAGACCAAACACATCGTAGAAAATAAATTATCTGCTTCATGCGTTTTATTTGGTCACAGTGATTGTCAGTAATGTAATCAATTTCCTTTTAAAAGGCGAGGATATTCTCGCTGATATTCAACGTCATTTTTATTTACACAGTATGACTGATATTTTAAAAGAAATTACTTAAAGCGATAACGTAACTACACGGATTAAAAAATCAATCACCCAAATGTTACTCTGAGATGTGAGATGCACTCCTTCAGTTCGTCCCTCTGATACTCCTGTTATGCTATATCCATTTCTAATTACAAACTTTCAACAGAAAATGGAGAGATGAAAGCAATAAGAAAGAGCATATTAATTTGTTAATTTTCTTTCTCATTCATGGAAACTTCAAAGGCTGCAATAGTCACTTTTCCCATCTTAAAACGCTGCATGGGAGAAAGTGTTATTAATACGTTAACTGCATTAAGAACGTTTGTCAAGTACCCACTTTACGTCAAAATTTACCGATAATGAAACAGAAACCAATAAGCGTATACCATCTTAAAGTACTTTCATTTTTGCTAAGCGTGTGTGTGTGCGTACGTGTGTGTGTATGTTTAATATGTACTAATTATACGTAGATTTTCATTATTTATTTTTGAAGGAAACATCCGTAATTATTACATCAATCAAAATGAAATCTTCATTTTTTTTAAAAATAATTTTGGAGAGTTAATTTTTATACATGATCTCCAACATATATTTCTTGATATTTTACCCATTTCATTGCTTTTTAGCATTCAAAAAAGAATTAAATGGCTTAGTCATGCTTTCATTTTTGTTCAGTTGCAGAAGCTAAACCTGAATTTCGATAAGCATTTAGTTTTGGCTAGCAATCAAAACTTCCCCATTCTCGATATCGAATGATTTTCATGAAATATGATGAGTCTGATGAGAATTAAAATCTCTCATTAGACAATTGTTGGCATTGCCTTTAATTCAAATTTTCTACATTTATCGTTTGTTGTAGAACGTAACAGGTATGGATCGCACGGAATATTGAAGAGAAACTTGTCATGTAAGCTAGCCAATGACAAAACCACGATTCGTGTGAGGAAACGATTTTAAAGAAGATAATGTTTGTACAATACTTGTTGTTTGAAGTTGTGTTTACTATTATTATTATTATTATTATTATTATTATTATTATTATTATTATTATCATTATTATTATTAATTTAATTCTTATATTGAGTTTATTTATCTTTATTGGTTATTATCTATTATTATTGTTGTTGAGGGAAGGGTTACCTACTCCTTGCATAAATTAGTGCACAGTATTGGCATATTTAAAAATATAATTTTGACGATGGACATGCAAGAATCGATCAGTGACATGCGGGGAGGGGTGGCTGGGTGGGGGGTAGAGGTGGGTGGGGGTATATATATATATGTGTGTGTGTTTGTGCGTGTGTGTGTGTGCCAGTTTTATTGTCAAACATTTCAGTATCTCATCATAATATATACATGTATAAATGAATAATATATAAAAACCCTGGTAATGGAATAAATCAAAAGAAGGGGGTCTTCACGAAAGATACGGATACAAAATTATTCTAAAATATAGTTTCATATGATAAATTTCTCATTATATTAGATATGTTTCGATTCGTTCGTACTTATCACAAATTAAACGAGGATTTTTTTAACTGGCATTAATGATAAATGAACTTCAAATGAAAGACTCGCGAAAGAGTGTGTGTGTGTGTGTGTGTGTGTGTGTGTGTGTGTGTGTGTGATTTTGATTTTTAACTTAGCTTTAACAATTTTTCAGTCATATCGCTACGATGTCTGCAGTGTGGCAGTTTATAGTGATGTCTAGCACTGGGGCATCATGCTGCAGACATGTAGCATGATGTCCCACCCAGTCACATTATCCTGACACCAGGCCGACCAGTCCTAACACTAACCTCTTAATGCTGAACGCCAAGCAAGGCAGCTGTTAGTACCATTTTTGTAAGTCTCTGGTATGACTCGAACCCACGACCTCCCGCATCCGAGGCGGACGTTCTAACCACTAGGCCACCGGAGCGGTCGCGAAAGAGAAGTAGGTAGATGAATGACATATGTAAAAGATAATATAATATGGCTCAAATCAAACAGTTATATGGGCTGTCATGTTGATAATTATGGACCTCAAAAAGCCGCCTTGATCACACTGGGATATGATGATCAATTCCGTTTTAACAATATTGTATTGAGCAATATATAAGAAAAATTAGAAACGATTAAAGAAGGGATTACACAACACCCACCATCTGCCGCGGAAAAAATGCAGAGTTTGAGGATTTCAATGGCACGGATAGAAAAAAGGCATTGGAGAAAAGAAACAATCTGAGTAAATGTAAAATGTCCTTACTGGCTGAGTTTTATCTGAGTAAATATAAATGCTCTTATAGGTCGAGTTTTATCTGAGTAAATGAAAATGCCTTTATATGTCGAATTTTCTGAGCTTTAGTCTTGTCCGAATTTTCATGCCGAAGCCTGGTGCAGACACTGTAGATGGAAAATGTTGACTATTGACAACAATTCTGATCGGAAGTAGTTATTACGAGCCTTTCGTCTTAAAATAAGTAACAGAAAAAGTAAAAAATAACAAGCTTTGTAAAATTTAACAAACAATGTATTTCTTCATAATACACAGTGAAAATGAGGGAAAAAAAAGAAGTTACGGTATAGCGAATTAAATCGCAACATAATACTAGAATAACAGACAAAAGTCTTAATAATTTAAAGTTCTGAATATCATTTAGTGCAAATCTAAATTAAATCCCAATCTTTAAGTGTCGACGTGTCTGTGTTGGCTCGTAAAGTATTGATGTGCCATAAGTCTTTTGCTGAAACAGTAATATACCTGTAGGTTTAAATTCAATATAAATACCAGAGAATGTCTCCATCCGGAAATATTTTCTTATGAAAACTCTGTATTTCCAGAGAAAAATAATGAGAATAATTTGAAATTAACTCCAGCCCAAAAGATCTACCGGACACAACAATAATACAATTTGATTCTGCTCGATCTTAAAGCACAAATGAATAAAAAAAAAAATTTAATAAACAAAATTTATATTTAAAAGTAAGACGTAAAACAAAACCATGGATTGTTCTAGAGGGAATAGAAAGTTGTTATCATAATGCAAGTGGCGGAAATCATGTAATCCAAGTATGCCAAGTACAATTAAATAAGAAATACAATGTCCTTGACTCAGCTTAAGATAATGATCCTCACTCTGAGTAAAAGAAAACAAAACTGTCACTGACTTTGGACAAGGTCATCCACTAGATACAATGTTTCATTACCCACAGCATATAATAAATAAATATTTTTTTATTTAAAAAAAAAACACTAACAAACAAACAATGCAAATTAAATATACATAACATATTCACTTATTATAGAACAAAATATGAAATGCTGGTTGGGGAGTAATCCAACATCATTCTGAAACATATATCGATACAACTAAAGTGTGTACCGTATTTTTCCTTAACGCTGCCGCGTTTATCAATCAATTAACAGCAGTAGGTCTTTTTTTATAGAAAGATTTTTTTTATCGTATCTAAAACTAAAGGTTGCTTACTCCCGGCCTATGTCACGAATAATACGGGTCACTGAGTACCTGTTATTTGGTAGGAAGAAAGATGAGGCAAGACACTTTTCAGATCGCCTTCCTACATAGACTTTGAATATTTTTAAGATCAGAACACAAAAGGGGTGTCATTGTTTCCGTATTTAAACATTTTTATTTGACACCTTCATGAGACTATCGCCCTATCTTCGTTTGTAAAATTCTACCCGAATCCTATTTCAAGTAACTTAATCAATGCGATATTATATGTATTCAGATATTGAGTTTTCTTTATTTAAACTCTTTTTCATTACAAACAAATACTAAAGCAATGCCAAAATATCGGAACACACTCTGCTTGGTAAAGAATCGAATTAGGAACACGTGACATGCACCGGCAAATCATAAACTAAAATTCCACGCCTCGATGAGGCGCGTACAACAGGAACTAGAATGCACTCATGCGCATTTTATCCTCTCGAAAGCAATGGAGTTTTGTATGATTGTGTATTATGTATATTTAAACTGTATTGTTTGTTAGTAAGGTTTTCA
This sequence comes from Sinohyriopsis cumingii, assembly GCA_028554795.2. Classification (NCBI taxonomy): domain Eukaryota; kingdom Metazoa; phylum Mollusca; class Bivalvia; order Unionida; family Unionidae; genus Sinohyriopsis; species Sinohyriopsis cumingii. The sequence continues at coordinate 128,008,493 of CM068827.1, forward strand.
TTTTTTTTATATTTTATTATATGCTATTGTAACGTAACATTGTATGTTGGACATAACCTTGTCCAAAATCAAGTTTATTTTCTACTTGACCTGAATTATTTTATTGTATTCTGTAAACAACTAATACATAACTAGCATATTCTCTATGTGTATGGGTTTAATATTATGATCATTATTAACAAAAGTATATATATTTATTTGGGTCTGGGAATAGGCTATTGCAATTCCCATTTACATTGTGTACCTGCAATTGTCCAGGCTATATATTATAATTTTAGTGACAGACTTTCTAATAATAACTAACATTTTATTTTGCAAACATTGAGAACATATTAGAAGCTTATTTTCCATTAGGTAATGAGGTTTTCTTTTTGAAAAATGTTAATTTTGGGCTAAGGCTATGTGGAGGACTATATAATCTTGTCACTGGAAAGACTAGTCATTCGTGCATAGACCTTGCAGAATCAATTTGTACTATTCTCCTGTTCATACGTTCATTTGGGCTGGAATTTATTTCTTCAAATTGTTCAATTAAAGTGAATTTTTTCTGACTTTACAGAGTGTTCATATGAAAATGATATTCTTGGGCAGAGATATTCACTGGGATTTATAATGAATTTAAACCTGGAATTATATTACTGTGATTCAACAAAAGACTTTTTTGCACAACAACACAATGCAGGCTACCACAGGCACGTCAACACAGAGATGCATAGCTCCTTATCACGTACAACTAAAAATATATTATAGTCTTACTAAACATTCTCATCTCAGTTCTTGTAGTCATTGCCCTTTATTCTTAGTAACCTTTCAAGTGCCAATCAAGAGCATTCTTTACATTTCTGCAAGCTTGCAGCGGAGGTAGATATGAAACTGCAATAACCTGAAATATCGCTAGGTACAGCTCACTTACACCACGCAGGAAATATCTTCTCAAATAGATGTTGACTGCTTGAGCCGAACGCACTTAGTGCCAAGGTAATTAAGACTATTATAACACATTGATTACACATATTGTGCCGTTGTGCCTTAGATATATATGATACTGTTTCCGTTATATATACACATATATACATACATAAATACACATACATACATACATACATACATACATACATACATACATACATACATACATACATACATACATACATACATACATACATACATATATACATACATACATAAAATTTAATTATACGAAGACCAGGCAAAACGCAAAATTGCAGAGAAAAATTGGCATAAATCATTGTTTAAATTTGAAAAATTGTTTTAAATTATACTTATTATTTTTTAAACAAAAGACGTCACTTTGGTGTTTTGAACAGGGACAAATTTCGTATTGAAGAATTTTTTAATTTTATTTTTAGATATGTCATGATATAGATGATGTTCCTAATTACAATATAACAACTCATACTCATGCCCCTGTATTTACTTTCAAAATATTAACATTAAGGAAACACGTAATGAGTGTTTGAATTGAACTTCATTGCAATATATACATGTTAATCGCAATGACTGAAACCATGTATAAAAGGCAGGAATAGTGTTTTGAATTGAACTTCATTGCAATAAAATAAATGTTAATAGCAAACTGTACGAAAGGTAATGCCATTGAGTCTTCAGTCCACTTGAAATAAAATCACTTGAATACGGTTCTCTCTTGCGACTTTCTCCCAAATATCTTTAACGTTTGGCCAAGAAGACAGTTCAGAAGTTAAATTTCTTTTTTGGATTGACATGATAATAATAATAATAATAATAATAATAATAATAATAATAATGAGAACTTTGTATAGCGCATAATCTTTAGAAGCTCTAAGCGCTTTACAACATTAGACAACACCTATAAGATCAAAAACATATATAATGATATGATTACAAAAGAAAACACCATGAAATTAGAAAACATAAAAAACATGCTGAGAATATTTAAGGTAGGAAACATTATTAGGTCTTTAAGTTTGTTCTTGCAGTCGAAATAAGAGAGTTTTGAGAGCACTCTAGAATGTGATCACTGTGTCTTTGTGTCTAAGTTCAGTGGGCAATTCATTTAACGCTGCTGGGCCCTGGTATGCAAAAGAACGCTGTCCATATGACTTTGTTTTCATAGTGGGAATAATGAGTATACGATTCTCAGAAGAGGAGCGTAAGTATCTTGCTGGTGTGTACACATGGGTGAGGTCGGATAGGTATGTTGGACTATAGTCCGTCAGTGAAACGTAGCACAGAGAACATATTTTGTGTTTGATTCTGGATCGAATGGATAGCCAGTATAGGGTACAGATCAGCGGGGAGGTGTGCTCTGATCGTGGTACTCTAAGGATGATCCGAGGAGCTGTGTTTTAAACGTTTTGAAGTTTTTGGAGTAGATATTGAGATGAACCAGACAGAACTGAGGTACAATAGTCCAGTCTTGAAAGTACTAATGAACACACAAGTGTTTTAGTGGCATCAGCTGCAAGATATTTGCGAATGGAGCTGATGCGTCTCAGCTCAAGATATGCAGCCTTGCATATGTTCATGACATGTTGGTACAATGTGAGAGTACTGTCCAGAGTAACACCTAGGTTTCGTACTGATTGTGTGAATTTAATGTTGGTGGTGCTGATATTTATTGTTTGAGGTAAAGGATGTGAATGAGAAAGTCTTTGTGTTGTAATCAGAATGGCCTCAGTTTTATCATCATTCATCTGCAGCTTGTTACATGCCATCCATGATTTCACATCCGAAATGCACCTCTCTACACCTTGGATGGTAGCATCAACTTCAGTTGGGTGGTTAGATTTGTATATTTGGGTGTCATCAGCGTACAATTGGTGAGACACTGGATGATGATCTATGACACTTGAGAGCGGCGGAGTGTATCTGTCAATCCATCACCTATGTGTTAATCCATCATCTAAATGTTAATCCATCACCTAAATGTCAATCCATCACCTAAATGTCGATCTATCACCTAAATGTCAATCCATCACCTATGTGTTAATCCATCACCTAAATGTGAATCCATCACCTAAATGTCAATCCATCACCTAAATGTGAATCCATCACCTATGTGTTAATCCATCATCTAAATCTGAATCCATCACCTATGTGTTAATCCATCACCTAAATGTGAATCCATCACCTAAATGTCAAGCCATCACTTATGTGTTAATCCATCACCTAAATGTCAATCCATCACCTAAATGTGAATCCATCACCTAAATGTCAATCCATCACCTAAATGTCAATCCATAACCTATGTGTTAATCCATCACCTAAATGTCAATCCATCACTTATGTGTTAATCCATCACCTAAATGTCAATCCATCACCTAAATGTCAAGTCATCACTTATGTGTTAATCCATCACCTAAATGTCAATCCATCACCTAAATGTGAATCCATCACCTAAATGTCAAGCCAACACTTATGTGTTAATCCATCACCTAAATGTCAATCCATCACCTAAATGTCAAGCCAACACTTATGTGTTAATCCATCACCTAAATGTCAATCCATCACCTATGTGTTAATCCATCACCTAAATGGCAATCCATAACCTATGTGTTAATCCATCACCTAAATGTCAATCCATCACCTAAATGTCAATCCATCACCTAAATGTCAATCCATCACATATGTGTTAATCCATCACCTAAATGTTAATCCATCACCTATGTGTTAATCCATCACCTAAATGTCAATCCATCACCTAAATGTCAATCCATCACCTATGTGTTAATCCATCACCTAAATTTCAATCCATCACCTAAATGTCAATCCATCACCTAAATGTCAATCCATCACCTATGTGTTAATCCATCACTTAAATGTCAATCCATCACCTAAATGTCAATCCATCACCTAAATGTCAATCCATCACCTATGTCTTAATCTATCACCTAAATGTCAATCCATCATCTAAATGCACAATCATGATAGAAAATGTGCCGTGTGTAAATAAATCTGATATCCTAAAAATTACGGGACCAAATGTACGTATAAAACAAGATTAAAAATAGAGCTGAATTATGTTCTCAGTGACTCGCAAATACCATTACAGTATGTTCTCAATGACTTGCAAATTCCATTACAGTATGCTCTCAATGACTTGTAAATTCCATTACAGTATGTTCTCAATGACTTGCAAATTCCATTACAGTATGTTTTCAATGACTTGCAAATTCCATTACAGTATGTTCTCAATGACTTGCAAATACCATTACAGTATGTTCTCAATGACTTGCAAATTCCATTACAGTATGTTCTCAATGACTTGCAAATACCATTACAGTATGTTTTCAATGGCTTGCAAATTCCATTACAGTATGTTTTCAATGACTTGCAAATACCATTACAGTATGTTCTCAATGACTTGCAAATTCCATTACAGTATGTTCTCAATGACTTGCAAATACCATTACAGTATGTTTTCAATGGCTTGCAAATTCCATTACAGTATGTTTTCAATGACTTGCAAATTCCATTACAGTATGTTCTCAATGACTTGCAAATTCCATTACAGTATGTTCTCAACGACTTCCAAATACGATTACATTGTGCAACCCTTCATTAAGTTAAAGATTTGGCTGGCCACGGATTTCTGTATATGTCAGAGATCAAAATATAGCACGTTGTCAAAATTCATGGGTGTTAATATTTAAGTACATCCATTTGTCGCAATTTAAAGAAATAAAAAGCTCATGCTGTGAATAATTATTATCACTACAGCAGTTATTGTCTAATAGGTACATCACTGCATCATTTATTGTCTAAATCCAATATGCTTGATTGTAATCACACTATATTTGTTATTTTTTTAACGTTTTTTTTCCGTTAAGAAACTGACATTTTTATTATCTAAATGGGCGAGTCTTGATTTTGACAATGAAATCTTGATCAAAAATAATTTTGATGACGTCCAGTAAATTATGAAAATTATTGATTTTGCTCGAGTACAACCTCCAAAAAGCTCTATTAGTAAATAAGCATTATTCTGAATCATCTAATGACACATTACATTGAGGTAAAGAACATATTCTGTCTCAAAAGAACGCTTCCGAAGTCCTGGCAAGTTGAGTTTTCTATAATCGACGTCTGAATGTTCAAAATAGTTATTGTCCATATTAATGTACTGTAATCTCTCAATACAAAATTATAAATCTAGCTTTCAATTATGTTACGTTCTATTTGTTGGAGTACTCAAACTGACAAGGATACATCCAGTTAGATGTGCGGGTGTGACCTTCATTAGTTTGAACGAATAGGAATTCAGGGTGGTTAACAGTATAATTCGATCAATATTACGAAACACTGCTCTTGTTTAAAATCATAGCTGAAGATATTTGAATAATGCACAATCGAACTTTTATTAATAGATAATTACTCAATAATTATAAAAACTTGTGTGAAATTTAAAAAGGTAAATTATTATATTAACTTTCAACTCCACTTCTAGCCGTAGTCTTTAAATAATAGCATCACTTGCGATTATTTTATTTTTGTGCATACTACACTATGGCCAGGAAAATATGTGGTTTCTGTACATGATTAGCAGTAATATGTTTGAGGAGAATTAATGGGCTTAATGTGGAAAGGACAGACATTCGAACAATTGTTGGTGATTGTCTTGTGTGAATGATATAATTTAGCAGCCAGGAAAAGGGACCAAATGGCATTAAATTGCCGGAAAATCGTTGGCAGCCACCTCGGGCCCCGCTGGGGAGCTCACAACGCTCCCTTAAACTTCCTGTCTGGTGGGGTGGGGAACTAGCCTCCACCTAAAAACTCTCCGCCGGCTTCGGCCCTTTGGGTCTCGTATTCTGGCCCCTCTAAGCCATCATCGTCGCCTTGAGCGCCATTTACGCCACTGATCCCCGGGCACCATTTACCAGTTTTAGTCTAAACTGTTTTTATCAAGTACAGAAATAATGTTTTGCGCTCTTGTTTTATATACTTGATCTGGGCGGTTTAAACTAGAAAAATAATCGTCTTCATTTTTGTCTTTTATTGATTTTGAACTGTCAAATTGGTGTTTAAAAACTCCATAACGCGTCGACAGATCATAGGGTTAAAGCCATGTCCAATTGCATAGACCTATCTCTGCCGTCGCATAATGTGTCGACAGATCTGGGTCTATGTCGTTTGTTGTAAGTTTCAGTAGAAAAAACAGCCAACGGTCAATCGTTTGAAGTTGGACAGATTTATAAGCGACCAAAGACAGTATAAAGTCATTTTAAAACCCATTCCTATAATAATGCGAATGCCTGGACATTTTTTTCAATAAAATTTGCGTAGTACTTGCACTAAAACAACAACAACAACAAAACAACGTGGAATTTTTACAAGTATACAACTCCATTATCAAAAGCTATCATCAAAAGTCTGCGTAAAATTGACCTGTCGAGCTGTGGATAAATATAATCCCTAAACCAATACAAATGCAAATGTAGGGGTTTAACTTGATAAAAACATAAAACTCAAGTCTCGATTTCTATACAAAGTTATCTATCCATGTCTAGACCATTTTTATATCTAACTGATGTTTGACAGTATTACCAAAAGTGAAGACCTATATTCATTGTTCAAATATGATTAGGAAAGACTCTTTTAGCTGGTCCTTCATGCATGACAATCTTGTTGACTATTTCATGCTGCAGTGAGTTATGTTTGGATGGAATTACCAAATCTACCAACATTAAATCTCAATATATACGGTACAGTTGCTAATTTGCATTGAGAGGTCCTTTCTTCAATGAATTCAGACAGTTAGAAATTTATTGAAATATTTGTGATGTTCACCAAGACATATCTCAAGCGTCCAGTAGTTGGATCCCGAAGGAGCTGACACTGTAATGCTCCCATATCCTGTCAGTTGCTTTCCTTGGAATGTTTGACATGGATCATTGTATCTAGCTACAGTTGCATCCTTTTATTAAATAAGTGCTAAGCAATCGCCACTTCGTTGATTATTTCTAAGTTATCCAAAAATGAGAGGAGTTGGGACTATGTGCATATAAGTTCGGAAAAGAGATTAAATGGAATGCAATATAAAAATGACGTCAGATTTGCCGTTGATTTAAAAACAAAAATAGAAATAAACAGTGCATGTAATTGTACAGAGTATGAAAGTGCATCGACAAAAGAGCGTCAGTTCTTGTTAGAAAAACAGCAACAAATGCAAAGCTCGTTGAAGGGACATATTACAACAATAAAAAAGGACAAGTAACAGTAAGTAGCCCAATATAACGCTTTTACCATTTTACAATAAGGATGGTAGCCCCTTTGTAGGATTTGGTAATAGTGGCCTTTAAAAACCCACGCATACCTTCCCTCCCGAAAATTCATTATTTGATTCCACTAGTCTTAACTATAAATTTGTTTTAAAAACAACTAATTATATCAACAGATTGCTACTAATTGTATATCTCAATATCTTGAAAATACCCTTCCTGTATTCATAACGTTATGCTCAAGATTCTAACATACATGTAAATGTAAGGCACTTTCTGACTGATACAACGTCAAAATTTGCTATTGTATCATCTGCAATATACTGTTCGAAACGTTTGAAGCCATTGTGAAATAATGTGACACCACCCCACCCCACCCCCACCCCCCGACGTAATGCAATCATGTTTATATTCAAATATATCGTTTTACCGGCTCTGCTGAGGTGCAGTCGGTAAACCCCAATTTGCTACGATAATACAAACATTAACGCAATCCAATTCATAAATAATGATCTGTGATGCCCCATCAAAACCTCTTGTCATGATTAAACATAATTACAGTTAGTACCATCGGTATTTGTTTCTTTTTCCTTATTTTTATATGAGTAAACATTTTCCTGAAGTCAGAAACTAATTTCTGCCAATGAAAAGACTTACTAACTTTGTGATTTTCAGCTAAATGGAATAATGATCTTTTCTCAACAGTAACAATTTGATTGCAGAAAGACTGGATATCTTAGAATGCTTGATTCCATTTTTTTAAATAAAAAATTGACATTTGAAATTTGGTACAGTTTTGGAATCGGAATGTCAATTAATAGATCGCGGTTTCATCAAGTTCATTCATTTACAGACTTCAAATTCTGGTTACTGCATTATTATATTTGGCCAGGGAGTTTGGCAGTGACAAGGGATGTGTTATTGCAAGAGAAATCTTCGTGTTCTACATCGCCTTTATTTGGGAGACTCTTTTAGACGTGAATATTGTTTATTTGCTCATTGAGGGCAGTCCTATTCTTGGTCTGACACCTCTTTCCAAATTTAATGAACATTTTTTGTTTGTATTTTCTGGTGTAAGCCCATTAATTCTCTTCAAACATATTGCTGCTAAGCATGTACAGAAAACCACAAATTTTAAAAATCTATTTATTTAATAATAAATACTATGACATACTTTGTCATCAAAACAGCGCTCCTAAATGTTGCTGGTTTAAAACCAAAATAAAATCTAACGTATATTGTTCTACAAATAGTAACAGTACAAATATGTGAAGAATTTTCACCGAATCCAAGCAACCTGTCACGGCGCATCAACGAGCCACGAGTCAATTTTTATTAATAAGAAAATAAAGTTCACTGGTGAAACACATTCCTTCAGCAACAATCGCTGTAACATTTGAAGCTTGAAAATGTCAATCACTACCGAACGCAATACATAGCTGGCTATACAAACGCGTTTTAAGCCAAATCACAACTGAGAAAAATTCAAATGTTGAAACTGAAGAAATAGGAGCTATTTGAAATTAACGACATCTGCAGGCGTGTATAAAAATATAATCCCCCATACCCCTTCCCATAAACTACTAGTGTTACCCTGATGGATTCGAAGACTGGCGTCTGTTTTACTGGTTTTTTAGCCCAGGTGATAGTATTGATCTATGTCTGGATCTCTCTCATTCTCCCTGTGATGTGAAATAGTATTAGCGGGTTTTTGGGGAGCACCGATGGATAGAGGAACAGTTCGTTCATGAAGCACAAGCTGACAGTAGAAATGAGTTTGGAATTTGCTGTTATCCGGAAGCGTTATGTAATTTGCTGGAAGATCGGGATTCAAGAGTAACAAATTTACAGACAAAAGTTTGGTCATTTTCAACCTAAAAATTTTTATCAGCTCTTTTGGCGCCCCAAGACCTCTGGCGCCCGGGGAAACCGCCCCGTCCTACCTCCCCGTTAGTACGCTACGGTGATTACTGTGGCAAGTAATACAGTAAAACGTTGCAGGTTATTTGTTTAGAGCAAAGTATGTTCTTTTTCTTAATCTTGATGTGCTCTGACATGTTCAGAGTGAAAATGAACTCCGTCTGCATTTATCATATAAATAAAAGAAATTTTGCTGATTACCTTTCTAGGATAATGTTATCGAAAACCCATCATGTGCATTCACTCGTATCAACATAGCAAATGCTTTCCTCTAGAATGTCCTCTTTATACCATTAAAAAAACCATCATGTACATTCACTCGTATCAACATAGCAAATGATTTCCTCTAGAATGTCCTCTTTATACCATTAAAAAGCCCATCGTGTGCATTCACTCGTATCAACATAGCAAATACTTTCCTCTAGAATGACCTCTTTATACCACTAAAAAGCAAATCATGTGCATTCACTCGTATCAACATAGCAAATGTTTTCCTCTAGAATGTCCTCTTTATACCATTAAAAAACCCATCATGTGCATTCACTCGTGTCAACATAGCAAATGCTTTCCTCTAGAATGTCCTCTTTATACCATTAAAAAGCCCATCATGTGCATTCACTCGCATCAACATAGCAAATGCTTTCCTCTAGAATGACCTCTTTATACCATTAAAAAGCCCATCATGTGCATTCACTCGTATCAACATAGCAAATGCTTTCCTCTAGAATGTCCTCTTTATGCCATTAAAAAAACCATCATGTGCATTCACTCGTATCAACATAGCTAATGCTTTCCTCTAGAATGTCCTCTTTACACCATTAAAAAACCCATCATGTGCATTCACTCGTATCAACATAGCAAATGCCTTCCTCTAGAATGTCCTCTTTATACCATTAAAAAAACCATCATGTGCATTCACTCGTATCAACATAGCTAATGCTTTCCTCTAGAATGTCCTCTTTACACCATTAAAAAACCCATCATGTGCATTCACTCGTATCAACATAGCAAATGCTTTCCTCTAGAATGTCCTCTTTATACCATTAAAAAACCCATCATGTGCATTCACTCGTATCAATATGGCTAATGCTTTCCTCTAGAATGTCCTCTTTACACCATTAAAAAGCCCATCATGTACATTCACTCGTATCAACATAGCAAATACTTTCCTCTAGAATGTCCTCTTTATACCATTGTGAAGGGGCAAATTTCTGGCGATCGATGAAGAACACATTAGTTTGAGACCAGAGAACAATTAATTAGATTTATGGGGACAGGCGCTTATCAAATCGCCATAATGCCATGATTGGTAATGTCTTTTCGAGGGGAGAATTTTATTCTTAATTAAGCATTTGTTTATACAGCGGCCAGACGGACTATTAGGGACACGGTAAACTCTGATTTCATGGTAAAACTGTCACAAATTGAGAATTTCCAGTGACCAGTAGTCACAACGTAGAAGGTCAAATTGACCCCAGATTTGGCGCCTCTGGAAAGGGCAGCAAATATACTGATTGGTTACGCTAAATAAGGGACGTGTTTCCCACACTAAATTTCCTAGTTTTAATATCACCACATCGAAAAATTCAATCAGTCTAAGCTTTTCTGCAAGAGAAAAACAAGTGTAAAGAAGACACCGGGAGTAATTTGGGATAAATTCTCTCGTAAAATTGTTGTCCAAGAGAACTGTTGTCAAAGGAAAAAGCGACGAACAAATTTGGCGGTAGAAGCGAGGAACGTTGAAAGCAAAGGTATTTGTGACAATTCCATTTAATTTATTGATGCCATTTATAATACTTTGCTGAATTTATTTACTTATATTTGCATGAATTTAATTCCTACATTTGTATATCAATTTGCTTTATGAAGTATAACTGTGTTGAGTTTATCCATAGGAAGTCGTACATTAATCTTCTTTAGATAAGTTTGACGAATTGTTTGAATTTGTCGCCTTGTTTGCATAAGAATTAGGTTCTAAGAATTTAATGCATTACATTATTTAATATGAGTTACGAGAATCCGTGTGAATTCACCAAATTTAGAAGATTTCACGTATGATTAAGGGAGAGTGTGTATTAACTGAAATGACGTAGTAAGGCATGTAATGTATCTCATTTATTCATTTGTGTAAATTGAGTCTGGCTCGGAACCGTTATGCATCGTGTGGTGTTAATGTGTGATGTCAATGCGTGATGAATTAGCTAACTAGGGTCATTATAGGACACGTGGAGCCGACTGATAGCCTTAGCATCTGTTTAGCACCGATAGTAAGATCTGATAACGAGAGGTGGATAATTCAAGTCCCTGTATTCATAAACAACAGGAAATTTAGGTTGTCTCTATTTATATTTTTTTAAAGGGCGAAAATAGCTCCTGTGACGTATTATCTGTGCGACGTATGGTGCGACGTATTATCCTGAGACGTATAGTGAGACGTACTTATCCTGAGATCCAGGTATCTGTGAATCTACGTGCTACGCACAGAGTGAGGGCCGAAAGAGGCAAGACCGACGGAAGTCGAAGGAACAGCTACAGTAGATGTGGAGTGAACGAAGAGACAGGTTATGCAATTGTACAAGGCATTGACTTCGATTGTTCACTCGATCCTATAATGAACTAAATCTATCAGTAAAACAGATCGGCTACTTTATTTAAATATATTTGTGGGTATTTTTGTAATTCGGTGAAAGTTTTATATCTAAAAACAGAGTATATTCCTGATGTAATGAATTCTCACAGTTGTTTTATGTAATTGATTAAATTGTTTGTTTACATGTACAGGGGCTCGTGTTGGTTTATTCTATATATCTGCTCAGAGCTCTATCTATTCCACCTATAAGTTTCACCACGTATATTTATATTTACTCGAACCGGGCAATAATATCGAAGGCGGTCAACCACTAGATAACGAGAACCGAATTAAGCGGACACCTTGAAAGAAGGTACAAACCGCCAACCCACACATCTTGCAAGAAGAGGGGACTTTGTGTAAGGTTTCTACAAAGTGGACCGTGGGTAGCATGACACCCGCTTACAACCATTAAAAAGAAACATCATAAGTCGTCTGTATTTATAGCTAAAATCAACCTCCTTGTTCTCCCAGAATTACTCCGCCAACCAAGTGAACAAATCACTGACAAAGAAACTCTATTGATATCAGACTGTCTGATAAATAATTCTAACTAGTATATCAGCTATCAAAGATTATAAAATATTATTGTCATACCTAATTTGTTATGTTGAATCATTAATCATCAAATCGGCAATGTCCTCAATGCCAATCCTTGATAATCGTTTTATTTTTACTTTGTGAAAAATTCCAATCTACTACATTATACATGAATTTCGTGAAAATTCTTGAAAATTAAGTTCTTATTTGTGGTCACTTTTTCTTTTCTTTAACATGTGCTTGTCAGTTGGTTTGATTTTTCTAATGTGCAGAGAAATAAATGTTTATGTAGGAATTCGATAACAAGAAGATTTAATCATATTATGCATTATTAATGATACCATATTCTTCATAATAATTATCCGGATATCACAACGTATACCGAATACACAATTACTAATCAGAGAAGTTGTTATTCATATTTTTCTTGTTTTCTTGGGTCTTTTGAGTGGGGTCATTGTTTAGGTTTTTCTTTTTTTTTCTTTTCTTTTTTTTTTCTTTTCTAGAAATATTTAAAATACAACATAAATATGTAGGATGTTGAAGTACTATTCATTTATTATGAACACATTCGATTCTTTATACAAAAATCATAAATGGATTTACTTATCTTTTTAAGGTAGATCTATATAGTATTTGCTTTCACTGATTTTATCATGAAGGTTAATATAAACTGAGAGTTATGTACAGTTCTGGTTTTAGTTTTATCTTTACTGCGCTAATACGCTTCATATGCATGGTCTAGAGTATATACGAGTATACGCTTCGTATGCATGGTCTAGAGTATATACGAGTATACGCTTCGTATGGATGGTCTAGAGTATATACGAGTATACGCTTCGCATGCATGGTCTAGAGTATATACGAGTATACGCTTCGCATGCATGGTCTAGAGTATATACGAGTATACGCTTCATATGCATGGTCTAGAGTATATGAGTATGTTATATTAGCGACAGATATTATCTGTAATACCTCTCCCATTGTAAGTCAGCTAGCATAGTATAGCATAATGTGTTTCCTTTTAAACATTAACAACCACCACTGCACCCCAGTACGAATCCAACAGTCTGTTCAAATATTTTAGTTCAGTGCTATACAAAAAAAAAAAAAAAGAAAAAAAAAAAAAAATTTATGCATACTACCAATAACACGGTAAACAAGAAGAAACTTTACCAGTTAAGTACCTCTAACATCGACCTTTGAGTTTGCAGTTGGCCATTACACTAAAAACATGATTTTCGTTTCGTCCTAATGGCACTTAAACTAGGAAAATGTCTAGTCAGGATAATGCGTGTTTCAATGCATTGTTTGGAAAACAGGGATGGCCAAATAACGATCAATTAATTAATTAATTAATTAATTAATTTATTTATTTATTTATTTATTTATTATTATTATTATTATTATTATTATTATTATTATTATTATTATTATAACAATTGAAAGGCAAGATAAGAAACATCATATTTAATAATGCCAGTTGATCTTTATAAACAAACAAAAAACGTTTTCATCTTTAATGTAATAACCTTTGCTCCCTCTGTAGTCTATTTGTTATTTGGTATTATTTTTGCTTAGTATTCTGTGGAGAGAGGGCATTTACATGCATATCGTGATAGACAATCTGGACTTAATTTTTTTTAAATGAATAAATAAATAAAAACTTAAATGACGAAAAGAGGACTGTAACGCAACCTGCAGGTCTTACGAAGAATACAATCCCTCATTTATGAAATCTTAATTTAATTATATGCCATTTCTCAATTCTGATTTTTAACGAAATATCAAACAATGACAATAAGATAAGATCAAAATTATTCGAGTTCAACAATTTGTTAAATAGGTGGATAGACTGTTAGTCAAAGTATTGTAAATCAAAACAGCTGGTTTAATCCGTACGATTTATATTGTTGCGGTAAGGCGTCGAGATCTGGCTTCAGTAATCACTCTCGCCACTTACAAGATCTTTTAAGATAGGAGAAGGCACGAATGATGGCTGGACAGAGCTAATCAAACGTCGTTATGTTAAATCGCTCATACCGCTAAGCAAAACTTTGGACTCATTTCTATCTTCAAGCTCACTTCCCGTGTTTATTAGAAGATGACTTATTTAGCACACATCCGGTCCACAGCCGCTTCCACCAACCGTAAATTTTCTGCCTATACATGATGGTGCTGTATCTAGGTATGGTGATCCAGGAATTAATAAATTCTAGGAAACCTCGTGCTATTCCCTAAATTTAGACTACGTTACATTGTCAAATTGCAAATAGCAATCACTTCAAAATTAATCCAAATTTAAGCTATCTTAATCATTACCTTTATAAGCAATCCAAATGTTAGTAATGAGAAAAATGTTATTTTGTCACGATCCATTTTGTATGTATGTATGTATGCATGTATGTATGTATGTATGTATGTATGTATGTATGTATGTATGTATGTATGTATGTATGTATGTATGTATGTATGTATGTATGTATGTATGTATGTATATGTGTGTGTGTGAGTATGTATGTATGCATGTATATGTGTGTGTGTGTGTATGTATGTATGTATGTATGTATGTATGTATGTATGTATGTATGTGGTTTTAATTCTTCTTGTACGCTATGCGTTATACCTTGTTACAATGAACTGTGTCCATATGGGTCTAACTACAATAAACAGCTTGAGAGATAAATTATATCTGCATGTTTAAAAAATAAATTATATCTACATGTTTAAAATGAGAATTAGTAATAAACGTACGTGACAAAATTATCACGTTCCTTAACGTATGCAAACTTTCTCATTAATTATATTAAAAATAATTAATGTTTTAACAAAAAGGGATGGGGTTGTAGTTTAGCAACAACGAAATGTATAAATATTCTTCCTTTCTTGTCTGTTATTAATACTAGTAGTGCTTATATTGCTAATAATAATAATACTAGTAATAATCACTGTTACTAATACTAAAAAAACTTAATATTGATAATACTAGAAGTATTTACTATTACTAATACTGTGAGTACTTATGATTACTAATACTAATAGTACTTACTATTACCAATACTAGTAGTATTTATTATTGCTAATACTAGTATTTACTATTGTTAATACTAGTAGTACTTACTATTACTAATACTAGTAGTACTCACTGATACAAATACTAGTAGTACTTGCTATTACGAATACTAATAGTACATACTTTTACTAATACTAGTAGTATTTACTATTACTAATACTAGTAATACTTACTATTACTAATACTAGAAACACTTGCTATTACTAATATTCGTATGAATACTAGTAGTATTTACTATTACTAATACCAGAAGTAATTACTAATATTAGTAATCCCTACTCTTCTATTTTATTGCCAGTACTATTACAACTACTGCTGCAATGATTTGTTGATTTCTCGATCGATAAGGGTGAAATTAAATCAGTGGGAGCATTGTAATTCTGACTGTCGATATACAGATCGTCTAAAAGTAGGAATTAGATATATTCCTTTCCCGAAACATAGACAAAACTTCGATTGGTAAAGACTTTTTGTGGTCGCATGTACGATCAGCTGAATATGAAAACAACTGATTGCAATTACATGTTTTCTTGCATAAAAGTATGTATTAAAGCATGTCCCTTCGATGGCTTGAAGGGAAGAAAAAAAAATGAAATTGAAAAATATATGTAAAAATAAAAGTTTATAGAATATGGATGGAGAACCCCTTAACTTTCGGACTTTGATGTATGTTATTTTACTTGTATTGGAAGCACTGAACCCCAAAATGCATTATTTTAATGTTTGAAAATTTACATTCTAATGTTGGCTTGTCTCAAAAACAATTATTTTTCGTCTCGGTCTTTCAACACTTCAGTGACTCTTCACATTCTCATTAGGCTGAAGGAGTGGAGGGGATAAAAAAATGTAATAATAAAGAAATACAAAAACATTAGTTTTAGATAATTATCGTCCCATATATTAAGCATGCATTTACATGTTTACATTAACATACATCATTGATTAAAATTCCATCTGACGAACATAGTAGAATTTGAAAATTATTATGCACAACATTACACTTCTGAACAGTAATTATTTACAATCTTTGTAATTAATTTTTAATTCATTTACTTCCAAAGCAGCATAAACGTAAGCCAGATAAAATTAATAAGGATAAGAATATATGGTAAATACATTAGCATCTTTTGGAGCGAATTTCCTTGACATGAATAAGTTCTCTTGTAGCTTTAAAATTGAATTTTATTATTTACTGAAATAACATACTTAGATTATTACTATACGAACTTGAACTACAAATTTATATTGTCTACTGCAGTATAATTTATGCAAATTTAAAATTTAAATTCTTAAGAATAATACAAATCATTTTTAATAAACATATCACTTAAGGTGGCGCTATACAGTTTCGCATTTTGCATAGGGTTAGGATTTTAAAGAAAAAGAATGTCCCCGGCTTTCCTCACTGGTTATACTGGCTATTTAAAAAGGACCTTGTATATCTTAGGTATAATGCAAAGAACCTTTAATTCCCTTTATTTTGGTGTATGATTGATGGGTGTACTATGGGTTATAGAGTATACAGCTTGGCCTTACTTCAAATGTGCACCTTTCAAAAAAGTGCTAGCTCTACTTGGTCATTTTCACTTCCTGAACTTCAGAGGTAAATTGTATAAAAAAAGAGCCGATAACTTTTTTTACATTTTATATATTTGGTAATTCATTCATTGCACTTTCAGAAGCTGGTATTGTCTAGTCTGGCAAAATTCATTTTCCCTATTTTAATAGCTGCTATGTATAGTGTACTTTAGACTAATTCAGACTGATTTTTTAACACAAGGGAGCAGTCATTTTAGTTAGCAGTGTGCTTAAAACATATAAAATTTCCAAAAGTACAATATCCAAAAGAAATATCATCCACATTACATTAATGTAGCATAGAGGTATGCAAACATTCTCTCTACTGTGCAGGTTTTAAATGCGAACTACTTCACCTTACATACGTCATTCTCTCAAAAGTACATATTATCTGGTGAGCGCCACCTAAGCTGAAACATATTTCTTCGCCAAATACCGCATGCTTGTCGGAGGTTAGCAGGGTGTCATGTCAGGTAATTTGGATGGCGGAACGATCTATCATCTTGCGTAAGGTCAATTTGGGGATGGTGAAAAATTTTCCTTAGCGAACCATCCCTATTGTTCGGTCAGAAATCATAAGTATAAGAACATAAATGTATTATTATTTCAACTTAGTGTAAACAAAACTAATTTGACTATAGTCTGTTTCATATAAGGGAGGGAAAAAGTTTTTGCAGATCGTTCAATCACATATTATAAAATTCGTCAGGTATGTAATTTACTAAGTAATAAGTGAAATCGGTATGTATAAATTGTCAATAAATCATTACAATAATCGTGCAGTTTTAATTTTCATATAGCAAGGGTTGAATTGAAGCCGAATTGCCCATATGAAGTTTTACGGTCCAAAATAAAATAACTTCTTTCTTCACGAAGAATTTTTTTTTATTATTACAAATATCCACCTATAAAGAAAGATAATGTCAGATCACAAGTCTGTCATCACTAAAAGCAATGAGCAAATTCGCATCCATTTGTTTTTAATCACTGTACGATAGCGATTTATGTCCCAGATGGAAGTTTCTTGTACCATACTTTTAGACATTGTAAACCTAAACAAGTGAATATAATTGTCCGATCACGACATCTTTGACTTGCTGAAATAATCATGCAGTACTTATCAATATTTATACCACTTTTCTAATGAACAATACATTTATCACAACTGAACCCATTTATAAAAAGAAAAGAATAAATGACATTAAAATGCTATGATTCTGACGGTATTATAGCATACAGTAGTAATGTTCATCTATGGGGCAAAGTCCAAAGGACGATAAGAAGATCAAATAAAGTGAATTCAAAGAATGACTGCCTCAACAAGCCACATACACGGTGCACAAGCAAACAAAGAACAGGATTTTCTCCTTACTAAATGTCGTACCCAAATAAAGTGGCTTCTAAATATCAGTCAGACATTGTTGAACAGCAGTTAGATGAGAAGAATTATAACCGATATATACCTAGATTTTGAGTAGCTGATACACGTGACATGTTTAGAGTACCACTGAGGAACGCAAAGCAGAAAAGATGCAGTTAGATGGAAGGAAATAATAGTATACACTCATGTTTAAGGATTTATTGTACACAAAATCATAGAACGTTGTCATACGCACGTTGACCATAAAATTCTCGCTGTTGAGAGGTTTACTATGTTTCTAATGGCTAGGATGTGAAAGTACATTACACAAAATGGACTAAAAGATGGTTAAGTGTATTGCATTGATACAGT
Organism: Sinohyriopsis cumingii; assembly: GCA_028554795.2. NCBI lineage: Eukaryota > Metazoa > Mollusca > Bivalvia > Unionida > Unionidae > Sinohyriopsis > Sinohyriopsis cumingii. Next base: position 128,027,188 of record CM068827.1, read on the forward strand.
AACACTTATCATACATACATAAAAAAGACCCCAGTCAAGGTTAGCAAATAATCATTGGAAAATACGGCTAAAGTCCGGATTAATTTTAGTTACATAATAAATTATAACACTTTTTAAGTGAAGACAGATATTTTGCATTTGAAGAATACAACTCTACCTTTCCAAAAGCGTGCATATTTAATGTTACACAAGAGATTTGTGAAATGAGACAAACGATATTAGGAATGAAATGCAATAGGTAATTAATATAATCTTTGAATACTACACACACAAGTTGGTTAGGAAAGTAAAGATACCACCTGATTTTTTGAAGTCATTGATAGACATATAAGACCAGTTAGACTGACAAAACTGGTAGGAGGCAGTTATGCGGTTATGTTGATTATAAATGATGGAAAGAAATGCCATTTTTATCGAACAAAGTCTTTGACAATATTTGGGTCATCTCAAATAAACAAACACACCAGTAGAAGTCATCATAAACTACGTCGCACGGTCACGTTACTGTTGATTTGGATATGTAAGTGGTGGGCAGAAACGCAAGGCTACATTGCAGGCGACATACATAATTACTGCTATTTGTTTAAAGGAATAATGCATTAACTTTAACTGAGAAAAGAGTAGTGAAAGGGGTTAGATTAGCCTCAATGGGAATTAGCATTACAGACCCCCTTGGGTCAGATTAGCCTCAATGGAAATTTAACATGGAGAAAAAATCGTGGGTCAGATTAGCCTCAATGGAAATTTAACATGGGAATAAATCGTGGGTTAATATACATACAAGGGGAATTGAACATGGGATTTTTTTTTTTTTTTTAAATTTTTTTTTAAAAAAGGGGTAGGCAATTGAAAGGCTATCTCTTTTCGAGAAATATGGGGCCCTGAAAAGGGCCTTTGGGTTTATGTTAATGTATTCATTAACATAAAGGGCACCGCATTGGTCTTCTTCTTGTCCTTAGGCTGCGTCTCACTGTTGGTCCGTAAATCAGCACTCTTTTCAGGCATCCTTGTCTTTCCACGTAGATCCTACGTATCCACAGGCTGGTGTTTGTCCTGTGGACAACGGTCCACTTCGATCGGACATACATGAGCAAGTCTGTCCGAAACATCATGGAAGACACAAGGGTGGATGACTCAACTGTGGTCCACATCTTGAAGCGACGAGAACAGGTGAATCAATGCAGTAAACTGCGCTTATTTATAGGCAGAGGTAGGATTGAAACGGATTGAGTTCATTCACCAATTCGAACACGCGTTACAAAATTCAGTCAGCCCGCATCCAATCCGAAGAGAGCAGTCTGTGACGTCACGTAGTCTATATAGATTCGCTAGCGCTTGTGTGCAGTCAATCTATGCGACAGTGATTCAACATGACGGAAACTCAGAAAACGATCCAATGGGGTGCACCAGCAGGGGAGACCGCCCAAGAGAACCCGGACTTACTTTCAGAAGAGGATTTTGTGGATTTTCTCTCCTCGCAAGAATTTGTTCCGGAACCTTCGTTACCTTCTTCATTACCGCAAGTGGAGAATTTTAGACAGAGACAGAAAGAAGAATTGGAGAAATTTATACAACGACAAAAGGAAGCGGAACAAGCTTTTCTCCTACAGCAGCAAGAAGAAGAAGAGGTAAGAAAAAAACAACAGCAACAACAGCAAGAAGAAGTAGCAGCAAAGAAACAAGAGGGTGAAAATCAAACGGTCACGGTACTGTTGGACATTTTAGCGGAGTTAAGAAGTCTGAAACAAATGTATCAGACTTCTTTATTACGACCGAAGAGAATACGACCTTCCCGAGCTAAACACGTCAACCCTGTGACTAAGCCTACCGTACCACCCTTAGTGATTTCAACCCAATCATCAACATTACGCAGTTCAGAAGTAGGCCTTGGCCGTGGCAAAGGCATAAGGCAGTTAAAGTTGATTGGTAAAACTCACCCCTACACCGAAATAAAAAAGGCCCTTTTCAGGGCCAGCCATATTTCTCGAAAAGAGATAGCCTTTCAATTTGCCAATAACTCAAAGAAAATATTAAACAGCCCATTTTACCCTTATAGTACGTGTCTGTGTATGAGTGCGTGAGTGTACGTTCTTATTTTAAAATCAAAACTCAAAGACACTTACCTTATATCATTAATTTATTCTTTTCTCCATTTTTACAATCCAATTCACAATTCTTAACAGAACACTTTAATTAAAAGTTCATTGATTTCTTCTTTTCTCCTTGTTTAGTCTCTCTGTTTTTTGAATTTCTTCACCGTCACACTCTTTTCCTCTTCTTCTTCCTCCTCGCTTTCTTCCCTTCTTCTTTTTTTCTCCTGTTTCTTTTTCTTCACCTGTCTTCTTTCTTCCTCAGAAGAATCCCTCTCTTCTTCCGAAGAATCCCTTTCTTATTCTGAAGAATCCCTCTTTTCTTCTGACTCCTCTTGTTTCTTTTTTGGGCAATCTGGAGACCAATGTCCTTTTTCTTTACAATAATAACAGGTATCTTGACTTTTGTCTTTTTTATCCCCTGTTTTTATTTTTCTTTTTTGACGGTCTGGACACTCTGAAGACCAATGCCCTTTCTTCTGACAGATATAGCAAGTATCCTGACTTTTATCTCGAAAGGAAGGAGAGTAGTCCGTCGGCTGGTCTGAAGAGAATTTTCTAATGACCCCTCGCAAAGCTCTGACGAAACGTTCGATTTGGTTAGTCTCTTCCATCGTTGTGCTAGGCTTGAGAGTGAAATGAATAGTGAAAGAACAAGACACACACCCTTTTATATACGCTAGTCTGCCATGACTATAAATTAGTCTATGGTGTTTGAACTTGAGTCATTTGACGTTTTGCACTCAAGATGAAACGATCCTATTCATTCGAGAAGAAAGAAGAAGAAAGTAAGAGGCAGAAACGTGATCTATCGCCTCGTACCAGGGCTGAAATCTTGGCACAAATTCATGCCAGTGATTTTGAAGAGGACATGAGTGAACCAGAATTTGAAACCTCTAAACCAAGTTCACCACCCTTAGTCAACCCTGAAAAATACTATTCCATTCGAGAAACGGAAAAGCGCTCCTCTAGAAAATTTAGAACCACGGCTTACAAATACACGGTGAAGCTTAAAGATTTCAAGGCTGAAGTACCGTTAGAGAAAGCAGAAGTGTTCATCACTGAGGTGTGGGATTCTTTGCTCACCTCACTCAAGCGACAATGTCAACCCAAAGAAGACGATCGCTTGAGACTTTCCATACAACACGACGGTTTGAAATCCCCTGTTTGGATCGAGTTTAGCACCCCTGCAGAATTGACCGCTTCCAAAGTCATGGACAAAATTCAACACGTGCAACAATCTAATGATCAGTTTGACATCACCGATGGAAAAGCCACACTGGACATGACCCACGTCTCTCCTCCTCAAGGAACTGGATGCAAAAAGATGTTATTGGTGAACGACCTTCGCAGCACCAAAAAGAGTCTCGTCCAAATTAACAACCCTCAAGACCAGATGTGCTTAGCCCGAGCCATCGTGGTGGGACGAACTTATGCCAACAAGAACGACACGGCAGAATGGAAAAGAGCCTGGAAAACTATTTGACAATCGGACCGAGCCAAACAACGAAACGAAGCAGAACTCCTGTTGCAACAAGCTGGTCTGTCCAAAGACACACCCTGTGGCATTCCTGAAATGCAAAAATTGCAAGATGTTATAGCTCCACGATACACCTTGAAAGTGCACCCTCAAGAAATGCGTGGGCCTTTGTTGTTTCGAGGCCAAGATTTTAAGGACGGAAAATGCATTCACCTTTATCATCACGATGAACATTTCGATACCATTACCAGTATCACTGGATTCCTGGGATATGTTTATTATTGTGAGAAATGTGACCATGGTTATAACAATCGAGAGCAACACAAGCATTGTGGATTGAAATGCTCAGGATGTTTGGCCTCTTCACCCTGTCTGAGCGAAGAACCAGTGCCTTGTTCAACTTGTCTGCGCACGTTTGTCAGCCCTACCTGTTACCAACAACATCTGAAAACGCAAGGTTCACAGAAGAAATGCGCTTGTCAACTGCTGAGATTGTGCTCTACGTGTGAACAAGTCATACGTACCAATAATACCAAGGCACACGTATGTTCAGGAAAGAAAAAATGTCACATTTGTCACCACATCGTGGACTTGGAACACCAATGTTACGTGCAAAAATACCAACCCCCACCAGAGAAAGAGAATGGTCACAAGAAGAAAGGCAATTTCATCTTTTTCGATTTCGAATGCATGCAAGAAACCGGCATTCACATTCCTAATTTCTGCGTGGCTCATCGAGCGTGCGAGAAGTGCATTCAAGAACCTATCTTCAGTCATAGCCCTCACTGCAGCAAGATTCCTGGAGGACGTGAAAAAATCTTTCGGGGACCGAACACGTTAGCCGATTTTGCCCAATGGGTCTTAGACCCCATCGACAAGACGTGGAGCCAAGAGGACATCGAACGTTACGGAGATTGTCATCGTCATGCCACGGTGATGGCTCACAATTTCTCCGGATACGATGGACAGTTTCTTTTGAGGTACTATACGGAACAAGGCACCGAGCGTCCTAAAGTGACTTTGAACGGAGCCAAAATCATTTTCATGCAAGTGGGACAAGTGCAGTTTAAAGATTCGATGAGCTATTTGGCCATGCCTTTGAGTCGAATGCCTAAAACGTTTGGAATGACAGAAATGGCTAAAGGGTACTTTCCACACTTTTTCAATACGGAAGCCAATCAACACGCCGTTCTACCCCATTTACCTGAGGCTCACTATTACGACCCCGACAACATGCGTACCGAACAACGAGAAGCTTTCTACGCTTGGTACCAGGCTCACGCCTCGGACCCTTTCGACTTTCAGGAAGAAATGCTAAAGTATTGTCGTTCCGACGTGGACATTTTACGGCGTTGCTGTGGAAAATTTCGAGAACTGTTCATGGAACACGGAGGGGTCGATCCTTTGAAAGAAGCTTGCACCATTGCCAAAGCGTGTTCCTTAGTGTATCGACAACGATTCATGCCTGAAAACACCGTGGCTGTCATCAGTCCTCAAACGACCCACTATGTCAAACGTCAATACTCGGTCAAAGCCCTACGTTGGTTACATTACTTGTGCGACAAGGAAGACAAGTGGATTCAGCATGCCCGCAATGGAGGGGGCGAAAAGACCATCGGAACGTATTCGGTCGATGGCTGGGACCTAGAAAACCCTAAGATCGTGTACGAGTTTAACGGTTGCTTATTTCACGGATGTCCCGTCTGTTACCCTGACCGTGGCACTAAAAATCAGTTTTTGCAACGAACCATGGAAGACTTGTACCAGGACACTTGTCAGCGGCGCCTAAAGTTAGAACAGGAAGGATACCAAGTGGTGGAAATGTGGGAACACGAGTACGATCACCGTATGAAAACCGATCCCGAGTTTAAACGCCTCGTGGAAAGTTGCCAGTTCATGGACCCGCTGAACCCGAGGGATAGTTTGTACGGAGGAAGGACCAATGCCACCTGTTTGCTGTACCAAGCCGACGAAGAGAAAGGAGAAGAAATCAAATACTTGGACGTGTGTTCGCTGTATCCCTACGTGTGCAAATATTGTCGCTTTCCTGTAGGGCACCCGCAATTGCTGACGGAACACATCGACCTGAAAAACATTCGACAATACGAAGGCTTGATCAAGTGTAAAGTTTTGCCTCCCACGAACCTATACCATCCCGTCTTACCTCACCATTGTCAAGGCAAACTGATGTTTCCCTTGTGTCGTACTTGTGCCGAAACGTGCAACCAAGACCAACCTTGTCAGCACAGCCAGGAAGAACGGGCCTTGACGGGAACCTGGGTCAGCGTAGAATTGTTCAAAGCTCTGGACATGGGATACCAACTGTTAGAAGTGTACGAAATTTGCCACTTTCCCAAGACACAACAATACCACAAGGGTGACCCCAGTCAGAAAGGCATTTTCGCCGACTACGTGGATGCCTTTTTGAAACTGAAACAAGAAGCCAGCGGCTATCCTTCCTGGTGTCACACTCCCGAAGACCAAATACAATTCAAAGAGAAATGCTACGAACAAGAAGGCATCACTTTAGACCACATCGAGAAAAACGAAGGCAGGCGATCGTTTGCCAAAGTGATGTTAAATTGCTTGTGGGGTAAAATGGCACAACGACCGTGTTTACCCAAGACGGAATATTTGACAGAACCTTCCCGCTACTTCCAGATGATTCACGACAAAACCAAATACATGAAACACGTGGACGTCGTTCGAGAGGATTTGATCTTGGTCAATTACGAAGAAGATCTGGACTTTGTACAAGACGACCCTTTTGGAAATGTCATCATTGCGGCTTACGTGACAGCCCATGCTCGCTTAAAATTGTACGAAGCTTTAGAACTGTTAGGGGAACGCGTCCTGTACTTTGACACGGACAGTTGCATTTACATCCATCACCCGATTCAACATCACCCTGACATCGAAGGAGACCGTTTAGGAGCCTGGACAGACGAGCATCCCGACGACAAGATTCTAAGTTTCGTCAGTGGCGGCCCCAAAAATTACGGCTACGAATACCGGGACAAACAAGGAGAAGTGCACACGACGTGCAAAGTGAAAGGATTGACTCTGAATTATCGTACCAGTCGAGTGGTCAACTTTGGGGTATTGAAAGAAGCCTTGCAATCGGGAGAGGATGGAAACTTTAAAGTGACCACCTATCAACCGAACAAGATTGTACGTTTACCAACTCATCACATCGTCAGTCGGCCCTTGGAAAAAGTCTATCAAATCGTGTACCAGAAGCGAGTTCGACTTCCCAATCATTTCACCTTACCGTATGGACACGTTGGTATAAAACATTGGTTGTAAGAGGATAGTTCCCCCACCAGAAAGATGACTTCGCCACAGCAGGAATCGAGTGAGAAACCCGATGAGAAGTCCAAGTTCAAACCCTACCATTTTCCAGTCTTCTTACCTGACTATTGTGATTGTGCCCGTCGATTGGACACGTTTCAGAAATGGCCTACGGATAGGGAAGGATTACCTTCTTCGCATGTTTTAGCTAGAACAGGATTTGTCTACTTGGGACCTGAGTCAGGATTGGGATACGAGGTACAGTGTTTCGCTTGCGGACTGAAGTTACGAATGGATCTATGTATCTATAAAGATTCAGCTATTCTGGAACATACTCGATGGTCTCCGCACTGCCCTTACCTTTCTATGGCCTTTCCACCCATCACACTACGGTACAATGTTGACGGTACCTTAGAGACGGTACCTTTCAGAACAGGACATAAAAAACGTAAAAAAGGAAAGATGTACAAGCTGGAGACTGCATTGAGACTAGTATAGAAAGGGGCTATGGTCAAGATCGATAGTTCATTGGGACTACCAAGACCGAGCGAACAAGATGAATACTTTCAGAGAAACACAGAACAAGTTGTTTAGAAAGGCACAATTCAAGTGTGAGGCTTCGGAAGTGGAATGCGATTGTGAGCCTTGCGATGGGTACGATGCCGTACGTTGTGACCTGAGCGATGCCGTAAAGCATCATGGGAACTTTAGTGTTCCTACCCCTATCATGGAAAGGGATGCTGTGCGTGTCAAACCTGTGGGATGCGAAAGTGATGCCGCTTGTCCTCTTGGACATTTTACTGGGTTTCGTTTTAAAGGGGAATGTTCACCTTCACGTCTACCCCCCTACGGATGTCATCCAGCCCTGAGCAAACTCCTGCCCATGTCACTCAACCCTCATCGAAACGAACCTGTGAAAATGGCCTAAGTATCTGGGAGGACCGACCCCCGAAGAATTAGCCAGAGCCGGATTTTTCTACTTGGGCGAAGGAGATAAAGTCAAGTGCTTCAGTTGCGGTGTGTCACTTCACCACTGGGAACCGCAAGATTCGGCTTACGTAGAACATGCTCGACGGTCACCGAATTGTCATTACTTACCCTTAGTGGGACCGTGACATTGAAGTAACTTACCATGTCGTTGACGAAGAAGAAACCAGATTGGCTAGGAGTCAAATGATAGACATCACCGAGACCAGTATTTAAACTTCATTTCAAAAACGATATTGAATCATTACCTAAAGAACTGCAAGAGAAGATTTACAAGGAAGTTTGGCAGGGGTTTGCCAGAGTGAAATCTCAATGGGTCACTGTAGAACTTTTGTGTCGAGAAATTCATAAGAGGAAAGTGAAAAAAGTCAACCAGTGTGTTAGATTTCTTTGGGTCAAGGGTGCATTCATCCTATTATATCGCTTTAGACCGTTTACATCAAAAGAGTTCAGTGACATTCTTGGACGTTACCCTGAATGGCAGTGGTCAGAAATTACTCACTATGTGGATTACTTTTGTGAATTGTACGGACTGACCTATTCATGAATACTTTACAAGAGAACATTCGTGCTTTGCCTGTGGAGTTGAGAGAAAGGATTTACCGAGAGCTGGTCAAAATACAAGTGAAACATAAAGAACAATTGCATCCGTTTCGTCACCGGTGTTTGAATCACTGGTACCTGATTGCTATACAAGGACTGATTGAGTTGAAACTGTTCCATTGGACAGACATTGATCAACGACCTCCTGGTTATAAAAAGGAATGGTATGGTATGGACGATTCTATCTACTACATTGTAAACGTACTGCATCGAATACCAGAGGAAGAGTTAACGAATTACCAACATCTTGAACGCAATGTCAACTTGGTGAAAGAGGAAACTTCTGAACGAATTGTAATGTGTAGATTAGTGGTGAAACGATTTAGATTCGACAATGAATTAAAACCATGTTTGTGCAAACAGTACATTTCTTGTGTCAGACCAAAGAGGATTTAGTATGACCTATTCATGGATACTTTGCTAGAGAACATTCGTGCTTTACCTGTGGACTTGAGAGAATGCATTTACCGAGAGCTGGTCAAAATACAAGTCAAACGTAAAGAACAATTGCATCCGTTACGTCACCAGATCTTTAACCACTGGTACCTGAATGGTATAAGAGAACTGATTCGTCAGAAATTCTTTCAATGGTCAGACATTGTTCAAAACTTTGAGGTCGCTAATGATCGACATGTTCATAATTATGGTTACTTCGAGATTCACCTAGTGCAACGCATTGAGGAAGACAAGTTAAAGGATTACCAACATTTGTTACGTGGAATCTACTTAGCGGAAGAGGAAACTTCTAAACGAACTCTGACGTTTCGGTTACAGTATGCAAGATTTAGATTCCCTACTGGAGAACGAAGATCTCTGGCTAGAAAGTACGTGTACTGCATCCGAAAAAAAGAGAATATAAAAACAGGCTGCCATGCCACGGTTTATGTCACATGTCATTCAACAGATTCCGTGGAAGGAACTCAATGACCATATTCAAACCGTGGATCATTACCATCGATTATTACAAGAACTGTATCCATTCAATTTGGGACGACAAGTGGTGTGTGTCTTAGTGACTTGTTTTCTGGGATTTCGTTTACCAGCCGATTCTTTGTGGACTCTTTACGATCAGTATTTACCACCTCAATGGCCTTAAATGGTCACGAAAAACTCCTTTTGCTCAAAGCCTTGCGATTTCATCTGGATACTTCTCGACCTCACCAGGAAAAAAAGATTCGTCAACTTTTAGCTACCCAAGACGTGTATGACGATGTGTGTGTAGCTTGTGACTTACATCCCCATTGGACAGATGTCCGTGCCTGGAAAGAATGGGGTTTTGAGGCTTGGACCCAAGAAGTGGCCCAGTATGCACGAGAGTTGTTCAAGGAAAAAAGTTACTTTTCAACCCGTGTTAGTGACGGTGCCAGAAGAACCCGTCACCCAGGACAGGACTGTCGTGGACAGGCCTGAAAGACCCTTTCGGGAGGACACTTGTGTGACCTTACCCCCTACTATAGAACTGGTTAGAACATTACCCAAAACATGTGGTTGTTGTACAGACACTTGTGTTTATTCCACGTTCATAGTTATCATGTGCCTTTTATCCTTGTACTTAAGCCTTTGGCTTTTATGTATTTTTGTCTTTCGTATTCATGTTTGAAAAAAAAAACATTCAATAAACGTGTTCTGAAAAAGTATATAAACTCTTGTCTTGTTTGTTTTCGTGTCACAAGTGACATTTCTCACAACATGGCTACCTCTACTGTCTCTGCTCCCTCTTCCTCCACTGTCAAAGTCATCGACGAACACTTAGATCGTGCCAGTTGGGAGGCTTTGTATCTTCGCCATCCCTTTAACATGCTCATTGCTGGACCTAGCGGTTCAGGCAAAACCGAATTCGTCAAACGTTTGATAGAACATAAACATCATTTGATCGATCGGCCACCTCAACGGATCGTGTGGTGTTACAAAGAGTGGCAATCGGCGTACAACCTCTTGCGAGAAAGTCAAGGCGATTCCATCGTGTTTGTGGAAGACATTCCTAAAGAAGACGACGGCATCGTCTCTGACTCCCGTCAAACCCATTTGGTCATTTTCGACGACATGTTAGGAGAAGACGAAGAAGAAATTAAATTGTGGTTCACGCGCAAAGGGCATCACCGTAATGCCAGTGTCGTTTACATCACCCAAAATTTGTTTCAACAAAGTAAAGCCCATCGCACCATCAGTCTCAATGCGCATTACGTGGTCTTGTTTAAAAGCCCTCGAGATAAATCGCAAGTGCAAGTCTTAGCCAAACAGTTAGGAACGCCTTGGCTGACTCAGGCGTACGACGATGCCACTCAAACTCCACACGCCTATTTACTCGTCGATTTGAAACCTACGACTCCCGAGGATTTGCGATTTCGTACCCACTTGTTTCACCACTGGTGCCAAGACGGAGGGCCTGTCCTGTACACGTCTCCGTCCTCGACTTCATTTCACTCCCCATAAAAAAATCTATAAAAACCTCAGACCCTTTTTCGTCTCTCTCACACAGTGTGAACATGACGTCCCTTCAGTCGCATCTTCCCGTCAAATTGATTCGTGCCTTGTATGGCGTCAGTCGAGAAAAAAATTCACAAACACGAGCTCGTGTGTTAGAAACTAGTCTCAAAGAAGTCTTACGATGGTTCACGGTGACGGCACGTCAATTACTCCAAGGAATCATTCAGATTCCTCATCAAACCAAACGCTTTTTCGATCGAAACAAAGTCGCTTTGGTCCAACTGGCCGATCCCCGCATCGACACTCAAACCAAAAAACAAATCATTTTGAAACCTGGAGGGAGCGGTACTCTAGGAGGGGTCATCATTCGCTCTCTCTTAAGATGGGATCCTAATGCCCCCAAAGTTATATCCAAGACAAAATTCCAACGAAGCCCCAAGAAGAAAAAGAAAAAGACCAGGTCCCCAAGGAGAACTTCTCCAGTGGCAGGACCCTCCTCTTACCAGACACCACCCCGGAAAAAGAAAAGAAGCCCCCAGAAAAAGAAACAGAAAAAAAGTCCCCAGAAAAGGAAAAGTCCACAGAAGAAAACTAGTCGCAAGAGAGGCACATCGGCCAGGACACAACCTTACACTCGCAAACCACGACCTGCCACGGCAGTGACTGCGTCTCAGGCATCCTCACGTTTGTCCACTTCTCCGTTGATGACACCAGGAACTGAAGAGTACTTGGAGACGTTGATCACACCAAGAACTTCTCCGTTGATGACCCCCAAAAGAACTTCCCCAGTGGCAGGACCCTCCAATTTAGCGGCAGTGGCTGCTGCTCACAATGTACCTTCTCCCAAAATCAAAGTCCATGAAAGATCGGGCATGTTACAAAGTTTACTAGATTTGTCCAAGCAAGAACTTGCTCGATTTAGTCCGTTGCGTACCCCTGCACGACGTGTCATGCCTGTCCTCAAACTAATACGACGTAAAGACAATCAGTGGCGACGCGTTCCAGTATAAAAAAGGCCTGTGACCAAGTAGGGTATCAGTGTTTTTTTGGTGCTCCTGAAGACTCAAAGATGTCACCCTCCAGAAAACCCCAAGGAAAGAAAAGGAAAGGACTGCCACCACGTTTAGCCAAACATGGGGACGTGTTATCTGTCCTGTCCAAAGCTTCTCCACCCCTACGAAAAAAACTTAAGCAAACATCGTCACGTTCTTCGCCAAATGGTTCGAAAGAAAATTCCCATTCGTCAAAAAAAGAAGATGTTGGTCCAACGTGGAGGCATTTTGCCTCTCTTGTTAGGCCCCATACTGAAAGGAGTCTTGGGAACCATGTTGGGAGGACTGGTGGGAGCAAGATAAAAAGACCCTCGGAAGTCCCAAGATCTCAGAATCGACCCCTGACAACCCCATGGAAGGACGAAAACTAGCTTTAGTGCCTTACAAACGATGGATGGAATACCATCGGTGGCAAGAACAACGCACCCCGCATTTACCTCCCAATCCCAATTTGAGCGAGATGTCCCAGTTACAACACGAATTGCAGTCCTTGATGGATCGCCAAGATTTGTCCGAAACAGAAAAATCGCAAAAGTACGGTCAACTTTTGCAACGACTGCAACTCTTTCACCAGAAAGCTTCAGACGAAACAGCTCTACCCACTCTGAAAGATTTTAAGACCTTGATGAAAAGTCCAGCACCATCACCAGTACCAGTACCACCACTACCAGTGACCAAGACAGAAAAAGGAGAAGAAGAAGAAGAAGGGTTTCAAGCTCCACCAGAAAAAGTACCCAAGTTAACAACACCACCTACCTCCAGAATTGGATGGATTAAAAAGATAATGGCCACCCCTTCTTCATCACAAGAGAAAAAGAAAGTGAAGACAGAAGTGAAGACAGAAGTGAAACAAGAACCGATATCCCCCGCTCAGACATCCTCCTCTTCAACACCTATTGCCGGTCGCACACGCAAAGCATTGCAATCCAAGAAAATACCCCAAGAGAAAAAGAGTAGCATCCTCCAAGAGTGGGTGTCTTATTAACACACAAAAAATGGAAAAAGTCTTAGCCAGCATTTACTACGATCCCTCCCATCCTGCAGGTTACGCAGGAGTTCAAAAATTGTATCATGCTGCCAAAACTCGACTGAAAAGTCTCCGTTTACCTCAAGTGCAACGATGGTTACAAGAACAAGCTACCTACACTTTACACAAACCCATTCGACGCAAGTTTGCCAGAAGTCGCACCCGAGTGGAAGGCATCGATCATCAATGGCAAGCCGATTTAGCCGATGTCTCTCATTTGGCCAGCTACAATCGTGGCTACAAATGTTTGTTTTGTGTCATCGACGTCTTTTCCAAATTTCCCTGGGTAGTGCCCTTGACTTCCAAATCGAGCAGCGAGTTAGTGCGAGCCCTGCAACGGGTGTTGAAACAAAACGGTCGTCACCCTCTTCGATGGCAAATGGACAAAGGCACCGAATTTCTGAACCAAGCTTTCCAAAAAGAATTAAAGAAACGTGACATTCATTTTTTTACCACCGAGAATCCCGAAACCAAAGCCAGCATCGTGGAACGTTTTCAACGCACTTTGAAAGAACGCATGTGGAAATATTTTACGCATCACCACACTCTGAAGTACATCGACATCTTACCGCACCTGGTGCAAGCGTACAACCAATCTTACCATCGAAGCATCGGACGTGCCCCGCAAGACGTGACTCCCGACAACGAAGTGTTGGTGTTTGAGCGCCTGTTTGGTACGTCCCCGACGAGGGCTGTCCCCGAGAAAAGTGGAGTGTTGGCCGTAGGAGATTGGGTGCGCATTGGCAAAACCAAACGCACTTTCGACAAAGGTTACTTACCTAACTGGACGACCGAATTGTTTCGCGTCACTGGACGAGTGCATGGCCGTCATCCTGCCGTCTATAAATTGGAAGACATGAACGGAGAAGTACTCAAAGGAACGTTTTATTTGCCCGAGTTACAACGTGTCACCAAAAAAGAAGACGACGTGTACGACATCGAAAGCATTCTCGAACGCAGAACCCGTAAAGTGGGCAAACGACGTGTCAAAGAAGTCAAAGTACGTTGGAAAGGATATCCACCCAGTTTTGATTCTTGGATCGACGCTTCGCAAGTCATCGACTATAAAAAGAAGTGACCATCATGCCCTTTCACACATCAGACGCAGCTACGTCGACCACTCCTTCTTCACCCAGTTCTTCTGTGCAAGATTTACAAAAACAACCCTTGTGGGTGTGGTGTGGAGAACGTGTGCCTAAAACGCAAATCGTCTTTTTCTGCCAAATCTTCGTGGTGTATTGCGTTATCGGGGCAGCCATTGCCAATTTGAGTTTGCAACAAGGAGACAAACAATTGTGGACCATTTTATTGAGCAGTTGCATCGGTTACCTGCTTCCCAATCCCTCCCTGAAATTCTCCTCGAACGGGAACCACGGGAACCTTGTGTCCAGTGCCAGTGTCAGTCACCACTCCAACAACCAGAACCCCATTTTGAGCGGAGACACGCCTCTGACGTCCAGTAATAACCCCTCGGACAGCCACAGAACTCTGGAATTATGAGTCACCAAAACCAATTTTACTTAACCTTACCCAGTGACAGTTCCATGGAAGTGTTTCCCCACAACACGTTGTGCTGTTACACGGCCAAATTACCTCAGGCCATCCCGTTAGATCACGAAGCCCATTGGGAAGTGGCTTTAGTGGAAATCATTCACCCGACCCAAGTCCTAAATGTCCTTCCCAATCAAAATTTTTTTAAGGTGGAAGTTCATGACGAGCAAATGCAAAAGTACTTGAATACCCATGTCAAATATGACAATAAAACCTATGATGACACAACTAAAACGTGGACCTACAACTTGGTGATTCACCCAGGCTATTATTTTAGTGGTCAACATTTGGTCAGCACCATAAGCTCCAGGTTTAATGTCGTGTTTCTGAAAGCTTTGGAGTATGCCCAAAAAAGTGTCACCATGGAGTACCACAAAGCAGCTCGTCGCTTCTTGATGAAATTTGAGCGGAGTAAAATCGTGACCATTTTATTTTGTCCTGAATTGTTTGACATGTTGGGCGGAGACATGGACATGAAAATGGCCATGCTCAAGAACAACGAATTACCCATCGTTTACGACAACGAGTCTTTTAGCAAGTTATTTCGTACCCCGGTAGAACTGAACCAAGGACTGAATTTGATGTTCGTGTACTCCGATGTGGTTTTACAGTGTGGTGGAGTATAACGTGGTGGGACACACCTCCGTACCGTTACTGCGTGTCATTCCTTTCAAAGTGGATTCTGCCACGAATGCTGACGAGGAAGGTGGAAACACTTACCACGTTCACCGCGAATTTGTCCATCCTCACTATTTGCCTGTCAGCAAGTCGTATTTGGACACGGTCAACATTGCTATAAAAGGAGATTTGGGACAAAATATTTCATTCACCAAAGGAAAAGTCACGGTGAAACTCCATTTTCGAAAACGGTTCTCTCACGACTCGTAAGTCATGTATCCAGTGTACCGAGGGTTTGCTCGACAGCGAGGACACGGCTTAGGAGATATTCTGAAATCGGCCTTTCGTTCGGTGGCCCCGGTGTTGAAACCGACGGTGACACGCGGATTGCACGCCTTGAAACATGCGGCACTGACGCAAGGCAAAGAATTTCTCCAAAATGTCATCATCGACAAACAAAACCCTAAAGAAGCCTTCATGAGGGCAGGCAAAAATGTCTTGCTGCAAACTGGCAAAGACATTTTGGGCCGACGAGACACACCTATAAATGCCCTGCACGCTACCGAGTCAGGCATTCAGCAAGAACAAGGCAGAAAGAGACGACGAAGAAAACACCCTTTCACCAGACTTCAAGCGAGAAAGATCAAGAAAAGAAGAAGAACCGTTCGAGACTTAGACGTTTTCGATTATTGAGACACAGAGAAAAAATGATGCACCGAGAATCTTGCGCTTGTTCCAAGACGGAACTGGATCTGTTTGCCATGCCCCCCACGATGATGACGATGCAAGAATCCCAATGGGTGGAATTTCATCCTGTCTCCTCTTTGACGGATTCCGCTCCCATCGAGTTTGAAATCAAAGGACAGCCCGAAGATTACATCGATCTAAATAGCAGTTACCTGTATTTGAAGGTGAAAGTGATTAAAACGGACAACACCAATCCTGGAGCCAATGATAGAGTAGCGCCCGTCAACAATTTCATGCATTCCTTGTTCAGCGAAGTGGACTTGTACTTGAATAACAAACTGGTCAGCAGCAACATGGATACTTACCCGTATCGCGCCTACCTGGAAAATCTCTTGACGTACGGAAAAGAAGCCAAGAACACTCATTTGGATGCTTGCGTGGTATGCAAACCTGACACGGCAGGCATGTTTAGCGACACAGCCCTGACAGAAGATGACAATCCTCACAATGTGGGGTTTAACACACGTAGAACTGAATTCTGCAAAGGCGAAGTTTAGAACTGATGGATCGTTTGCATTTGGACATGTGGTTACAAGAAAAGTATTTGCTGAACGTAGTGGATATCCGCCTGAGACTGAATCGTAGCACTGCCGCTTTCCATTTGATGGCCCATGCCAACGAATACAAAACTGTTATCTAAGAAGCCCGACTTTACGTGCGTCGTGTGGAAGTGTTACCTAAAGCGGGAAACGACGTCAGTCAGACGTTGAGCAGAACGACCGCCAAGTATCCCATACGACGCGTGGAAGTGAAAACGTTCACCATTCCTGTTGGACAGCGATCCATGATCGAAGATCATCTGTTCCAAGGACAGTTACCCAAACGTTTAATTGTTGGTATCGTCAGGAATTCATCTTTCAATGGAGTCCACAGCGAAAATCCTTTTGAGTTTCGACACTCTAGCGTGTCCAAGATCGAAGTCAGTCGCGACGGCAAGACCTTGTGTACCCGACCCTTTGAGCCTAACTTTGCGCAGAACAATTACTTGAGATCATACTTGTCCCTGTACGAAGCCACGGGACAGTTAGGGACCAACACCAGTCACGGGATTACGTACGACGATTATGCAGGAGGCTATGCTTTGTGGGCTTTCGATTTCACTCCAGACCAAGGCAGCGACGAGGGACATTTCCACCCTATAAAATCAGGCCAGATTCGTGTGGAAATTCAGTTTGCAAACCGAGACCCTGCTGATCCAACGTTGAACGTCATCCTGTATGCAGAATTTGACAATACGATAGAAATCAACAGTTTGAGAGAAGTCATTCTAGACTATTAGAAGCTATGGAAGACTGTTATCCCTCTTTACCTACTGGAGAAACTTTGGACATGGAATGTGAGGAGACCGTGGAAGGAGAAGAATCTCAAGATAAAGAAGAAGATATCATGATGAAGTCGAGATGGCCAGAACAAGAAGCCCATTTAGTCTCCTGTTTTGCCAAACACTTGGTCGATAAAATGACGGAATTGATCAAGAAAAATTGTTATGGATGTCAAAACGATCATCCCAGTCAAATTCAACACGATAAATGCCTGATGTTGAGTCAAGAAGAAAAATTGGACGAGTATCTGGACGAAGCTTGGAGTCTCATCTCGAACAAAGACGTGTTGCACGAGTGGTATAAAGACTTGCGTGAACATTCTTGTCCACCATTAACCACTCAAGAGATCCATCGTATCGAAGCTCTCCTGAATCAGAGTGAGGAAACAGAACGAATAACCGTTTATTCGTCAGACATTTTCAAGCAAAAAGTCAGGATCGAATTGACGACTTATTATTACCTGTGAAGAAGAAAAAAACATGGATACCTGGGAACTTTATTACCTTTTGAACCACAGTTCGTATACGGCTTCTTGGAATCCTGTCGTCTGTGCTAAAGATGAACTCCCTCATCGCAAACCTAAAGACCATCTAGCTTACGTGATCAACACGGACGACAGTCATCTCCCAGGAACCCACTGGGTAGCCGTCTACTTTCCTCAAGAAGGATGTGTGGAATATTTCGATTCGTACGGATTGCCCCCTCTGGAAGACGATATCATCGACTTTATGAGAAGAAATGCTCAAACCACCCGATTCAATAATGTGAAATTACAAGACACAGATTCCTTGGTGTGCGGACAGTACTGTGTGTATTTTCTGCATCATCGCAGCCTAGGCTATTCCTTAGAACATTTAGTGACTCATTTTGATCCTCGTTCTTCTGCTAGAAACGATGTGAAAGTAGATCGATGGTTTTGTGACCATTATGCTTATCTTTTGTTTCAAGCTAGGAAACGTAGTGTCCATCAATGGCCTAATGATTTCCAACAGTGGAAATCACAATTTCATTCACAACGTTGTCAGCCCTGTTTAAAGTAGATTGTCAGTTGAGAAAAAAATGTTTGTGATTTGAAAAGATTGTTTGATGTTATATTGTTGGATTATTGTTAAAAATGTTAGAGTTGTTGTTTAGTGTTAAGTGATTTTGAATAAAAAAAATGTTGTGTTTTGAAAAAAAATGCCTTTGTCTTTTGTTTAGCTATAAGAATGTTGGATTGATGCTCTTTCAGTTCTTACTATCCCTCTCATGACACTCACTGAACGTTGCGGCTCGAAAACCGTGTGGGGATGTTTTCCTTCACGTCCGCGCTTTGACTTTAAGAACCGGTTTGTTTCCAGTCTAACCATCCATTGTCGACTCATCCTCCTAAGAAGATGTGTTCCAAACTAGCTAAGCTCAACGAAGCCTACGTGAATTTGCATAGGGTCAGACACAGTCTGATACCGAAGCCAGAAGAAATAGAGAATGTGAGAATGTTAAAAGTCACTGAAGACCTGATAGAAGAGCTCTTCAGAGAAGAAATGAACAGGGAGAAAGAAGAATGGACAGAGAAGTACAGACTTCAGAGACAGCAGCAACAGCAACAACAACAGCAACAAGAACAACAACAGCAGCAACAACCTGAAGCTGACAGAGGCTTTGTCGATTGTCGTATCGACACCAAAGAGTTCTTCTTCTCTTTCCGAAGAAGCAGACCTATCGCCAGAAAGTCTATCCTCAGAGGACATCGCATTCTTAGAAACTAAAAAAGAATGCCATAGCAAACAAAAAAAAACAGCCTTTTTCAGGGCTACCCAATACTCTAGAAAAGAAATAGCTATTGATTTGCCAATGTGTGTAGGTAGAGTAGTGTGAATATAAACACTAACTCTTTATTAAAAAATGTGAGGGTATGTGTTTGTGTGTTTGTGTTTGTAAGTGCTTAAGTAAGTTGGTATGGATAGTAGATTAAAATGATGTCTTTTTTGGTGTTTGAGGTGTATATTTGGGTTTAGATTGGATTGATTTGCGTATGTAAATAGTCTATTGAAGTGATTTATAAAAAAATTTAAAAATAGTGATGGGTAGCATAAAAAAGTGAGTGAGTGTTTCTTTTAGGTCCGCGTGTTGTTGTTGTTTTTTTTTGGTCATGATCTAGGTAAGATCAATTTTATGTTTTTAGGGGATGTTTTCCTTCACGTCCGCGCTTTCAGTATAAATTGAAACTCGTTCGGCAGTCTAGCTACCCTTGTTGATTGATCAACACCAGAAGAATGAACACCAGAATAGTGAAACTGTTAGAACTCCAGATACACCTGGAATATGCCAGGCGCATAGTAAATGAACTATCAGCGGAGGCTATCGTAGAAGAAGCAAGAATAAAGAACGAAGAGGAGAGAAGACAGAGGGAAGAGGAGGAAAAAAAACTAGAAGAGAGGATGTCGTACAATATTCCCGAGACAGAGGATTGGGGTGCTGAAGCGAATCATCCCGCCTCTGCACTCTCAAGACAAAAAGTAAAAAGAGACTGGAGTCAAAGATGCGTGTGCGGCGCCAGGCCTGGAAGGTGCAACCATTAGATAGGTGCATCTGGAGTTCAAAAAAAACCAGCCCTTTTAAGGGCTACCCAATACTCTAGAAAAGAAATAACAATCCATTTGCCAATGTGTGTAGTTAGAGTAGTGTGAATATAAACACTAACTCTTTTTAAAAGGGTATGTGAATGTGTTTGTGTGTTTGTGTTTGTAAGTGCTCACGTAAGTTGGTGTGAATAGTAGATTATGGGTTTCTTAGCGTATGTGTAGAGTATAGTTAGGGTTTTATTATATGAAATGAGAAAGTAGGGGGATGTTTTCCTTCACGTCCGCGCGTTGTTCGGTCATGAGCTA
Source organism: Sinohyriopsis cumingii (assembly GCA_028554795.2). Lineage (NCBI taxonomy): Eukaryota > Metazoa > Mollusca > Bivalvia > Unionida > Unionidae > Sinohyriopsis > Sinohyriopsis cumingii. The sequence goes on from CM068827.1 coordinate 128,047,253, forward strand.
GGTAAGATCAATTTTATGTTTTAGGGGGATGTTCCTTCACGTACGCGCTTTAAGTATAAGAACCCACAGTATTCGTCGTTCAAACCATTCTACAGAGAAGATGGCTTCGAACCACCTGGATAAATTTCAATCATTGCAAGACGTCCTTGACAATTTGGGCATGATAGAACAAATGCTAGTACGACTCGTTGAAGACCACTATTCTTATAGTCCGCATAGAGTAAAAATGGAAATTAACAACTTACGAAAAGCAAAGGACATGATAAGTGGTGTGATGAAGGAAATAAAGGAGGAGAAGGAGGATGAAGAGGAAAAGATAAGAATAAGAAAATGGAACGAAAAAATTGAAAAAGAAGAAGAAAATGAGAAGAGGAAGAAAGAAGAAGAGGAGGAAGAGAAGAAAGAAGAAGAGGAGGAGAAAAAAAAAGAAAGAAAAGAAGAGAAAGAGTGTTGGAGATAAAATAAGAAGTTGGTGGAGGAAAAGAAGAAATTAGAAGCAGAAGAAGAAGAAAACCCAAAGGCCCTTTTCAGGGCCCCATATTTCTCGAAAAGAGATAGCCTTTCAATTGCCTACCCCTTTTTTAAAAAAATTTAAAAAAAAAAAAAATCCCATGTTCAATTCCCCTTGTACGTATATTAACCCACGATTTATTCCCATGTTAAATTTCCATTGAGGCTAATCTGGCCCACGATTTTTTCTCCATGTTAAATTTCCATTGAGGCTAATCTGACCCAAGGGGGTCTGTAATGCTAATTCCCATTGAGGCTAATCTAACCCCCTTCACTACTGAAAAGTCATAATGAAAGATTTTTTTTCGAAGCATTCAGTAAAGTAGACTTAAAGTTTGCAATACTTCAAACAAAATTCTTAGCATCCGTTATCGCTACTGTAATAAACTCCTTGTATCTGCTTTCCTGTTTACTTGGCTTTGTGGCGTCATTTGTTCGATTATTCGTATATAAAGTACTCTCGCAAGAAGAACTTAAATCTTTTAGACGGCTAATTAATATTCCATGTTACCAAACTATAATGTAATCCAGTAGATATCATGTGTTTGGTTTTTATCTTTATTGTGATTTTGATATTACCATGATACCCAAATAAGACTCTGATAAGTTACGACAATACAAATAGCCAAACATAAACGGTCAAGATTTTGTCTTCAATACCAACTCTGTTTACAACGACTATTAGCCTATATTACGCAGAGGAGCAGATTACACTGAAAAAGTATACGTTCATCTGCAAATATTGCTGACACTGAGTACAGGTAATTTAGGTCATTAAGCGCTGCTAAAATGATATTTACAAAAGAAGATAAGAATTATTTTATTCTAATCAACATACGTCATATTTGTCAAAAAGGAAATGTAGAAAGATGAAATGAACAGCAGGAAATTAAGATACCATGATCGTTTAACAGGTGAGTAAAAAAGTCCTAAACATGCGTGTTATGTAAATTAAAAGACATCCAAAGAATATAAAACTCTTAATCCATATGATTTTCTTTTGTTTACCAAGACAGGAATAAAATAAACCGACCTAAATAAAGAAATACCAACGATATGAAGTAACAGTGGAAAATATGCTTCATTGCCCATAAATATCAATAATTATGTTGTAAAGGGGCTTCATAGCCCATAGATATCAATAAGTATGTTGTAAAGGGGCCAGTCACATCCTAGATAGTTTAAAGGTTGATGGAATAGTAAAAAACGTGAGGGAGGGTAACTTCTAAGAATCTAATTGACCACAAGCACAAGGAAACTATTAAAAATTTTGAAAATATAGAACGCAAATATTTGAGAAATAAACAGTTATGCGTACAAGTACATGATTGGCTTTAAAATGTGTAAAGAAACCAAATTACCACCAAACACGTGTAACGAAACCAAAATTACCACCAATCTGGTCTAACGAAACCAAATTACCACCAATCGAGGAATTGTATTGCATTCTCATATAGTCTTGGATAACATAGAATTATTACCAGTAGACAAACGAAGTCGAGAAACATTTTAAAATGAAATTACAAGGCGATCTACACGACTACTATAAAAAAAAGAATATGTCAATATTGTGCGATATTTTTGGAGAGTTTTGGAATGCCTTTCTTCAAAACTGCAAAACTATGTCGTAGACATATTACCCGACACGGGAAGTAGCTCGTGGTATTAAGCTATGTTAACTGGAGAAATGGTCGTGTTGTTGAATAATTATGATATGTTCGGAGGAGAAATTAGACTGACACCACACAGATGCGCCAAAACAAATTCATAACCACTATACTAATGATAAAGGAAATCTTCGAGATAATGCAGAAAACCATAGTAAATGTCAAGGTCGTTCATTATGTGCTTTGAAAACGAACACCTTAATGGTTGGGTAATGAGATGATTTGTATGTGTGAGTATCTTTAGACGAGTACCAAGCAAGAAATGAAAGGCATTAAAGATATTCTAATGTCTTGACAAGATTTAGAAGTAGATTTAGAATTACGTACATAACTACAGGATTAGTTAAATAGAAAACTATCCATGTCTGAAGAACTACCCGAGTATGTGATGTATTATCATTACGAAAGATATTTATAGATATCCAAAAGGGTAGACATATTTGGTAGGTAACTTATTGTGCACGTAACAAAATAACAATATGTAATGTATTACTATAATTTGGGGTTTTATGTCCAGCTAGGTTTGAACGCAAGACACTTACACGTATTCGTATTTTTCTACCAAAAGCCATTACTATTATAGTACGTTAGATTGAATATCACTTTGTGACAAAAATAACCAATGGCATTGAAAAATAATTTTAAACCTATGAATAATTCTATATTCGGTAAATAGGCGGAAAATCTCATTGAGAGAACAAGAGCAAAACTATACACTGATTAAAAACAAGTTGAGTAATTGCCAGAAAGGTCATTAATTCGGAAAGATAAAATAATTATAGTGAGATGACTGGTGTTAGTTGTCAACTAATGTAATGAATAAGAACATCCACGTATCCAGAAAATGGAGTTTTACAGTGTGAGAGTTATCCAAGTGGATGACGTTTCAATTCTACAGCAATATTACAAGCTTTCTAGCGATAACAAAATTTCCATTCTATTTACAAAAGTAACAGCATGTTCCTGCAATAACTGGTATCAATATAAACGAGTGTTTGGTTGTTTCGTGATTTTTGTCTTTTTCAATATTGTGATCACAAGACTGTCACCATTTTAGTCCTTCTTTTCTGCATAATTCTTACTCTATTCCACCGAATATCTTTCAAAGAATTGTCACAGAAAAATAATGATATGTTTGATGATTTAGGGTTCATAAAAAGGATATAACAACAATTTAATTTTTGTCATTACCCTTTATTTACTAGTTTCTTTATGAATTCACTCAATATTTCTTTTGCAACAATTGTGTTCTAATTATGCATTTTAGCATACTTCTTTTTTTAAGAAATATATCCCGTTACGTCGCATGTAACCTCGAAAATACGACAAAATAGCGGATGTTCGAGTTAGGGAAAATATAAGCAGACAACAACAAATGTCACTGCGCCAGACACGATGGTTTCTTTTGAATGAATCTCCAACTTAAGGTTTTGTTGTCTTTGAGATTCTCGGCGATCGCTAGTACCAACCTAGTCATATGTACCTTCCTTATCTACTAAATGCAACTTTTACTTCCGTTGACCTTTTCATGAAATTATGGTCTCTTTTTGGTATTCGTATATATTAAGAAGTGATAAATGTCTACACTTTTTTTCTTCAAAGCTAAAATCTAATCAGACGTAACTTAACAGTTTAATTTTCTTTTATCTTGCCTTTCTACACTCGGTTCCTATTTCGTTCTTGCTCAAGTTCCAATAACTCCAAAGCAGTCAAAGCCCAGAAAATTATTCGATACAAGGTTAGATTAAATCTTGCGAAAGCAATTGCTTATTTATTCCACGAACAGAAGGAGAATTATTCTATAGTCTCATGCATTTTTATCTCTTATCTTTGTTTCACCTGAGTGTCTATTCCCTTGAAAGAAAATTGCATGGACAGTCACACATTATGTTGTCAGATCTTGAGGACCAAGCAACGTTGAAAATGTATGTGATAAGGATGAGTCATCGATGTATGGTTTGATGTTATAGAAGAAAGGACTTCCCAGGACAATTTAGAAACTGTACCTTTCTTTGCGTATTTAGAGTTAATTTATTGTAGCCTCAAGCCGCATATCTCAACGGCCTGTTAACACTCATGCTAGGAAATTTTACGACAATTCATGATCAGAAGAGTGTCATATGCGTTTAATCAATCTATGATCAAAAGACAATACATCAACAATGACTCTTTAATGACGTCAGATAATGAGTATATTATACAAACATCAGCCATGACACTTTTTTTGATGTCAGATAATGAGTCTATTATACGAACATCAACCATGACTCTTTTTGTGATGTCAGATAATGAGTCTATAATCTAAAGAACACACATCAACCATGACTCTTTTAGTGACGTGTGTGTGTGTGTGTGCGTGCGTGCGTGCGTGTGTGTGTGTGTGTGTGTTCGATTTTTAGCGTAGCTGTTCAAAAATTTCAGTCATATCGCTACGATGTCTGCAGTGTGACAGTTTATATTGATATCTGTGTCGCATACATTGTGAATCATGTTCCACCCAGTCACTTTATCTTGACACTAGGCCGACCAGTCCTAGTACTAACCTCTTAATGCTGAGCACCATTTTTATAAGTCTTTGATTTGACTTGGCATGGGTTTTAATCAGCATCCGAGGGGTACGCTATAATCACTAGACCAGCGGAGCGGTTTTAATGACTTCAGACGATCATTCTATGATCTAGCCACCCAACTGAAGTTGGTGCTACCATCCAAGGTGTAGAGAGGTGCATTTCTGATGTGAAATCATGGATGACATGTAACAAGCTGCAGATGATAAAACTGAGGCCATTCTGATCACAAAACAAAGACTTTCTCATTCACATCCTTTACCTCAAACAATAAATATCAGCAACACCAACACTAAATTCACACAATCAGTACGAAACCTAGGTGTTACTCTGGACAGTACTCTCACATTGCACTAACATGTCATGAACATATGCAAGGCAGCGTATATTGAGCTGAGACGCATCAGCTCAATTCGCAAATATCTTTCAGTTGATGCCACTAAAACACTTGTGTGTTCATTAGTACTTTCAAGACTGGACTATTGTAACTCAATTCTGTCTGGTTCATCTGAATATCTACTCCAGAAACTTCAAAAAGTTCAAAACACAGCTGCTCAGATCATAATTAGAGTACCACGATCAGAGCACACCTCCCCGCTGATCTGTACCCTACAATGGCTCTCCATTCGATCCAGAATCAAACACAAAATTTGTTCTCTGTGCTACGTTTCACTGTCGGACTCTAGTCCAACATACCTATCCGACCTAACCCATGTGTACACACCTCTTCTGACAATCGTATACTTATTATTCTCATTATGAAAACAAAGTCATATGGACAGCGTTCTTTTGCATACCAGGGCCCAGCAACGTGGAATGAATTGCCCACTAAACTTAGACACAAAGACACAGTGATCACATTCAAGAGTGCTCTCAAAACTCACTTATTTTGACTGCAAGAACAAACTTAAAGACCTAATAATGTTTTCTACCTTAAATATTCTCAGCATGTTTTTTATGTTTTCTAATTTCACGGTGTTTGTTTTTGTAATCATATTATTATGTTTTTTTATCTTATATGTGTTGTCTAATGTTGTAAAACGCTTAGAGCTTCTAAAGATTAGGCGCTATACAAAGTCCTCATAATAATAATAATTATTATTATTATTATTATTATTATTAACCGTGACTCTTTTATTGACTTCAGATAACCAGTCTATTATCTGAAGAATACACATCAACCATGATTATTTTAGTGACGTCAGATAATCTATTATCTTAAGAATACACATTAAACGTGACTCTTTTAGTGACGTCAGATAACCAGTCTATTATCCGAAGAAGAAGCCTAACATTCAAGAAATAGTCTGACACTCGCAAGATAGAGCTCGTCTCATGAATGGGATTTGAAATGAAGACAGAAATTTACGGTAAAAATGACGGAACAAAAATGGATATAGTTATAGTTATTTTTTAAATAAGGGTGTTCAAAATGGTTCATTTACATTAATGTATTGGCTATATAAAATTTTATCGGATAAAAATTACTTATGTTAAATGTTGGTGGTCTGTGGCACAATATAATTTATAAACAGATCTTTGTAAACTTCCTAAGTACTCAGAAATTTAAATTACTAAAAATCAAATGGATGGAAATGGGTCAATTTATCAGTAATATAATCTAGTAAGAACATCATTTACGTGTGTATGCCTGATAAAAAATATTTAAGGTGTTTATGATTAGTAAAAGATATCCTTAACGTATTTATGATTAGCAACACCATTATTAATGCGTTTTCGCCTGGAAAGAATATTTTAAACGTGTTTATGCATGACAAGATGGTCCTTAACGTGTTTTGCCTGACAAGATGGTCCTTAACGTGTTTTGCCTGACAAGATGGTCCTTAACGTGTTTTGCCTGACAAGATGGTCCTTAACGTGTTGATGCATGACAAGATGGTCCTTAACGTGTTTTGCCTGACAAAATGGTCCTTAACGTGTTTTGCCTGGCAAGATGGTCCTTAACGTGTTTTGCCTGACAAGATGGTCCTTAACGTGTTTTGCCTGACAAGATGGTCCTTAACGTGTTTTGCCTGACAAGATGGTCCTTAACGTGTTGATGCATGACAAGATGGTCCTTAACGTGTTTTGCCTGACAAGATGGTCCTTAACGTGTTTAGCCTGACAAGATGGTCCTTAACGTGTTTAGCCTGACAAGATGGTCCTTAACGTGTTTTGCCTGACAAGATGGTCCTTAACGTGTTTTGCCTGACAACAAGATCCTTACTTTGCTTTTGCCTTAAACAGCCATCTTTAATTTGTTTACGATTTGCAAGAAAATCGATAACGCGTTTATGCCTTGTAAGAACGTCTTTAATGTGTTTATCCCTCAACTCTGTGGGAAAAATGATCTTCATCGGTAGACAAATGTTCTTAGCGACATATCTGAATTTAGTTCACAGAACAGTCGTCAATCTTGTAACAGGTGGCGATCAAATATATTACTCTTGTTCAACATCTTTCAATGCCATATGCAATTCTTAACTTAGACTTACTGCTTTGGGGAAAGGGTGATGCAAACGAAAAATATAAAATTTTACATCATATATGCAAATATATAACCGCTACTGGACGATTTCAATCAGTATCCATAAATCGTGATTACTGTCGTTGTGCCTCCCTCTCTCTCTCTCTCTCTCTCTCTCTCCAATCATTTTTCATTAGTGTGTTGTCATGTCGAATATGATGCAATACTTGCATCATATAGGAAGAGGGCTAATTTAAGTTGTAAGAACTAGTGCCCAATCCCATTTTATTCTACTGTAACAATAAAATATGTTTGAAAAAATTAAACAAACATTTTTGTGCCAAATAATCAGTCTTAAACTTGAATGAAGTAAGGGAAAATATCAATTAATTTCATGAGTATCTTGTTATCACTTCAATAATATAAGCCATTTGGAAACGAAACAAAAACCTTAATTGACAATGAAAACAGCAGGAAAGACATGCCAGTCAGGCATGTAGATCAAATATACTATAGAAAATTGGCAATATAACTAAATAGTATTACTATGATTGGTAAAGTTCAGATTGTATTTCCTAAATTGTAGATGGCTTAGATATTTTATGAGGATAATAAATGTATTTATTTTTTAAACAAAAATGTTCTTTATTTACTGCATGCAAGAGAGAGAATTTATTTCATCTGGAAAAAATGTTATTAGATCAACAAATTTTGTAATTCTTTTCGCATCTATGGAAACAATTAGGCGAGAGATTCTTTCGAATAATAATTGTGAAAAGATGTTTTCAGAGGATAAATTATATAAATGGAACCCGTTTGCTTTTATATCTGAAAATAGAGAATCAAATAACTGTAATTTAACTAATGTATATGGTCTGAATGGTATGATCCTGCAACCTTTATCGTTAGTGGGAAGTTTGAATTGAAGCGTGTGTTAATCCCAAAAAAAGGCGCCTAATATTTTCTGTCAAAATTGTGCTCGTAAGCCAAGTATAATCAAATTCTGTGCTATATAATTTAATGTTCATTAGGAAGTCTAATTAGGAATTACCATATCCTCTCGTACTAAATCTCAAATGCATTTTTAAAAAATGTGTTCACGGACTATCATCATGAGCTCTTTGATCATTGTGTTTTATCTGGCAGGACATAAAGCCTTGCTTGCACCTTACTCCATTGATCGTATGTGTAACGATGTTCCCTCTTGGTAAAGAGGGGTGGTTGATTACCTTTGGCTAGAGGATGGCTGTCACGTTGCCTGCCCGCGATTACGTAAGTCGAGAACAAAGGAATTGGTTAGAAGCCATATATATATATATATTAAAATCCGCGGCGATAGTGGTCCTGTTCGCAATTGTTACGAGAGCCCAGCTTGTTGGGTGTCAAAACCACATGTGGACGTTGAAAGCTTTGTTCAAGAACAAAGGACCCTTATTGGCGTCGTAAATAACACCACGTGGACAAACGGCCGGAGCATTGTTTGCTAAGTTGAATAGAACAGGGTAGAATCGATATATCCAGTCGGAATTGAGAGAGGGAGTGGTCACCATTTCAACCTGAATTTAACTGAGTGCTTTAGACTAGAAACCCCAGTCATTGTGAAACATCGTGCTGAGAAGTTGTAGCAATAACTCCGGGAAACCACCCGTAAATTGGCAAGAAAACTTAGGAAAATTCTAAGGTAAGACAAAGCTTCGTAAAGATCAGTGAGTTATTTGCTCGATTGTTGCAGAATATTAGGGCATTGTAATTGTAATTATGTGCAGTATGTATATTTCATTACTAGAATCGTTAGTACGTAGAATTACCTTTTTAGTGTTTAATTTACATGCATATTTGAGAAATGAGCTGTGCTTATGTAAAGTGATAGCTCGTAGTTAGAATTAATATTGTAATTCGCTATTTGGTTAATTCATAGTAAACTAGTACATTTATTCATGTGATATTCTAGATTTTGCAACTGTTGAATTGAATCATAAATTTGGAAAATGGTTGCAGTGTGTAAAATTAGTTAATATGGATATTTAAATATTTGTGTACACTTGTGGGAGTGTAATGTACAGAAATGTATCTGATTGCTGTGCTATTGTTCAGTATAATGAGATTAAGAAAAAAAAAAAATATATATATATATATATATATATATATATATATATATATATATATATATATATATATATATATATACGGATGTGACGCAATTTATTGACGTCTGTATGATAAGTAGTTGATACCGTGCTTTTATTACGACGTTGTTTACCACACAAGAGCGTATGGGTATTTTGATGTGCACGATTGCGTGACCGAAAAATGTAATATCCTTTATCTGGCGATTGATTGTTGGTTTAGTGTGAGACGAGATGGCTAAGGAAATATGCTAACGTCCTTGTGTTTTCACATGAAGCTTTTAGGGGACAGACTTCCGGTGTGGTTTAGTCCCGAGTCTCTAGGAGAGAGAAGGAATAGAGACTAGTGGAGAAGTCGATTGTGAATCGAAGAGTAGTCGGAGAGCAGAGTCAAGAAGGAGGAGGAAAAGGAGTCGAGGAGGAGAAATTGGAGAAGGAGCAGTCAATGAGAAGGAGTTAGGAAGGAAGTCGGAAGCAGAGAAGGAATTGACGGGATAGGGGAGATACAGATGAGTAGAAAACAATGACGGGTGGAAAAGCGATCTCACACTATAAATCACAGGATGCAATATGCTATCACTTGGTCGAGAGGAAGAAGAGTGATTGGGAAATTATTATCATTTTTATTATCATTTGAATATTGAATTGTATTCAATTGTTATTCCTTTGAATTTCACCTTTGTGTGTTCTTAATAATTTAACTGTCGGCATTGCTGGTTGGGGGCTCGGAGCTTTACCTATCTCTATCACTAATTTCACTTCGTACAAAATCGAGTCTGGGTGGGACTTCCATAGTGATTTAAATAATATATTGGGAGCACCCCACCCCAACCCTACCAAACACCACAATGACCTCCCTTGATTGTATTGTCCGGTGTGAGTGGATAGATAGAACATCAACAGAGAACTGATCATAACTATTGAGGAGAAATAATACAATACGAGCCTCCTTTAGACAAGAAAATGACAAATGAATCAATGACATAAACTAACAGTGTCAGCCTCAATTCAAAGAAAAATTACGTTTACAGAATTTTAATAGCAGTGTTCTAGTATTGATTCATTTCATCATGATAACGAGAGTGGTGAAACGAGCACAATGTAAACGCCTGATTTGCATCACCTAGCGTCGCTTTATGTCTTTGTATCCTTGTATCCAACGTCTTCCCACCTTCACGTTTATACGTTTGATCTTTCTTGATCTTTCTATCCTAACCGCTTGATCTCTTATCCGGACTTCCTGTTTCGGACTGTCCCAGTCTGTTCCAGAGAACTTTTTCCCTGAATGACAAGATTACCATTCAGTCTCTATTTGTATCACCTTCTATATATATATAAAATTTTCTCACTTTCGTTACACAGAACGCATAAGATAGCTATCTAAACACTGCATAAATTATGACATAAGATGACCTTAACGGTTAATGGTCCTTACACATGTAGACTGAATTTTGAGTAAGGTACAATCGTTATCTCTAGTTACAAACGACCCATGTAATGTACATCTAAGTCTGACCTAATTCGATAGGTCATCACTCTCGCTTCACAGTAAATGACCATAAATTAACATGTGAACAAACAATCTCGTATCTTTGTGCATACGCTAACAGGTGACTCCTTAGACATCCAACCTAGTCAGTTCCACTCAGTAAGATTCATGATATCGATTAATATTGCACAAGTCTTACTAACTTCTAACTCACTGCAATACCTAACCTACAAGATTATTTTAAGCATTAAAAATTCAGATACAAATATGCAATTATCGTTAACTCACGATAGTCAGTATCGTCTTAACAGACAAAGGAAATTAATTCGTATAACCCTATGAAATAATATGAATCGCATGTAATAAGTCAATTCTATCAATGAACTAGTACTAAACAATAAAATAAAAGAAATAAATTGCATGAACAACTCTAGCATATCAACATATTTACGTGAAATCGAATAAACAATACACATTATGGATCCTAGGCATATCAAACACATTTGCATAAAACAAAACAAACAAAATAGCAAATTTCATGAAAAATTACAATTGCGTACCTCAATGCTGTTCGTTCCAAGAAAACGTGCGTCATAACACTAAAGGCCTGTCTTTGCCTACAAGACAGCCACCTGATCCCCTTACACGTTTTAACGAGGAAGAACTACTCTTTAGTTTTCCCCGAAGTCAAACGAGTCTTGCTCCTCTTCCAGGAAAATCTCGGAACGAGGAACTTTGCCCAAAGTCGTTACTTTAAATTCAACATTTCTTCACGAGTGTATGCCTTAAGTTAAACTGACCAGTCGTAATCAGCCGTTCCTAATTGTTTCCCCAAGATAATTATTTCTTCCGTCCGATTTTGGCAGCTTAGAATCTGAGAAATACGACACAACCCAACTTCCATTTGCTAAATGACTATTCGACATGCCGTTCCCATTAAGCGGGTATTGTCGGCATCTTAATTTTTACTTTTCCTTGACAGCTTTGCAATGCCCGGGTCAATTCTAAATTAGCCGTAGATGCTGGCTTCTACCTCAATCATGAAATTTAACAACTGGCATGGGAAAAGGTCAAAGTGACCCTTCACATAAAACCAAGCTGGCTTGACTGTACTAAATTTTTAATGCACAATGTATTCAATTTTAAGGTTCAATACTTATTCAAAATTCGACACATTACAGTATGCATTTCTTACCGGTATTTTTCAGTCATGGAACAAAACGTTTTTTAACCTTTCATCAAAATAAGATTTTTAATGGGTAAGTATATAAACTTATATGTTTATCCCTATCATTTTTTAATTCCGATATTATGTACCTCAATTTTCCAAAATCTTTTAAATTATTAATCCAATTTTCCATTTTCCACGAAGCAACATAAATGTCAAGTTTTGTCTTCTGCGTTTGTTCCAAGTATCTATGGTTATCATTATGTTAGTCCAGAAATGAATAAAACATTTGGGGTTTATGATTGATTTGTTGAAATCGATGCACAGGACATTATAAGGTAATAAGTGAATATTAAAAAGCAATCTTTTCATCATTTTTATTTGAACTTTTCCACTTCCCAAATGATAAAATCGAAACTACTTAATAAAATTTTATTTCAATCCATCAGAAGCATACAGATTTCAGAATTACCGGTATATGATTGGTCAAAACAGACTATATCTTTAATAAAATTACTACTCCAAGTACTGAAGTTTGCGCGACCCTAGGTCACTTTCAACGTATTTCACAAGGTCATACATTTCCAAAACTCTTTGCATGGACAAATGTATCATTGGCTGGAGGAATTAACCCACGATTACTTCTCCATCTGACGGCTGCAAGAATGTATGTCGTAATGTTTACGTCTTCGGTCATAGGGACATCCAATAAAGAAACAATAGTAAGATCATGTGAAGCTGATGATTGTCAATGAATTGTGTGCACTGGGTTACAGTTGTGTTGGATTTTAATGTACATGTAGTATTAGTATTGTTACCAGCAATGTAATTACGCTTAGAGCGTTACCTAATGGGATGTTGTAGCTAAATGAACTACGATAACGCGCATGATTTTACTCACTCCTTTTGCCCAACATAGTATTGCATGTGTAAGTTATCAGCATTATGGACTCACTTACCTCACGTCCTATTTACCGTATGTTGTAGGCGTCATTTACGAGTATATACCGATCAAACTTTCCAGTGTACGTACATTATGTGATGTTTTGTTAGGGTGCATCACGAGCGTTATACCTTACAGCTGTATAGTTGCATTCCGAGGCGCGTGGCCCAGATATGATGGTTGTGTAATCAGAGGTGAGTGCTGGCTTCCTAAAGCCATATTCCATTCAGTACAGTGTGTTGGAGTTTGAAGGGTTAACAGTTTCATGTCGTGTTCCAGTCTTCCATTGCGTGGGACTGAAACTCCGTCGGGGTTCAACAGCCCATGGGATGGAATGATATATTTGGTTTCATTCCTTGTTTATCTGCCCTATTAAAGCGCAGTCAAGTATTTTTATGTATTTTATGTGAGCAACACAATTTCATAAGATGTTGTCTATTTTAACAGTGTAACTTTTTTTAAATATTTAATCTGATGTATAAAAAAAAAAAATCATATATGTCCTGTGAACAGAATAGTTTCATATATGTTGTGTGAACATATAAATTTATATCTGTTGTGTGAACATAATAATTTTATAATTCTTATGTTTACGAGATGATTTTCTAATGTTGAATAGGCAACGTGCAGCCATTCTGTTGTAAGAGCAGATAAGTTCGGTATTTGCACGTGGGCAACTTCTCAATACTTTATCCTGAATTCTTGTTTTAATTGGATTGACAATATGATGTCAGTAACAAATTGTTTTGTCTCGTTTAAATTGTGTAATCTCGTTATGAATCTAAGAAATTGATAGCGTTAAGCTGTATCTATCTTTTTGGCTTTATTTTTCTCGTGTAAATAAAATATGTTACTTTCATAACGGATCTTAGTCTCTTTTATTTCTCTAGTCCCCGTTCGATCTATCCTGATGACCAAAGATTCACGATAAAGCAACACAATCATTACGCAATTATATATCGAATCTAAATTCTCTGAAGCAAGAAATTCAAGTTCTCACGTCTTACCTTGGAAACTGTTTTGATCAGAAGGCCATTAGATAATACTTTCTAATAATCCAGCTCAGTTGGTATAGCTTCACATTCGTCGTCCAAGGGTAGTGGGTTCGATACCCGCCAAGGCTGGTCTGACTATTTACGTGAAATTAGTTTTCATGCCATCTTCCTTCAGTATAACAGTTACAAGTAACTCTGATTGATGGAAAGAAACATTTGGTCCATAGACAACGCAATCTGCAAAAATTGTTTCTACATATCGATGACCATACTTATGAAGCTGATAATTTTCAAAGGATGCTTGTGTGTCAGGCAAGAAAGTCAAGCAAAATATTTAATCACATGGAAGACGTTAAAATACTGACAAAATACTGCTTGTAACTTGGTAACTGTATTGCAATGTGTTAGATCATTGATATTTTTGCCATGAAAATATCACCACAAATAGATTGCTTACAATCAGACCGATAACCGTATTATATCAGAACTTGTCTAATTCAGAGACATGAAACTCCAAGAAACAAGTTTTTATAAAACACGAGCACATTCGTTTATAGATTTCAAGATTTCTCTCTATTTTTGCTAAACACACTCGTGCGTGCTCACAACCACGTATCTGTGTTTTCACATATGTTCAATACACTATTTCTAAAACAGTCATATGAATAGTTACGTTATATAGTGCTACCTTTTACACTGACTAAAATATTATTTTCTTTGGAATGACAGCTGCTGTTATTATAGTTTTCACGAGGGATAAAAAGAAAAGTATCCATGAAAATCGTTAAGTGTCTTCTTATATCTACTAAAACAGAAAGTAGATTTTATGTTTACGACGTATTTTTGATGGCTCAAACCGTTGACTACCATGAATATGTTTCGATTCGGTGCAGCAGATTAACAGCTATATTTATGCGATGATAAAACAAATGTTCTGAAACTTTACAATAATTTCGGACACTGACGTTTTACAAACGTATATCACACAATGCTTCAGTTTGTGTATTTTATAAATTAAAGGCTGCTATCATAAGAAAAACTGAGTGATTGTTATAAGACATTTCTAGATTTGGAATTTAAGAAATAAAAATATAAATGTGAGATTCTGTCTTTGTGATATTTAAGACTTCTACATTTATAGCTAAAGTGTGCACAGGTATTGGGCACCTGATTTATGAACAGGACCCACCCCTCGAGAACATATGCGAATCGTCAACCAGACTAAAAACTATAAGATATATTTGCAACAAAGCTTATTTAGATATTTTTACTCTTGCTGTTGAAGTTTATTCTCTAACGAGCCGTTTATTTAAGTACAACCACATCGAAAACATAGTACATGTCTGAAGTCGTCACAGGAGTTGGATACAGTAACCACTTAGAATACAATATAAATTTTATCTTATCTAAAGGGTATTTGCTCAAGGCAATAATATCAGTTTATTTATCAAACCGCACGTCTTCCCTAACCCTCAAGGGAGTGCTGTGTTATTGACAAAACAGCTGGAACGTTTAGTCTTATTGATGACTGGATTACATCATTCACTGATACTCGGTACCATAAAAATAAACTATCCCAGCATTGCTGCACGCTGACTTTCGATTTCACATACCAAATTAAAGACTGATTAAAGAGCACAGTTTGAAATATGTCCAATTATACTAGGGTACACTGATCTTACTTTGCAATTACTCTTGCCAGCAGAACACACTGCACACACTTGTAAATCGTACAGAAATTGAATCTTTTTGAATGGGACATGGTGTAAATCGCGAGAGCAGCTTCGCATACTAATATGACAAGTCTCATAGAGGAAATATAAACATAATTTACTACCCATTATTGTTGGAAACCGTTTTATAAGTTGCTGGTACAAACAGTTTTGGTCTCAATATGGAATCACGATCTAAAATGTCCAGCAAATGAAATACATATATTACTCGTTATCATCGCAGTGTCGAAATCTTGCAGAAAGTCCTTGCTGCATTGTAATTCAATTTGCATTTTACCGATGAAGCAATTCGATTCTCTTACACTTTCAGTTATGATGTATGATGATATGTCACTTCCGGAGACTACTGCGATTTTCTATAAATTACGTACAATTTTATCTACATTATGATGCGCGTACTAACATTTATCTTATCTATTGAATCGAATATGTACGATGGTATGCACACCAATAGTGTCCATTAATAAAAAGTTGGCAATATTTCTATCTTGAAAACATATTATGTGTCATCACAACATGTATTATTATACAAAAACATTCATTTTATCATTATGAACCTCGCAGTCAAACTGTCTTATTAAAAGGAACAGATACGTTAACACAATCACTATCAGGTTCGAATGCAAATAATTGCTGTACAATTTTACGTATCTTTGCTGAATGGTATTTGCAGTATAATTCTATCTATAAAGCAATTCATTATATAATACAAGCTAGCACTCAAACACAGTACCAACTAGCACTCAAATACATTATGTGTACTTACATTTAATCCATGTGACTTGTACAATGTGTGTGTGTGTGTGTGTGTGTGTGCGTGCGCGCGTGTGTGTGTGTGGGGGGGAATAAATCCTACTTGTTTCAGACGGTCATTCCCGCAAAGAACAGTAAACATTCTCACTAAAGATATTCTTTTAGACAACATTACATTATTTACAAATGAAAATATATTTTTCTTTTATCATTTTCAGAGACAATACTTTATAAGCCAAGCATGTTTTCGCTCACTGTACACCTGGTCTTCTGAGAGAATTCTTCAATATACTTGACACATTGATGCTGAAATACATCTAATCTTTTAATGTCTTCCGATCCACTCTTTGACCAAACTTCGCAACCATGAAGCGCTGTTGGAATAACAACTTTCGTACATAGACTTGTAGTGGTTATGGGATTTAATTTACATAATATCTCCCCAACCCCGATAAGGGAATATGGTGATTTCTTTATTTTGTATATGCCTTTTCCACTTTAGCTACGCAGCTCACGTCCGCTCTCCTAGGGATACCAACGTGTTCGGTAATTTGGAAAATCGGAATAAATATTGGGTCGATGCAACTATTGTTTTCATTGATTTTAAGATTCCACCATACAGGGCACAAGTGAGCGATATCAAGCATTGCTTGTAAATAAGCAGGAGTTGTAATTATACGGGCGATATCATCAGCTTAAGAAGGGTTTCCAGAAGATATTGACACTTTCGTTTTTCCAAGTATGGAATCTTCAGACAACTTTAACATATCATTGATAGAGAATGCACTCCACCTTGGCGGCCATCTTGTCTGATTGGTATAGGTTCTGATTTTGTGTAATTTATAGTTATAGTGCTATCATATTAGAGTATGATTCCTTAATTACAATGAGGAGTCTGCTAGGAATTCTCAATAGGGCATGCTTTATGAAAAGGCCCTAGTGCCAAACAGTGTCAAACGCCATCCTTATGTCCAAAAATTATGGATAGACTTTTGATTCTATTCCAGGTTTGAAAGAAATTTTAGCATTATGTTAGGGGCAATACGTACGCGTCTCGTGTAGTTTAAGTAGCTAATGTATTGCTTGGCACAGAAACTACCAGGAATAAATAAATCAATGACCCTCTTTCATAAAATAGTTCAGTAAATATTCTTCATACTAAGAGTAAGGTACTCAAAATTAATTAAAGTTTGAGCTTGACTACATTGTCCAAAAGTTTAGAGTGTTCCGAGTTAATTCCAATCTAGAATGTGATGATGTACCAATAGACCTGATTATGACGAAGTATCAAACATTTTTTGTATCGCAATGATATAATCCAGAATGTCTCAGTGAATTCATAGTAATTCGAAAGAAATGTTTTTTGTCCTAAATGCCAATGAGCAACTTTGAAATTCGAATGTATAGTTTAAGTAAACAATTCCTCTCCTCAAATTAGATCTGAACACACTAAAATTGATTTCGCAAAGATTGATATTAAAATAGGCATAAATAATTGTTTAATTCTTCTTTTTATACATGTACTGTCTCCTGACTTATGACACAGCAAACATTCAATCAAATTCGTAGAAAGGTCATGTCGGTTTGATTACATTTTAGCGACCTACCAGGCAAACGTCAGGTAGACCACAGACTTTCTAAGGGGAAAACCATGCTGGTTAACCCAAATATAAATAAACATATTTATAAATGGTCATGGCTTTAATGTATATCTACAATATACAATCATGGATAAAAGTTAAGCACCCAATATAGATATACATAACACGTTTGAAAAGATATGCACTATTACAGCCAATACTCTTGATATGTCTTTAAACATAAAACACAACCATATCGTAAAGCAAATAAATCGAATGGACTAAATACAGTTTTGAGGTATAAAAGATTTTATAAAAGATCCTTATTAATGATTGAGTGTCAAGAAAAACAAAAGTACATTGAAGCGCAAAAGCTGTGAAATTGATCTCCATAGAAGTAAATAAAAATCATCCTTCCTATGATCAGATTATATTTGCTGGACGCAAGATCACAAATTATATTCTTATTTAAGAAATGGATACTCAATGTCGCTACCTTAATAAATTCAAAATTCCGCCACATGCTAATCGAAAATAAAGTCAGCGTATCACTTATGATCAAAATTGTTTTCATTTTCAAAATTTTCTTTGTCCCTGATAGTTATAATAAGCCGGTGCCTTTCTTCTGAGTTTATGGACAAAGCAATTACCGGTATCATGACTAGAAATCCATTCTTTGCAATAAAGATAGCTTCGTTAGCATCTTTGAAGGAAGGTAAAGCCGTTATCTCTCCCAAGAAAAGCCGTTTTTAAGTGGAATAATTGACTCTACAACTATTTTGTCTAAACACCGCGCATAATAATTGACTCTACAACTATTTTGTCTAAACACCGCACATAAGGCTATCCTACTTGATTAAACAAATATTACTTCAAAAATTACACGATTGCTATTTTAACCAAAAGTACGTTAAGTTAAAAGTTTGTGTACTTAAGTATACTTGGACATGGAGAAGATAAATCTAGATTGATCCCACACGCTGGGACGCGTTTTATATTACTATGCAATCATTCACACAAGGAAACAGCTGTTAGCCCTGTTACTGCTTACAACTAATGAGTTTACTAGGTACACTGACCTGGTGGATTTGATAGTAACACAAAATATATTACGGAAGTGAACATTTATTCGTTAATTTGGGGACAAAAGCATACAAAAGAAGGAAGGGCGAAGAACCCAGAACTGCTCCAATCATAATGAAAACAAGCATGAGGTCATCAGACTACAGAAATGAGCTATACAAAAATGCAATGTCCGATATCACGGACTAAACTGATGACACAGTTTTGCTTTTTTTCAGCTTAAAATCATCGTATATCTTTCCTGAGGGACTAAATAGAAAAGAGGTCATGTTGCCGCTGATGTTGGATGGAGCACAAACGTCAGATATGGACGATGTATTTATATCAAGCAAAAATAACTTGGTTTTGAGCTTGAACCCGTAACCAAACCCAATAGTGAGCGAGAACAATTAACTTAGCAACATAAAGAACAAATTGCATCCTCCTGTGGAACTTTGATGCTTGTTGCAGTGCGTAACTCAAAACAAATTGAATGAAATTTGCAACAAGATAATTTCATTTGTTGTGTAGTACATGAATTATATTTGTGCCAAATTTTACGCATGAATCCGTTCTAATCCAATTTTCCGGCTTAGGCTTTGTATTCTGTTCAATGCAGGCCTATTGTAATCAATAACTCTTTAATTAAGACTCCGCTTTGATCCCAAAATAAAATTATTTTTTCTCCTGAATTTTTTTTTTTAAATTTATTGCGCAAATTTATCCTATGATGATAGAGAACACATAGTAATAAGTTTTGTACCGGGACATTTTTAACGAAATTTTCAAACCAAGAAGACCGCAAAATATCCATTGTTTCAATAGGCATTAACCTTGCGGATTCTTTCCACTTTCTAGTAACACCTACCTTATTTAAGGTATCTCATGTATCAGCTTTAATTTCATTCTTTAAAAGGTCAAACACAAACACAGGAATTATTCAAACCTATGAAAAGTTCAAACGTTTGAAATTAAACAACGTAATTTTAATCTCACGAGATGAAGCAAAAGACGGAAAGTGACGTTAAAAATACCAATGATGCATATATCCATTCCTGGTTATTTTGCCTCATGGAATGTAACTTAAACGCTTCTCTGATGGTTTCATTCCAGCTTTAACTTAAATATTTGGTCTTATCAAAATAGTACAAGGAATTCTATCCATTACAAAGCCATTAATGAACTATGTTTAAAATGGTTTTTGCTCCCGGAATAATAACAATCGATATATCAATCTTAAGTGAAATCACTAGATAACTTAAACTATGCAGGCTTTGTATAATTTAGTCTTTGTCTGTCATCTGCTGAAGTTCATTTATATCGCTCTGGTTGTTTGATTTGACCGGAAAAGGCATTCACGTTCCGTATGAGCTCCTCCAATCTCAGGTCTATGGAACATGCATAATTCTTTAATTCTATATCTAACCCGACAGTTAAATGAATTCCTAGTGCATATATATATATATATATATATATATATATATATATATATATATATATATATATATATATATATATATAGAGAGAGAGAGAGAGAGAGAGAGAGAGAGAGAGAGAGAGAGAGAGAGAGAGTCTAAGAAACTGATAGCCCTTTCATGATCTGCGGACTCTTTCTTTTTATATACCTCTGTGTTACTGAAACCAAATCAAAGCATATAATCATAATATGTCCAAGGAAAACAGACAGCTATACACTCTGAAATATTTATATTTTGGAAAAGCAGGTGTTTTGGGTTAGTGCGACCACTCTTGTGCGTGTAGCTTGCCCACATCTGACCTATTATATGACTGGAACAAGGAAGTGTAACGTGATGCGGCAATGATGCAGGTGTATAACCAACCAAAAACTCCGTCCCAGATAACATTTACTGTAAAGTAATAATCCAATGAGGAAAGATAGTGCGCTTCCAAATTTTAGAAAGAGATGTTATGTATTATCGATTAGCGACATTCAGCATAATAATGGTTACATGGTGCCAATTGAAAGATCAGTTCCAAAAATGTCAAAACCATTAATTGTACATAAAGCTTTGGAAGGTAAATCCTTCCCGCTAATTGTAAATATGAACAAGGAAATTGGTTTCTAAGGTACTTCCAAACTTAAAAGTGAGACCATATGAAGGCATGTGTGTATTAGCGTTTACGGCACTTCAGCACACATTGCTATGTCCGCCGATATAAAGAAGAATTCCAATCATGTAATACCCAAACCAGTTTTTCGCCTTATCTAAGCGAGAATATAAATCTAAATAGAGCCAACTGGCAAACCTAAAATGAGCTCATGTATTTACAAACTGTCCAGGAATACTTATCACGTTATCACACAAATATTTATCACTCGTAAATAGTTCAATATTTTGTCTCAGATGCAGGATTATGGAATGTTTAGATCCTTATAAATGTGTTGTTGTTTTTCTCTCTCGTTACACACATGTTCTTTAACTCGAACAGAAACTGTTGTAGTGGGCACTAAGATTATCTCAAGTATGAATTCTAGCAGTAATGTATAAGAGACGTATGTATCACTCCGGTCTTACTAATGAAAAATGAACTCACCTTCGACTGCTGCTTTGACAGACAGCAAAAGTCTCTGGATATCTGTGTGAAAAGGAAAATGGCAAAATTCCTAGCAGAAAAAGTTCTCTCTGAGCAAACAAAACGAGAAAGCTTTGCCAGGAAGAGTACAATAATGCGACACAACAAAGGGTCATTGATTAATTTATTCCTGGTAGTTTCTATGCGAAGCAATACGCTAGTTACTTAACATGAACTAGACGCGTATATTTATTGACCCTAACATAATGCCGTCATTTCTTTCAAACATTACAATTAAACAATTTAAATAATGTACCATTCTCCTATTCCATACAGTTTATTAATTATGTTGTGGCTGGAGATTGCAAACTAGAATGAAAATTGTATGTGTGTGACAATGTAATACAAAATAAATAAAAACGTACCTGTACGTGTTGCAAGTTATAAGGACACCGTGTTCAGCTGATTAAGCAAATGTGACCAATGGAAATATGTTTACTGTACAAACACTTTGAAAATCAGTCCCCCCAAAAAATGAGTGAATTTAGTTTTATTTGAAATATGTTTTTAATTCCTTCTGGCCACTTTCTAAAAAGCATCCAGTTTTCAGTCATTTTTTCTTTCAAAGTCTCTTACGTCCTACACCAATCTAATTTTGATCCATAACTCATAACTTTTTTTCAAATTCGTCTGAATGGGTGATCACCAAAGAAAGTAATGTCACTTTCAATTTCTGTAATACTGAGTTAACCAACCAAAATAATTACAACTTTTGGGCCTTAAAAATATTTTTGTGTGATGAATATTTGCAACCTTTGTACATTGCGTGTATTTGCGTAAAGCAATGACGTTACCTGTTTCGTGACGTTCGGGGCTGCCCGTTGTTATGCAAATTAACAATTATCATTACTCAGCCCAGTAAATGATGTTATTAAGACTTCCTGATATTTGACAAATATACCCTGCTATAGCTGTATATGCCCAACAATAACGTTTTAAAGAAAAACTCTAAACATAAACCCAACTATTCAAATCTGGATCCGTTATGGAGGCAGACTGACTTACACGCACGTGACGATTTACCTTTCAGTATGTAACTGTTATTTATTGCAATAATTCAAATAACAGAAAACCCGTCATAAAATGTAGACAACATGCTTAAATGTTCTTGACTTATGGTTAGTTGATTGGATTTAAAATCTACACTCACTTACTATTGAATGGTGAGTGAAGAAAATTATTTTTATCGGATTTATGACTGCCAAGTTAAATTTGAACATAACAAAAAGACTGATTCCACTTCAGATATTAAGAAAGGAATCAATACTTCTGAGGTAAGTATCCTTAATATAAAATCCTAAGACATAATTTGAGGACCAGGATGGGGGTCAAAAGTTCATTTCCTGAATATTCTAAGTTCAAAACAAGGTCAGGTCTTTCACTTCAATTTTGGTAAGCTACCTGGCAATAATTAGGTAGACAGTGTATTTCCGAGCTGAATACCAATTTCCTAAACTCAAATCCAAGCAAACATGTGTACCTACAAATAATAATTATCTTAAAATATAATCAGCAGTTATCGACGAAAATTAGCTATGTAATATATTGTTTGTATAAAAAAGACATTAGTCAGGTATATAAAAAATCCTACCCTCAATTATGGATAAAAGTCAATCACTCAATACAATTAAATACACATAACATAGTCATTCTGCCATATAGGCCTTAAAGTTTACTTATACAGAGCAAGTATGATGAATATGTACATTGCACATAATTAAAAATACATTCACACAGTCATGCTTTCAGTTTACCATACGACTGGACAGATAGATGAAGCCCCTATAGAAACACATACATACTTCAAATACGTATGGACAAAATGGATCAGCACAAAACACAATACATAACAGAAATATAAAAGTCAAATATACATCCATTGATGACAATACATGCATAGTAGAGATAAGATCTGCCACAATATTTTTATAAGTTATTCACGGTTTTGCGTACTAAGGTAGACTTGTAGCTTTTTATTTTATCATGGTAAGAGAAGCAACTCAATTACTTGAACACTGAACTAGAAGGACATGTGAAGTCACTATCTAATATAATCATCTGCTTGTTTTGGGAGTTGGTTTATTCGTTCAGTGCCAGATTTCAATGCATTTCGATGCACCTATAGTAAAGTAGGAGTTGAAAGCAGGCATTAAAGAAAATGTTTTTGAATATTATTTTGGAATACATGAATGGATATAAAAGTTTAAACATATTTATTTATGTTGAAAATATTGTATAATGCTTATCGATATGAATATTCTAACAACAGTTACATTTATAATTACCCCCTAACAACATTTAATCTATAATTGCCCCCTTACATGTACATCTATAAATACCCCCTAACAACATGTATTTCTATTTTTACCCCCATAACAACATTTACATATTATTCATTTGAAAACATACCTTATAATTATAATTAAGATTTTATATTGTAAAACATTGGGAACCTTCCAGAATGAAATTGTCCTTTACGTAATAGACTCTTCTAGGAAATGATAATTGTGACCTGGGTCAGGTAGAGTACTATATAGTCTTTTGACTGAATTTTTATTTATTTATTCACGCTGTAAGATCGGAACAGAATCTGTTATATTACTGTTGTGTCCAGTATTCATTTGGGCTGGAATTTCTTTATTAAAATTATTTTATTCAAGTTTTATTCTCTGGAAATATAAAGTGCGCAGCAATAACATTCTCGGAAATAGATAATTGGATTAGTAGTGAAATTTCAAATAAGAATATAATCTTGGATTGCATAATTGGTGTTCAATAAAAGACTGCTGGCACATCACTACGACATAGGCCACCACAGGCACATAATCACTTCCAGCGTTGGATTTATTTTAGAATTTCACTAAAGTTTGTTTGGGACTTAAAATATTAGGACTTGTGTTCGAAGTTTTGTGATTATTTGGGATTTAATTTGCAATACCGCAAGTTCATTTTACACATTCTTTACTTTGCATTCCAGAGAAATGAATTATTTGTTAACTTTTACAAAGCTTCTTACTTCTCTGTCTTTTATATTATTTATTTTAATACCATATATATGCACACAAACAAGTGAAGGAAAACATTTGAAATGTAAAGACTGACATATAATGTGTGAAAGAGCAAGTTCAACTTTTTTAATTTTTTTAATTTAGCACAATTTTTTCTCAATCAACGTTTCTTGCCTCTTTACTGAAACATCGGCTATGAAGTGGGGCGAATAAGACTAGCCTATTCATTTACAAATACAAACAAAAACATTAAACGTGAACGTATATACAAAGTTGACAACGTTGTGGAGTTTGACAAGACTTCCAGTGATCTAACGCGGTATTATTTTATCGTTGATGCACACTTCGTTACTGTGCTAAAGTCAATAGATAGTCATGATGCTAAACAAATATCTTTCTTTTGTATAATCTTTGATATGGTACTAAAGGTCAAAATACGTTGCGGATTGTTGTAAGGGAAAGGAAAGGGTTGTCCATGTCAATAACTTCCACAAAATTTGTAAAACTTCAACCATAAATTTGTTTGTTACGGTGTGTAAGAACTACTAAGATGTATATGCGTTTTACAGATAGACAAAATATTTTATTAACTAGTACAAACACTGCACGTACGATGCATAAAATCATTATCTCCATTTTGTTTAATTTTTTTAGAGAAATATGTAAATTTAGTTTTGCTGCTTTCAATTTCGAACAAAAGCTTTAGCTTTCTCTCTTTGTCAATCTTTTTGCTGGGCACAAAAATTAAAATCCAAAGAACATCACCATCCTAACATTGAAAATCACAAATTAAAATATGGAACGCCAGAGCTGTCTTAAGATGAGAATTTTTATTATATGATGTGCATTTGTACTTATATGATGTGTTCCATATTAAAATACCAAAAGTGTGAATAAATATTGAAAAACCAAAAATTTCAAAACTAAATTACAAGTTTTAACTTGAAAACGACCACATAAAAGATGAAATTTGTTAAGTAAATGGAAAATAAAATATTGAAACTATAAGAAGAAATAAAAATTAGGAAAGAAAACTAAAACTTGTAACATTTTAGATGATTTTTAAATATGAAATGTGACAATATTTAATAGGCAAATTAATTATCAAATCTGAAAATTATAAAGAAAAAATTCTAAACACAAAATTTTAAATTTGAAAATTAAACACGAAATTATAATTGAATTTGAAAAATGACATTTGACAAACTAAATTTGAAAATGAAGGTATAAGTATGAAATTTCAAAAATCCCAACATGTGCTTCGAAAACAAGTTCAGAGTTAATTTAGACTTTAAAACCGTGCGCGCGCGCGTGTGTGTGGTTTCGTTCCATTTCATTTACATCTTGACCGCTTGAGTGATAGTATATTTGTATGTTTGTAAGTAAGGGCTTGAGTGATAGTATATTTGTATGTTTGTAAGTAAGGGCTTGAGTGATAGTATATTTGTATGTTTGTAAGTAAGGGCTTGAGTGATAGTATATTTGTATGTTTGTAAGTAAGGGCTTGAGTGATAGTATATTTGTATGTTTGTAAGTAAGGTTTCTGTATAATCATGCCATTTTCATTAAATAACAAATTCGTGGTTTTAAACAGTAGATAACTTGGTTATGGTTGGGTCATGGATGGTAAATAGCATTGTGTTGGTCACTCCAAACGGCATGCTGATGGTAATTGTGTTTGAAGGCATATAACTGAATGATGTATAGTAAATATCTGGCTAATGGTCACTTCGAACGATGTGTTGGTAAGTATAGTTTTCACATTAAATTTCATAACAATACTGATTACCTTGAAAATGTTTAAATGCACAGACATTGATTGCTTGTGAAAACATTATGAGGTTTACTATGCTACGACTTCTGTCATTGATGTTACATTAAATTCCAGAGAAACAAGTCACTGTTTAAAACTTAATAGTGTTCCAAGTAAATTTAAAGGAACTGATTCCACCAGACTTGAAGAATCTTAAACTTTGAACATCATTTCATGTGTATGCTAGCTTTCGTTTACCAAGATATTCCTGGCGGCACATTTTTATAAACAGCGCACGCAAAGACATGCTAACCATTTGGGATTGAACCGTTTAAAGTTAACAGTGTATTTATTGGCCCAGGATCACTAATGTCTTCTTCAAAATCGCTAGATAGTAGATGGTTACAACTTAATCTGACAACCTCTAATATTATATTTAGGGCACCCTCGACCAAACAAAAAAGTACTCGTTTAGTTTCAGTCTGTGAAGATGGAGAAGCGACAACGAATCATACTTCTCGTCAGAAATTTACAGAATCAACTCAAAACGCATTTTCAACAAGATTTCTGACTTCTTCTCTTGAGAAAAACGTCAGGCACCTGCTATTTATGTCAGGAGAAATGACTTTGGTATCCAGAATGTATACAACTCCAAAGCAGAGGAACCTTCATGAAAGGAGAAATGCGAGACAAAATTAAAATGTTATGTTATCAATGTCAAGAATATGGTCCACAGTGTCCGAATAAAGTACAAGGATATGGTCCACAGTGTCCGAATAAAGTACAAGGATATGGTCCACAGTGTCCGAATAAAGTACAAGGATATGGTCCACAGTGTCCAAATAAAGTACAAGAATATGGTCCACAGTGTCCAAATAAAGTACAAGAATATGGTCCACAGTGTCCAAATAAAGTACAAGAATATGGTCCACAGTGTCCGAATAAAGTACAAGAATATGGTCCACAGTGTCCGAATAAAGTACAAGAATACGGTCCACAGTGTCCAAATAAAGTACAAGAATATGGTCCACAGTGTCCGAATAAAGTACAAGAATACGGTCCACAGTGTCCGAATAAAGTACAAGAATATGGTCCACAGTGTCCGAATAAAGTACAAGAATATGGTCCACAGTGTCCGAATAAAGTACAAGAATACGGTCCACAGTGTCCGAATAAAGTACAAGAATACGGTCCACAGTGTCCGAATAAAGTACAAGGATATGGTCCACAGTGTCCGAATAAAGTACAAGAATATGGTCCACAGTGTCCAAATAAAGTACAAGAATATGGTCCACAGTGTCCAAATAAAGTACAAGAATATGGTCCACGGTGTCCAAATAAAGTACAAGAATATGGTCCACAGTGTCCAAATAAAGTACAAGAATATGGTCCACAGTGTCCAAATAAAGTACAAGAATATGGTCCACGGTGTCCAAATAAAGTACAAGAATATGGTCCACAGTGTCCAAATAAAGTACAAGAATATGGTCCACAGTGTCCAAATAAAGTACAAGAATATGGTCCACGGTGTCCAAATAAAGTACAAGAATATGGTCCACAGTGTCCAAATAAAGTACAAGAATATGGTCCACAGTGTCCAAATAAAGTTCAAGAATATGGTCCAGAGTGTCCGAATAAAGTACAAGGATATGGTCCACAGTCTCCAAATAAAGTACAAGGAGGAAGATAAACCTTTTGCAGAAACAGAAGAGCACATTCAATTAATGAAATTCAAAAAGGCTAGACAAACAGAAAAACCCATGCCAGAAAAAAATGCAGATAAGGAAGACAGAGGAGAAGAAAATGAACCAATGTGATGTTTATTTAAATTTAGGGCTGTAAGATTGTAAATGACTAGGTGTAACTAACTCTTTTCGTTGGTTATCATGTGCGTCAGCACTGCAGATCATCTAGCATATTTATGTACTCAATGAGAAGGCGGCATCAAAAACATAAAAATGAACCCAAAACAACAAAAAGGCAGTCTTCAAGTATTAACTTTTTTATAATTAGTTTTCCATATGAATTATACAAATTGTCAGCGAATCAATTGACATGACATGTTGCTTTTCGACATAAAAAAAACTCCTGACCACTAAAAGTAATACAGTTGTTTAACTATCATCCCCATAATCATGTTTTAAAACGATAGAGAAATCAGGCATTGTAAAATTTTGGAACTTCTCTCTAGCGATGTATTTATTAATACAGTTGTTACTCGTATTTACACGGAATAAAGAAGCAAGTATATGCAAATCGAAAGATGTTGACTTCAAAAATAAATGAAAAAAAAAATTACCTTATGACATATAATAAAATAGTTCACTTGGGAAGTGGAAACATTTTGTTTTGTCACTCGTGGCTTCGCGACTCGTTAGAAAACAATATTTCCACTTCACGTGTGAAATAATTCATTATATCTACTCAAGGAAAAGGAAGATATCCTGTATGTCTTGTATTAGAAACCGCCTTTTTACTGATTGATTTTTTTTTTTTGACATTGTAATGTATTTTAGCTTTAATGCAATAGCTAAATTTATTATCTTATCATAAACTTGTATACGAGTACACCCTTAAGAATATCCATCTGTTTGTACCAATTTATTTATACCTTGGTGATTCTACGTTATCCTAGGTCAATCTCCAAATTCCCGCGTGACGAACGTGGTACTACCATTCATTATAAAGAGGATGTAGGGGTTCATAAGTCAAAGAGTTCGCACTAGACATACAAAATGATATTAATAATAATCAATTAAAAGCTTAAGTGCAGACAAGGCAAGGCATGAATCTAAGAGAATTTAGATGTAATATTTTCGTACGAATTAAGTATTAGGATTTCATGTGTACTACAGCATTCCAGTTATATGTTATGTCCTTCTTTCTTTTTCTTTTTGTTTTTATGTAAGGGGGAACGGGAGTGGGGCAGGCTAGTCAATTATGTCTTGAGCGAAGCATTGTTGACACACTGTGGAATATGTTAAAATAAAAACAATATATAATTAGCCTGAGCGCTTTCGACTCTTAATGAGTCTTTTTCAAAGGCAAATACAAAGCAGAAAAGATAAACAAAAAAACAGAAAAACCGTTGTGTTTGAAAAACTTTACATGACTATGATTTGTTGCGGATGCTGGAAAATATTTATATTGACCTAGAAATCAATTAGCCATAGCGACATCTGTTATTTTATGTAAATGTATGTACGCGCAAATTATATCCCGGATATTTCGTTGTTATAGTAGTAATTATAGGTTATGGGGTGACTAAAAAGCAAATTTAGAGATCAGTTAAAATAAAATGTGTCCGCTGCAAAAATATAATGTTATCTGTGAACAGCTGCTTTTTTTAAATAGTCTTCTTGGTTTAATCCGCTTGGTTTCAGTGCTCTAAGGCGGTGTATCCAGTAAGATTCCTTTTCTTTCCTGGTTTCGAAACTCCAGATGGGGTTGTGAGCAACTGCATTAAGAGTTATATCACTGACTGTGTGACTACGGGAGAAGTGTTCTGCGACTGGGCTTCGCACAACACTTCTCCCGTGGCCTCACTTTCAGTGATATAACACTTTCATTGATCACGTACGCATTACAAGCGTATAGTAAATGAGTGGTCGAAAGGACGAAAAGGGTAAAACAGGAGAAAACGAGAAATAAAATATTAAAACAATATATTTTCCAGTCATGTATCAAGTAATTAATCAATTCTCACCTAAATCTGAGATATTCGCTTCGATCAATTTTTGTTTGCCTAAAGCATCATAACGATTGCTTCTATATATGATATTATATTCAAGTACATGAGAAGTACTTTGCAAGATGCTACACGGATTAATAGCAAATTCCTTCTACCGTCCATCAAATGCATTTTGAAATTGACTGAATAACCTCATAGTGATTGTATTTAGTCGCTGATTGTCTGGCAAACTGCCTGGGTCTTTGACATATAACGTCTGGCTTTGAGCCTGTATAAGCCACGCTGTAAACTTGAAATGTTTATTGATGACAATGGTAAAACGTTCCATTACTTACAGCTATATCACGATCAGTGTGTTCTTACTTTTGGCGTACGTATGAGCTTTACACGAAAGAAGAAACACAATCTTTCAGGCACGTTATCAAATTGTCTTGTACAGTTTCCTTGTGGATTGCTTTAGATTTGTCAAAGTCTGTGACAAGCTAAGTAATAAGTTATTAGACAAATATATTGTTTTCAGTAATGTGTGATTTGTATGAATCCAATGAGTCAATTGTTGGGTCTGTGTGCATAACTCGCTCTTGTTTGATGAAACTCAACACCGTGGTAACGACGAAAACTAGAGCAACTACTTGCACTATGGGTTCTTGTGTGACAATTAATAACAGCGAAACTTCAAGTGCAAAAAGAGCTCCTGGGGAAAACTTTATGTTAGCACGATGCAACATGACATTTTTAAAATTGCTGCAGAACTAAAAATAAGACTGATGTAGAAATTGAGCGTCATTATTTAAAATCCTTGTTTGCAATGACACAGAATGAATAAATATAAACTTGAGATTATATATTTCAATGACATCAATGGAGTCAAAATTAGGACTTCCAATACGTGCAGATACAATGCTGCCTGACGTACGATATCGTCAACAGAAATTACAGCTAGGGTCATCTTTTATTGTAAGCGCAAATACCACAAAAGTACGGATCATCTAGGCTTGAGATATGTCACGCAAACAGAACGAACACTTCACGCAGTTAAAAACATTCTTGAACATCATTGCGCACTGGCAAATGAAGACTGATCGCAGTAGTTTATCGCAAAAATTATGGTTATGAGCTCAACGGGTATGGTGACTCCAGACCAACACTGCCTTTTCGAATGTTGCAAGCCTCACAGACTTAAAATGAGGCTTCTATTTCTATGCAAGGTATGGACATGATGTGACCATATGTCATGCTTCAGATAATGATCTGCAACATTTTTCTAAAGAGAACGTTCGGTGGGAACACTGTATCACAATTACCGACTACGTCAAGTTTTCCCCAATTTCATATATTGCCAATTAAAAGGCAACACTTTTTGTCATCTATGTTCTTTGTTTACACAAAAATGAAAGCCAGCTATATTCTTTATGTATACAAAACTTGTCACCAAAGATTCTGTGTCTTACATAAAAGCTTTAAATTGAATGCAAGCAAAAGAAGACAACCTTATAATGTAAACAATGGATCTGAAAACCACCTTCTAAACACTTGTGAAAGCGCAAAAGATAAAACAAAAGACGCGATAATGGTCTCGAATTATGCCAACCATTCTCGGTGGCATGTGTCAATTTACATGATCGCTAAACATTACATTTAACAATAAGTGCCGCAATTATATATAATTCACTTTTCACTCGTCTTTAGCAATAAGGTGTGAAGGAAAGTTGCAAGGTCAAACATATAATTCAGCAAGAAAAACAATACCGTAAGCTTCCACTATTCTTATCCCATAATTTATCGGTCACGCTGATTACAAAATTTATGCCATGGCACGTGATTCGTATTACTGTACTAACTGAAAGTGCCCTATGTACAGCAGTCTTGAGCCTCGTAATCTCTTCAAGCAGTGCGTGAACGCTAGACTGCCAGGCAGGCTCTCCAAGCAGTGCGTGAATGCCAGACTGCAAAAAAAGTAAACTTGAAAGTGAAATCCTGTCAAGATTAAATGAGCTGAGAATAATCCCTTCGCTAGCGCGGAGTTCGAACTTTTTAATTTTATTTAATTTCTAAGATATCGACATGATAAATCTATTGATTTTTCTTAATTTAACGTTTAAGAATGTTGTGCTAGTATCAAAAGTTAAGTTCGTGTTAAGGTCATAATAAAAATACATTAACTTAGATAATCCTTTGAAATCGACAACGGTGATCAGATAACTCATAATTTTCATCTTTTTTGTTTACTTGCATGCTTATACCGAGTCCATTTAAAAGTGAATCGCAGTTTTTGCATATTAAGTCCATTCTGCAGCCAAAAATGACAGGACATGGTTATGACAACGTTTATTTTGTGATTTTTGCATTTTACACTAAATCGTCCTATCCATCTTTTTCAGCATAAAAGGCTGATTCTTGTATATAGAATCGCCTGCTCGAATATCGTTTTATGTTTGCGTGATGATTAAAGATAGTTCTGTTTTGGAACAAATAATTCCAGATACAGAACTTGGACCCAAATAATTACTTATGACTTCGAGTGAACAAAGACAATATTAAAAAACGTTTCCAAGATGGCAGAGATTTATTGGCGATGATGTTGTGGCCAAGTATCTAATAAATGGTTGGTGGAATTGGGGACGTATTGTAAATGATGTAGACAAGTATTGCTTTATATATTCCCAACGGAGGTTTACACCACTTGAGGTGTTGTGTTCGACGTTGACCATAGTGATATAGCCATACACGATATATTTGTCATCAATCTAATGAAAGGTTTTTATTATGTACGTTTAACGAAAATTGTATTATTCAGGGGCGGAGGAATAGTCGTCTGAAAGGATAGTCTGGAGATTATGCCATATAAGAGAAATAAATATAACAATAAGGACGGAAGGATATTGGCTTCCGGTCAATTGAAGGCAAAACACATTTTTAGCAATCAATAATATTCTTGTGCACGCTATGTAATCCATTCTTCTGAGTCAGATTCTTTGGTATCAGTAGTAAGTGATAATTATGACCCAACTAACCGTTCCAGAACTTTTCACTCAATTCCAGATTTTATATCAATAGTAAGTGATGATCTTGGCCCAACGAACCCTTCCAAAACGTGTCACTCTATTCCAAATTTGTTATTGATCGTAGCTGAACACTATCCTACTTTCTTTTTTTGACGAATGCCAGACTGAACCATGCAATTAATATGTCGCAACATCTTTGCCACATTTGCCGATTGATGTAAAGCAATGAAACAAACAAAACGTGGGATGATGATTTATATCTAGTAGTACATGTTGTACCATGACTCCAGCCCCACGCCGGCGGCCCAACCCCCTCCCAAAATGCCAACTAATTCTTCTCCAAGAAGCTTAAATACGGATAAATTGTTAAAGACTGCAAGCGTATTTATAAGATTTGAACAAAATAAAAGGAACTGAACTCCACGAATATACATCACATAATATTGCATTGATAAATTTTTCCAAATGCATACAGGGACGGTATGGCAATCGGGACATTATTTAAATGTACAGGTTTTAATACATCTTATAAACATTCTCTTACAAAGATATTAGAAATGAGATCGACAAAATTCAGTTGATGTGGGAAGACCTTTTGGAAACACAAGTAAGAAGTACAGTTCAGTATTCCTTTCGCAATATTCAGGTTTTCAAGATTCAGTTTCTGAGAACTTCCATTTGGCATAAAGTAATAACTGAAATTTTAAACTGCATAAATAAATTATACAATCCGTGGCAAAATGTTGCAAATGCAACCTAGAAAAACTGGTAGAAGAAATGGAATAATATACACAATATCGGGCATGTTAAAAAGTATGTAAAATGAGCAAGATTAAAATGGTATTACAGTCAAGAAAATGAAATATTAGAAGAAGAAATCAGTAAATAATTACGTGTGAATGTGGAAAAATAAAGGCTCTTTATATTTCCAAAAGAAAATCCAATTTGCCTTACCTATTTTATTTTAAATAATGCATTTTAGATTTATATTCAATAACGTTTTTCTAGACCCTTCAGGAACACCAGAGGAATCCAGTTATAAAATAATGACATCTTGTGCTGAAATAAATCTACTGCAATCGTAATCATGCTTCCAGTAAGTTTTATAAACTTTCTAATTCTATTGTAATCGTGTTTCCAGTAAGTTTTATAAAGTTTCTAATTGTACAGTGATCGTGATTCCAGTAGTTGTTATAAAGTTTCTAATTTTATTGTAATCGTGTTCCAGTAAGTTTTATAAATTTTCTAATTTTACATTGATCGTGATTCCAGTAGTTGTTATAAAGTTTCTAACTGTACAGTGATCGTGATTCCAGCACGTTTTATAAAGTTTCTACTTCTGTTGTAATCGTATTTCCATTACGCTATGTAAAGATTCTAATTATATTACAGTCGTGCTCCAGTAAGTTTTATAAGGTTTCCAATGGTATTGTAATCGTGTTTCCAGTCAGAGTTATAAAGTTTCTAATTCTGTTGTAATCGTGTTTCCAGTAAGTTTTATAAAGTTTCTAATTGTATTGTGATTGTGACTCCAGTACGTGTCATAAAGTTTCTACTTCAATTTTAATCGTGATTCCAGTACGTTTTATAAGGATTCTGATTATATTGTAACCGTGTTTCCAGTAAGTTTTATAAAGTTTCTAATTGTACTGTGATCATGAGTCCAGTATATGTTATGAAGCTTCTACTTCTATCGTAATCGTATTTCCAGTACGTTTTACAAAGTTTCTACTTATATTGTAATCGTGTTTCCGGTTAGTTTTACAAAGATTCTCCTTCTATTATCTGTATGATTAAAGGAATATTTGCTACGTATGCACTTCGCATAACAAGTGTGTGTGTGTGTGTGTGTGTGTGTGTTTGGTTACTATATATGATTGTTGTTGTTGCTGTTATAGGGTTTAACGCCAAATTTTCAGCACAAGATAGGCTATACATGGCGGCCAGTATTAATGGTGGAGGAAGAACTCGGGAAAACCCCAGAAAGAACCACCGACCCACGAGAAGCTACCGGCAAGCTTTCTCACATATCAACATTGGCCGAGCCCGATACTCGAACCCACGCAGACAGAGGTGAGATGGCAGTGATCCGTGACGGAGAGCGCTTTAGACCACTCGACCACTCGGGACCCCCGCTACGATATATGCAGTGTGGCAGTTTATAGTGATGTCTAGCACTGAGGCATCATGCCGCAGACATGTACCATCATGTCCCACCCAATCATATATTATCCTGACAACCAGACCAACCAGTCCAATACTAACCTCTTACTGCTGAGTGTCAAGAGAGGCAGCTGTTAGTACCGTTTTTATAAGTCTTTGGTATGACTCGACCTGGATTCGAACCCACGACCTCTCGCATCTGAGGCGGACGATCTAACCACTTAACAAGAGTATAACCGATTTAGTAATAAAAGCTAATCTTGGATTTCAACGCATACATATATACATACATACATACATACATACATACATACATACATACTCGAATCCTATTTACATGTAAATGACATTTAAAATTATAAAGTATGGTGCATTTTAGGGTAAACATTTAATGTAAAATAATACGATTGCTCAGTATATATTCAGAAGATAAGATTGAATGCGATTATACGTGAGCCAGAAGTATATCGTAATATACACAGTTGATTTTTAAGTTGAATTTCTTCTTACAGTCGGAATAGTATTTTGAGCCCGATACAGTCAGAGATTTATCGAAATAGTATTTTGAGCCCGATACAGTCAGAGATTTATCGAAATAGTATTTTGAGCCCGATACAGTCAGAGATTTATCGAAATAGTATTTTGAGCCCGATACAGTCAGAGATTTATCGAAATAGGACGTGCGATCGTGAAATTAAACGAGTCTGGTTTGAATAGACAGAGTATCAGCGGTTTGATAAAACATGATAGATATTTAAGTGCAGGGTCAAGTTGCCTGTCTTATACATAATACATGAGCGTTTTGTAAGATAGGAATGATATTCACGTACAAGGCAATTATACGTACATACATAATGCAGTCTTTTTCCAATGTTTATGTCTTGAGCGCACTAGAGAAATTGTATTTTACGGCAAGTAAAGAATTACCAGATGATAGCGCTACAAGTGGTACCGAAATCATAAGTGGTTAAATTTATGATTGGTGTAAATAGAGTGATTTTCCTTCTACAATATTTTGTCAGTTTACTACTAAGGAAAATCATTCTCAAGAAAAACATGCAAGGAAAATTGCATTTAAAAAAAAAACCCACAGCATTATATTTATTACATGGATTTTTGAAACAGTTAATAACCTCTTAATGCTGAGCGCCTAGCGAGACAGCTGTAAGTACCATTTTCATAAATCTTTGGTATGACTTTGCCGGGGTTCTAACCCGCGACCTCCCGCATCCGAAGTGGACGCTCTAACCACTAGGCAACCCAAATGAGAGACAGACTTAGTATAAACCCTATATTAGGTTTCCACTAAAAGCCAATCAGAAACGACCTATTAAAAGTAATGTTATTTTAACTTTGCTGAAACAATATCTCAACAATTTTATTATCTCTGTGTCTGACTTATCCAAACATTTTCCATAAGAGTGTGACGTTGCTCGGTGGGAAAATGGAACAGCATACCTTGTGTTTCTTTGATTCTCTTAAGTTTAGATTGCTGTTTATTTTATTCTGTGAAAGTTATTCGTGTTAGTCGGGTCATTATGAATTCAAAAGGGACAAGCTCCATCCCGTAATCGTACGACAAGCTCCATCCCGTAATTGCAACGTAAATCTGAATTAATGGAAGGTCTATATCAGTACAAATTTTTCACTGCAGCACAACTGTTGAGTTTTGAATTTGCTGCGGATAAACTCTCATATGTTGCAAAATCATTTCGCCTGTTTAAATCCTATAATACCTAATAATGTTATAACAACTCATTCTAATGATATAGTACCGATTATAATGTTTTAATACCTGATTCTAGTGGTATAATACCTGGTTCTAGTGGTATAGTACCTGATTCTAATGGTATAATATCTGAATCTAATGGTATAATACCTGATTCTCATGGTATAATACCTGATTCTAATGGTATAATACCCGCTTCTAATGATATATCTGCTTCTAATGTTTTATACCTGATTCTAATGGTATAATACCTGATTGTAATGGCATAATACCTGATTCTAGTGGTATAATACCTGATTCTAGTAGTATAATACCTGATGATTCTAATGGTATAATACCTGATTATAATGATATCATACCTGATCCTAATGTCTTAATACCTGATTGTAATGTCTTAATACCTGATTCTAATGGCATAATACCTGATTTTAATGGTATAATATCTGATTTTAGTGGTATAATACCTGATTATAATGGTATAATACCTGATTACAATGTTTTAATACCTGATTCTAATGGTATAATACCTGATTTTAATGGTATAATACCTGATTCTAATGGTATAATACATGATTCTAATGTTGTAATACATGATTCTAATGGTATAATACCTGATTATAGTGGTATGATACCTGATTCTAGTGGTATAATACCTGATTCTATGGTATAATACCTGATTGTAATGGTATAATACCTGATTCTAGTGGTATACTACCTGATTCTAATGATATCATACCTGATTCAAATGTTTTAATACGTGATTCTAATAGTATAATGCCTGATTATAGTGTATAATACCTGATTATAGTGGTATAATACCTGATTCTAGTGGTATAATACCTGATTCTCGTGATATAATACTTGATTCTAATGGTATAATACCTGATTCTAATGGTATAATGCCTGATTCTAGTGGTATAATAACTGATTCTCGTGATATAATACTTGATTCTAATGGTATAATAACTGATTCTAATGGTTTAATACCTGATTCTAGTGGTATACTACCTGATTCTAATGATATCATACCTGATTCAAATGTTTTAATACATGATTCTAATGTTATAATACCTGATTATAGTGGTATAATACATGATTCTAGTGGTATAATACCTGATTCTAGTGGTATAATACCTGATTCTCGTGGTATAATACTTGATTGTAATGGTATAATACCTGATTCTAATGGTATAATACCTGATTCAAATGTTTTAATACATGATTCTAATGGTATAATACATGATTCTAATGTTTTAATACCTGATTCTAATGGTATAATACCTGATTCTAATGCTATAATACCTGATTCTAATGGCATAATGCCTGATTCTAATGGTATAATACCTGATTGTATTGGTATAATACCTGATTCAAATGCTTCAATGCCTGATTCTAATGGCATAATGCCTGATTCTAATGGCATAATGCCTGATTCTAATGGTATAATACCTGATTCTAATGGCATAATGCCTGATTCTAATGGTATAATACCTGATTCTAATGGTATAATACCTGATTCTAATGGCATAATGCCTGATTCTAATGGTATAATACCTGATTCTAATGGCATAATGCCTGATTCTAATGGTATAATACCTGATTCTGATGGTATAATACCTGATTCTAATGGTATAATACCTGATTATAATGCTATAATACCTGATTCTAATGGCATAATGCCTGATTCTAATGGTATAATACCTGATTCTAATGGTATCATACCTGATTCTAATGGTATAATACCTGATTCTAATGGCATAATGCCTGATTCTAATGGTATAATACCTGATTCTAATGGTATAATACCTGACTCAAATGCTTTAATGCCTGATTCTAGTGGTATAATACCTGACTCAAATGCTTTAATGCCTGATTCTAATGGTTTAATACCTGATTCTAGTGGTATACTACCTGATTCTAATGATATCATACCTGATTCAAATGTTTTAATACATGATTCTAATGTTATAATACCTGATTATAGTGGTATAATACCTGATTCTATGGTATAATACCTGATTCTAGTGGTATAATACCTGATTCTAGTGGTATAATACCTGATTTTCGTGATATAATACTTGATTCTAATGGTATAATACCTGATTCTAGTGGTATAATACCTGATTCTCGTGATATAATACTTGATTCTAATGGTATAATACCTGATTCTTGTGGTATAATACCTGATTCTAGTGGTATAATAACTGATTCTCGTGGTATAATACTTGATTATAATGGTATAATACCTGATTCTAATGGTATAATACCTGATTCAAATGTTTTGATACATGATTCTAATGGTATAATACATGATTCTAATGTTTTAATACATGATTCTAATGGTATAATACCTGATTCTAATGGTATAATACCTGATTCTAATGGTATAATACCTGATTCTAATGGCATAATGCCTGATTCTAATGGTATAATACCTGATTCTAATGGTATAATACCTGACTCAAATGCTTTAATGCCTGATTCTAGTGGTATAATACCTGACTCAAATGCTTTAATACCTGATTCTAGTAATATAATACCTGATTCTAATGTTATAATACCTGATCCTAATGATATAATACCTGACTCTAGTAAAATAATACGTGATTCTAATGTTATAATACCTGATTCTAATGATATAATGCCTGATTCTAATGGTATAATAACTGATTATATTGGTATAATGCCTGATTCAAATGCTTTAATGCCTGATTCTAGTGGAATAATACCTGATTATAATGTTATTATAACTCATTCTAATGGCATAATACCTGATTCTAACGATATAATACCTGGTTATAATGGTATAATACCTGATTATAACTTTATATATGTAGTAACAATATTTTAATGTTATAATACATGGTCCTAGTGGTATAATTCCTGATTCTAATGGTATAATACCTGATTATAATGTTATAATACATGGTCCTAATGGTATAATTCCTGATTCTAATGGTATAATTCCTGATTCTAATGGTATAATACCTGATTCTAATGATATAATACCTGATTATAATGGTATAATACATGGTTCTCATAGTATAATACCTGATTATAATGTTACAATACCTCATTCTAATGTTTACCTTCATACTTTGAGGTATTTTATGATAGACAATGTACAATATTTAAAACAAAAGTTATCTATTTTGTAAATGCAAATACCTCAGTGGTAAAAGCTATTTCTTCTAGTTTCAAAGGTCTTTCTTCTGAACCTTGATTATAGTTGACTGCTATGCCAACCATAGTACAATGATTAGATGTACTTGACTTGTCAATACGGGGGTGGGTGGGGTGGCGGGGTTGGTATTTGTATGTACAGTAGTTTAGAATGCTGTACTCAATCAGCCCAACGGGTTTTCAGTAACGGGATGGGTCAACACTAAGCATGTATCATACGATTTAGGTCATGTATCATACGATTTAGGTCATGTATCATACGATTTAGGATGTTAAAGATCCGTATGCTTTCTATTAAGGTGCTGGTTAAAGTTATAGGTGACAAGTATCGAGTTTGAATTGAATCATTCGAAGAAATCGGCTGTAACAACTGTTATTACACAATCATTTTCTTTGATCTGCCTTTTTTTAAATTCTTTGTTATATTTAAAAGCAGTTGCTTGTTTTATAGAATATTATGTTATCATCTTAATCTCTATTCCAACCCACCTCTCCGGTGG
Organism: Sinohyriopsis cumingii; assembly: GCA_028554795.2. NCBI lineage: Eukaryota > Metazoa > Mollusca > Bivalvia > Unionida > Unionidae > Sinohyriopsis > Sinohyriopsis cumingii. Next base: position 128,087,940 of record CM068827.1, read on the forward strand.
CCTAGTGGTTCGAGTGTGCGCTTCGGATGCTGGTAGTCGTGGGATCCGATCCCCAGCCGAGTAATACCAAAGACTTACAAAAATGATACTAACATCTGCCTCACATGGCGCTCAGCATTACGAGATTAGTGTTAGGACTGGTCGTCCTGGTGTCAGGATAATGTGACTGGGTGGGACATCATACTACATGTCTGCGGCATGATGCCCCAGTGCTAGACATCACTATAAACTGCCACACTGCAGACATCGTAGCAATATGACTGAACAATTGTTAAAGCTACGTAAAAACAAATCCAACACACACACATACACACACACACACACACACACACAAACACATTTATTCCAACCCCAAATTATTATTATTATTTTTTTTTGGGGGGGGGGTAAATAAAAGGGAAAGCGATAGCACGTAAAACTTTTATCTTTGTCATGAAAAGGGAAAAAGAGTGTAGTCGAACTTGTATGCCCTTTGCCAATAAAAAGGAAAAAAGAGTGTAGTCGAACTTGTATGCCCTTTGCCAAGAAAAGGAAAAAAGAGTGTAGTCGAACTTGTATGCCCTTTGCCAAGAAAAGGAAAACGTGTGTAGTCGAACTTGTATGCTCTTCGCCAAGAAAAGGAAAAAAGAGTGTAGTCGAACTTGTATGCCCTTTGCCAAGAAAAGGAAATAGAGTGTAGTCGAACTTGTATGCTCTTTGCCAAGAAAAGGGAAAAAGAGTGTAGTCGAACTTGTATGCCCTTTGCCAAGAACAGGGAAAAGGATTATTTGTCATACTTGTATTATCTTTGCCAAGAAAAGAGAAAAGGATTGCATGTCAAACTTGTATGTTCTTTGCAAATAAAAGGGAATTGATTGCATGGCACACTTGTATTTTTTCCAAGAAAAGGGAAAGGACTGGATGACCAACTTGTTTATCTTTGCCAAGAAAAGGAAAAAGAATTAAATGTCAAACTTGTATGTTCTTTGCAAAGAAAGAGGAATGGACTGCACGTCAAACTAGTATGATCTTTGCCTAGGAAAGGGAAAGGAATGCACGTCCAACTTGGTTGTTCTTTGCCAAGAAAAGGGAAGGGACTGCATGACCATCTTGAGTATCTTTTCTAAGAAAAGGAAAATGGATTACATGTAAAACTTGTGTGTTCTTTGCAAAACAAGGAAATGGACTGTACGTCAAACTTGTACGTTCTTTGCCAAGGAAAGGTAAAGGAATGCACGTCCAACTTGATTGTTCTTTGCCAAGAAAAGGGAAAGTGATTGCAGGTTAAACTTGCATGAAATGAATGACCAAATAATGAGATAAGTATGTAAAGACATTTTGTATTACTGCAAGAATATGTGCTTGAGCTAGTTAGAATACCATTACGAGAGAATATTTAGCAACAATAGATGCCATGATAAGGAGCCCTAGCCGTTTTGTACCAGAATAAGTGCAATAACATAGGTTCTCAAACTCACCAAGATTAGAGACAGAAAACTCTTACATAAGGCGTAGAACTGAAAATGTTTATTTACAAATCAGGCTAATATGTAATTAATTAAATTATGAAGCCTTTTATTCTTGTAGTTCCGATTTTATTGGAGTAGGTAGAATCTACAATAAAATGTAAAGCGCAATCGACACTTTACACGAGGCAATAAATTTCAAGCTTTATCTGGAGTCTTCGTACATTTTAATTCGTATTGACAAAAATTAAAATTGTCTGATACTATCGTTAGGTTAGCACCAAACGGGCGTAGGCCAACGCACAGCCTGCTAGAAGAACTACATCTTTTTATGATAAAAAGCTAAAATACTTAAAGATTCATAAATTATGCCAACTTCCAATCATTTAAACAAATTTTTATTATGACAAATCGTAGAGTGAGTATTAAAATGGATCCATATTTTAGATATGTTGTTCAGCGACGAAATCCAGATGAAACTTGCTGATAAAAATAGGATGTGTACATGACATCTGTCAAAATGAGCATGATAGTGCAAGCAACACAGCGATGAATGCGGTCTCGTGTTCGTAAAAGTTAATACCTCAGTAAGATTTATTAGCATAATTCAGCATAGGCCGGTTGATAGGAACCTTATTTTACTAACCCTGTATCAAAATAAATCACCTTTATGACGTAATAGCTCAACACATTAGTGTAGATAAGCCTTGTTTGCACGATTAGCATGTTTAATTTTTAATCATTCACCAAACTGTTTGGCAACTACATTATTCCATCGTAACGTGCACTTATGGATTAATACATACCGACATGGTAATGGGCAGTCGTTGCGTTTTAGCATTAAGACGCATCAGCATTGATCAAGGGTCCAACGATCTTATCGAAAAAGAGAAAATACAGGAATCAGAGTCGATACCAATTCGTAATGCCCTCTCTACTTGCTATAAGACGACTCAAACTGCAAAAAAAAAAAAACAAAGATCCTGATCTGCCACAGCATAATGTGCCTGCAGACCATGGTATATGTTGTTCGTTCTACTGATTATTCCTAACAAACTGCACAGTACCAGATCTGCCGGGGCTTTATGCGACGGCAGATCTTGTTCTGTGCAGTTTGCAGTTGGATTCGACTTATAAGCGAATATTAATGATACATAATGCATGTTATATACCTCAGTGACGTATCGGAATTATACCCCTCTTTGAAAATACATTACTTCCTTAGCATTCATTCCTCGCCAGAAAAAGGTATGGTGACATTTCATCATCATAATCATTTCTCGCCAGAATGAGTTTGTCGAATCTTCATCATCATCACAGTCATCAACCTCTTCTTTAGTTACTTTAACAATAAATCTCCTTCCCTGACAATAGTATCCTTTCCCCCATTTCCCTCCTCATGAGGAGACTGACTGTGTTAATACATTATCGACTGATGAATATTCATAAGTTTATATTCATAGTTCAATGTTAATACATTATCGACTGATGAATATTCATAAGTTTATATTCATAGTTCAATGTTAATACATTATCGACTGATGAATATTCATAAGTTTATATTCATAGTTCAATGTTAATACATTATCGACTGATGAATATTCATAAGTTTATATTCATAGTTCAATGTTAATATCTTGTCGTCCGAGAGGTTGATGACTATGATGATCATCAAGTATCGACAAGGCTCATTCGAGTAAGTCTACTCTATAATGCACGAGACTTTTGTGTCTTGAAAACGTTTTGAAAATTAGAGGATACTCACGAAATTTTAGCAGACACTGTCAATTCCTTAATGTCGTTTGTGACGTCGCTTTTATACTTTTAAACCTTTTGTTCTCATAATTTATACGTAATTTTTAATACGTTCTAGAATAAGTTGCAACTATTTTTTTTCCAGCGAATGAAATGAACTTTCTTTCTTAACTTGCTATCTGTTTTGACATTTTCAACGTATTTATGTAAGTCAGGCCAAATCTCTCTTTACAGCTTGTAAAGCTTTTTCAGGTGGAAACGCTTCAGTCCAAAGTAATTGTCAGTTTGAGATAGAATTAGCTGTACTAGCATTTACAATTTTATCTGAGGATGTGTATCTTTCCCGACGTAGACGAATTAAGCCCGACTCTCGTCCATCCGGTGGGGAGAAATACTTCCAACGTCAGACACAACATTCAGTTGATCCCAAATAATAACATTATCAGCCTGAGGAAATAATGATTAAACCCTATCAAGGTAAGATCATATCACGAGAGACACACGCCCTGTTCAGAGTGAGATCCTTCGCATATTTAGCTTCCCTCTGCTTGCAAAATTCCAATATTCCTAAAGATACCTTATGTGAGGACGTTTTTATTCTAAATGTACTTGTATTTATTTACGATTGTGTAAAACATACGAAGATATAACTCAACAGTACACCAGTCGACGTACAATTTGCTCCCAGGTTGTGTTGCAATGTGTGTACCAAGTCTTCACACATTGTATATGCCCAGAGAGAGAGAGAGAGATTGTATATGCCCAGAGAGAGAGAGAGAGAGAGACAGAGAGACAGAAAGACAGAGACAGACATACAGACTGATACATAGACAATTAATCTGTACGATGTCTAGTATATAACAGTGACAAAAACGAAGACTCATTGGAGATGGGAAATTGTGCTTCTAATCTTCCAGATATAAAAGATGGAGGAAATACAAAAATAACGAATCGTCAAAAGGAACGGAATAATGTTGTTGTGCGTTTAACGGATTAATGTCATTGTTCAGCGCATGTCGGCCAACATAAATGGTGGAAGAAGAATCAATGAAAATCCCGGTGAGAACCAACGACCCACGGGAAATACTGGCAAGCATTCGCACAAACCTACATTAGACGTTCCCGAGACTCGAACCCACACGGACAGAGGCGTGATGACAGTGATCAAGAAAGGCGAGCGCTTTAGACAGATCCCCCCCCCTTCCCCCAGGGTAACGGAATTCAAATTACAATCAACTACAGATATCAAGAATAGTGTACTGCGCTTTGGGGGCAAATGCACGTTGTTTCATTCCAGACATAATCTGTATTTCTTTTAATGGTGCTCATCTTCAACGAGAATCGGAGAGACAAATCACAAACTGATAAAGGCCTTATCTGTTTAGAAAGAAAACAATTCTTTTCTTAGAATATTCCAAAAAAAGCAAATAAAGCAGTTATGAAAATGTGACCCATAATACGAATAGTGTTATCATCATGAAATGCGTCAAAAACTAGGACTGAATTATTCCAGTTTTAATATCTGCTTTTTATTTGAAGCAGAGTTTTGAGACACATTTATCGTAAATAGCTTATACTGTCAGCTTGTAATTATCATTCTCCACGTGGAGCCGCCGTGGCTCAGTGATTATTGCTCAAGACTCACGACTGAAATGATGTGGGTTCGAATACTTCCACCAGACTAGCATTGGTCTGCTGCTGTGGTTTGTCCTTGGTCAAGGCACTTTGCTACAGTTGCCTTGGTACTAAATAACCTACCTGCGTTGCTATGGAGTAAAGCACCAAACCCACACACACACACCAAAAACAAAAACAAAAAATCAATTTCCTTATTTAAGTCCATAAATATCGCACAGAGGATTGGAACTTCATAGCAAGGAATATGCTCTTCATCAATACATATAATTAATAAGTGCTTTCTTCACTTTATTTGCATTTTATATAAAGTTGAAGAATGTTTTGAGCATTTTGTGCTATCCGAGATGCAATGGCATTTAATTAGTTTAACTAATTTGTATCCAATGATAGCTTTTAATTAGTTTAATTAATTTGTATCCAATGATAGCTTATGTATGCTAGAATTTTGAATATGAAAAGTACTGTTATTCACAGAGAGCACGGAAAAAAACCAGCGAAGAAGTGTTTTATACTATTGTTTTGGAAAAAGCGTGCGATAGACAAAAAAAACTGTCACTTATACAAATAAAATATTTAGAGTATTCACTAAAAGATGAAATCTACAAATTCGGCGTAATCAATAGATGAAACAGCCCTAAAAGCAGCCTCCGTAACAAACGGATCCAACAACATTCAAATTCCATCATTATGTTGAAAAACCTTCACCTTAAGCTCTTACTCTCCTTTAGCAAATCCATGCATACGAATTGTAAGTAATTATCGTCTTTAAAGTCGGTATGAACCTGCAGTGAATGAAAAACTATATTGATATTGTGCAACAATACCACCCTGACTAATTGAAGCTGTAAAAACCTCACGAACATGAGTGAATGAAAACCCATATTGATATATGACCCAGAATATGGCCCATGTTTTTGTATAACAACGCAATTTTTGTACTTGTTTTATGTTAAATGACTGGTTGTCCGTTCGTAACATACGTCACTTTCTCCTTGGGTGGAGGAATTGGGTTACGAACCATATAACCTCGATCCAAGGACAATATGAGGGAGAGGTTTTATGTAACAGTATAAGTATCTGTCTTTGCTTTGTGGAAGCTCTTTGTGTCTGCAGGCTAGCCTTTCAGCCAAATACTGGCAGTACTTCATTAAGAGACATAATTTTTTTTACAAAACTCAGCCGAATTTGTGCAGATCAGAACTGTATTTGTGTTACTATTATGATAGATTGATTGAAGTTAATGCTTGTAAGTTTCATCTGTGGAATACATGTGTATTTTGAAGTAAGTGCATTGTACCGTGTGTACTTGCTTATAAGTCTAGTGTAACGGCAAAGAGCACAGACCTAGATCCGCTGTCGCATAATGCGCCTGCCGATCTGGTCTTTGCAGTTTGTTAGGAGTAATCAGTAGAAAAAATAGCTTAAAAACTCATATGCAAGCGCATTATGCTAAGGCAGGTGAGAGTCCTGTTTGTTTGCGGGTTGACTCATCTTATAAGGGTGTATATACGGTAATAAGATAATCCCGTTGTAAACTCCCAAGAAAACGACTCCATGCCGGTCACGATGAATTCGATTTTATTTGAATATCTTTTTCGAGTACTGCAACGAATAATTTTTTTTCAGGTCGGAAACAGAGCCTGCTGTAATTACATGGGTCATCAAGTGTAAAGATCATTTAATAATTCGGATACAGTCTTTATTTCTTCTTCTTTTTATAACCTTTTAGACTTCCATTACGATCTCCCAGATAATTACGTACAAGTAAATTAGAAGCAGTAAAAATTAATTTGTTTCTTTTATATCGCGCTACCAATATGTCTTTCATCATATTTCCATACATTTTGTCTCTTAGACCTGAAAGAAGTCGATGCTTTTAATCCTAGAAGATGATGCCATGTGGCTTAAAGTTTAAACTCTGATTACTTTTCCGGCAATAGCATGTATTACTTTATACATTCCAGGGGAGAATACAAGAGTTTTATCGAGATTTGGTTGATGGTAATATCAACTCGTCTGCAGAAAGTAGGTTACTGTTATCTGAACCATAACGGGAGCAAAGGTTAGAATATCTCTTCCATTTGATACTTAACAGTACACGTGTACGCCAGGATTTACAAATATAAATGACGTCTTCGCGAGACAGTGATGTGACAGCTGAGCCAGGGGTAACACTTTGAAGTGATTTATAGTAGTATCAATGGTTCTGATTCCTTTGTATTTAAAAGAAAATGGATTGCCGTAAATGTCACCAATCACAAAATATCAACCAGCGATAATACAAACATATATGAGACTTTTGCCAAAGTTGATCACTACTAAATTCGTGTTATTTCTGGGTAGTCAGAATATGGTTGAACTAAATAAATCTTTGGATGCTGTGACCTCATTCACATAGTCTTATATTACTCCAGTTCTGATATTAAAATACAAGCACAATATAATTGCTTGTAATTTCGAATATTTAAAAAAAAAATCTTTTTCTAGCCTAGCCAAAAGAGAATAATTTCCAGAAACGTCATAATGAATGGGGGGGGGGGGATATAACAAATGACAAGGATAAATCTGCCTTCACCATGATACTTCGGTTTGCCATTGAAATGTATCCAGATAATACATTCTTTACATTCTTCAGGAATATTAATTTGGGAATGGCAGATACAGGCAAATGTGTTTTCACCGGATAATTGTTTTAAAATATTTTATTAAGCGATATCTGATAATTAAAATATAAGCCAGGTTGGTCACGTGGAAGGTGCAACAGACAAAGGCTTTGCAGGTATTATGAAGCATTAGTTTCTGAATTAGACTCCTGTACTACATGGTGACAGTGACAAATGCGGTAAGAATTCTAACAAATAATGAATCACCGGGTTCGGATAATGCTTGAAATGAACACTTTATTTACCTCTCTGATGCAACGGTGCTGATATTGTGTAAAAATATTTAATGTACAGTTAATGGATTGAGCTTCTGGATGTGAACCATTATACCTTTGTATACGTATGGAGATTTTGATGATGTAACAAATTATAGATGCATGCCCTAAGTGAGTTGCTCTTCTAAGTTATGCACAAATGTTTCAAATTAGAGATTAATTACATGTGCAGATAAGTATAAGATAACATCAGAAAGGCTGGAAACAGCTTAATGATAGAAAATAGTTAGATGATAATATTGAACTTTGGGAAATTAAGTTTAGCTTGAATAGTCCATCGAATGCAGTAGAACATTCCCTTACGGAGAAAGGACTGTAGGTGGTGCACTACATCTTCGTATTTTGCATAGGGCTCGATTTTTAAAGAAAAGGAATTTCCCCAGGAATTCTCACTGGTTATACCAGCTATTTAAAAGAGACCTTGTATATCTTAGGTATTGTTAAAAGAACTTTTAATTCAATTTATTTTTGGTACATGATTGATTGGTGTAGTATGGGTTATAGAGTATACTTGGCCTTACGGCTGATGTGCACCTATCGAAAAACTGTTAACTCTGCTTGGTCATGTGCACTTCCTGTAATTGTAAAAAAAAAAATTAAAAACCTATAACCCATTTTTTTTACATTTTACATATTTGACAATTCATTCATTGTACTTTCAGAAGCTGGGATTGTCTAGTCTGGCAAAATTCATTTTCCCTGTTTTCATAACCGCTACAGATAGTGTGCTTTTATACTAATTATGGCTGATTTTTCAAGCGCATGGGGGCATTAATTTTGGTGAGCTGTATTCTTGGATCATTTATAGTTTCCACAAGTACAATATTCAAAGATATTTCAACCATATTACACGAAATTTACACAGAGATATGTCAACATTCTCTCCATTGTGCATATTGCAAATGCAAGCAACTTCACCTTTCACCTGCCACTCTCTCAGAAATTCATAATATATGTAGGGCGCCCCGTGAAAGCAATGAATATATTACTTTTCAACAGAAAACCATATAAATTTGCACCCAATAAAATGCTTTCTCTATCTCATCGATGAACTATGCAACAGAGATACGGTGCTTAAGGTTCTCTTTAAATATATACAAAGTTATCCAATAAGTTTACATGATGACAAGTAATCTTGTTATAGTAAACTTGGGACATATCCATTCTACATGTGTGGATTTGATGCAGTTGTGGTGTCATTTCTTCTTCTTATCACTACGTTTTGAAAATAGCTTAAATGTTATATGAGTGTTGTTTTCAGTATATTTAATAATATCCCTGCTGCATTCAAGATATGTTTTTAACCAAAAATGAGAGATAATTTATGTGGAAATCAATTTTTATTATTTTGTAATGAAAATCAAATTAAGTTTAGAATATGAAAGCTATCTTGAGTGTATTAAAATGTATATAATCTCATAATAGAAACAGGAAGAGTTGATAGAATAGAAATATGGATATGGAAAATAAATAGGTCGATACAGTGGAATATAGCTGGGTAGATACGATGGAATAGAAATAGGTAGATACGATGGAATAGAAATATGCAGATACGATTGGAAAATACATTGGTCGATACAATGGAATAGGAATATGTACATTCGATGGAATAGAAATATGAATCAAACTATGTAAATCCGATAGAATGGAAGTAGACACATATGATGGAAAATAAACGGGTAAATAAGATGTAATGAAATAGATTCAAACGATGGAATTGAGATAAGTTAAACTATTAGAGATATGTAAATACGATGGAATAGAAAAATCTAGAGTCAGTGTAATAGAAACAGAGAGATTCGGTGGAGCAGATATATGTATATACAATGGGATTGATATATGTCCATACAGTGGGATTGATATATGTACATACAATGGGATTGATATATGTACATAATATGGAATTTATATATGTACATACAATGGGATTGATATATATACATACAATGAGACTAATATATGTACATACAATGGGATTGATATATGTACATACAATGAGACTAATATATGTACATACAATGGGATTGATATATGTATATACAATGGGATTGATATATGTACATAATATGGAATTTATATATGTACACACAATGGGATTGATATATATACATACAATGAGACTAATATATGTACATACAATGGGATTGATATATGTCCATACAATGGGATTTATATATGTCCATACAGTGGGATTGATATATGTATATACAATAGAATTGATACATGCTAATTACAATGGGATTTATATACGTCCATACAGTGGGATTGATATATGTACATAATATGGAATTTATATATGTACATACAATGAGATTGATATATGTACATACAATGGGATTGATATACGTACATAATATGGAATTTATATATGTACATACAATGGGATTGATATATGTACATACAATGGGATTGATATACGTACATAATATGGAATTTATATATGTACATACAATGGGATTGATATATGTACATACATTGGGATTGATATATGTACATACAATGGGATTGATATATATACATACAATGGGATTGATATATATATACATACAATGGGATTGATATATGTACATACAATGGGATTGATATATTTACATACAATGGGATTGATATATGTACATACACTGGGATTGATATATGTACATACAATGGGATTGATATATGTACATACAATGGGATTGATATATTTGCATACAATGGGATTGATATATATATATATACATACAATGGGATTGATATATTTACATACAATGGGATTGATATATATATATACATACAATGGGATTGATATATTTACATACAATGGGATTGATATATGTACATACACTGGGATTGATATATGTACATACAATGGGATTGATATATGTACATACAATGGGATTGATATATGTACATACAATGGGATTGATATATGTACATACAATGGGATTGATATATGTACATACAATGGGATTGACATATATATACATACAATGGAAGTGATATATGTATATACAATAGAATTGATATATGATAATTACAATGGAATTGATATATGTACATACAGTGGGGTTGATATATGTACATACTATGGAATTGATATATGTACATACAATGGGATTGATATATGTACATACTATGGGATTGATATATGTACATAATATTGAATTGATATATATACATACAATGGGATTGATATATATATACATACAATGGGATTGATATATGTACATAATATTGAATTGATATATGTACATACCATGGAATTGATATATGTATATACAATGGAATTGATATATGTACATACAATGGAATTGATATATGTACATACAATGGAATTGATATATGTACATACAGTGGGATTGATATATGTACATAATATTGAATTGATATATATACATACAATGGGATTGATATATATATACATACAATGGGATTGATATATGTACATACTATGGAATTGATATATGTACATACTATGGGATTGATATATGTACATAATATTGAATTGATATATGTACATACAATGGAATTGATATATGTACATACAATGGAATTGATATATGTACATACAATGGGATTGATATATATATACATACAATGGGATTGATATATGTACATACAATGGGATTGATATATATACATACAATGGGATTGATATATGTACATACAATGGAATTGATATATGTACATACAATGGGATTGATATATGTACATACTATGGAATTGATATATGTACATACAATGGGATTGATATATGTACATCCTATGGAATTGATATATATACATACAATGGGATTGATATATATATATACATACAATGGGATTGATATATGTACATACAATGGGATTGATATATATACATACAATGGGATTGATATATCTACATACAATGGGATTGATATATGTACATACACTGGGATTGATATATGTACATACAATGGGATTGATATATGTACATACAATGGGATTGATATATGTACATACAATGGGATTGATATATGTACATACAATGGGATTGATATATGTACATACAATGGGATTGATATATATACATACAATGGAAGTGATATATGTATATACAATAGAATTGATATATGATAATTACAATGGAATTGATATTTGTACATACAATGGGATTGATATATGTACATACTATGGAATTGATATATGTACATACAATGGGATTGATATATGTACATACTATGGAATTGATATATGTACATACAATGGGATTGATATATGTACATACAATGGGATTGATATATGTACATACAATGGGATTGATATATGTACATACAATGGGATTGATATATATACATACAATGGAAGTGATATATGTATATACAATAGAATTGATATATGATAATTACAATGGAATTGATATTTGTACATACAATGGGATTGATATATGTACATACTATGGAATTGATATATGTACATACAATGGGATTGATATATGTACATACTATGGAATTGATATATGTACATACAATGGGATTGATATATGTACATAATATTGAATTGATATATGTACATACAATGGGATTGATATATGTGCATACTATGGAATTGATATATGTCCATACAATGGGATTGATCAGAGGCGGATTAAAGCTCACTGGTGTCCTAAGCACTGACAAATCTTGGTGCCCCCCCCCCCCTCCTTTCCACGTACACCTGGGAAGATAACCCTAGGGTGCACCATGATCAAGAAACAGAACATTATGATCAATTTGCACTAGTTTTATCAATTTTTTCACAAATCTTCATTCGTTTTTTTTTTTCTTTTCACCCTTTTCTCAACTTTGTGGTGCCCCTTTGGCCCTGGTGCCCTAAGCACGTGCTTAGTCTACTTAATGGTTAATACGCCCCTGGGATTGATATATGTACATAATATGGAATTGATATATGTACATACACTGGGATTTATATATGTACATACTATGCAACTGATATATGTCCATACAATGGGATTTATATATGTCCATACAGTGGGATTGATATATGTACATACAATGGGATTGATATATGTACATACACTGGGATTTATATATGTACATACTATGCAACTGATATATGTCCATACAATGGGATTTATATATGTCCATACAGTGGGATTGATATATGTACATACAATGGGATTGATATATGTACATACTATGGAATTGATATATTTACATATAATGGGATTGATATATGTACAAACAATGGGATTTATATATGTATATGCAGTGGGATTGACACATGTACATACTATGGAATTGATATATGTACGTACAATGGAACTGATATATGTATATACAATGATATTGATATATGTCCATACAATAGGATTTATATACGTCCATACAGTGGGATTGATATATGTATATACAATGGGATTGATATATGTACATACTATGGAATTGATATATGTCCATACAATGGAATTGATATTTCTCACCCATGCGACAGAGAAATCCAGCTGTTTTGCTAACCTTACTTTTCTTATTTCAGTCTAGTCATCTCAGACCAGTCGTCTCAGTCAAGGTGTCCACGCGCTCAGAACTACTTTAAAAAAAGAAACCCTTGTTGTCTTCTGCTCTGCCTGACGTAGTTGTACTAAACTCAAACAACAACAACAACAGCAACAACAACAACAAATCTATAATAAAAACATAGTAACTTAAGGTAAATCCATCTTTGAGAACACACATTAAAAACCATTTCGAGAGAGACAAAGACAAAAACGCATACGATGTCAAACTTTTGGTATTATGCTATTTCGTTCCACACAGCATACATTTCATAGCCTCCCAACTGTCTTAACTACGGAAAACTTAGTAACAGCTAGAAATGTGTTATATAAAACATGCTTTATTCTAATTTTGTTAATCATGTCCATTGTGCCCCGGTTGAATCAAAAATATGACTACAATATTTAAAGACAAATAATCCACTTACCAGCCAGAAGGAATCATTTATCCGTCTTTACCTTAATCCAGAAGCAAATTTCACTGTAGCATTTGCCATATTTCCAGGACAGAAAAATAAATGTTCAAAGAATCCGTGAACTTGAAAGTTTAGTACATGGTTATCCGCTGGAGTCCGTTTTTGGAGGGTCTATTATACACGGGGGTAATTTTACAATCAATATCAAGGACAACACAAGTATGTCACACACAGTTTCACCTCCTCCAAAGAAAAGAATAGTTACATACGATAGTGACACAGATCTCTAATTACCCATGAATAATCTAAAGAAAGATGTTACTCTTCGTTACAGATTGTACTAAGTATAACTACAGTAGAGCTGAGTAGCCAATATCGTTTTATTATTTACAATATAACTTTTCAAAATTGGAACTGATTATAACAAAACAGTTTCTTGTAATAAATATTAATTATTTATTGTCAATTTCATATAACATCCATATATTAAATGTGATAATACCTCATTATTATGCGACGCTTTTTGTTGTTATTTTTCTTTGCTCACGCGTATAAACTGTGTACTTCGGACGCAACGGTCACACCACAGCCCTCATTAACATATTTATATTCATGCGCCGCATGTAAACATTAGACGTGAACACTACCTAGTGAAGAATTCATTTTACTTTAAAGGAAAATATTGGGTGAGAAAAAATAATCTACGTTGGGGTTTGGACCGAGACAAGGAAATCCCAGTCACGGGTTTAAATTATATGTCTCCCCACTCGGGCAAGCCTCGTGGGGAGACAAATAATATAAACCCTTGACTGGGATTTCCTTGTCTCGATCCAAACCCCAACATAGATTATATATATGTACATACAATGAAATTGATATATGTACATACAATGGGATTGATGTATGTATATACTATGGAATTGATATATGTATATACAATGAGATTGATATATGTATATACAATGGGATTGATATATGTCCATACAATGGGATTTATATATGTCCATACAATGGACTTGATATATATACATACAATGGAATTGATATATGTATATACAATGGGATTGGTATATGTATATACTATGAAACAGAAGCAGACACGTACACTGAAATATAAATCGATACGATGGAAATTAAATAGGCATATACGATTGAATAGAAACAGGTAGATTCGTTGGAATATAAAAAGCAGATTCCATGGTACCTAAATAGATATATACGATGGACAAGAAAAAGGTGATACAATGGAATAGAAACAGGTAGATACGAAGGAATAGGTCGATTCAACGGAATAGAAATCTGCAGATACAATGAAAAAGAAATAGGTACATACAATAGAATATGAATATGGAATCAAAATATGTATATACGACAAAATAGAAGTAGACACATAGGATGGAATAGAAACAGGTAGATAAGATGGAATGGGAATATATTGAAACGAGGGTACAGAGATAAATAATAAATACGATTAAACATAGATGGATAGATTTGATGGATTAGAAACAGTTTCGTGGAACAAATACATGTACAAAACAATGTGACTGACATGTGTATATACTATGGACCAGAAGCAGGCAGGTACACTGAAATAGAAATAGATACGATGGAACAGAAATAGGTTGATACGATGGAATATAAACGGATAGATTCGTTGGAATCTTAAAATATAAAAAGCAGATTCGAAGGAACAATGGAATAGAGATTAGTAAATACGATGTAATGAATAGAGGTACATACGAATAGAAGCAGTTAGATATGATGGAATATACATGAGGTGAACGGTGATATGAACTTCACGTGATTACAGATATGGTAGATATACAAGTTGAATTTAATTTTATTATACGCGTTTTTAGTATATATAGATCCATTAGAGATTTATATATATATAATGCACATTATACATATATATTTTTATACGGTGATGAGCTTAATTCCATCAGCTTAGAAGTCAATTGATTTTTTTTAAAAAAGCAAAACAAAACACAAAACAGTGATCATTTTTATATAAAACACTATGCGATGTTGCATATTTACATTCCGTGATTACGAAAGAGAATGAATTTATACTTAATAAATGATCATAGTTTCAAATCATATTTTGATCCTTTTTATAATTAAAATGATATCATATATTATTTGAATTAAATCTCAGTTGTACGTTTAACTACGTGGTTTTATGTATGGAAATAAATATTGACATTTCGTTTCGGAATATTGAAAGTTCGCAAGACTAAGATGAGTAATGGTGTTCATAAAATGGATTAACTATATGTCTTTGCTGTTGATGACAATTGTGGGGATTTTTTTTTTCTTTTTTTTTTTTTTGGCCTTCTTGGTTTGCTTTTTGTTGTTGTTGTTGTTGTTGTGGGGGTGTTTAGTTTTGTTTGTTGTTTGTTTGTTTGTTTGTTTTGCTACTGACAGAAACGTGACTCACAAAAGAAGGTTGTGAAACTGATGCATATAATAACATTATGTATGGATTCAGATGTAGCTCTTTAGCGGACGGATTCAGATGTAGTTCTATAAGCGGATGGATTCAAATATTGTTCTATAAGCGGATGGATTCAGATATAGTTTAAAAAGCGGACGATTTCAGATGTAATTCTATAAACGGATCGATTCAGATGTAGTTCTATAAGCGGACGATTTCAGATGTAGTTCTATAAGCGGATGGATGCAGATGTATTTTTATAAACGGACGGATTCAGATGTAGTTATATAAGCTGATGGATTCAGATTTAGTTCTATAAGCGGACGATTTCAGATGTAGTTCTATAAGCGGATGGAGAAGATTATAGACATGGTGAATTTACCTGACAAATAGATCTGATCCCTATCAAAACCAAAAAGCTTTTATGCGACTTAAACTGCAGAATATATCGTCAATGTTACAAGTTGGAAGTACATGGAAACATTTCCATAATTCTAGATTGTTCTATATACGCAGTACATTAAACCCTGATAATGTAAAGGAACATGGAAAGTTGGACAATGTCAACAGTTTTGTTATTACTTTAGGTTAGAGTAGCAATATATACATTCCTAGATCATGTAACAGGAATACTTCAAACATGCTTTAAAAAGCATACTTCCAACATACCTTGAGAAACATACCTTCTACTTAATGTAACAAGCACACTTTTTAATACCCTAACAAGCATATTTCATACATACCCTAAAAAGCATACTTCCTATATACCTCGAGAAGCATACTTCATATTTACTTTAAAAAGCATACTTCCCATATACCCTAAAAAGCATACTTCATTTATACTTCGAAAAGTATATTTCCTATATACCCTAAACGCATAGTTCCTATATACCTTAAAAACTTACTTCATATATACCCTAAAAGCGTACTTCTTATATCCTCAAAAAGCATACTTCCCATATACCCCAAGCAGCATACTTGCTCTATACCCTAAGAAGTGTACTTCCTATATACCATAAACAGCATACGTCCTATATACCCTAAAATAATACTTCCTTTCTACATTAAAAGCGTACTTCCTACATACTCTACAAAGCATACGTCCTATATAACCTTAAAGGCATACTGCCTATATACCTTAAAAACATGCTTCCTATATACCATAAAAGCATACTTCCTTTATACCTCGAAAAGCATACTTCCTATATATCCTAAAAAGCATACTTTCTTTATACCCTAAGAAGCATACTTCCTATATACCACAACAAGCATTCGTCCTATATATCATAAAACCCATACTTCTTTTATACACTAAAAGCATACTTCCTACATACTCTACAAAGCATACTTACTACATAACCTAAATGTAATCTTTCTATTGATTTGCAAATTTAATTTGCATTATTTGTCATTAGTTTTGTATGTATGTATGTATGTATGTATGTATGTATGTATGTATGTATGTATCTATCTATCTATCTATCTATCTATCTATATATCTATCTATCTATCTATCTATCTATCTATCTATCTTTGTACGCATGTATGTATGTATGTATGTATGTATGTATGTATGTATGTATGTATGTATGTATGTATGCATGTATGTATGTATGTATGTATGTATGAATGTGTGTACGTATGTATGATGGAATTGTTTCTTGGTACTGTGTGATATTGTTTTGTAATTATTGTTTGTATTCAGACTATAATATGCGCTGATAGACTCGATGCCACTTAGAATTATTTTAAATTTAAACAAAATTGTTCCTGAATGAGTGATACCTTGCCAAAAATATTACCTCCACCCTTTAATCTTTCTTCATATCAAACGTTAGTGATGAGGTAAGCAAGTTTTTATATTTTAACCTTGGATTATCCAATGGTTCTTTCAGTCGACAGAAATCTATGTGGATTTCTGAGACATTCGAGAACTTTAGTTTCATAAAACTTGTCCAGAAATGGAAATACAAATGCGGATCCTGAGATGATAATAATGGGATATGTCGGTAATATGAGGAAAACACTGAAATGGGATGTTAGTACGATCTGAACTGAGTTGTAAAGAACCAAAATGCAGTATGAATTATCGAAACGGAGCTGAAAATCATCAAAACGAAGTAACTCGAAACTGAATGCAAATCGCAGAAATGGTATAATGAAACACAGAAACGGTGCTTGAATCATACGATGTTCGAATACGAACCTGCAAAATCTCTCATGGTAAACTCATAAGTGAAAATGGCAGTCGACAATGGTAAAATACCTGATTCCGTACCTTTTGAAGGAACCAACCGCAATAATGAAGACCGAATCAGATTCCTTCAAGCTTGTTTCTAACAACACCTACTCAGAATGCAATAATCTTTACTGTTGTCTCTTTTCAGACACAATATGACAGCCATGGCAAAGAACATTGGTTACTGTTTGATTAATTAGAACCGTTGAAGTAAATGTAAACTTCAGTGCCAAAACATAGCCAGGTTTCAAATGTAACTTAAGCAAAATAAAACGTTGAGAACTCAGTAGCAATGGACGATGTGGGAAGTATAAATTTTCAGAGTTCTGGATCATGGTGTAATTTCACTAAGACAACATATCTTTTTTTCGTTGAACTCGCCCACATTTAATAAAAACACAAATGAAGAATCCTAATTCCGTGCACACAACTCTAAATAATACGATTACAAGGCCAATTGTTTATTTTTTACAAATTAAAAAGTTACTAGATCATTCAAACTTGGTATATAATGTCAGGGGAAAATTATAGACCACTCATTTTATTTTGTATATCCCCATCTGTGAAGAGATACTAGAACGCACACACACACACACACACACACACACACACACAAAATACAGACATATATAGAGTTTATAAAGAGTTGTATATCTATATTGTGTGTTTAACGTTTGTCCTTGATTGTAGATTGTTTGGGTCACTTGTAAACAACATATTGCATAGCTAATGATTGTAGATTGTACTTTCTGACATGACCTTCAAGGTTCAAGAAAAGTATTTGTATTTTGGTCATGTTTGTAAGTTATAAATATATTGTTTGCTAATGTCTTTGTTCAAGGTCTGGCCTTAAAATGTTTTAGAAAAGAATGTGTTTACTAATGTGGTGGGGAAATTGTCCGCATCATTGTCATCTTATTCTGCGTTAGTTGTAATATAAGATTTGATATCAACAAAATTATGTGTTCCTATAATAACATCGTTCTTTGTAGAATGGATTTTAGCTGTTTTCAGTTATAAGTGGAGAGTATTTTTTATTAAATTGTTTATGCGAAGTCCTCATTGTCTTTTGGACTAGAACACAATTTTGGGGTTAGTGTGAATTCATTCAACGACATTCTAGATTATACCATTGTGATAGTTCAAGACTATTGGGATGTCGATACATTCAATACTCAGAATTCTTTTGGAATATACTATACTTTTGTACTTGATTATTTGGGATTTAATTCACAATACTGCAAGTTCCTGGTAAAGGTTCACTTTATAAATTAGAGAATGAAATTATTTGCTGAATTTTTCTAAACTTGTAAGTAATGCTTTTTTCTGTTCCTAAGTTTAAGACCATAGAACTCTTCTTAACACTGGATGACTGATATTTGTGTGTCACCATTTTGTATAGGGATGCAAGGACATTAAAAATTAAATTTAAGCAAAAAAGTCATATTTGACTCTAGGGTATAAGTTAGCAAATTAAAATTACTTGTTCAGTTAGCCTGGAGTGTCTTATTTTACAAATCAAAATTACTAGACCAGTTACTCTCGAGTGTTTAATTTTAAAACTTATTATAATTACTATATCATTTAGTCTCGAGGGTATAATTTTACAAATTATAATTACTAGACTAGTCAGGTTTGATATTCGAATGGAGCATCGGTCTAGAGCACAAAAAGCACCTTTTAAAAGTGATGTCTTTGAAAAAAACAACTTTCTATCAATGTTCGCACAACTGTACACCGCCATGACATTGTCACACGGAAATATGTATTCGATTTGATAGACCAATTTATCGTTAATGAAAATGAACGTGTAGGGAATCTATTTGCATTAGATAATGTCTCCATTTTAGGACCTTAATTGTGTTCACAACCTCGTATTACCTATATGAACAGAAACTGCTTTCTAATGTCATTATTATTTTTTTATTTGAGAGTACAAGTAAAAAATACTCTCTCTCTCTCTCTCTCTGCACTACAGATACAAATCATGCCTATATTGTTCATTTTAATCTCACTATAAAAACTAATTCAGGTCTTTTTAATGTCACGCATTTTGTGTGTGTATGAGTGTATTTGTGTGTGTGTGTGTGTGTGTGTGTGTGTGTGTGAGAGAGAGAGAGAGAGAGACAGAGAGAGAGAGAGAAACATATGATGTCATCAATATTCGACTGTGCTTCATTATTTCAGACATTTAATATAAATTAGTTTATCATTAGAATAATTTAAACCTAAATAAGATTAGATAGTTTGCTTAAGTATTGTTTATGGCTAAATTAAGGAAAAACAATCAAAGCGTGTTATGCATACATTGCATAATCATTCGTTTTTCTATAATTGAGACGATAAGTACGCTTAGCAAATACAGCAGCAGAAGAGAATGATGAGGTGTATCATCATCATCATCATCATCATCATCATCATCATCATCATCATTATTATTATTATCAAAATAATGTTACTGTCCCATCACAATTAAAGCGCTTTACGCAACATTCTTCATTCCACATGTATATACTACGTTAAGTATGCCCTGCATTGAATTTATATTCATTTATCTTCTTTGATCTTTCCAATGTATACCTTTTCATTTTTGTTTCTTATTACATTACGTAAGAATGCTTCAAACCCCTATTTAAGACAACTATTCAAGCCAACAAGACCCGTCAGTGACTCCAATATTATGTTCCAAAACCTTATTTTAAATTTAGCTTGCAATGATTGAAGTGAAACTGTGAAAATCAATGTCCCTATGTAGAAGTGTGCCTTTTTATTTTATTTGTGCTTTACGCATCGTGCGTTCACCTACATTTGTTTTGTTTCTATTTAATTTGGTTTCAAAATGCACCAAAACTCATAATTTTATGCAATAATTTATGATTGCAACAGTTGCACATGCCAAGCTATGTTTCCAGAATTGTTTATTTTTCAAAATAGAATGACACATGTTAAGGTTTTGTCAACGTGAAAATCGCAATGTTACAACAGGTTGTTTGCTCTGCATTCCAACATGCGCACTGGATACGACCTTGGTGACGCGTATACCATTTTTAGGTATTATTTCATCTCCGTATTGGTTATTACATGCCTATATTAGGCTACGTTGATACAGACAATAGTGAAATTGTTCAGTAGAAAATAATTGACAATCTAGAAATGTCCCTTGATCAATATTCTTGTTGTGTAGTAATTTCCACAACTAGTTCCTTAGATTTGTTTTTCTAATTGACTAAATCTTCTTGTTTGATCAAAATAACTGTGAAGTCATCTTGTTGACATAAAATATAATTCGAAAAGGAACAATTTATTTGAAATACGTTTTGACATTTGGAATACTCTATTGCGATGAAGAGAGAGATAAAAAGAGGAGAGAGAATTACAAATGCTGAGAGAGAGACAAAGGAAAAAACCCGAGGGAAATGCATTTACAACATAATAAAGGGAAATTCAATAAAGATTTAAAGAATTAGAACTGACAGGCGGGACACTCTTCCACACTTTATACACAAGTTCAGGTTTTAATATTACCAGAAATGCATTCTTCCCTTTCAGTAAATTTTTGAAAGCTGTAAGCTTGAAATTGCTAAGACGGCATTGGACTGCATTATTCCAGCGTGTATTTACTTGCTGGTGAAGTCTACATTTTTATGTCTGTACATCAGAGTGCTGATTATGATATGGTTAAGGAATGTATCGTGAAGGGTTATAAGCTGGTACCTAAGGCATATCGACGAGGCTTTAGGTATTGTAGTCAAAACCTGAACAAACCCATTTCGAAATTGGAAGGAAAAAAGAACGGTTAATACCTGGTGCTCAGCCTAAAAAGTTGATCAAGATAACCTCGTGCAGCTCATGCTAACTAACAAATAGTGATGTTTACACCTATTGAACCTTTGCAAAATTGTGCTCGTACGGCTGATGCTTATTCCTCGGCTCACTAAGTTTCATTTGTCAGAAATTCGTCCTCTCGGTAATAAATCATCTCAGTATGATGTGAATACTTCCAAATTTCAATCCATCACCTTTAGAAATCAAGCATATGATAAGACTGATATGAAATCTATCTACGTGCACTTAATATATAAAGAAAGGGCACGTCATTTCTGATTGCTGAAAGCTTTAAAGTAAGCAACATAAATCAATTCTTACGGGCACTTATTGTAAAAGGAAAGGGCACGTCTTTCATAATTGACACACGTTGAAAAACAAGCAACAGAATAAAAATCGAGATAGTCCAAACGTTCTTATTTGTAAGAGGTCAGACTAAAATATATACATGATCAAACAAACCCCAGCCAGCTTCTATTTTGGAGACATGAATTATTCATGTCAGAAGGTTCTACGTTGCTTACTAGTTATTAGGCCAAGCGTATCCCTATTAAAATATTAAGGGGCACATGAGCTTCTCTGAGTCTTTTATTATCAGGAACTGTGCCTTTGTCTGAGAAGTCTTCTTCTATTCAAAATGTTCTTATTCGGGGAATAGATTGTGGCTCTGTTAATGATCCTCTTCATTCTGTCAATTCGGCATCAGTCGTTTCAGGACCCGTGACTGTTTAAGCATTGACTTCTTTGCCGATACAAAATATTTATGTATTAATAAGGAATGACCTAACTGAATATATGGTTGAAGTCATTCATAACTGGAAAGACTTGTTTGGATCAAAATGTTAATCCTGTTGAGAGTGAAATCCCTGATTTATATCCTGCCTGTGGATTTACTATTGCTATGGCAAAAGAACTGCTC
Organism: Sinohyriopsis cumingii; assembly: GCA_028554795.2. Taxonomy (NCBI): domain Eukaryota; kingdom Metazoa; phylum Mollusca; class Bivalvia; order Unionida; family Unionidae; genus Sinohyriopsis; species Sinohyriopsis cumingii. Next base: position 128,111,046 of record CM068827.1, read on the forward strand.
AGAATGATGTTGATCACGGCAGTATTCCTTTACCTGATACATATATTGTTCAGTATTTTAATGAGGTCGCCTTTGCTCCTGGTATTGATCAATCAACAGGTATTAGTCATAGCGATCTTCTTTTTACTACTCATTCTCTCTATTCTAATCAGGGTCACAAAAAATATCTTCTTTTTATTTCAGAGAGCTATTAGAGAAACTGAAACCACACAAGTCTCAGTTTGTTACTTTGTAAAAACAAATAAGGGTATTTTATAAACATGGAGATTACCTGAGGTATCTGCAACTAGACGAGTGGGCCTTGAACTATCAAGCTGTCATTCCGAGGTCATAACAACAGACAATGTTATTAGTCTAGCCAACAAAACTCCCTTGTCTGCCTATTTAGGACTCATTACGACTTATCACAAGATATTGAATCATTTTCTTTTGAGAAAAATTAAATATGATGTTTATAAATAATTAAGATTTTGTGACACTTGTCAAGTGTTGGAAAACGACAATCAGAAGATACCTACGGTTTATCTGCAACCTATTCTAGCTTTTATAAACCATTCAGCAGAATAATGGTTGGCTGTATCGGTCCCTTCCCTAATACCACCTCAGCCAATATATATATTTGAGCATTCTGGAGGCAATGCTTTTGAGAAATATAAAATTTGAAACCATGGTAAAAGCTTCAATACAATTTTACACTTCTTGGCCTTTTCAAATCAATTCATTCTGATCAATTGTCAAATCTTTTGTCTATAATTTTCCAACAAGATATACATTATTTAGGCTTCCAACAGTTTAAATCTTCTGCTTATCACTTATGATTTAGTTATGTTTCTTTTATATAGGAAACGATTGGAACGAGGATGCTCATTTGCTGTTGTTCGCTGTTTTGGAATCAGTTCAGGAAGCATTAGGTTTTAGTCATTTTTGAACTGGTTTTTGAAATAATGTCTGTGGACCATTGAAGTTATTAAAAAAATAATTTCTTTTAAATGATGATCATTGGAATAATCTTCTTGACTATGTTTATGATTTCAAGTAAACGTTGTCAAAGGATTGTTAAGTAACATAAAATAATCTTTACTCTACTCCCTCAGATATGAAATTAAGTTATGACAGAAATACACAGGAAATGAGTTTCCAGCCTTGTGATAAAGTTCTGACTTTCTTGTCCACACCATGCAATCATCTTCGAACTAAATTTTATGGTCGTTGTACATTTAAAAAGAAGCTAAATTACTTACATGATATCATTAACACACCTGCTTGAAAAAAGCGGAAACAACATTGTCACATACAATTGTTAAAGGAATATTTTAACACAGTTAACTATTCAATAAATGTTTTACACCTATCCCATGCAGTGAGGATATAAACGATGGAATGCGAGATGACTGCAGTGACTCTAGTTTAACCGAAATCCGAAAGTTAGAAATATTAAACTATCTGGATCAGAAATTTTCGCATCAACAGTAAATGAGTGAATTAAAACAGCTATAATATGAACATGACTACTTGTTGCTGAAATTCCAACACAGAAATAAATTGTATCGTGACATCAAAAACCGTAAACTCTACACAAGTAAAGCAGCATCCTTACACGACGAATCCACTCAAGCTTAATATTTAAAAAAATAAAACTTAATATTTACTAGAAAATGATGTTACAGAATCAGGTAAATGCAACTGGGGTTCATTATATATTCTTTTCCTTAAATTCTGTACAGACTAGAAGAAGTCAACAGTCGCCATAACTAATTCATTTATATCACGTATATTCTGTGTACGTGATATAAACATGATCACGTGACCCCCCTTCTGATTTCGCAGCTTGGGGGAATTTCGAAACTGCGTCTTTTGACACAATATAACCTTTGTTTTGAGAGAGATTTCTCAGTTTTTCAGGCTTTTACACTTGGTATCAAGTTCTTTTCTTTGTTGTTGCCAGATTTTGAGTTAATTATCTTCAGATCATTTGGATTTCAAAAGGATTAATTCTTTATTCTCTGGAAATATTTTGAGGAGTGCTCACACATAAATTTTGGAAAGACATTACTTACAAATTTAATTTGGATTTCCAATACCGGAGTGCCATTATTTGTATTTCTACAAGGAACTGTAGATAAGCACAGTACTGACTACAGCATAAGCCATCGTCATCCATCTTGGATTTTCCGTCAGGATTCGAACTTGAAATTATTAGAATATTTATTGCTAGGACTTTTGCAATTTAATTCGTGGATTATTCTTAGATTATTTTTGGATTTGATTCTTGAAAACCGTAAGTTTTTCTCGTTTTTATTTTTACAGAATTTTCAAGGAAACTAAATTATTTGTTAAATTTTAAAAAGCTTGTTGTTTTCATTATTTCCGTGTTACTGTTTATTCGAGCCTAAACACGTAACATAGAATAGGGGGCTGGCCCGGGATTTTTGTATTCCGGCTAAAATATTTTGGAAGACATTGTTTTGTTTTTTTGAGATTTAAATTCCCCATGTTTTTAAATCTTTAGTGAGATCGACAAGCTTTTAATAAAATGGCATCAAAAGTAGAAATCCTTCTTTCAAATCCTACCCAGGAACAATTAGAATTTTTCAAAATACGATCTTTCTGAGGTAAAGGCTTCTTTAACGAAACAGGAAATAAGAAATATTTTGGTTCGGTATTTGGTAGAACAGAATGTTTTGGATAAAAGTGCTTTGGTTTCAGTCAGTAAGCCTGTATCAGACTCTGACACAAAAATGAAGGAATTAGAATTAAAATACAAGACGGAACTGGAGTTGAGAAAGCTGGAGCTTCAGAAAGAAGAAAGAGAAAAACAAATTCAAATGCAATTGCAATTGCAGTTGGAAAAAGAAAAAGAACAAATGAAATTGGAGAAAGAAAAAGAACAAATGCAATTACAAGAAAAACAAATGCAGTTAGAATACGAGAAAGAGGAGAGAGAGACAAGAAAGAGAGAAAGAAAGACAAATGGAATTACAAAAAGAACAGATGCAAATACAGTTACAAGGAAAACAAATAGATAAGGAGAGAGAGAAGGAAGAAAGGGAATATCAATGTAAAATGAAAGAAATGGAACTGACAATTGAAAAGCACATTTATACTTCAAATCCAAATTTAAGTTTTGATCTCGCAAAGAATATTAGATTAGTGCCCCTTTCAGAGAAAGAGAAGTAGACAAATATTTTATTCGTTCTCAAAAAGTTGCTGAAAATATGAAGTGGCCAAGGGAGCATTGGACTAACTTATTACAATGTGTACTCACTGGTAAGGCTAGTGTTATTTATAATTCACTGTCAGTTCACCAAAGTGGTGACTATGATGTGGTTAAAGAATGCATCCTAAGGGGTTATGAGTTAGTCCCTGAAGATTATCGGCAAAATTTCAGAAATTCTGTCATTGCTTAATTATTTACTAGCGTGTGTTAGCTTATTAAGTAGATTTATTCCTTTTTAAGACTGAGAATCATCCTAAATTTTTAAAAGCAGTTATTTTCTGTTAGAATATTGCGTAAACTCTCAAGACCGTTAAATATTTTCTCCATTATTTAGTGTGTTTTATGTTTATCGGTCACCTCTGATAAATACCTTGAACTAGTGTTGGCATCCCACTCAAATTTCTCCCTGCTTATTAAATTAATAAGGTGGTTAGTAAATTGTAGGCTTCAGTGTCAACGCTTCTTATTTTTATCAATAATCTATCCAATATCAGCAAAATGTCTTTCACAGGGTGGCAGCCATAGTGTAGGCTTAATCAGCCCACTTTGGCTGCATTCACAACAATTAACATACACGTAGCCGATGCATTTATTATAATGTACGGACTATTTAACTTTTAGAGATGGGTCGGTGGTGGGGAGGCTGCAATGTCTTTTTGGTGGGGGGCTTAGATATATATTTTCAAATCTCAAGAAAATTGTAGTTTTCAAATAAGACAATGGATATAATATGGTTTTATTTTTGCGATAATTCAGAGAAAGTTATTTTTCCAGTTATTGAGAGACGGAAATTTGAAAAATAGAAAAAGTACAGAATCCTGCTAAATAGCATTACAAAAAATTGTTGGTCGAACATAATTGAGGTACACCGTGGTACGTATCGCGGTATGTACAGAAATACCGCAGCAGACCGAGGTACAAAATATTTCTTGGTACCCAACTTCAGTATTTCCGTATTGCACACCCAGACTAGAAATATTCTGTTTTCTTTTCATAAATTCAATGCTTTTTACACGTTGTAGTTAAAATAGTTAGAAAGTTTAAAAAATACAAAAGTGTGTCAACTTAAGGGCTTTTTGTTACTTGTTCCATACTGGATAAGTTCGTTCGGCCGACGCAGAACAAAACATGTAATAAGGTTTGGATAAGTTTATACAGACGTTCTTAGAGATTTGAAGTTAATGTTAACCTTAAATAAATACAACATTATATTTGAAAATAGATGATTTAATTTACTGTTTTATTGCATACATCGATTATGTTAATAGTCACGAAGGTCATTGTAGGGAATAAAGTCTGAATAATGAACGTGAAGGGCTTTTGTGACTGTTCCCATCAAGCTTTGAAATCAAAAGTCTGGTTACCGGCAATTTAAGAGCTTGGAATATGGTTTCCAAATGGATCAAATTATTCGCTTTGCATTGCCGGCTGCTAATGACCGATGAATGTATGTTCGCTTTAGTTAATCGTGTGACAGATATTTCTTTTTTACAATATGCCCCGTAGTACCAATTTGTTATACAGAGAAGTTGTCAGGCAACGACTCTCTGCATCAGGGAAAAGTAAACATGATAGAGATCAGATAAGTGAGGGATTCATGGATAAAAATCACGTATATTGTTCTCTAACAATGCATTCACTTCAAAACAAACAATCCGAAATTGAGCTTGTCGTCAGGAGTATTATATCAGCGATAACGTGCTATTAGGTGAGTTAGGTTATTTTGGATTGAGCCAGTTTGTCCCCTTCAGCCATCGATTTTCTTGATGACTGCAATCCTTAAAGACTGATATTTGTGTTTGTTTTATAATGATAAAGCTTTCTTTTTTATGGGGGAAGGTGGGGGCTCGTCTTGTTACGTATATCTGATTTAATATATATTTATTTTAATTAAATTGTTTGTCTTTGTTATGGGGGAAGGTGGGGGCTCGTCTTGTTGCGTATATGTGATTTAATATATATTTATTTTAATTTAATTGTTAGTCGCATTTGATGAACCGCATTTGTTGTAAGAGTGTGCTAGTAACAGAAATCCATATCATCATCAATTTCACGATACTAGCATGAACAGTGCCTGCGAAAAGAAAAAGAAACCCAAAATTTAACCCAAGCCAGTGAAGCGTTAAGAAGCGTTAAGAATTGGTCGATATTGACCTATTACTGAAATGAGGGAATAGAGTTCACCAAGATGCATCACCAAGTTTCGCGATTCTATATAAAATTGTACACAGTGAGCATGCCAAAACACATTAGTGGTAATGCGCTAAATGCAACATCTTAACCTAAGCCAGTAAAATATAAAAATTAGTTCGCGGTGATTTTTTTTTTTTGTATGGCTGTGGTACCATGCGAGATGCATACATTCATATAGGTTAGTGATTACAGCATAAATATACATCAAATTGAACCAAAGTCAGTAAAATATGGACCACAGTGAACTAGGTGTAGTCATCTAGATGCATCCTCTCACCATGTTTCATCACTTACCGTCTCCAGATATAATAGTATTATAGAGTCGACAAATCACTAGTGAAGTCATGAGCTATATGCAAAAACCTAACATAAGCCAGTAAACTGTTAAATGTAGGTCACGTTGACCATCTTTTGTTGTAAGGGTGTGGTACTAATATGGATGCAAAAAATAAGTCTGATGATTGTGGCGGAAACAGTGCTCGATAAAACTTAGGCAGTGAAATTTGAAACATGGGTCACAGTTACCTGCTTTGTAACGAGAGTGTAGTGCTCATCAAGATAATTATGGATCCCCATCACTATGTCACAGGGTGTAGTTTCCAAGTATAAATTAATGTACATTTCTACTTCATCTGCATTTCATTTATGAAATAAATGCACCATGTTATCTCACAAATAAATTTGGTAACAATTGGTCCATATATACTCATTTGCTTTTGCTCATTCTTTGCAGTTGCAAGCATAGTCCCTAACTGATCATTGACCATTGCCTTATTAAATTTCGGCCATAAAACATACTGCCAAAATAACTACACCTGTACAAGCCATACACCAGTGTTTTCTTCTGTTACATTTACTTATCGATATTGACTCATGTAACTAATCTATACATATCCCCTTTTTTTGATTATTTGACATTTCTCACTGAAGAGAACATGTCATTATTTTTGTTATTTTTTTAATTTATTTTTATTTTGCATATAAGAGTCTAAATATTCCTTTAAATAGACAACCTTTACCTTATAGCTGGTAAGTTAATGTAGGTTAACCTTCTGAATATTTACTTTCCCGCAATAAATCAATTTAAAGATTTGCTGAAAAATTATGTTAATGATTCCATATATTTCAATGTTTTCTCTATCCTATAAATATAGTACTAGTATGAGTTTTCAGGTCATCTTTTTAATATAAGTTACAGTAATGTCCTCTTTTAAATTTGCCTGGCACAATATGAACATTTTATTTTCAAAATATGTTTCACAACCTTGTATCATTGCATATAAGCGTTAGATATTTGATTGAGATGAAAATTAAACTGAACTCTCCTATCATCATACGTTCATGTCCTTTTCTTGATATGTCATATTTTAACGATTGAGATTAAAAGCGTTTGTCTTGTTTTTTACATAATACCTGGTCACGGTAACATTTTGAGGAAGCAGTTCTTTATAGGTGAACTTTTGTTCTTGTGCAGCAGCGACATAAGGAAAGGTTTGAAAATTTTGAATGTGACTTTCTCTGAAAGCTCGTATATTTAGTGGGGAGAGAAAATAATACGATCTGTCTCTCTCTCTCTCAGATTAAAAAAAAACAACCTCAAAAGTGGAATCTTAAGAGAGAAAAAATCATACTTCCTCTTACGTCTGGTTTGGACGTTTCTTAAATTATCAATTTTGACATCTGGGCTGCTAAGATGAGTGAACGTTCAATCAATATAAAACAGTTCTGAAAGAACGGCAGCTTCAACAATCGAATTGAGATATTAAAAGAAAATCTTTTTCATAAGCAACGCAAGACGAGGTCAAATGAAGGAAACATCGCAATTAGCGTTCTGGCAAATTGTATAAAGAAAGGAGAACAGGCTACGGGGTTTCCTAACGGAAGCTCGTTAATTCAGACACGGCAATCCTTCAACAATTAAAACGCCATTAGAATATTTGACTCCATATGCACCCATATAAAAATGTCGTGGAATCAGCAACAAATAAATATGTATTTTTAAGAGACAAAATAATTTGTAATCTAATCTAAATATAAACTTTGAATATAATTACACAATGTTGACACCATTGAAAAACTTCAACCTCGAATTTAGGAGTAGTAAAAATATTATTTCCTTCATTCTATATGTCTGTCTCTGTGTCAGTATGTATGCATGTATGCATGTATGTATGTAGGTAGGTAGGTAGGTAGGTAGGTAGGTAGATAGGTAGGTAGGTAGGTATGCATGTAGGTACGTATGTAGGTAGGTTAATATGTATGTGAACTTACATGTGTATGTAGGCGAACTTTGTGGATAGGGCGCCGGCTACACCTTCTTTTGGAGCGGAAGAGGAAGTGAGAGCGACATGAGGCCGGAGTAGACTTTGCACTGAAGACAGTGAAGACAGCTTTTGTTAACAAGCTAGCTTGACTTCCAAAGGGTGTGAATGACAGGCTTATGACCATGAAACTCCCACTGTCGAATGGAAGAAAGCATGGCACTATCATCAGTGCCTACTCTCCAACCATGGCCAATGAAACAAATAACACATTTTATGAAGAACTCCACTCTATCATAACATCTGTTAAAAAATCTGACAAGCCCATCATCCAAGGTGACCTCTCTGCAAGAGTCGGCTCTGACAACATCTACTGGGAAGGAGTCATTGGAAAGTATGGCGTGAAACAGCAATGGTCTTCCATTGCTTCAGGCCTGAACTGCTCATCATCAACACAGACTTCGCCTCTCTACCCGCAACAGGAAGACACAGATGCATTCCCGATCTAAGCACTGCCGTGATAGTCAGGAAGAGGGACAGGCAGGTTATACGGGTGACCAAGTCCATGTATGGTGCAAAATGTTGGACTGACCACCGCCATGTAGTATGGCGTCGACCACTGAAACAGCAACGGTCTTCTGCTGCTTCAGACCTGTGCACAGCATGAACTGCTCATCACCAACACAGTCTTCACCTCTCTACCCGCAACAGGACGACACGGATGCATCCCCGATCTAAGCACTAGGATCTCAATAACTACGTGATAGTCAGGAAGAGGGACAGGCAGGTTGTACGGGTGACCAAGTCCATGTGTGGTGCAAAATGTTGGACTGACCAACGCCATGTAGTCTCCAAGCTAATCGTCGATATCCAATCTAAACAACGCCCCCAAGGCAAGATGATTCCAAAACGGCTCAACATCGCCAAGTTGAGTAGCTCGAACTCCAAAATGACCTTTGTCAACACTCTAGAAAACCGTCTTCAATCCACCCTTCTGGGCACACAGAATGTGAAGGCAGCCTGGGCGATCCTTAGCGAGCTGGTCTACAACACCGCCACAGAGATATGGGGGCCTTTCCCCTAGAAAGCACAATGACTGGTTTGAATTACGAAAACATCAGGCAGCTGTTGGATGAAAAGCATCGCCTCCACAAAGCAAACCTAAATGATCCAAACTCCACTTCAAAGAAAGATGACTTCAATAACATCCGTAAGACTGTTCCACAGAACTCCGTCAGATGCAGGACTCCTGCCTGAGTAATAAAGTTGATGATGCGCTGAATGAAGTCAATGGCCCATCAGCACCTTGATCATCCCCTCTCCTCAGTGCGGATGGGAACACACTGGACAAAGACAAAGAGAAGATCCTCGAAAGGTGAGCTGAGCACTTCAACTGCGTCCTGAACCCCCCAACATACATCAGTGATGAAGCCATTGATTGTCTGTCCCAGATGCCAGTCAGGGAATTACAGGATGACCCACCTCCATGTTAGAGGCCCAGAAAGCAATACGTCTGCTCTCCAGTGGCAAGGCTCCTGGCTCAGTCTCAATCCTAGCTGAGATTAACAAGGACGGCGATGCAGCTCTGACTGAAAAACTCCATCTGTCATTTCATCTCATGTAGCAAAAAACAGCTGGTCACAATGGAATTCAAGGACGCTACTATTATACACCTGTATAAGCGCAAAGGAAATCTTCAGTCTTGTGACAACTACCGATGTACCTCATTGTTTTCCATCGCAGGTAAAATCCTCGCCAGGTTTCTCCCCAACTGTCTCACATCATACCTTGACCATGGACTCCTAACAGAAAGCCAGTGTGGATTCGGAAAGGGGCGTGGAACCATCAACATGGTGCTCGCTGATAAGCAGTTGCAAAAGAAAAGCCAGTAGCAGAATGCTGACCTTTTCTCTGCCAAAATCGACCTGTCCAAGTCCTTCGACACTATTAGCAGAGAGGTCCTGTGGAAGATCATGGCCAAGATGGGATGCCCAAGGAAATTTACCACTATGGTACAGCTATCCCATGACGGTATAGAAGATAGAGTCCGGAACAATGGTACGACATCAGATCCCTTTTCTGTCTCAAACGGAGTGAAGCAAGGCTGTGTATTGGCGCCAATACATTTCAGTCTCAAGTTCTAAGCTATGCTCACTGTTGCCTTCAAAGATGAAGACGTGAGAATCAGCATCAGATACCGAATTGAAGGCAAACTGTTCAACCTCAGGAGGCTCCAAGCGAAAGCTAAGGTCACAACATACATCATCAGAGACTTTCTATTTGCTGATGACTGCGCCCATAACACTGGCTCTGAAGCTGACATGCAAAGGAGCGTTGATAAGTTCTCTGATGCTTGCATAAATATCGGCCTAAGGATCAACACAGATAAGACTGAAATAATATATCAGCCAGCCCCAGCAAAAACGTTATGCTGGGCCAAACATCATAGTAAACGGCTACAAACTGAGCGCAGTGAACACGTTCACCTATCTTGGCAGCACTCTGTCCCAGAATGTCGTAATAGACGACAAAGTTAATGCCAAGATTGCAAAGGCCAGCGCAACTATCGGTAGACTAAAGGACATGTCTGGAACAGAAGAGGCATTAGTCTACAGACAAGCATTAGTCTACAGACAAAACTGAAGGTGTACAGAGTGATAGTAAACCGTGCGCTATTATAAGGCAGCGAAACCTGGACTGTGTACCAGCGCCATGTGAAGAAGTTGAACTACTTCCACACAACTTGCCTCAGAAGACTCCTCAGCACCAAGTGGCGAGACGGGATCCCGGATACTGAGGTCCTTGGCCAAGCAACCCTGGACAGTATCTACACCATCTTGATGCAATCACAGCTACGATTGGCAGGCCATGTAGTTCGCATGCCAGACCACCGGCTTCCAAAAAAGACTTTTAGGGCGAGCTTGAATAAGGTAAACACAATAAAGGATGCCAGAGAAAATGATATATGGACACCCTGAAGACTTCATTGAAGAACTTTGGCAATAGCTATGACACATGGGGACAGACTGCCCAAGACAGGGTCGTGTGGCGCTCTTCCACCACAAAAGGTGCTGCAGAACATTCAGGACACACATCGGCCTCATCAGCCACCTACGCACCCACATACCATTTGTTCCCGTTAAAACACTGGACGAATAAAGTGGTCCTCATCGACTTGATGGACGAACTATATAATATGTATATATAGCCAAACCTGTGTGCATCAGCAGCCCATTGGTAAAGGCAAAACTGGCCTTTGTAGACAGGTACCCGATGAAGACCTACGAACCAGATAGCATTGGTAGCAATAGTGGTATCATTAGTAGTAGTAATAGCAGCAGTTGTTGTTTAGCTATTCAACAAAAAGAAAAATGACAAAATTTAATAAAATACGTTCCACTCTAGGATACTGTATTAGGGGGACTTGCCAGTGACGATGACAATAAATATGTTATATTATCTACTGTAGAGAAATAGCAGTATATCCATTTTTCATTACCTGACTGCTTGTCATTTAAGATCTAATAGAACCAAATTGATACATCACCATCAAATCAAAGAAAACTACAACTGTGTACGTGCACTCATTTATACATCTCTCTCTCTCTCTCTCTCTCTCTCTCTCACACACACACACACACACACACACACACACACTTTTATCTCATTATCAGTAGAAACGGCTCCTAAATAAATTTGCTAATTGACAGCTACCCTGTAATTGTGAAAGACAAGATTGGCTTTTTTGGTTAGGGCAGTTGGTATAATTAGGCATGAAAAATGGATGGACTGAGCAGCTGCTCAAACTCACCGAGATCAAAAGACAGTCGAGTTTCTTTGTGACCTTTGATGATTAGGAAATGAAAAGACGCTTCCTGGGGCTATTGTTAGTAGCAACCTACTGTTAGTCCGATTTTCCTCCGACGCCTCCCACTCTGTTTTTGATATTTCAAAATTAATGTTGTGATGTAGGGTTAGAGTCTATTGCCCACGGAAAAGTTGCAATTCTACGCATCCGTGCAGCATAGGGTAGCCGCTTACCACCAGGCCTATCAAACTTAAACGCGTTTTACATCGAGTCATGTGCTCTTCATAGTATCTCTAGCCACATGGCTACACAAACCTCGCAACCTACATGTCAATGACATCATAGGTCCAATAGCAACTTGATATCAACATAAACTTCTTTGAATTGTTGTTGTACAAAAGTGAAAGTCACATACTGTTTGTAAGAACGAAATTATGACTAATTCTCAGCATATTATTCACAACATATTTTCAAATCATTTGTTTATCTTTGGAATTTAAGTCTTTGGATGTATTCAAGTATATTTCGACGTCTCCATCGTCATTTTTATTTATCTTCAGCCAGAAGTACCTTATCAAATGAGGCACGTGTTACAATATAAGGCATCGGTGAAGATTTGTACTTATACATGGTACGCTTTTGACCGGTAGAAACAATGTTAAAGCCCTAATGCCGTTTTTTTTTTTAATTTCGCCATTACTCCAACGTAACTAAAGTTTGGAAAGAAGAAAATGATTTGCTATATAAAAAAACAATAATATCTGACCTTAACCCTTCTTTGAAATAATCAAAATGTTAGGTATAAACGGCGTTCGAATATTCAGTTCAAATTAAGATGTACCACCTTTTAATCCAGTCCCGAAGTCGCTCATAATTCCGTTCTTTTTCTGGAGTGTTTACAAAGTAGTGACGCGATATATTCGACAAATCCGTTTGTAACTAATTTAATAACAACAACATTCGTACCTGGCGGACTAACTGATTCGAGAGGGAAGTGAGTCAGGTCCGCTTTTTAAGTGGATCTGAGAAGAAAATCTTGTATTAAATGACAGTAAGATTCAGGTTTAGTATTGGTGATCAGCTGGGGATCTGGAATATTCAGAAGGGAGAATTTGGGCTGAAGACAAACCCAGCTGTTACGGAATTCCGTAATAATTGGTCAGTATACAACACAGACTTGCAAAATTAGTATACGTCCATTATTCCTTTGAAGAAAAAGATTCTCGTAAATGCTATGTTGAGTACTGCATAATATCAAATGCAACATAAGAAAAGCGTATCACATAAGGATTACATGCCGTATCAGTAGTGAATGGGGTGAGATTAGCGAAAATGGGAATTAGCATTAAAAACACCCCCTGGGTAAGATTAGCGACAATGGAAATTTAACATTAACCACCCTGGGTAAGATTAGCGACAATGGAAATTTAACATGGGCAAAAAACCTGGGTAAGATTAGCGACAATGGAATTTAACATTGGAGAAAGGAAAAAAAAAGGAAATATCCATTCTAGGGACAAAGGCATTAGAACAATGGAAACAAAATATCGATTCTAGGGACAAAGGCAACTGAACATGGGGAATAGAGTTTGGGTCTGTCTAGGGACAAGGGGAATTGAATATGGGAATAGAGTTTCGGTTTGTCTAGGGACAAAGGGGAATTGAACATGTTAAAAAAAACTACTTTAGGGACAAGGGGAATTGAACATGGGATTTTTTTTAAAAAACAATTTTTAAAAAAGGGGTAGGCAATGGAAAGTCAGTCTCTTTTCGAGAAATGTGGGTGGCCCTGAAAAGGGCCTTTGGTTTTATGTTAATATTAACATAAACGGCATCTGTCACATCTTCTTCTTCTTAAACTCCTTCTAACTGCAGGTCCATACACAAGTACCCTCTTGAGGCATCCTTGTCTTTCTATGTAAACTCTTCTCATCCATAGACTAGTATCTGTCCTACCGACAACAGTCCACTTGGATCGGACATACATGGGTATGTCCGTCCTGAACATCATTGTTGACACAAGGGTGGAAGATTCAACATCGGTCCACATCTTGAGGCACCGAGAACAGGTGTGTGATTGCGCTGAACTGCGCTTATTTATAGGGAGAGGAAGGATTGAAACGGATTGAGTTCATTGACGAATCCAAACACGCGTGACAAAATTCAGTCAGCCCGCATCCAATCCGAAGAGAGCAGTCTGTGACGTCACGTGGTCTATATAGATTCGCTAGCGCCTGTGTGCAGTCAATCGATGCGAGACAGTGATTCAACATGACGGAAACTCAGACAACGATTCACTGGGGTGCACCAGCAGTGGAGACCGCCCAAGGGAACCCGGACTTACTTTCAGAAGAGGTACATTGGGATTTTGTGGATTTTCTTACCTCGCAAGAATTTGTTCCGGAACCTTCGTCTCATTCTTCATTACCGCAAGTGGAGAATTTTAGACAGAGACAGAAAGAAGAATTGGAGAAATTTATGCAACGACAAAGGAAGCGGAACAAGCTTTTCTCCTACAGCAACAGCAACAGCAACAAGAAGAGGTAAGAAAAAAACAGCAACAAGAAGAAGTAGCAGCAAAGAAACAAGAGGGTGAAAATCAAACGGCCACGGTACTGTTGGACATTTTAGCGGAGTTAAGAAGTCTGAAACAAATGTATCAGACTTCTTTATCACGACCGAAGAGAATACGACCTTCCCGAGCTAAACACGCCAACCCTGTGACTAAGCCTATCGTACCACCCTTAGTGATTTCAACCCAATCATCATCATCAGAAGTAGGCCTCGGCCGTGGCAAAGGCTTAAGGCAGTTAAAGTTGATTGCTTAAACTCACCCCTACACCAAAAAAGGCCCTTTTCAGGGCCACCCACTTCTCTCGAAAAGAGATAGCCTTTCAATTTGCCAATAACTCAAAAATCAACAAAAAAAAAAACATTTTACCATTATAGTACGTGTCTGTGTATGAGTGCGTGAGTGTAGCTTCTTATTTAAAATCAAAACTCAAAGACACTTACCTTATATAATTAATGTATTATTTTCTCCATAGTTACAATCTAATTCACAATTCACAACAGAACACTTTATAAAGTTCATACACTTCTTCTGTTTCTTTTTTTACTCTCTTTTTTTTTAATTTCTTCGCCGTCACAGTCTTTTCCTCCTCTTCCTCCTCACTTTCTTTCCTTCTTATTTTCTTCTCCTGTTTCTTTTTCTTCACCTGGCTGCTTTCTTCCTCTGAAGAATCTCTCTCTTCTTCTGAAGAATCCCTCTTTTCTTCTGACTCCTCTTGTTTCTTTTTTGGGCAATCTGGAGACCAATGTCCTTTTTCTTGACAATAATAACAGGTATCTTGACTTTTGTCTTTTCTAGCCCCTGTTTTTTTTTTCTTTTTTTTTTTTGACGGTCTGGACACTCTGAAGACCAATGCCCTTTCTTCTGACAGATATAGCAAGTATCTTGACTTTTATCTCGAAAGGAAGGAGAGAAGTTCGTCGGCTGGTCTGAAGAGAATTTTCTAATGACCCCTCGCAAAGCTCTGATAAAACGTTCGATTTGGCTAGTCTCTTCCATCGTTGTGCTCGGTTAGAGAGTGAAATGAATAGTGAAAAGGACAAGACACACACCCTTTTATATACGCTGGTCTGCCATGACTATAAATTAGCCCATGGTATTTAAACTTGAGTCATTTGACGTTTTTCACTCAAGATGAAACGATCCTATTCATTCGAGAAGAAAGAAGAAGAAAGTAAGAGGCAGAAACGTGATCCATCGCCTCGTACCAGGGCTGAAGTCTTGGTACAAATTCATGCCAGTGATTTTGAAGAGGACATGAGTGAACCAGAATCCGAACCCTCTAAACAAAGTTCACCACCCTTAGTCAACCCTGAAAAGTACTATTCCATTCGAGAGACGGAAAAGCGCTCCTCTAGAAAATTTAGAACCACGGCTTACACCTACACGGTGAAGTTTAAAGATTTCAAGTCCGACGTACCATTGGAGAAAGCAGAAGGGTTTATCACCATCACCGAGATGTGGGATTCTTTGCTCACCGCACTCAAGCGACAATGTCAACCCAAAGAAGACGATCGCTTGACACTATCCATAGATCACGACAGCTTGAAATCCCCTGTTTGGATCGAGTTTAGCAGACCTGCAGAACTAACCCCTTCCAAAGTCATGGACAAAATTCAACACGTACAACAATCTAATGACCAGTTTGACATCACCGATGGAAAAGCCACACTGAAAATGGCCCACGTCTCTCCTCCTCAAGGGACCGGACAACGCAGTAAGGTGTTATTGGTGAACGACCTTCGCAACACCAAAAAGAGTCTCGTCCAAATTCACAATTCTCAAGACCAGATGTGTTTAGCCCGAGCCATCGTTGTGGGACGAACCTATGCCAACAAGAACGACACGGTAGAATGGAAAAGAGCCTGGAAAACTATTCAACGATCCGACCGAGCCAAACAACGAAACGAAGCAGAACTCCTGTTACAACAAGCCGGACTGTCCAAAGACACACCCTGTGGCATTCCTGAGATGCAGAAATTGCAAGATGTCCTAGCTCCACTCTACACCTTGAAAGTGCACCCTCAAGAAATGCGCGGACCTCTGTTGTTTCGAGGGAAAGACTTTAAGGACGGAAAATACATTCATGTCTATTATCATGATGACCATTTCGATACCATTACCACTATCACTGGATTCCTGAGATACAGTTATTACTGTGAGAAATGTGACTATGGCTATAACAATCGAGAGCAACACAAACAATGCGGATGGAAATGCCCAGGATGTTTGGCCACTCCACCCTGTCTGAGCGAAGGACAAGAAAGAGTACATTGTCCTGCTTGTCTGCGCACGGTTGTCAGCCCTGCCTGTTACCAACAACATCTGAAGATGCAAGGTTCACAGCAGAAATGTGCTTGTCAACTGCTGAGATTGTGCCCTACGTGTCGACAAGGCCTACGTACCAACAGTACCAAGACACACGTATGTTCAGGGAAAAAAAATGTCACATTTGTCACCACATCGTGGACCTGCAACACGAATGCTACGTGCAAAAATACCAACCCCCACCACAGAAAAAGGACGATCACAAGAAGGAAGGCAATTTCATCTTTTTCGATTTCGAATGCATGCAAGAGACTGGCATTCACATTCCTAATTTCTGCGTGGCTCATCGAGCGTACGAGAAGTGCATTCAAAAACCTATCTTCAGTCATTGCCTTCACTGCAGCAAGATTCCTGGAGGGCGTGAAAAAATCTTTCGAGGACCGAACACGTTAGCCGATTTTGCCCAATGGGTCTTAGACCCCATCGACAAGACGTGGAGCCAAGAGGACATCGAACGTTACGGAGATTGTCATCGTCATGCCACAGTGATGGCTCACAATTTTTCCGGATACGATGGACAGTTTCTTCTCAGATACTATACGGAACAAGGCACCGAACGTCCTAAAGTCACCTTGAACGGAGCCAAAATTATTTTCATGCAAGTGGGACAAGTGCAGTTTAAAGATTCGATGAGCTATTTGGCCATGCCTTTGAGTCGAATGCCTAAAACGTTTGGAATGACAGAAATGGCTAAAGGGTACTTTCCACACTTTTTCAATACGGAAGCCAATCAACACGCCGTTCTACCCCATTTGCCTGAGGCTCACTATTACGACCCCGACAACATGCGTACCGAACAACGAGAAGCTTTTCTACGCTTGGTACCAGACTCACGCCTCCGACCCTTTCGACTTTCAGGAAGAAATGCAAAAGTATTGTCGTTCCGACGTGGACATTTTACGGCGTTGCTGTGGAAAATTTCGAGAACTGTTCATGGAACACGGAGGGGTCGATCCTTTGAAAGAAGCTTGCACCATTGCCAAAGAGTGTTCCTTAGTGTATCGACAACGATTCATGCCTGAAAACACCGTGGCTGTCATCAGTCCTCAAACGACCCACTATGTCAAACGTCAATACTCGGTCAAAGCCCTACGTTGGTTACATTACTTGTGCGACAAGGAAGACAAATGGATTCAACATGCCCGCAACGGAGGAGGCGAAAAGACCATCGGAACGCATTCGGTGGATGGCTGGGACTTAGAAAATCCCAAGATCGTGTACGAGTTTAACGGTTGCTTATTTCACGGATATCCCGTCTGTTACCCTGATCGCAGCACTAAAAATCAGTTTTTACAACGAACCATGGAAGACTTGTACCAGGACACTTGTCAGCGACGCCTAAAGTTAGAACAGCAAGGATACCAAGTGGTGGAAATGTGGGAACACGAGTACGATCACCGTATGAAAACCGATCCCGAGTTTAAACGTGCCGTGGAAAGTTACAAGCTGATGGACCCCCTAAACCCGAGAGATAGTTTGTATGGAGGAAGGACCAATGCCACCTGTTTGCTGTACCAAGCCGACGAAGAGAAAGGAGAAGAAATCAAATACTTGGACGTGTGTTCGCTGTATCCATACGTGTGCAAATATTGTCGCTTTCCTGCAGGGCACCCACAATTGTTCACGGAACACATCGACCTGAAAAACATTCGACAATACGAAGGTTTGATCAAGTGTAAAGTTTTGCCTCCCACGAACCTATACCATCCCGTCTTACCTCACCATTGCCAAGGCAAACTGATGTTTCCTTTGTGCCGTACTTGTGCCGAAACGTGCAACCAAGACCAACCTTGTCAGCACATCCAGGAAGAACGGGCCTTGACGGGAACCTGGGTCAGCGTAGAATTGTTCAAAGCTCTGGACATGGGATACCAACTGTTAGAAGTGTACGAAATTTGCCACTTTCCCAAGACACAACAATACCACAACGGTGACCCCAGTCAGAAAGGCATTTTCGCCGACTACGTGGATGCCTTTTTGAAACTTAAGCAAGAACCCAGCGGCTATCCTTCCTGGTGTCACACTTCCGAAGACGAAAAGACATTCAAAGAGAAATACTATGAACAAGATGGCATCTCTTTAGACCACATCGAGAAAAACGAAGGCAGACGGTTGTTTGCAAAAGTGATGTTAAATTGCTTGTGGGATAAAATGGCACAACGCCCGTGTTTACCCAAGACGGAATATTTGACAGAACCTTCCCGCTACTTTCAGACGATTCACGACAAAACCAAATACATGTAACACGTGGACGTCGTTCGCGAGGATTCGATCTTGGTCAATTACGAAGAAGATCTGGACTTTGTACAAGACGACCCCTTTGGAAATGTCATCATTGCGGCTTACGTGACAGTTCATGCTCGCTTAAAATTGTACGAAGCTTTAGAACTGTTAGGGGAACGTGTCCTGTACTTTGACACGGACAGTTGCATTTACATCCATCACCCGAGTCAACAGCACCCTGACATCGAAGGAGACCGTTTAGGAGCCTGGACAGACGAGAATCCCGACGACAAGATTCTAAGTTTCGTCAGTGGTGGTCCCAAAAATTACGGCTACGAATACCGGGACAAACAAGGAGAAGTGCACACGACGTGTAAAGTGAAAGGATTGCCTCTGAATTATCGTACCAGTCGTGTGGTGAACTTTGGGGTATTGAAAGAAGCCTTGCAATCGGGAGAGGATGGAAACTTTAAAGTGACCACCTGTCAACCCAACAAGATTGTACGTTTACCCACTCACCACATCGTCAGTCGACCCTTGGAAAAAGTCTATCAAATCGTGTACCAGAAGCGAGTGCGACTTTCCAATCATTTCACCTTACCTTATGGACACGTCGGTATTGGTCTGTATATAAAAAGGAACCCTAGACAAGATCGATAGTTCATTGTGACTACCAAGACCGAGCGAACAAGATGAATACTTTCAGAGAAACACAAAACAAGTTTAGACAGGCACAATTCAAGTGTGGGGCTTCTGAAGTGGAATGCGATTGTGAGCCTTGCGACTTTTCAACCTGTTTTAGTGACGGTGCCAGAAGAACCCGTCACCCAGGACAGGACTGTCATGGACAGGCCTGAAAGACCCTTTCGGGAGGACACTTGTGAGACCTTACCCCCTATAGAACTGGTCAGAACATTACCCAAAACATGTTGTACAGACACTTGTGTTTATTCGACGTTGATGGTTATTATGTGCCTTTTATCCTTGTACTTAAGCCTTTGGCTTTTATGTATTTTTTTTGTCTTTCGTATTCATGTTTGAAACATTCAATAAACGTGTCCTGAAAAAAGTATATAAACTCTCGTCTTGTTTGCTTTCGTGTCACAAGTGACATTCCTGACACTATGGCTACCTCTGCTGTCTCTGCTCCCTCTTCCTCTACTGTCAAAGTCATCGACGAACACTTAGATCGTGCCAGTTGGGAGGCTTTGTATCTTCGCCATCCCTTTAACATGCTCATTGCAGGACCTAGCGGTTCAGGCAAAACCGAATTCGTCAAACGTTTGATCGAACATAAACATCATTTGATCGATCGACCTCCTCAGCGGATCGTGTGGTGTTACAAAGAGTGGCAATCGGCGTACAGCCTCTTGCGAGAAAGTCAAGGCGATTCCATCGTGTTTGTGGAAGGCATTCCTAAAGAAGACGACGGCATCGTCTCTGACTCCCGTCAAACCCATTTGGTCATTTTCGACGACATGTTAGGAGAAGACGAAGAAGAAATTAAATTGTGGTTCACGCGCAAAGGGCATCACCGTAATGCCAGTGTCGTTTACATCACCCAAAATTTGTTTCAACAAAGTAAAGCCCATCGCACCATCAGTCTCAATGCGCATTACGTGGTCTTGTTTAAAAGCCCTCGAGATAAATCGCAAGTGCAAGTCTTAGCCAAACAGTTAGGGACACCTTGGCTGACTCAGGCGTACGACGATGCCACTCAAACTCCACACGCCTATTTACTCGTCGATTTGAAACCTACGACCCCCGAGGATTTGCGATTTCGTAACCACTTGTTTCACCACTGGTGCCAAGACGGAGGGAGTGTCCTGTACACGTCTCCGTCCTCGACTTAATTTCACTCCACAAAAAAAAATCTATAAAAACCTCAGACCCTTTTCGTCTGAGTCACACACATTTTGAACATGACGTCCCTTCAGTCGCATCTTCCCGTCAAACTGATTCGTGCCTTGTATGGCATCAGTCGAGAAAAAATCCACAAACACAAGCTCGTGTCTTAGAAGCTAGTCTCAAAGAAGTCTAACGATGGTTCACGGTGACGGCACGTCAATTACTCCAAGGAATCATTCAGATTCCTCATCAAACCAAACACTTTTTGGATCGAAACAAAGTCGCTTTGACCCAACTGCCCGATCCCCGCATCGACACTCAAACCAAAAAACACATCATTTTGAAACCTGGAGGGAGCGGTACTCTAGGAGGGGTCATAATTCGCTCTCTCTTAAGATGGGATCCTAATGCCCCCAAACTTCTCCCCAAGAAAAAAGTCAAACGAAGCTCCAAGAAGAAGAAAAAGACCAGGTCCCCAAGGAGAATTTCTCCAGTGGCGGGACCCTCCTCTTACCTGACGCCACCCCGGAAAAAGAAAAGAAGCCCCCAGAAAAAGAAAAGTCCACAGAAGAAAATTACTCGCAAGAGAGGCACTTCGGCCAGGACGCAACCTTACACTCGCAAACCACGACCTGCCACTGCGGTGACTGCGTCGTCGGCAGCCTCAAGTTCATCCACTTCTCCGTTGATGGCACCCAGAACTGAAGAGTACTTGGAGACGTTGATCACACCAAGAACATCTCCGTTGATGACCCCAATAAGAACTTCCCCAGTGGCAGGACCCTCCAATTTAGTGGCAGTGGCTGCTGCTCACAAAGTACCTTCTCCCAAAATCAAAAGTCCAAGAAAGATCGGGCATGTTACAAAGTTTACTGGATTTGTCCAAGCAAGAACTGGCTCGATTTAGTCCGTTACGTACCCCTGCACGACGTGTCATGCCTGTCCTCAAACTGATACGACGTAAAGACAATCAGTGGTGACGCATTCCAGTATAAAAAAGGTCTGTGACCAAGTAAGGGTATCAGTGTTTTTGGTGCTAAAGACTCAAAGATGTCACCCTCCAGAAAACATCCCTCTTCTAAAATGCCCCAAGGAAAGAAAAGAAAAGGTCAGCCTCCTCGTTTAGTTAAACATGGGGACATGTTATCTGTCCTGTCCAAAGCTTCTCCACCGCTACGAAAAAAAAACTCATTCAATCGGCCTCCAAACAGGTCATCGATACCGTGTGCGAATGCTGTTTGAACGTCTTGAAAGGCACGATCCCTTTGTCCAAACACCAGAAACAATGCTTAGGTAAACATCGTCACGTTCTTCGCCAAATGGTTCAAAAGAAAATTCCCATTCGTCAAAAGAAGAAGATGTTGGTCCAACGTGGAGGCATTTTACCCCTCTTGTTAGGTCCCTTACTGAAAGGAGTCTTGGGAACCATGTTGGGAGGACTGGTGGGAGCAAGATACAAATGCCCTCGGAAGTCCCAAGATCTCAGAATTGACCCCTGACAACCCCATGGAAGGACGAAAACTAGCTTTAGTGTCATACAAACGATGGATGGAATACCATCGTTGGCAAGAACAACGCACCCCGCATTTCCCTCCCAATCCCAATTTGAGCGAGATGTCCCAGTTACAACACGAATTGCAGTCCTTGATGGATCGCCAAGATTTGTCCGAAACAGAAAAATCGCAAAAGTACGGTCAACTCTTGCAACGACTGCAACTCTTTGACCAGAAAGCTTTAGACGAAACAGCTCTACCCACTCTGAAAGATTTTAAAACCTTGATGAAAAGTCCAGCACCATCATCACTACCACCACCACCACTACTACCATCCCCAGGGGACACCAGAGATGCTACCCCACGAAGACCTGAGGAAGAAGAGATGCGAGAAGTGTTTCAAACACCGTCAGCAGCTCCCATTTCGAGTAAGATTGCACCATCCTTGTTGACCCCGTCCCCCACACCCCAACGAGAAGAAATGAAAGCTTGGGTTAAAAAGATGATGTCCACTCCTCCTTCGACAGAAGTGAAAAAGAAAGAAGGGAAATCAGAAGTGAAAAAAGAAAAGAAGACCAAAGCCATTCCATTGCCACCTCCACCATCACTACCTTCGACTTCTACTCCCGTAGCCCATCGGACACGTAAATCCGTTTCTAAACCACCCTTTCGACCCACCCAAAGTAGCATCACCGAAGAGTGGGTGACTTATTAACACACAAAAAATGGAAAAAGTCTTAGCCAGCATTTACTACGATCCATCCCATCCTGCAGGTTACGCAGGAGTTCAAAAATTGTATCGTGCTGCCAAAACTCGACTGAAAAGTCTCCGTTTACCTCAAGTGCAACGATGGTTACAAGAACAAGCTACCTACACTTTACACAAACCCATTCGACGCAAGTTTTCCAGAAGTTGCACCCGAGTGGAAGGTATCGATCATCAATGGCAAGCCGATTTAGCCGATGTCTCTCATTTGGCCAGCTACAATCGCGGCTACAAATATTTGTTTTGTGTCATCGACGTCTTTTCCAAATTTGCCTGGGTCGTGCCCTTGACTTCCAAATCGAGCAGCGAGTTAGTGCGACCCCTGCAACGAGTGTTGAAACAAAGTGGTCGTCACCCTCTTCGATGGCAAACGGACAAAGGCACCGAATTTCTGAACCAAGCTTTCCAAAAAGAATTAAAGAAGCGTGACATTCATTTTTTTACCACCGAGAATCCCGAAACCAAAGCCAGCATTGTGGAACGTTTTCAACGCACTTTAAAAGAACGCATGTGGAAATATTTTACGCATCACCACACTCTGAAGTACATCGACATCTTACCGCCCCTGGTGCAAGCGTACAACCAATCTTACCATCGAAGCATCGGACGTGCCCCGCAAGAAGTGACTCCCGACAACGAAGTGTTGGTGTTTGAGCGCCTGTTTGGTACGTCCCCGACGAGGGCTGTCCCCAAGAAAAGTGGAGAGTTGACCGTAGGAGATTGGGTGCGCATTGGCAAAACCAAACGCACTTTCGACAAAGGTTACTTACCTAACTGGACGACCGAATTGTTTCGTGTCACTGGACGAGTGCATGGTCGTCATCCTGCCGTCTATAAATTGGAAGACATGAACGGAGAAGTGCTCAAAGGAACGTTTTATTTGCCCGAGTTACAATGTGTGACCAAAAATGAAGACGACGTGTACGACATCGAAAGCATTCTCGAACGCAGAACCCGTAAAGTGGGCAAACGACGTGTCAAAGAAGTCAAAGTACGTTGGAAAGGATATCCACCCAGTTTTGATTCTTGGATCGACGCTTCGCAAGTCATCGACTATAAAAAGAAGTGACCATCATGCCCTTTCACACAGACGCAGCTACGTCGACCACTCCTTCACCTAGTTCTTCTGTGCAAGATTTACAACAACAACCATTGTGGGTGTGGTGTGGAGAACGTGTGCCTAAAACGCAAATCGTCTTTTTCTGCCAAATCTTCGTGGTGTATTGTGTCATCGGGGCAGCCATTGCCAATTTGAGTTTGCAACAAGGAGACAAACAACTGTGGACCATTTTATTGAGCAGTTGCATCGGTTACCTGCTTCCTAATCCCTCCCTGAAATTCTCTTCGAACGGGAACCACGGGAACCTTATGTCCAGTGCCAGTGCCAGTCACCACTCCAATAATAACAACAACGACCCCATTTTGGGCGGAGATACGCCTCTGACGTCCAGTAACCCCTCGGACAGCCACAGAACTCTGGAATTATGAGTCACCAAAACCAATTTTACTTAACCTTACCCAGTGACAGTTCCATGGAGGTGTTTCCCCACAACACGTTGTGCTGTTACACGGCCAAATTACCTCAGGCCATCCCATTAGATCACGAAGCCCATTGGGAAGTGGCTTTGGTAGAAATGACTCACTCAACACAAATCAAAAACATCACTGAAACTCAAAACACTTTTGACGTCGAAATTCTGGACCCAACAGTGCAGCAAACCATGACGAACACTCCTCAACATAGATCATTTCTTGCGAAGGACCCATTACCTAGCAGCAGCAGTGACACTTCTCCTCCTTTTTACGTTTATCACTTTAAAATTAACTCAGGCCATTATTTTAGTGTTCAACATCTGGTGGAGGCCATCGCTGACAAATTCTATGCAACATTTGACAAAGTTCTGACCAAACTAAATACACGTGTCACCATTGAGTACCACAAACTGTCTCACCGTCTACTCATCAAATTTGAAAGTGAGGAAAAAAGTATACGTATTAAATTTTGCCCTGAATTGTATGATATTTTGGGTGGAGACCTCAATATGGTCACGGATAAGCAGACCAAAAAGATTCACATAGCAGACATTGAAAACAACGGGTATTTTGCGAGGTACCTTCGTTTCCCGGTAGAACTGAACCAAGGACTGAATTTGATCGTGTACTCCGATGTGGTGGAGTACAACGTGGTGGGACACACCTCCGTGCCGTTACTGCGTGTCATTCCTTTCAAAGTAAATTCTGCCACGGCCACTGACGAGGAAGGTGGAAACACTTATCACGTTCACCGCGAATTTGTACATCCTCACTATTTGCCTGTCAGCAAGACGTATTTGGACACGGTCAACATTGCTATAAAAGGAGATTTGGGACAAAATATTTCATTCACCAAAGGAAAAGTCACGGTGAAACTCCATTTTCGAAAACGGTTCTCTCACGATTCGTAAGTCATGTATCCAGTGTACCGAGGGGTTGCTCGACAGCGAGGACACGGCTTAGGAGATATGTTAAAATCGGCCTTTCGTTCGGTGGCCCCTGTGTTGAAACCGATGGTGACACGCGGATTGCACGCCTTGAAAGATGCGGCACTGACGCAAGGCAAAGAATTTCTCCAAAATGTCATCATCGACAAACAAAACCCTAAAGAAGCCTTCATGAGGGCAGGCAAAAATGTCTTGCTGCAAACGGGCAAAGACCTTTTCGGCCGCCGAGAAACACCTATAAATGCCCTGCACGCTACCGAGTCAGGCATTCAGCAAGGACAAGGCAGAAAGAGACGACGAAGAAAACACACTTTCACCAGACTTCACACTTCTAAAGCTAGAAAGGCCAAGAAAAGAAAAACCGTTCGAGACTTAGACGTTTTCGATTATTGAGACACAGGAACAAAAAAATGATGCACCGAGAATCTTGCGCTTGTTCCAAGTCGAAACTGGATCTGTTTGCCATGCCCCCCACCATGATGACCATGCAAGAATCCCAATGGGTGGAATTTCATCCCGTCTCCTCACTGACAGATTCCGCTCCCATCCAGTTTGAAATCAAGGGACAACCCGAAGATTACATCGATCTGAATAGCAGTTACTTGTACTTGAAAGTCAAAGTTCTAGATAAGGGAGGAGATACTATAGTAGACGAGAAAGTAGCTCCCGTCAACAATTTCATGCATTCCTTGTTCAGCTCAGTGGACTTGTACTTGAATAACAAACTAGTCAGCAGCAGCATGGATACTTACCCTTACCGTGCCTACCTGGAAAATCTCTTGACGTACGGAATAGACGCCAAGAATCCTCATCTCAATGCCTGCGTACTATGGGAACCTGACGATGCGGACGAGTTTAACGAATTCGAACCGGATGCATCCAAAACACCACACAATGAGGGATTTGTAGAACGAAGAGACAAAATATTAAATGGACAGAGTTTAGAACTGATGGATCGTTTGCATTTGGACATGTGGTTGCAAGAGAAATATTTGCTGAACGGTGTCAATATCCGCTTGAGACTGAATCGCAGCAGTACCGCTTTTCATTTGTTGGCTGATGATAATGCTACTAAGAATGGCAATCCCAAAAGCAAAATCGAGGAGGCCAAACTCTACGTACGACGCGTGGAAGTGTTACCTAAAGTGGGAAACGACATCAGTCAGACGTTGAGCAGAACGACCGCCAAGTATCCCATACGACGCGTGGAAGTAAAAACGTTCACCATTCCCGCTAACCATCAATCCATGATCGAAGATCATGTTTCAAGGACAGTTACCCAAGCGTTTAATCCTTGGTATGGTCCTGAATTCAGCCTTCAACGGAGACTTCGAAAAAAATCCTTTCAACTTTCAATACTTCAACGTGAAGAAAATCGAAATCAGTCGCGATGGCAAGACCTTGTGTACCATACCTTTCGAACCTGACTTTACCAACAAAAATTACTTGAGATCGTACTTGTCCTTGTACGAAGCTACCGGACAGTTAGGAACCAACACCAGTCACGGCATTACGTACGAAGATTACGCAGGAGGCTATGCTTTGTGGGCTTTCGATTTCACTCCAAACCAAGGCAGCGACGAGGGACATTTCCACCCTATAAAATCCGGCCAGATTCGTGTGGAACTTCAGTTTACAGAACCACTGAAAGAGACAGTGAACGTCATCCTGTATGCAGAATTCGATAATACCATAGAAATCAACAGTTTGAGAGAAGTCATTCTAGATTATTAGAAGCTATGGAAGACTGTTCTCCCTCTTTACCTAGTGGAGAAGCTTTGAAGATGGAATGTGAGGAGACCGTGGAAGGAGAATCCCAACACAAAGACGAAAAGGACATCGTGATCAAGTCGAGATGTCCAGAACAAGAACAGCAATTGGTCTTCTACTGTGCTACATACCTGGCAGACACAATTACGATATGGATGAAGCATGATTACTATGGATGTCAAAACATCAGTCAAGAAGAAAAATTCAACGAATATCTGGACGAAGCTTGGAGTCTGTTTAAAAAAGACGTGTTACGTTGGTGGTATAAAGACTTGCGTGAACATTTCTGTCCTCCATTAACGACTCGAGACATCCATTACATCAAAGCCCTCATTGACAAATTCAAAGAGAAAGTCGAGATCGAAATTGATCACTTATTATCAGCAAAAGAACATTTAGTGACCTATTTTGATTATGATTTTTCTAGAAACGATGAGAAAGTAAATCGTTGATTTTGTGACTAGTATGCTTATTTTGTTGTCTTCAGCTAGGAAACGTAGTGTCCATCCATGGCTCAATGACTTGCAACAGTGGAAATCACAATTTCATTCACAAAATTGCCAACCCTGTTTAAAGTAGAGTGTAAATTGAAAAAAAATGTTTGTCATTTGAAAAAAAATGTTTGATGTTATATTGTTGGATTATTGTTAAAAAATGTTAGAGTTGTTGGTTAATGTTAAGTGATTTTGAATAAAAAATGTTGTGTTTTGAAAAAAAAATGCCTTTGTCTTTTGTTTGGCTATAAGAATGTTGATTCATGCTCTTTGACTTCTTACTATCCCTCTCATGACACTCATTGAACGTTCCGGCTCGAAAACCGTGCAGGGATGTTTTCCTTCACGTCCGCTCTTTGACTTTAAGAACCGGGGGGAGTTTCCAGTCTAACCATCCATTGTCGACTCATCCTCCTACGAAGATGTGCTCCAAACTAGCTAAGCTAAACGAAGCCTACGTGAATTTGCATAGGGTCAGACACAGTCTGATACCGAAGCCAGAAGAGATAGAGAATGTGAGAATGTTAAAAGTCACTAAAGACCTGATAGAAGAGCTCTTCAGAGAAGAAGTGAACAGGGAGAAAGAAGAATGGACAGAGAAGTACAGACTTCAGAGACAGCAGCAGCAACAACAACAACAGCAGCAGCAACAGCAGTAGGAACCTGAACCTGAGAGAGGCTTTGTCGATTGTCGTATCGACACCAAAGAGTTCTTCTTCTCTTTCCGAGGAAGCAGACCTATCGTCAGAAAGTCTATCCTCAGAGGACGTCGCATTCTTAGAAACTAAAAGATTGCCATAGCAAACAAAAAAACAAAAAAAACCCAGCCCTTTTCAGGGCTACCCCAATACTCTAGAAAAGAAATGACAATCGATTTGCCAATGTGTGTAGGTAGAGTAGTGTGAATATAAACACTGACTCTTTTTATAGTGTGAGGGTATGTGTTTGTGTATAGGATTGTGCGTTTGTAAATGCTCACGTACGTTGGTGTGGATAGTAGATTAAGATCTTTTTTGGGGGGGCTGTTTGACGTGTGGGGAGAGTAGATTTGGGGTTTGATTGCTTTGCGTATGTGGATAGTATATTGAAGTGATTAATGAAAAATTTTTTTAGAATAGAATTGGGTAGTATAAAAAAAGTGAGTGAGTGTTTCTTTTAGGTCCGCGCGTTGTTTTGGTCATGATCTAGGTAAGATCAATTTTGTTTTAGGGGGATGTTTTCCTTCACGTCCACGCTTTCACTATAAATTGAATCTCGCTGGACAGTCTAGCTACCCTTGTTGATTGATCAACAATAAAAATGAGTAGCAGACTTGAAAAACTTTTTGAACTCCAGATGCACCTGGAATATGCCAGATGCCTCCTGAACGAGCTTGCTGCGGAGGCCCTTGTGGAAGAAGCCAGGATAGAACAGGAGGAGGAAGAGAGAAAAATGAAAGAAGAGGAGGAAAGAAAGAGAGAGATCAGATGTCACCCTATGATAAACCTGTGTGCAAGGTGACACCTAAGGCAAGAACATCTCCCCAACCTGTAGCTACACCACATTTAGAACAGGAGGTAAGGATGCCAATTCATCCTAGTATAAGAAATAGAAGAAGAGAAAGGGAAGTCTTCACTATTCCAGAGACAGAAGATTGGAATAGTGAAGCCAGTCAACCCGCCTCTGCGCTTACAGCAACAAGGGTGAATTGGCAAGGAGACTGGAGTCGAAGATGTGTGTGTGGTGCCAGACCAGGAAGGTGCCAGCATTAGATAGGTGCATCTGGAGTTAAAAAACAGCCCTTTTCAGGGCTACCCCAATCTCTAGAAAAGATATAACAATCGATTTGCCAATGTGTGTAGGTAGAGTAGTGTGAATATAAACACTGACTCTTTTTTTCTTGTGTGTGTGTGTGTGTGTGTGTGTGTTTGTAAGTGCTCACGTATGTTTGTGTGGATAGTAGATTTGGGTTTGTTTATTGTTTCTTAGCGTATGTGGAGAGTATAGTTTGGGTTTTGTAACCGCTCACGTACGATTGTGTGGATAGTAGATTATGGATTTTGTTTATTGTTTCTTAGCGTACGTGGAGAGTATAGTTTGGGTTTTGTAATCGCTCACGTACGATTGTGTGGATAGTAGATTATGGATTTTGTTTTAATGATTTGCGTGTGTAAATAGTAGATTTGGGGTTTGTTTATTGTTTCTTAGCGTATGTGGAGAGTATAGTTTGGGTTTTGTAACCGCTCACGTACGATTGTGTGGATATTAGATTTGGGGTTAGTTTATTGCTGATTCACTTATGTGAATAGTATATTATATGAAATGAGAAAGTAGGGGGATGTTTTCCTTCACGTCCGCGCTTTCACTATAAGAACCCACAGTATTCGTCGTTCAAACCATTCTACAAAGAATAAAAAAAGAAGATGGCTTCGAACCAGCTCGATAAAATGAAAACATTGCAAGACGTCCTGGACAATTTAGGTATGATGAAGCAAATGTTAGTGAGGTTAAACGAGGATCACTATTCTTATATCCCACATAGAGTGAAGATGGAGATTAACAACTTAAGAAAAGTAAAGGAAATGATAAGTGCTGTGATGAAAGAAATAAAGGAGGAGAAGGAGGATGAAGAGGAAAGGATAAGGATGAGAGTATGGAACGAGAAAATTGAAAAGGAAGAAGAAAATGAGAAGAGGAAGAATGAAGAGGAGGAGAAGCAGAAAGAAGAGAAAAAGAAGGAAGAAAAGAAAGAAAAGAAGAGAAAGAGTGTAGGAAAGAAAATAAGAAGTTGGTGGAGAAATAGAAGAAATTAGAAGAAGAAGAAACCCAAAGGCCCTTTTCAGGGCCACCCACATTTCTCGAAAAGAGACTGACTTTCCATTGCCTACCCCTTTTTAATTTTTTTTTTTTAAAAAAATCCCATGTTCAATTCCCCTTGTCCCTAAAGTAGTTTTTTTTTTTTCTAACATGTTCAATTCCCCTTTGTCCCTAGACAAACCCAAGCTCTATTCCCATGTTCAATTCCCCTTGTCCCTAGACAGACCCAAACTCTATTCCCCATGTTCAATTGCCTTTGTCCCTAGAATCGATATTTTTTTTCCATTATTCGAATGCCTTTGTCCCTAGAATGGATATTTCCTTTTTTTCCTATCTCCAGTGTTAAATTCCATTGTCGCTAATCTTACCCAGGGTTTTTTGCCCATGTTAAATTTCCATTGTCGCTAATCTTACCCAGGGTGGTTAATGTTAAATTTCCATTGTCGCTAATCTTACCCAGGGGGTGTTTTTAATGTTAATTCCCATTGTCGCTAATCTCACCCCATTCACTACTCGTATCCGACATAGCTTGGTGCTAATTTCTTATGTGACGTAATCAAATCTTGTGTTCCAGCTTTCGACTGTAATCAGTTAATCTAGATATGCCGCCGCTCAACATCGGATTAATTTGTATGCATGTGAAAAATGGTCAGGTTTCTTAGTTCGAGAGAGAAATCACATGGCTCATAAGGTCATGAAGCGCCAATATTTTTATTTAGTTTTAATAGTATCGACGATGTTTAGACCCAAAATATTTCAAGATTCGGTATTATTCAGGTGATTTGGCGTATACGACTTTCTGCACGTAACGGCGGCATTAGGGTTTTCTGCTAATTAGACTGATTATAACATATATTATCAACAGTTATGTGACCTTTCCCAACACTGCCGATAATACGGAAATACCATTTAAAGTTACATGTTAGATTACGTGTGGTTATTTCTCTTTCATGGGTGCCCCGGGTTGCCGAGTGGTCAAAATCGCTTGCATTTACCGATCACTGTCATCTCACCTCTATCCGTGTGAGTTCGAGTGCGAGAAAGGTTGACAACAACTTCTCGTGGGTTCGTGGCTCTTACCGCATCTTTCCCGGTTATTCCGCCACCAGTTGTATTGGCCACTTTTCTTGCTTGAGAAATGGCGATAAACCACAAAATAACAAGATCATGTGCATATTTTCTAACATAATTTCCATATAAATATATAGGTTTTTTCTCAGAATTCTAAAGATTGCATTTCTATGGCGACCTCGTTTCTTTCTCGGAAAATATTAATTTAATATATTGACGAAAGCTATGTGCACAATTTGGACTTTGGAAGTGATCATATTAATAACGTCAAACGAACCATACCATGATAATCGCGATGATAACGTCGAAACATATTAACACAAGAAACAAAATGAAGATAAATTTATCCTGATCTGATAGTTACACTCTGATAGACATTTACCTCAATGACGTTTGCTGCTCAACGGCACAGCTAGAAAGAAAAGTTTGATGTTATGTCTGAGAGTTGGAGTGGGTGTGAACATAGCAACAGCGATAACTGAGGAATCCTGTTTTTATGCTACCTAGCCATTATCACAAATCTGATAACGTTTATTATCAAATATCTTTATAATTTAGACAGAAAGTATATCAAGATATTGATTACATATATAATAATAGTCATATTCGAGTTTGAGATCCACAAAAACATAGTATTAAGCAGGGATAATAGTCAGCTAAATAGAGCCACAAAACCAGTATCTGATTTCATTGAACATAACGATGTTACCAATCCAATGAGCAAATCCAATGCATTCCAAATAATGGCATGTAAAGATTGCAATGTTAGGCATGAACTTGAAAATTAGCAATAATATTTCTCTGAAATCATAATTGCGTGTTTCTAGCCTAACACTGACAGGTTAGAGGGAAATAATATTTATTTTCGTGTTCTTTGGAGTCGTAAACCGAAGAAGAATTTAAAGTAATTATATGAAACAATAAATCTGGAATTATTCCGCCTGTAGTTTGCATATGTTTAAGATAAGTTTTTAATAAATCTCTAACGTAAAATATTCAAAACCAAGGGCAACTTATATTCGTTTACATTATTAATCGATGAATATGCTGTAAAGGGGTTCCTTAATAATTTCATGAAAAACACCAATAAATTACAAGTACCAAAAGACACAATTAGATTCGTTTACAGGATTGTTGCTTGACACATAATAAATATCCTTGATTAAAACACTTACCCTTCAGCTCCAGCTCCGTTTTCTCTAGAAGTTTTTCAAATTGGTTTAAATGCAAAATTCCCCTACCCAAATTGGACGATAATTCATATTTCTCCTGTTGTCTCCTTGTTTGTTTCTGGTGTAAGATATCTGCAGCTACTTAATGGTTGATATCTAGACAGATCACTTACGTAGCCTCGCCATGATGTGAATACTTGACCAAGCATTATCCCAAATTTCTTCAAGCAGCTGCTTTCAACTGTACTCCATGCACATCTTGTCCTAGTATTAAATTTGGCCCTTTAA
Organism: Sinohyriopsis cumingii; assembly: GCA_028554795.2. Lineage (NCBI taxonomy): Eukaryota > Metazoa > Mollusca > Bivalvia > Unionida > Unionidae > Sinohyriopsis > Sinohyriopsis cumingii. The sequence continues at coordinate 128,143,826 of CM068827.1, forward strand.
TCTAGGCATTGCATCCGATACAGCACTGCCCCATCTACGCATGTTTGGTGCTTGACTATAACATTCGGCCTCCAAACAAATAGGCAAGCTCCAGAAAACAGTGACAGAAATCACTTCTTAAATGTGATCCCCGAATTACATCCAATAGAAGGTATTATGTTTTAGTATCCAAATCAAGTATAAATATTTCATTTGACCAGTTGTTGTCCTTTTGTTCCGCTTTAAAAAATTCAGATCAAAATGACAAAGGAACAATGCCTTAGTTTTTTCTGGAAACAAGACATAATAATTGTATCTGCTGAAGTGATATAGGACGCATCATAACATACTGTACATAGCAACACCTCCTTCGGGCTAAATTAATTCTTCAGTTTGGGAAAACGGTTTGAATCTGTTGAAGAAAAGAGGAAACAAGAAGGCGCATATTTAAAATTTAAAGGACTACAAATTAATCTTATTTCGGTAAACAATCTAGGATCTGCATTAAAAGCTGATGGATTTCTTCTCACACCAATATCTGAAGAAAAAAATGTTGGGAAATTTCTTTGAGTAATCAGAAACTTATTTTGACTTAATATGTCCGAAACAAAATTCGTACATAATTCAGTTTAGTTAAATGTGATAAGAGATTATGTGATGATGTAATTCCTTGTTATTTATTCTTGGTTTGTTTTTCTCATTTCAAACCACGCCTAATTTTGTTTTAAAATTATCTCACGGTAGCTTGTTTTTGTAGGAGAGGGATGTAGGGCATTTTATTGGGGTAGGAATTGGTTAACAATACTAATTTGTTATCAAGAGTCTCCTTGGTTCAAGCTTTGTCTTTTATAAATACGATGGCAATAAGACATATCTTTAGCGGAACAATTAACCTCTATAATATTTTTTTTCTTATCTGAAAGAGGAAAGAGGAACAATATATTGTTTTCCTTTCTTATTGACAGATATCAAAGGGACAATGCTAATTTAAATATATGTGACTTACAAAATTGGACAAATCCGTAAAACCAGACAAATAATTCCATATTTTCAATTCAAGATAGCATTATCACCCGACGCTTTTGGTCTAAACACACAGGCATATATAAAAAGAACTTCTCCCATTTCCTGAAAGACATTAATAGCGTATATTTACTTCACCCCCAACCGGAGCTGGGTAAGTGTTTAAATTTATTTCCTTCAGTAACCATGTGCTCACAGCATAACAAAACCGACTGTACATATTGACGTTGAAATGGGGAAATTGTGGTTAGCAATTACCGCCTAGACACAATTAAACAACTAACAAAAAAGAATGTTGAATCTACAGACGTATACAATCAAGACCTTTAACTTCTGCAGAACAATTAAGCTGCATTGAACCTGGGATGAAATAGCGTGATTCTTGTTTTTGTTTTCTTCCAGTATGACCAAATACATAAAAAATCATTCTTCTCTTCCATTTGTTTCCTATACCTTTCCGACGACTAAACAAGAAACCTACAAACTCCAGACAGACCTGCTAATCTGAGTCTTTATCTTCTGTAATAACCCTAATTGCTGTGCAGTTTCCGGAGAGATATATCTGTCTGATCCATAAATGACAGTGATGCATGAATGAGGGGTTTATACTATGCAACTTATATACCATAGGGTCAATAGTCGCCATGAGGTGGCATTGCATGATCAGTTCATTTCATAGCGTATCTTAAGAAAGATATGCAAAAGTTTCTGGTTTCAACTCCATTGGATAATTAAGATACATTTGCATACGGGTCACTTTCTATAGGTATATAATGCCAGCAGTGCTCTTCATCCAGACTTTGTAAGATGTGCAAATTCACTTCTGCTTTTGGCTTTGAATGCCCTAGGATGCCGAATATGTAGTATGTACATTTACTTAAACGGATGACTTGCCATCCTGCTATTGTCCTTCATGGTTCTGTAATCGACTTTATCCCACCAGCGGCCAATTGCAAGACAACAGTAGCAAACGAGTCCAAAGGCAATGATGCCTCCAAAGAATTACTGCAAGATGTTAACGTTTAAAAAAAATGATGAAGTTAATGAAGGCTGTACTCTTAGTTTAAAACAAATTAAAATGTACCCTTGGCATTCACACAATATACTAAGACAAACGAAAGAAAAATAGTATACTTTATCTAATGGCTTTTAGAATCCATGTACATTTTTTTAAAACATTGAGCCAACAGTCATACAACCCTCATCAACAATATTAGAAAATGACAAATGTGTCCATTTTATAACTCAAAATAGTTTCGAGTAAATTTTATAGGCATGTCAAGTGCTATGATGGTGACCCCAGAACACCCAAAGATCGTACAAGTTATTATACCATATGCCAAACCTGCTCAAGTGGACCACACAATTACTTGGGAGGTTAGGGGCAATAAAACTGATGCCAGATGCTGAAGTCAAAAAGTGATAAACTTTAATGAGTTGTTTTGAAACTTAGTTTAAACAATATATATTCCAACAAAACAGTGTACAATACAGAGAAATGCACAGATTAATGAGGATCAACCAAGCTGTAACAATACTTAAGTATTAAATATACAGACTTATTGGCGACGTAATTCTTTTTTTTTTTTTCCATTCCTATAAGACACATCTGTAAAATATATCCTTAAATATAAGACTTCCCATCATGCATGCGATGCTTGATTGTGTGTTCCTACAAACGAAGTACACGCAATAGCAGCAAAATAGTATCGTGTGAGCTTGAGCAAATAAATATAAGCTGCCTTATATTTTAGACATGGAAATTAATCTTTGATAATGAGATTTGACCGCACGCCGTTAGCGTCTCGCTGAAGTTATTTCCCGTTATTTCTTTCACAACAACGACAAAAATGCCGTTGTGATGCAGTGCTGAATCGGACCAATGTGTGCCCTAGTCGCTAAATAAGCGAACCTGCTGTCTAGTGATTTACGATCTAGATTGTGATATTATCCCTACATCTCTTGGAAGTAATTTTAAGCTATGCACAATTCTTTCAAAAAAGGTGTGTTAATATTTGTTTTGCAAAGCGTAAAATTGATGATGGCTATTGGAGCAATTCCGTTGTCAGATCCTCATTTCCGGAAGTGCGTAGTTTTGCACGTTGCAAAGCAAAGCTGTTCAATTTCAAAAGTAAGCCAATCTTGCTTCTAGTTATCTATCCCATGATGCCTAAATGGAAATGATCGGTTTTCCAAGAAGAAAAAAACGGAACTTGTGAAGTTTGGAATCAGATAAGGTCAAATAGTTTACAAAATGACATAAATGTAATTTACTGTGACAGGTTATGTCAACCCAATCCAACCGATTTCTTAAGTGACGTATATTTAATGAATCAGGCCATGAAAGTGAGGTGAATGTACGAACATGAGGTGGGGGTGCATGTTGAGCCGAAGAACGAGTTAAATATTCTAAACTTAGATTCTGGAGCACGTTTGGTAAACAATAAAAAAGAAAATTTTCTTTTCCTGCGTTAATACCAGATAAATTTCGCCCACCTCTTATGCACCAGTGCCACATCCTATACACCCTGGAACTCAACCACTCAATGGATGGAAAAAGATGGAAGGTAAGGGCTCGAGGTGCATAACAATTTGCTCGCTAGGCAAACGGAATTTTGGACTCCGCTAGAAGCACAAACTACAAAAATACAATATATATATAACAAAATATGTAACGATATGATTACAAAAAACAGACACAATGAAATTAGAAAACAAAAAAAAAAACGTGCTGAAAATATTTAAGGTAGGAAACATTATTAGGTCTTTAAGTTTGTTCTTGCAGTCGAAACAGGTGAGTTTTACGAGCACTCTTGAATGGGATGACTGTATTTTTGTGTTTAAGATCAGTGGGCAATTCATTCCACGTTGCTGGGCCCTGGTATGCAAAAGAACGTTGTCAGTATGGCTTCGTTTTCATTGTCGGAATAATGAGTATACGATTGTCAGAAGAGAAACGTAAGTATCTTGCTGGTGTGTACACATGGGTGAGGTCGGATAGGTATGTTGGACTGGAGTCCGTCAGTGAATCGTAGCACAGAGAACAAATTTTGTGTTTGATTCTGGATCGAATGGATAGCCAGTGTAGGGTACAGAGCAGCGGGAAGGTGTGCTCTGATCGTGGTACTCTAAGGATGATCCGAGCAGCTGTATTTTGAACTTTCTGAGGTTCTGGAGTAGATATTGAGACGAACCAGACAGAATTGAGTTACAAGTCTAGTGTTGAAAGTACTAATGAACACACAAGTGTTTTAGTGGCATCAACTGAAAGATATTTGCGAATGGAACTGATGCGTCTCAGCTCAATATATGCAGCCTTGCATATGTTCATGACATGGCGCAATGTGAGAGTAACACCTAGATTTCGTACTGACTGTGTGAATGTAATGTTGGTGGTGCTGATAATTATTGTTTGAGGTAAAGGATGTGAATGAGAAAGTCTTTGTGTTGTGATCAGAATGGCCTCAGTTTTATCTTCATTCATCTGCATCTTGTTACATGTCATCCATGATTTCACATCAGAAATGCACATCTCTCACCTTGAATGGTAGCATCAACTTCAGTTGGGCGGCTAGATTTGTATATTTGGGTGTCATCAGCGTACAATTGGAGAGACACTGGATGATGATCTATGACACTTGAGAGCGGCTGAGTGTATAGAATGAAGAGATCAGATCCAAGAACAGACACCTATGGAACACCACAACATAGATCAGCTGGACTGGAGTGTATTCCATTTGCAGGCAAAATTTGTGTCCTGTTGACAAGTAGAACTTGAACCACAGTAAGGCTGTATCATGAATGCCAAATACATGTTGGAGACGGTGAAGTAATATATCATGGTCTATTGTGTCAAATGCTGCAGACAAATCAAGGAGGGTTAGAACTGTAATATTTCCGCTATCCAAAGCAGAGAGAATGTCATTTGCTACTTTTAGAAGTATAGATTCAGTACTGTGGCAAGGGCGATATGCAGATTGTACATTGCTAAAAGGACTGTTTTAATTCAGATGAGATACAAGTTGGGATAGAACAACATTTTCTAAGATTTTTTATATGAATGGGAGACAAGAAACTCGGCGATAGTTCTTTTAATCGTTGTGGTCGAGTGTTAATTGCTTCAGCAGAGGCTTTACAATTGCAGTTTTGAAAAATGATGGGAATTCCCCGGATGAGAGAGAGGTATTAAAAACATCAGTTAGTGAAGGAAATGCTGGATCGAAACACTCAAGCAGCAGTGATGTTGGAATTTGATCAAGTTCACATGATTTTTGTGCGCTCTTCATCACGATTGTACGTACTAAATCCATAGAGACAGGTTCAAATGCAGCTAATGGTTGCCACTGAAATTGTGTATCCCAACTGTATGGTGACTCCGAGTCAACTGAAATTGTGTTTCAAGCTTATCTCTAATGGATTGTACTTTGTCACGGAAGATATTTGTTCCTTGACATTAGCTTGTTTGTAATCTCGAGGAGCTCCTTGCAGCTGAAACTTTCCATGGACTTAGTACTGTAGTGGGCTGATTTAGCTGCAAGGACTATGTTTGTGACGTTTTTCTTAGCGGCTGCATAGATTCGCTTATGAATAGTGAGTCTGGTGGAAAGACAAAGCCTCTCAGCTTTACGGTGGTCTCTTTTAGCAGTGTGAAGCTGATGCCTGACACTACTATACCACAGAGAACACTTTTGAATTGATACTCTGCGCTTGGTAGCTAGGGAATGTTCGTCGAACAATGAACTCAGGCAGTTATCGAATTTTTCTGCTGTAGGAGGTAAGCTAATTGTTAGGTTTGCTTGGATGGCATGTAATAGATTAGTTCTATTTATCATACGGAGGTTTCTCTTAGTAGCAAATAATGGTGGAGGGTTAGGGACTGATACGTCAAGATGGCATATGATGCAGAGGCTATCTGATGCAAGTTCGTGGGATATCATGGAGGACCGTAGAATATTATCATCAGGTCTACGAAGAATCCAGTCTAAAATGTGGCCATGTTTATTGGCGGGTTGGTTAACTGACTGTTTGATGTTGAAAATATTAATGGAATCTAGGAGTTTTTATGTGTTTTGGTTTCCGGAACAAAGTGAAAGTTGAAATCTCCAAGAATAGTCAGGTTACCACTTATTCAATTTCCATACTCCAGGAGATTCGGAAACTGCTCCAAAAAGAGAGATTCAGTCAGCTTGTTTTTTCTACTAGGAGGAGGGCAGTATAGGCAGACAAAATGGACTGACCTTTGTTTGAGTGTGAGTGTGGTTTGGACTAGTGTGGTAGAAACTGAATGTTGTGGTGTGGTTAAGACGTTTGATCATGGAGTTCTTTGTGATGACAGCTATTCCACCTCCTCGAGAGTGACGGAGAAACGACTTGATGGAATAACGAGTGGGTGTTAGATCCGCGCACTTTGGCTCATCGTCTGATGTTTTTAGCCAATGTTTCTGTCATGAAAAATACGTTGATATTCTGATCGTTGATAAAATTAACTATTTATGTGCGCTTTTCGGGTGGTCCTACTGACTGGGCATTGAATAATGCACTGCACAGAGGTATTTCTTGGATAGTTGACACAAAAGTTGACGATTTGAATTAGGTTATCTAAATTTACGGTCGAATTTTTAAATTGTTGAGCTGGAAAGGGCATAAGGGAGATGACTGGAATTCTTCTTCCTGTTTTACGCCGGCCAGCTTTGAAACAACGTTTTTTTTTCGGTTCTGTTTACATTCAAGTAATGGTGAGTGTAGTCCCAGTTGGTTTAGTCCAGAGTACAATGTAGTGTGGAGAGCCAAGGAGTGGTCATTTAAATTAATTAATGAGGGTCCATCATAGCATAAACGGCTTGAATGGCGAGTATCACGTGATGGCAGTTTGTTCAACAACAAAGGAAGTTGTAGCAGTGGAGCAAGACAGCTGAGGAAAAGTCTAATTGTTCTCGTTTCCAAAACAAGAAGATGAAGAAACACATACGAACTGAACAGCCAATGCATGATGAACACAATAACGTAGACGAAGACAGACAACAAGCACATATATCATGAAAAACGGCAAAGAAACGGAACAGCTGCTTCAAGCCGGTTAAGAGATAGCGGCCATCTTGACATGCAACTCTCTCTCTCTCTCTCTCTCTCTCTCTCTATATATATATATATATATATATATATATATATATATATATATATATATATATATATATATATATATACACACATATATATACATATATATACATATATATATATATATATATATATATATATATATATATATATATATATATATATATATATATATATATATATATATATATATATATATATATATATATATATATATATATATATATATATATATATATATATATATATATATATATTGTAACGTGCTCCACCCCGGGGTTAATTTCCCAGCGCAAGTTTCCTTATATTTAGCGAATTTCTTCCTGTTTTGATGGTTTGGCAATCCTCAAACTGAGACTTTGAATTGGTTGTAATAGTATAATGTACTGGTAGTACGTCGTCTGATAACAGACGAAATCTCTGTAGAAATAATGGCTTCTTATACTAGCTACTTATCCGTGAGGAAATTATTTATCTAAGTAAATAAACAACATAAAATCTGAATGAGAAAAATAGAGGATTTATTTTAGTCTTAACATGTCAATAAACACTTCAATATAATAGAATTCACATATTCTCTTCCTAGTCAATAAATAAATTAGTATAACAGAACGTACATATACTTATAACCAGCAGTCTCAACAGTTAGTATTAAATAATAATATTGATCAAATATAATTTACTGTAATACTTTTATAATGTTTATAGGGGTAACATTGAAATCCCAATACAAACGGATTCAAATAAATAGAATTAACAGGCGAAACGGGTGACCATTTCTTTTACGATAAAAATATAAAGTCATACAAATGTACTGAAATAGCGTTATGGAGGCCCTATATCCCTACGTAAGAGTATTCAACACTTTATCTTTGACTTTGATTTTCCTTAGTACATAAATTTATTATTAAATTTTTATATTGCATAAATGAATGTATATTTTCTAATATTATTATTTCTACTTAGAGAATGATAACATTCCCTATCACTTTTGGAAGCCGATAATATATTGTAGTTGTATACGAACCCGATGCCGGTTGAAGGGAAACTGACTGGTTTGCGCGACACCCATATTTATAACCTTCGGTTGCACTACACAGTGTAACATTCCGCCAAAATAGTACATATTGTTAACAAGTATTTAAAACTCAATAAATACTAAATATCGTTAAATTATCGAGATACAAAACAAACATTAAATGCTAATTATATTATTACAATCTTGATCGCAAACTTATGGTCAAACACTAGAATCCTTGTGTCACACGTATAAACAGTAAACATTGGCCTCCAAACAAGTTGGTGGTGCGGGAAAATTAGAACATGCACCATCCTAATGCGTTATCCTCGCAGGTGAAGGTAAGTTCATTATTTTCTTGTTGAGCATAACTTATTCTACGTAAAAACTAGTTATATCAACAGTTTATTGCTGTTCAATAATGACTGCATATACCGCGTAGTGGAAATCTGAGGTGCCTCCAATACGTAAATTGCCTCCAAAACAAAGATGGCGGACATCGTGAAATACCTTGAACGTTGTACATAATGTGAATGATACAGAACATTTGTTTTGTAATACATATGAACTTAACATAGTCTCAGAATATCCAATTGCATATGAAACTAGTATATGTGTGATTTACAACATTGAAACAATGTAAACCAATGATATGACACATTGGAGGTGCCTCCAATACGTAAATTGCCTCCAAAACAAAGATGGCGGACATCGTGAAATACATTGAACGTTGTACATAATATCAATCATAAAGAACATTTGTTTTGTGATACATCGAACTTAACATAGTCTCAGAATATCCATCTGCATATGAAACTAGTATATTTGTATTCATGTAAAATTCGTAACAATATATATATAATAAAATATACATGAAATCAAATATATATATATATATATATATATATATATATATATATATATATATATATATATATATATATATTTGATTTCATGTATATTTTATTTAATTAATTTGTTTGTAAGTTTTAAAATCTTTTTATTTTTAATTTCATTACATGTCAAACTAATGTAATTTTGTTTACAAAGAATTTTATATTTTCCAGAAATAAGTTTGACCAGATTGTTTAATGGCAAACACCGAACTTTGTATTTTTTGCTGACCTAGTTCCCGGCCTTGATTGAGAAGCAAGCAAACAATTTCATTTTTTAATTCAAATTTAATGTGTGAATGATAATAGTGAAATTGAGGCTGTACTGTGGAATACGTGACCTTAGACGTGTAGATACCTTCTAAACCAATTCTCGAATGTGATAACGTGACCCTCATACGGGTATCTGTTTTGCGCATTATTTATCTGTATAACCTTTGTCTATAGAAAAATAATTTCAGTCGGGCTTCTAAACACTGGGACGTAAGGTGTTCGGTTTCTTTGTGACCAGTATGGATTTACATTTTAATATTTATTCAGATTATTTGGATTCTAAAAGATTGATTCTTTTTCCTGGAAATAATTGAATGCTCATACAGAATTCTTGGACAAAGACATTTCTTTAAATTTTATTTGGAAATTCAAATACCGAAATATTATTGTCTTTGGAATACGAAAGACACTACAGAACCATACTGACTACAATATAAGTCATCGCCTTCCACTTTGGATTTTTCGTCAGGACTCGAACTCAAATTTCATGAGAACATTTCATTACTAGGACTTCTAAAATTTAATTCGTAGATTATTCTTGAATTATTTTTGGATTTGATTCTTAAAACAGGAAGTTCTTATATTTTCATTTATACACTGGGTAAAGCTGTTAAAAAAATATGGCTTGGACAAAGAAATCTATAGAAACATTGGCTTGGACTGGGGGCAATTGCATAAACCTAGAGGTGGGCTGGGGAAATCTACACCAAACCTCCTTTTCAAGAATAGTGCATATGAAATGATATCAACACTTCTAGTTGATATCACCCTCCTAAAATTAACAAATTTCGTTCAACACAGAGGCCTAAAACTCTCGAATTGGAAAACTTTAACTTAAATTCTGATATAAGATTTATCGAACATTTTGTCGGACTTGACAGAAAATGAAAATTGCTCCTTCCTACTATTTTACAAAAAGTTTTAGACATAAAGAAATATTATTTTAGTCACATATGTTCTTTTTCGAAACCTGAGCACTTCATCCAAAATAATGAAGCAGACATCCGAATATGTTTAATCGGATTAGTCATTTGCTTTCTCTTTATTTTTTGTCAGCAATAACGTCCTTTGGGAAGTGCCTAATAGATCCTCTGGGAGAAAAAGGTAATATTGTGTGTCATTTATACAAAGCTTTTGTATTTATATTTCTCTTTTACGCAATTAACAACGAGTTGTTTACATACCTGGCTGAAATGAAGCTGTTAAAGCTCTCTTTATCCTAATCTGCCGTGATGTACGTTAAAATTTTTAAATAAATATCGCATATGTATGTATGTATGTATGTATGTATGTGTACGTACGTACGTATGTATGTATGTATGATTGTTGCTTATTGGTCAATCAACTGAGTAACTTAATTTGACTGTTTCCATTCTGTATTTAAGTTTTACATAGCAAGCTAGATAGACGACCTGTCAATCAATACATTAGATAAAGTTAAAGTTATTGTACTAATTACACCATTATCAAGTGAATCGCTCCGGTTGCCTAGTGAATATGGCGTTCGCCTCGGATGCGGGAGATCGTGGGTTTGAACCCCGCCCGAGTCATACCAAAGCCTTATAAAAATTGTACTGACAGCTGCTTCGCTAGGCGTTCAGAACTAAGAGGTTAGTGTTAGGACTGGTCGGCTTGGTGTCAGAATAATGTGACTGGGTAGGACATCATGTTACATGTCTGCAGCATGATGTCCCAGTGCTAGACATCACGATAAACTGCCACACTGTAGACATCGTAACGATATGACTAAAAATTGTTTAAGCTACTTTAAAAACCCATATCACACACACACACACACACACACACGTTTAAAAAGCGCACTTTAGCAATGTCGTCTTGATTGATTTTACGACAATTAAACCTACCTGTTACGATCACATATCTTTTTGCGTTCAAATTATAAATGAAATAAATAAATGAGCACGTGTTTCCGAGAATAAAATCAATAGTAACAAGTACCTATAATAAAAGTCAGATAACTAATTGTAATACCTAGTCAAGTGTAATTCTGATGAGTACTGAGCCACAGGTCTACGACATGTAATCATCATTTACACTTCCCTACCTGTTAGTGTAGATAACACGCAGATTCACCTGAACCATACAGGTAAATGCTCAACCCAGTTGCTCTCAGATCTTCACGTGCTTTATATTTGTCATATTCATTTCTTACCGAGTGCCCCTTGGAGATAATAAACATGCATAAACATTTACAATCGCCATAAGTCGAAGCAATTTTTGTGTTGTTGTTTTGACTGGCATCTTTTAACACATGATAGACTATATCATACTGAAGAAACACAAAGGCAACAAACTAGCCCTGCCGGGTATCCAACCCGCGACCCTTGGATTAGAGTTCGACGCTCTACCAACTGAGGTACCATAGCTCCCAATTGGAAATTAAGTCGATTACTTTTTCGGTCCGAACGAGTAGATATTTGCATAATGTCAATGCAATCTTTTTGCTGTGCTGCATTTTACAATTTCTTAAAAACTTTAATCATTTTTTCTTCGAACATGCCATACCAAAATTCTTTTAAAAAAAAAAACAAACAGACAAGACCACTGTCCCTATAATAGTATCGCATACTATTCGTTCTATGGGAACTGCAGTATTGACTAAAGGTTGTTTGGAATTAGTCGACTGATTTTAACCTATTTGATAAATGCATGAATTAAGACGTCAACAATTCAACTCAATCATAAATTGTATTTGGAATAGATTGGGCACGCAGGGTTAAATATTCTCGACCGACATTGGTAGAAATATGAAAATGCATAGATTCATTTAAATATAGACAAGCGAGCTCGGTCTTGTGGACGACACGGTAAACAGGATGTTTAGTCCAATACATAGATATTAAAGGCAGGACTAGAAAGCAGTTGAAACAGGATCCAAGGAAAATGCCTGGCTTGCTTTGTACGCGCTGTTAAATAGCAGTAAAATTAAATATTGTGTAGACTAGAACAAATTTAACACATCTACGCAATGGCATATATTAACGTCAATGTGATTTTCTCGTACAGCACATTATCATTGGAGTAATAATCGAAGTTGACCATACCCTTGTCTATATCAGAAATCATCCTATTTATAACAGCGTACAGCCTCTGTCTACAATCAAATAAACCCGTACAAAGGGCTTATTTATAAATCTGATACATATTGGCCAGATGACCTCACGAATAGAAAACGACATATAAAAAACGTCTGAGCGAGGCACGAACCAAAAGAGGCGTGTATATATATATATATATATATATATATATATATATATATATATATATATATATATATATATATATATATACATACATACATACATACATACATACATACATACATAGAGATTGAGAGAGAAAATCCGTCTAAAATAAATAAAAATGAGTGTTTTCTTGTCGTTTTGTTACGACAATGAAATATTGAAGATAGATAGCAGTGTATTATGCAGATAGGTAGGTAGGTATATGTCACAAATCCTAGGTGGATTAGAATCACATTGGCAAATTAATTGGCAAATTCCTATCGTTCCAACATAAAAACATGCATTTATTGCATGATACTGCGTCGTAAGTTATTTTAATTGAGTAATATAAGGAATCATTTCTTGCTGACAATGTTTCGTCTTTTGATAGCTTAAGTATATCTTTTACAATAGCCTACCCACTTCCAGTAAACTTTGTCACATATAGTATGCTTACTACTTGGATGATATTTGACAGTCTCTCTAGGTTATTTTCTAGCAATCGACTAGTTTATATCCTTCCAGTCTTGCATCGAAGTATGTCTTCTGGTATAATCGTATCGTCTTAATGCGTAAATATACAATTGGCAGATGTTTGAATATATACGAAATCGACCTAATCACCTAATTACCTAACTGACTGTATAATTTACTACTATCTGTCTTCAATATTTCATTGTCGTAACAAAAAGACAAGAAAACACATTGTGATCAGCCTTGACATTTATGTATCTGGGCTTAATTAAACGTTTAAAAATGCTTTTTCTTCGGTCTATTTAAATAGGCTCGGAATTTCCTAATTATTTCTTATTTATTTTAGACTGATTCTCTATTGAAATTAATATATATATATATATATATATATATATATATATATATATATATATATATATATATATATATATATATATATATATATAACTTCTCAGTTTTTGTTACACTTTTAAATCTCACGCCTATTTTGATATTTGTCTCGCTCAGATGTATTTTATATATCGTTTTCTGTTCGTGGGGTCATCTGGCCAATATGTATTAGATTTATAAATAAGTCCTTTGTACGGGTTTATTTGCTTGTAGATAGAGAATGTCCGCTATGATAAATAGGATGATCTCGGATATAGAGAAGGTTATCTTCAACTTCGATCAATATTTCAATAGCAGTGTACTGTTCGATAGATCATATTGACGTAGATGAATGTCATTGCGCAGAACGGTTATATTCGTTCTAGTCTACGCAATATTTCATTTTGCTGCTATTTAATAGCGATCAAAAAGCAAGCCAGGTTAAACATTTTCCTTGGATCCTGTTTCAATTGCTTTCTAGTCCTGCCGTTAATATCTGATACGTATTTGACCAAATATCCAGCTTATCGTGTCGTCACAAGACCTAGCTCGCTAATCTAAATTTAAATGAATCTATGCATTTTTATATTTATACCAATGTCTGTCGATAATATCTAACCCTGCGTGCCCAATCTTTTCCAAATACAATTGTCGACGTCATAAGTTATGCATTTATCGAATATGTTAAAATCAGTCGAATAATGCCAAACAATCTTTAATCAATCATGTAGTTCCCATAGAACTAATAGTATGGAATAATATTATAGGGACAGTGGACTTGTTTTTTAAAAGAATTTTGGTATGGCATTTTCAATGAAAAATGATTAAAGTTTTTAAAAAATTGCAAATTGCAACACAGCGAAGACGTGTATTGACATTATGCAAATATCTACTCGTCCAGACCGAAACAGTAATTGACTTAGTCTCCAATTGGGAGCTATGGTACCTCAGTTGGTAGAGCGTCGAACTCTAATCCAAGGGTCGCGGGTTGGATACCCGACAGGGCTAGTTTGTTGCCTTTGTGTTTCTTCAGTATCATATAGTCTATCATGTGTTAAAAGATGCCAGTCAAACCAACAACACAAAAATTGCTTCGACTTATGGCGATTGTAAATGTTTATGCATGTTTATTATCTCCAAGGGGCACTCGGTAAGAAATGAATATGACTAATATAAAGCACGTGAAGATCTGAGAGCAATTGGGTTGAGCGTTTATCTGTATGGTTCACGTGAATCTGCGTGTTATCTACACTAACAGGTAGGGAAGTGTAAATGATGATCAAATCTTGTACGCCTGTGGCTCAGTAATCATCAGAATTACACTTGATTCTAGACAATACAATTAATTATCTGATTTTTATTATAGGTACTTGTTACTATTAGCTTAATTCTCCGAAACACGTGCTCAATGGTTTATTTCATTCAACAGTCGTGCGCAAAAACATTTGTGATCGGAACAGGTAGGTTAAATTGGTTATTTAATTCAACAGTCGTGCGCAAAAACATTTGTGATCGGAACAGGTAGGTTAAATTGGTTATTTAATTCAACAGTCGTACGCAAAAGCATTTGTGATTGGAACAGGTAGGTAAAATTGTCGTAAAATAAATTAAGAGCACTTTGCTATAGTGCACTTTATAAAGGTGTAATTAGTACAAAGCCTTTAAATTTATATAATGGATGGGGAAACGGGTCGTCTTTCTAGCTTTCTATGTAAAAATTCAAAGAGTTAATTTAAGAAGCACCTCAAATTAAATAGCTCCTAAAGTGCTCTTACTTGATCGACTAATAAGTAACATACATACATACATACATACATACATACATACATACATACATACATACATACATACATACATACTTTAATGTAGAGCACAGCAGATTAGAATAAACGGAAGGAACTTTTTTAGCAGCTTCATATCAACCAGGGATTTAAACAACTCTCTGTTACTTTTGAAAAAGAAATATAAACTCAAAAGCTTCGTATAAATGCCACACATTATTAGCTTCTTCTCTCAGAGGATGTATTAAGCCCTTCCCAAAGGACATTATTGCCGACAAAATATAAAGAATAAGCTAAAGACTAGTCCGATGAAACATATTATGATGTCTGCTTAATTATTTGGGCTGAAATGCTAAGGTTTCGAAAAAGAACCTAAGTGACTAAAATAATATTTCTTTATGACAGAATTGGAAGCGGCAGAGATCTACTGATAGAGTTGTGTAAGATGGTAGGAACTAGCCTTTTTTTTACTGTCAAATCTGTCAAGATGTTCGGTACATTTTTATCTCGAGATTTAAGTCATAGGTTTCCAATTCGAGACTTTGCCATGTCGAATAAAATTTGTGAATTTTAGGAAGGTGATGCTAATAAGAAGCGTTGATATCATTGCGGATGCAATATTCTTGAACAGGAGGGTTTTTTTTATATAGATTTCCCCAGCCCACCTCTAGGGTTATGTAGTTGCCCCCCCCCCCCCAGTCCAAACCATTGTTTATATAGCTTTTCTAGTCCAAACCATAAATTATATAGCTTTACCGACTCCCCAAACCATGTTTATATGTTTATATGGCTGTCCCCAGATTAGACCAATGTTTGCATAACTAAATTTGTAATCTTGGACGTTCAGTCCTTTGAACTTCACCTTAAACTTTTAAGTCCATTCCCCTATATATGTATACGTGTTAATGTGTCGCATATCACATACATTAAAAATAACATGGTTTTTAAAGTGTGATGTAAATCAATTTGATTTACCAATACTACTGATATATCAAATGGTAATCCGCCCATGCACAATAATACGTATATATAAACATTCTTGCAGCTGTGTGCTGTCGATTCAAGGCCTATAGATCCATAATGAATTTCCAATCATTAATCAACAGTGACGTCTGAAAATAACAATAAAAAGTAATGACAATCCCCGTTTAATAAATTAATTTAACGTGATACACAATTACATCGCAATCCTTTATGTGTTGCGTTCCCTCCCCTCTCATGCATAAGGGACAAAATACGCAGAAATCTGGAGTGAAAAATAAAAGAATGTGGACTAGATAAAATCTTTCACACTGGACTTACAAGAATATGGTTCCTCGTAACGGTATGTGTACACTTTCATTGGGATTTATCTACAGTGTTTATATAATCAATGATACTAAGTTGTAATAGCCTGTCGACACTATACAGTAAATTTCTTACTGTAATGTATCTAATGCTTTGATGTTGATGTTGTTATTGTTTCTTAAACCTATTATACTTGTCTAATAATCGATTATTATTAACTAAATATGAAAATGTCCGAGGGCCGCCTCTCTCTCTCTCTCTCTCTCTCTCTGGACCATCCTAGCAAGATACGGGCTAAAATCCATGAAAAGATGAGCATAGAATATTTTTGTCAGTGTCATACGACGATGTCTCTGGACCTATAAATGATGGTAAAAGTCAAATCGACCAAAGGGGGTGGAGAGAAATTGTAAGGTCGATAGCAATTTTAATTAAAGCAGAATAATGACAGATCAACTGTAAATACATTAAAATATCTTAATAACTTCTGGTTGGTGCATCATTTTGCTTAGTTTATATTCCACACTAATGTCCATGCGCTGGTACGTGAATTGTTGAGCGGCCAATGTTCAAGAAGCTAACCATGTGATTGTTATGCTCTACTTTCTTCATTCAAACCATCTTTTATATTTAAATCATAAGTGTGTCTTGTCTTGATATAATCAATGTGGATAACAATAGACACTCAAAAAAGAAAACACTAAACTTATCAATTGGCGAAGGAGATTGTGATTAGCCATGAACGGTTACATTTTGTAGCGGACACACTCGGCGGACACATTCGGCAGGGATGTGAGTTCATTCAATCGGTCATGTTGACTGTAGTCAATCTTAACCCCGTTCAAAAGGCAAATATGTGTATTTGTATGTAATATAAATAAAATATATGTATAGTGTGTACGCTGTATCAATGATTTACCACTCGTTGCATAAATTTTTAAGTAAAAGGAAACAGGCGATCAGGCCTCTGCTACTAGCAAGATGGGTTATCGTTTTATGATAAAGTTGTTTAGGGCTGTATAGTGGTTGGCTCGACTTTAAAAAAAAAATGTACCTGGATTATAAAAGCCATTGATAAAGTATATCTTCTTTCTCTCGTATCTCTCAGTATTGTATGCCAATACCAAGGGCACATTTTAAATTGCTTTACTAAGAGTACAGTCTTCATGAACTTTATCGGCTTTGTTACGTTAACATCTGGCAGTAATTTCTTGGAGGCATCATTGCTACTACTGGCAACTTGTAATTTAGCCTCTGGTGGAACAAATTCGAATACAGAGCCATGAAGGACAATAGCAGGTTAGTAAGTCATACGTGTAAACACTACATATTCGACATTCTAGGGAATTCAAACCCAAACGTGGAAGTGATTTTGCACATCTTACGAAGTCGGGATGAAGGCAACAACCATACTTTAATGCTGGCATTATAGACCTATAGAAAGTGACTCGAATGAAAATTTATTTAATATTCAAATGCATTTAAAACCTGTACCGTTCGCATATCTTTCTTAAGACACGCTATGAAAAGAATTGAACATGCAAGGCTACCTCATGGCGACCATTGACGTCATGGTATGTAAATTAGATAGGATAACCTCCCCTTTCATGCACCTGTGTGATTTATGGATCAGACAGTTTCCGGAAACTGCACATCACTGAGGGTTATTACAGAAGATAAAAACAAAGATTAGCAGGTCTGTGGGGAGTTTCAAGTTTAGTCATCGGAAAGGTATAGACCTTTTTCAGAAAGTCGAATCTGGGTTTTTCCACTCAAATATTTAACGGATGCGCAATCAACGTAGGGCAACTTTTAAGCGATTTTCATGAACATAGTGTATGTTCGTGAAGAATGTTTGACATCTGTACACCCTTCACAGAAATAGTGTTTAAAAATCACGAGTAAATAGTTCAGTAAAAACAGAAAAGTAGATATGAGCATGAAAAGCATCAGAGAGGACAAGGGCAGCGGACATGATCTGTGGGCCCTAGGAAAAATTATCTAATATGCCCCAATGAATCACAAATTGAAACAACAGTTGACGCCCTGGCCGTTGTGGTCCCGAGGAATTTGTCCTACTCTGCCCGCGGTCCTGGATTGGACTTACAAAGTTGTATGATCTATTTCTGAAAGGAAAGGGGTGGGTGGACGATTTTCGTATGTGACCAGAATTACAATTTGTACAAATCTACGTGTATTTAGATGACTCTTCAAGACTATATACTCGCGAAAACATGAGGACTTACAAATCTCTTTGTTGCATATAATTAATTTCATAGTGTATGGATGCATGCAGGTGAAAACAGCATTATCAATGCCAGCGTAATCAGATCCCAAGCCCAATCCGAGGAGCCACAAGAGTAACACATAGCTGATAGTACTGTAGCAACTGGCCATTGCAAATGTATCGCAGGATGTGTTAACTCGTCAGTATTATCCATATTTTTTCATGGAGTTAGCAAACGAGAGAGAGAGAGAGAGAGAGAGAGAGAGAGAGAATACATTTCTTAGCCGATCCAATGTATCATAAGCAGTTTTGGGATTCACATTCATTTCCATTTAATTTATTAACTAAATGGCAAATCTTTGACGAATCTTCTTAATATGTGATGTGCCGCTCTTGGTGTTCATTGTTTGCTGCTAATTAGACAAGTTAACTTGTTTATTTTCGGATTATTTATTACCATGCAGTCATAAGAGGGGGGAGCGGGGGCGAAGTTTAGATGAGAGTCTCGATGCAGTAATATAAAGCAATAGATACTCATTTATTCTTAAAAAATACTTAATGAAAGAGTACATTTTAACTCTTATACTTGTGTGCTGGCATATTATTGTTTAATACTATATGCGGTGATTTATAATGACAAATGTTCTATTCATGTAAGAAGTGTAGGTCACTCGAGTTGCCCTACGTCAAATGCGCATGACCGTACCGGATGCGGCTATGGGATAGGTTTGGCCAGTTAAAAAAAGTATCTGAAAATGATCTATAGGAAACATATGGAAGAAAAGAATGAATTTTTGAAGTATTTGTCATACTGGTAGAAAACAAAAGCAAGAACCACGCTATTTCATCCTCGGTCCAATGCAATATAGTTGCTCTGAATACGTTAAAGGTCTTGATTGTATGCGTCCTGAAATTCAACACTCTTTTCTGTTTGTTGTTTAATTGTGTCTAGGCTGTAATTGTTTACCACAATCTCCCTTTTCACATCAATGTGTATAATCGGTTTTGTTATGTTATGCACAGGTGGTTATTGCTAACCACAATCGCCCTTTCTACATCAGTAAGGTATAATGCTGTGAACAGATAGTTACTGAAGGAAATAAATTTAAACGCTTACCCAGCTGCTGTTGGGGATGACGTCGATATGCACTATTAATGTCTTTCAGGAAATGGGACAAGTTCTTTTACACATGCTTGTGTGACTAGACCAAAAGCATCGAATGGAAATAAAATCTTAAATTCAACAGTTGGATTTATTTCTATGCATTTCTGATTTTTTTTCTCCAGTTTTGTAAGTAACTTATATAATTATCATGTGGAATAAATTAGACGTTGAAAGTTTGACTCTTTGATATGAATCTTTTTTCCCTTTCTAAAAGGAAAAATATTAAGGAAACTAATTTTTCGCCAAAAATTTAATATTTTCCGAAATTGGAGATAGCTGCCACGTCTGTCGAGAGAAGCGACGTTGGGCTCCTGATTTTCCACAGCGTTAAAGACAAAGAATTTTATCCAATTAACAGAAAAATCAGGTCCTGATACAAAAATCCAGATGAATATTTCTGTGTCACTAGCAATGATAAAAACCTTCATAGTGTTTTCCATGCAAAAGGAAAGTTATTGAAAGGAAAAGGAGGGAAAAGAACATGTTTCAGAAGGAAAAAAAGCAGAAAAACCTTTACCCTTTAAGAAGTTCAAAGCGAGACACATTCACAAATGGGCTATATGTGAAATGTTGACAATTTTATTGTGATTCCTGTTTTACGAGAATATACAAAACGTAAAATGGGAAAACCAGGGATATCTTATTTTGCTTATTATAATTATAATAATAATCATAATAATAATAATAATTATTATTATTATTATTATTACTGAGTGGCTGCTGCCGTGTGAAGTTTCCTTCTGGAACCTTTGTCTTTTTTCAGCATTACAAACAACATGTCGGTAGCCATATTTACAAATGATTGCTCAAAAAGCATCGGGAAAGAAAATTTACGCTGTCGGAATATGGTCAACAAACCTTACTTGGGCTCGTTACAAATAAAATTAAGGGTATCTATCAATGGATAGAGAGCTGGAGGTCCAAATGCTTTTAACTGGTACCCCAACCCTCTGACAAACCTTGGCATAAATGTAAACCTATATGAGTAAATAAACTCACCTCTGTTTCGAGAACAAAGTCAACAAATGCCATTCTCTCATCTGGCATAGAGGACCTCACATATGTAATCATTTAATACTGAATTTATGAAACGAGCAGCGCTGAGGTGATCTTGGAGAACAACGTCAATATAAACCATCCTATGACAACAAGAAATTCCAGATTATTTGGTATCATTGTAGAGCTACATATGTCTACCTTTCTATAATACCATCCACTTTAGTGTATCATACATGACCTTGACGCTACAGAGCTCGGCAGTAGGCTACTACCTCCTGGCACTTAAACTCGTCACCAGGGGTTAATGTGTTAATACTGAATTTATGAAACGAGCAGCGCTGGGGTGATTTTGGAGAACAACGTCAATATAAACCATCCTATGACTTTTTTGTCGTTGAATTTTCTTGGTCTCATCTTTATACACTATACTAAACGTTGTTTTTCTTTCACATTTTTCTGGGCAAGTTTCCACTTATTGATTGCTTATTGATTACTCGTCGACCAAGCACAGACCGCTGGCTAGTGGTTAGATCGTCTGCCGCAGAAGCGGGTGGTCGTGGGTTCGAACCCCGGCCGAGTCATACCGAAAACTTACACAAATGGTACGAAACAGCTGTCTCGCTAGGCGCTCAGCATTAAGAGGTTAGTGTTAGGACTGGTTAGCCTGGTGTCAGGATAATGTGACTGGGTGGGACATCATGATTCATGTCTGCGACTTGATGCCCCAGTGCTGGACATCAATATAAACTGCCACACTGCAGACATCGTAGCAATATGACTGAAAAATTGTTAAAGTTACGTTAAAAATCCTAATCACACACACTCGATCAAGCACACGATAATCCTCACGCGATAATATTCCCGTTGGCGCTAAACGATCCTGTATATCAATGATTTCGCTATCGATTTCCACCGTGATGTATCGCTTGGCGTTGTTCGAGAAATTTCTTTTGCAACTCTGCTCAGTCTCTGGGTGAACTTTCTTTCAGAAAATACATTGTGGTAAATACTATCACAATGGTTAAAAACTTACATATCATGTCCGTTTACGTCCCGGATGTAAAACCCATCAAAACCACGTCGGTATATTTCTGGGATTTCTTCTGCGTCACAATGAAACACGAAAAAAATCATGCCGTTGTTTCTTGACAAGCCCATTTAAATTCCGCAGCGGTGATAGACCTGCTCTGTCGAGTCAATGTCGTAAATGTCAAATCCGGAAATTAGCACAAAACAATCGATGTTACGCCTGATGTATTTACACAAAACAATCGATGTTACGCCTGCTGTATTTACACAAAACAATCGATGTTACGCCTGATGTATTTAGGAACGTCAAATACTACTGAGCGCGATATGTTGTGTTACAACGTTTATTCCCCGAAAGCGAATAGTGCTAGCTGATCTTATTCATATTTTTTTCGATCAGTTTTGATATCATCAAACACCAACACCTTATTGTGATCGTCTTTGAGTTTTTTCAACGGAATGATCTCATGTCAGGCTTTCTTATCGTAAGCACATCCTGGTCAGTCGCAGGGGATTTACCCTCAGCGGATTTAAGTGTTTCGTAGAAATCAGATAATCCAATTGTATGTAATCTATTATGGGCCGAGTCCAACTGCATCATGCGCAGGTAGATCAGGGTCTATGTTGTTAATCTTCTAATTGCTCCTAACAGACTATATAGACCCAGATCGTCCTGCGCATTATACGACGACAGATCTGGGTCTGTGCAATTTGCTGACTCGACGTACAAGCGAGTAAATATAGTGAATATCTTACAATATTGTTGCTTTGTTGGTTTTCGACTTTACCCTTTTCATCATTTATTACTTAAATTTTAATTCACCGTTAAGTAGCTGAGATTCTTCTGATGTAATTGCTTTTGTCTGACAACGTTGGCCGTCAGCAAACGAAAGCCCCCAAATTAGGTACAATGCCCATATTAGATGCATATTACGATCGTCAGTCAGCAAGACGTCATTTTCCTAGGAGACCAGTATCGGCGTTTCCATTAATAGACTTACCAAGCAATTTATATCACATATTCACTTCTTAAAAATAATATAATTGTTATTGCAATTAACCTAGAGTATGTGCTATTTGTATGTATTTGTCTGTTTCATAGCCTTCTTTGATTTTACCGATTACTTGTTGATTTTGGGGAGTCAATGTTGCGAAGATATTTTTCAATACGAGTAATTAGCCAAATTCTAGGATCAGACGTCATGATGTACAGTACTCACGAGATTCTATGACAATATGGATTAGTTTCGTGAAACGAGCCCTATCTATTTTTTTTAAATAGGAAAATCTCTGGATATTGTTGAATACAAGTGTTAAGTAATTTGAGATATGAATAATGCTTTGTGTCAGGCGTTTGGGTCGTGTTTTGTATTTTAATTGCGTAAAGTACTAATATATTCGACTTAAAAGGCATGCTAATAAGTCACAACTGTGAATCAAGAAAAACCATGTAATTGTGAAATCATCAGAGTTTTTTTTATGTGTGGTCTTTAGGTAATTGGAGAGAATATTTTGTAGTATTGGCATGTTTAAGAATCCTTAGTTGACAACGGCTGCTGTCTGGAGGTCCTTGGAAATAGGGAAAACAATGGACTTCAGTGCCAGACTAGGGGTCCTTGGAAATAGGGAAAACAATGGACTTCAATGCCAGACTAGGGTAGAAGTTGTTTGATCCTTTTTAGTGAGACTCTTTACCTGTAACATTATTTTTAACGTTTTGCGACTACTTCACTGACCTTAGATAGTAGTAGTAGTAGAAATAGTAGTAGTAGCAATAGCAATAGCAACAATTAATATCTACTCCTGTTCTAACCAATATTAAATATATCTCTTTATTCTTAGAGAATTTCTGGGTTGCTTGTTATGTTTCAATCTTTTATTATTTTGTTATTTCGTTTTGCAATGACTCTTTTATCAGTCCGTACTTTACAAGGTAATTCCTATCAAGGAAGTACCTTTTTATGATACTTGTTTTATGAGTATACTTAGAATGACTCAAATCTCTCTATCAAACTTGACTCTAATCAATATGTCTACAAAACTATACATCGGTAACATTATCTGTAGAATCTGATATTCGGTTCGTATTTAAATTAACCAGATGCAAATGAAATTCGTTTATCGCCATACTTTTTCCAGCATTAATAATCTTACAGTGATAGGAGACGGGAATAAAACATTATACAGAATGAGTTTGTTGCAAAAACTACTGAAAATTCGAAAATTCTATAATGTTAAAAAAAGTTTCATGAATAGAAGGCATGGTTTAAAGAACACGATTGTTTAGAATAACACTTGAGAAGCTGTTGCCGACTCGAGTCGACCGGACGTCCCGCCACTCTTCTCCTTACCTGAGTTGTTAAAGGTTCGTGATTTGAAACTAGACAGCAGAAAATTGCTGATACATTCATCTAAATGTATGTATGTGAAGTCATAAAATGTCTGAAATGATGGACTTGCACCATTTGATGTTGAAGTATGATTACTGGGCTATCTCAGTTTACTCTTAAGTTAAAACATTCATCTTATCTTCATCATAATAGTTGAAGTGTTTCCGTGGGCATCGACCTGACAGGGTTGAAAATCTCATTCATAACACTGTCCGTCTGCTGGTCTGATAGCCATTGTCAAGGAAACGAGCGAGTTAGACAACAAGACAGATAATATATGGATACTTTTTTACAGACGTGGTAACAAAGATCTTATTTATATCTTCATATAGTTCCCATGTTTGTAGCCGAAAGAAAGAATTTTTCATTTGAAATAAAGGTGAAAGCTGTGGAAGGAGGCATGATTTTAAACCAAGAGTGATCGCATACAGCAAAGGCAATCCACTGGATCATCTTCTTAGGAAATTCGAACCGCGTAGTGTAGTGTACAATTCAAAATCCAGTACACTTGCGAACAAGTTGATATACATTGATGTAAAGAAATAATAGCTACAAACGAAGTGAAAGAAAAAGAAGCAACAATCTGACAAGTCTGTTTTTCGGATTTACAGCTTAGTTATACTTTCCCTGCAGCTAGGACAAAGAATTATATTCTCTCTCTCTCTCTCTCTCTCTCTCTCTCTCTCTCTCTCTCTCTCTCTCAGGCTTGATGTGATGTTTCTTTGAGAATATCAAATGACCGAAATCAGGATATATCAACATATTTTGCACTACCAGTACATCATTTGTATTATACATTAGTTACCCAAATGGCTTATATATACTATCGACCACTTTTTCATGTTTCACAAATTTATATCCTGAGCAGTTTAGGAATCGCATAATAGCCTTAGTTGCATAAAAGATTGATAGGTGAACCAAAATGAGTCAGTATCCTGTCTAACTTAGAAAAGCGTAATTCTCATGCATTATGAGAAAATATTTCAAATATTTAGAGCGTGTCATTTGCATAAGAGACTGACAGAAATCATATAATTAAAACTATCATCACCATGATTCATGATAACAAGACAGAATCAAAACTGGGTCGTTCTTACAAAACTTCAGGTCTTGCCCTTTAAAAATAGTTCAGTCTTTGACATGATGAGACAGATGACATCTGAAGAAAAAAAACAATACTTCATTCAAGCATAGTAGTCTAGGGGCCGATACGACGGAGCCAGTTAAATGTTTCGTTATGGATGACACTATGGTAATCAATAACAATTTAACATTATGGATGGGAGAGTGGGGGCCTACTAAAATTGATCATTACGTTTGGAAGGGTGTAAAATTTATGTAATATGATGGAGGACACTCCGAAGCCCTTTGGAAATTTAACATAATGGCCCAATTACAGACACCACACTGAAGTTCACTTAATTTTTTTCGCCTGCTCAGCATTAATGAAATGTCTTTAACAACAATGTTGCCGTAATGCTTGTGTGTGACATGACTCAGTGAAATATTTACAAGAGGGCGAAAATAATCACACACAAAATATTTAAACGGTAGATATCGTTGACCAGTGAGGTTTCAAATGATTTATGGCAGTATCGTCTTGCTACCAACTTAAACTAAGTAGTTGAGCTAAAGAAAAGAAATGCCCTTAATTGCAGAGTAACCACTTTTATACTTTATAGTATTTTGTTGGGAAATGATGCCAAAGACAAATCAATATATGGACTAGCTTAAATCGAAGGTTTCCTCAATGAAACAATCGATAGCAATATTGTCCACACACACACACACACACACACACACACACACACACACACACATTCTTTAAACAAACACACGATTACACATACAAATGGAGATGTAGTATAAATCTCTGTCATACCAATTAATTTTTCATGCAAACGCACAAATACACAAACAAAAGGGAGTATGGTATGATATTGTTTCATACAAACACGTAATCATAAACACAGATGGAGACTGAGTATCAAGTGAATTATATTGTTTTCACACACAAAAAATCACATACATAATTTGAGTTAATAATATTTTATACGAATCATTAATTCATGCAAACACATGTCCTAAGTGGTTAGAGCGTCCGCCTCGATGTGGGTGGTCGCGGGGTTGAACCCCGGTCAAGTCATACCAAAGACTTATACAAATGGTACTAGTAGATGCCTTGCTTGGCGCTCAACATTAAAAGAGATTAGTGTTAGGACTGGTTGTCATGGTGTCAGGATAAAGGGACTGGGTGGGACATGATTCTACGTGTCTGTGGCATGATGCCCCAGTGCTAGACATCACTATAATCTGCCACACTGCAGACATCGTCGTTATATGACTGAAAAATTATTAAAGCTACGTTAAAAATCCAAATCACACATGCACAGATATATATATATATATATATATATATATATATATATATATATATATATATATATATATATATATATATATATATATATATATAATTACACATATAAAAGGGGCTTAGGATATGATCACTTCTTCATACAAACACAATTATACATACACATACAAAAGGGTGAAGTGTGTGGTATTTGTCTCATGCAAACACACAGTCACACACATATAAATGGGGATAGTGTATATTTTCATACCAGAACACAAGCACGCATACAAACGGAGGTGTAGAATTACATTTGTCATCCATTCATGGTTTCCACACCAATATTTTCTTTGTGTAATTTCATCATTACACATATAAAAGAAGCTTGGGTTATGATATTTTATGATATTAACATACAGTAACACATATAGTAATATGGTTTATAATAATATTTTTTCGCAACAATAATACACATTACACAGACAACAAAAGATTAGGTTACGATATTTTGGTATACAAATACACAATCACACATCCAACGGAGGTATGCAATATATACTGATCTTTGTTTTCTACAAGCAACAATTGCACAAATCTGGTATTATTAGACTACATCCCCATTTGTAAGTGTGATTGGGGAACCAAATCATCCTCTAGCCGCCCACCCCTGTAATTATTTAGTTCCAAGATTCGTCGAGAAAGTTACAAAACAGAAACAATGTGCTTGTTTTTACTGTTAAATTCCAAGAAATGTGACCTTTTTCTGTATGAATAGAACAAACACTTGTCTGCAAATTTTTATAACTTCCAACATTGCTTTTTACAAAATATGCATGAATGTGATAACGAATTCAAGAAAAGTCCAATTGACCAAGTTACACAATGCTAAAAGATTTCAGTCTGGCACTGCCTGAAATTATGTATAATTTTCTGTCTGTCTGTTCCATTCATAATCGTGTTAAATTTTCATTAGTTTGCTCTATTTTATGTTTGGTAGTGAGAGGAATCAGGGTGGAGGAATATGGAGGAATATAGTGAGTGAGTGAGTTGTTAAGTTGATTGGGATGGTTTGCGCTCATGAAACCCTGTAAATTCTCTCTCTCTCTCTCTCTCTCTCTCTCTCTCTCTCACACACACACACACACACACAGAGTAATTGATTAAGTAAATTCTCTCACACACACAGAGTAATTGATTAAGTAAATTCTCTCTCTCTCACACACACACAGATTAATTGATTAAGTAAATTCTCTCTCTCTCTCAAAACACACACACACACACACACACACACACATATTAATTGATTAATTAATAAGCACAACGGATCTTTTTTCTTCTCATGAATCAATTGATCACTGTTGCAATTCTAATAATTACTTAATTTTCTTCCGTAAAATTGTTTTTATCTAACAATCTCTGTTTTATTAGAAATTACCTTTTTACTTTTTTTAATTTAATTTAAATGTCCATAACGTACACAAAATTCAGAACCAACATGTTGTAAGAAATTGATAAATATTTTTTTATAACACCATCATTGTTGTATGATATACAAAAATAAACAATATCCCTCGGTGAAAAAGGTCACCTCGTGTAGTAAATGAAAATTGCGATAACTCAGTGAACAGCATTTGTTTGTCCCCTCGAAATATTCAGTGCTCTTATGACCACTACGGTGTCCTCCGTGATTATAGCGTCCGCCTCAGATTCGGGATGTCGCTGATTCGAACCCCGGACGTGTCAAGCCAAAGACATAAAAAATGGTACCAGCAGATGCCTCGATTGGCGCTCAGCATTAAGAGGTTGGTGTTAGGACTGGTCGGCCTGGTGTCAGGATAATGTGACTGGGTGGGACATGATGATACATGTCTGTGGCATGATGCCCAGTGCTAGATATCTCTATAAACTACCACACTGCAGACATCGTAGCGATATGACTGAAATATTTTTTAAATCTACATTAAAAATAAAAAACAAACAAACACACACACACACAAAGACACATGCACAAACCCATACAAACACTCACACACACACACACACACACACACACACACACACACACACACACACACACACACGCTGATGTTATGGGATGCACTTGGAGACAATGAAAAAGAAGGATGAATACACCTATCAATATAAGACTTTCACATGAGCAAAGTAATATTAAGTGTTTTTACAATGTTTGATTATAAAGTTGTGGATTTGAACATTCATTTTTATTTTTATTTTGGGGGAGGGGGAATGGAGAAGAGCTGATGTTTTCTATCGAGCAGAGGTGGAAAAAATTGATTAGTATTCAATAAAATCATCTATTTTCACCTACTTTAAACGATATAAGTTACTGCATTTGTATGGGAAAATATGAACGAGTTTTTCGAATGATATACTGCACGACGTTGGGAATGTAATATATCCATGCGACAAAACGAGCTCATATTTTCCCATACAAATGCAGTAACCCTTTTATTACGTGCTCATTGTCTTATTCTACCTAAGGCTTAATTATATAAACAAAATACACTACAAGAAACAAAGGAACTGAATGTATGTCGTATTCCAAACTAAATACACAAGCGAGATTTATCATTACAAAACAGCAATAACATTATTGATTCGCACGTATGTCCGCCCAGACAAATTTGAGCTTAGTCACGCGCTAGACATAACTTTCGAAAGAAAATGGCGTTTTGATCTACTTAAATTTGAAAATTGGAGTCATAATGTGAATGAATGCGCATTGCAACAACTTTTCCCTTTTGATCTGGAATGAATTGGTATTTTTGTCGATTCTACGAAATTTCGTGATTATGGACTGGATTTATCTGTGCCAATTCTACATGAAGTACATCGTATTTCAACAGCGTGTTGACATTTGCAAGTGTGTTTCTGTTCTGTCATTAAATGTTTGAAATCATAATGTGGGGAAAATATGAAGTCTTTCAATTGCAATTATCAAAAAGACGCTATTGAATTTAATCTTTCTTTCGTTTTGAGTGCAGTAAGGAGGATGTAACTGCACTTGGAATATAGTCGAAATTACAGTACAATTTCATTTTACGAAACTAATTCATACTGTCACACAGGCTAGTGAATAATGCACGTTATGACGTTTGCTCCTAGCAATTGACTAATTTCTCGAGCTGAACAAATATCTTCGCAACACCTACTCTCCCATATTTAACAAATAATCACTAAAATCTATCAGAGCTATTAACGGACGGGTAAATAGAAATAACACAGGGACTAGCTTTATTACATTATATTTGTGAGTTAGCGACGTTCCTTCTTTTTCTCGTTCCAACTACGAACATAGTTATTCTTTTCTTTACAAGTACAGACACTTCGTCCAAACTATATATAACTTGAAAAGAAAACCGAAAATAGCAAGGAAGTTTTCATTTTTTATTTATAAATAGAAATGTAATTCTTTGTCCTAGTTCCAGTGAAAGTATGAAATCACTAAGAACATATGACGGTGAATTTATAACTTGTATCTTTGATTTTGGCAAAATGTATAAATTTACAGATATCGAATTTCGTAAAATTTGGATGAATCAATGTCAGTAAATTTCAGTCTGGGAGTTTTCTGCAGTTAGGTGTTTTTGTCCATCCATAATGTTAAATTCTCATAGAGTGGCATAGTGACATCCATAATGTTAAATTCTCATAGAGTGGCATAGTGACATCCATAATAAGGGTATAGTGACATTCGTAATGTTGAAATTCACACAGGGTACTATACCGTCGCGAAGTTAATGTTGAATTCGAGCATTCATCACGGCCTGAACGTTTGTAAACATAAAGAATGTACAGTCAAAAGTAAAGAAAAGTATCATATAAAATAGTGGCATTACAATGATCGTATTGAAAAATGATGGGAATTCCCGGATGAGAGAGAAGTGTTGATAGCCTCGCTTGGTGAAGGTAATATTGAATTTATGCACTCAGCAGAAGTGATGTCTGAATCAGATCAAGTTCACATGAATTTGGGGCTCTCTTCATCGCAACTGTAAGTATAAATCCATAGTGACAGGTCCAAATACTGTTAAAAGATGTGTGCATTCTGTATTACAACTGTACTTTTACAACCTTTTTGATTATAAAATTGCATGTTTCTAACATTACAGTCTAGAAAATAACAATAAGTAAAAACTAATTCAAATATGTATGGACAATATTGTGTATTTTCATCTTCACCGAAAAATTGAGCTGCTTCTATACAATGTATTTTTTTTTATTGCCCCATTTCCATGAATAGGGAATAGTATCGTGATCGTGTTGGCTATTTTTATTTAGCTCTACAGCGTAGTTTAACTTGGTGGCAAAACATAGCAATGATTGAACATCAGAACCCACGTCTCACTGAATAACGTTGTCAACGACTCCGACATATTAAATATTTGTAGTGTTTTTGTATGGATGCTATCTCCGTTTATTTTATCATTTAGAATATGAGCATTATACATAAAAAGGAGAGACCGCCATAACCCTCTTCTTTCAAAACCTCTTGTTATTTGATATTGCTTCTTTGTATTGCGGGTCTGACATCTATGTTGACTGAATAACGTTTTGAGTTGTTTGTGTTTCTCAACAGCTATACGAATTATCAAATCCCAACCATTTCAAGAGTATGTAAATTTTATGTTCCATTATCTTGGTCTTCAAAATCTGCAAACTTGTATATGCCATCCTTTCTTCGTATATTGATTTTTCTTGCTAATAAAACACATCCTCTATGTCCCCTCTCTTCAAGTCCCTAGACTACTGGATCTCTTTACAATTTTACTCTCTGAATCCCATGCGTGTTTTAAAACTAAATATGTCACTGTCAAGAAGCATTTGTATCCATCGTTGGGTGCTGATCCGCTTTCATAATTTGTATCCATCGTTGGGTGCTGATCCGCTTTCATAATTTGCATCCATTGTTGTGTGTTGATACGCTTGCTTATCAATCAATGTTTGCATGTCACTGGCCATCCACGTGAATAACGTAGACCCTTCTTAATGGAAATTGTTTTCTCGCCTGCATGTGTACATGCAGACTGATTGTACATTTTAAAAACATTCTATGAATTCTGCATATTCTTTTGTCAAGCTTATTTTCCCCACAGTTGATTGATGCTTGTGTAAGCAACCGCACTTTCACAATCGTAGTAAAAGTATGTTAATTAATGTTTTTTGTCATTTGTTTAAAACAGTACAAAGACATCAATATAGTACTGTGCCCTTGAAAATTGTCTGTTGACAGATATCTATAAATGGTGCTCTTATTTTCAACACTTTGAAATATTTTTAATCCTTTAAAACGTATATATGCTTTCAGAGCCATCATTAACTTGCCCAAAGAATTTCAAATTATTTTGTATTGTAATTTTCATTACCTCAGTTGCAAAGTTTTGTCAACCCATTTATTGCCGTAGTAAAGATTTAAATAACATGTTGGGCTTCGATAGTACGTAAATTGTTACAGTAACAAGATCATGGAATATGAGATTCTATTGTGATTTGTTTTAGTTGATATCTGTATTTCATTTGTGACGTTTCAGAAGCTTAGGTTGGTTTATTTGTATGAAATAGTTTAGTAAGCGTTTCAGCTATGCTAGCGAGTCTGGTAGAAAACTATTGATTGTTGGCATTTCAATTAATCAATTATTTAATTTGTTATCTATGCTACTTTAAATTTAACTATTGTTTCAGAAATGTCATCCACATATAGAGGTAAAGTGTATATATCCGTTTTATGCAGTAGTTCTGGACGAGAAAGAACCGTGGGTATTTAAAAAATGTTATAAACCTACCTACCTACCTACCCACCCACCCACCTTCCTACCTACCTACATGCATACATACATACCTACCTATATACATACATACACTCACACACGTAAGTACGTACGCACGCACGTACATACATACATACATACATACATACATACATACATACATACATACATACATCGCATCCATGTTAGCTGTATAACTTGATTTTCTTGAAAATGTCATAGTAACATTTATCGTCATAGCTGCAGCAAAAAGTAAATTTAAGCTTTTATAATACCAAATAAAATCAGTTATTAGCCTTGAAAATAATTCATTTCTTGTGTCGTGAAAATGTCACACTGTTTCGCTGTCTTAATTGATGTATGCAAAAGTAGGCGTATATTCAAGACTGTTGAAGTGGCCCATTGCCAACCTAATGCTGGATGCGCTTAAAGTTTTTGCTAGTAACCCGAATGCAGATATTCATTAAATCGTGGCTCTCACATGACATCCTGGCGTGTGTGCCCGGCAGAAGAGAAAATAAGTTAAAGGTAGGAAATTGAAGGATTACAAAACATTTTAATTAGCTATGAGGAGTATGATGATCTACAGACTGAGGAAAATGGGTTTCAATACATTTCCTTTGGCATCCAAGCGTGAAATGAATTTTGATCCATTGATCTTTATAGACAAGCGTAAGTTCAGCTTATAATAATGTACTTAGAATTACTGCCGAGTAAAATTCGGTCTACATGCACAGCGTTGGTTGTGTAAAAAATGCAAGCCTCACACAGAATAATTTTAAATAGATCATTTTAAAATTTGTATGAAATAGTCTAATTTCACTGATACATTTTCAAACAGAAAATATTGGCCTCAGGGAACTTTTAGAGGTTGGCGTTACTCGTCATTGTGACAGGAAATGTAAGTTTCTAGGATAATAAACGCAGCATTAGATATCGTTATACCTGCCGGCGATCCAAAGAAGATCCGATGATAGTTGTCTGTATAATAATAATGTGAAGATGGTAAGCTCTACAGCTGTGTGGTAAAGTGATCATGTATACAGATTTAGGCGTGAAGTGATCATATATGTAGCTGTAGTCTTGAAATGGTTCAATATACCGCTGTATTTGTTGAGTAGTAATGTCTACTGAATTATTTGAAAGTGGTCAAATCTACATCTGTAGCGCCAAAGTGGTCAGATCTACAACTCTATTACTAAATTGGTAAAATCTACAGCTGTAGCGCTAAAGTGGTCCGAGTTAAGCTGTAGTATTAAAGTGGTTAGATCTACAGCTGTAGTGCTGACGTGGCCATGTATACAGTTGTTATGGTTAAGTAATCATATTTACAGCTGTAGTGTTGGTGTAGTTGGATCTACAGCTGTAGCGCTTGTATTTAGATCTACAACTGTGGCGCTAAAGAGGTCAGATCTACAGTAGCTGAAGCGCTAAAGTGGTCAGATCTTCAGCTGTAGTGCTAAAATTGTCAGATTTACAGCTGTAGTGTTGAATGAAGATATTTGCTAAGATTAGGAATACATAATCCAAGTATAAAGTGATCCGCTGGGTCGTCGCAGATTTTTAATTTTATGATGCACCAGAGTTCGTGTTCGGGGAGTTTTTAATGAAATGTAGCAGCGAAAGAACAGTTGATGCTTCTAATGAACAAACTAATGGTATTTCGCATGAACTGGTGAACTTACAACTACAAATCTTCTGCAACACGTGAAATATTCGCAATCAAACTTTGCTTTAAAGGTTTTCCCACGATTCTCTCTATTTTGGCATCTTTACTTATTTATCTTAGAAGTTATACGTAGCCCTTCGCTAAACGTTGGTTAAACATGCAGTGAACATTAAACAAATGCTATATGTATCAAAATTATATAATGTTGATGATGCAAGAACTTGCTGTACTCAAAATACGATATGTGTAGCAAAATTTATCAGTGCTAAATAAATAACATTTTTTCTCGGTAATATAGGGAGGGGTGTAATAATCCAATAGGCATACATAGCATTTCTACCAACTTGTAAATCAATTTACAACAACATGGAATGAAGATGTGCCGATTACGTAATTTTTAGAACTTTGATAAACATTCAATTGGATCTTACAAAATGTAACAATAGATAAAAATACTTTGTTCTATCAGACGTGTTAATACTAAGAACCTTCGATCGTTTTGAACGGCATTAAAGAAAGCTGTCATTCTGGTGTATTGAAAGGTTCTCATTTCTCTGCAAGCCAGTGTTGCACTTTACGGTGATGGTGATGTACGACTACCAGCGACATGAAGGTGCACGACTTGATGATTTCGTCATTCCTTTAACAAAGTGACAGATTCAGCTTAAACCTGCTTTAATTCGGTGTTTGTGTTTTGTTTAGTTTCATTTCTTGACTCGAGAACTTATCACACTTGTATAAAATTGTCTGATCCAATCTGCACGTGTCACTGGAGGACAAGTTCCATATTTAAAGGTTCTTCCAGTAGGATGATTAAAATAAGAGCTAAAACTATTATTTATAGTCAGAAACTTGAGATTATTTAAATCTCCTGGCGAGATAGGTATATCTACCTTTCTTCAAATAAAAATAAACCACCAACCTCACCTTCCAGGTTTATCAGCACCGCAGTGCACGTAAGCATAATGAACACCGCTCTAGTCCCGCCACATCCTAAGATGAATCAGAATAATTACTTGTGCATCGCCATAATTTTGAAAGGTTTTACTAATCTGCAATAGTTAAAAAAGGAGAATTTTTTATCTGAGCTGTCCTATATCATGTTAGATAGAGCAGTTGGACAGTTAGCTTGGATGACACATCCCATCATAACAGTCCAGACAGGCGTCTCGGTGAGGCGTATAACTTAGATTTTAAATTATATGTTCTTCCATCTCTTTCTTTCCACTCTAAATAAAACTATCGGATAAACACAATCTCAAAACAGGTAATGATTTAATATTTGATTTATTAAACTCGTTGAACAATGTCCAGCTTTTGCTCGCCAACTATCGCCAAAGTTGGCCATTATTCGACTCATTTTATGAATTCAATATTAAATCATTGTCCATTTGAGATCTTCCATTATGGATATAAATGATTTATAATTTAATGATAAATGGAATAATTTTAAAATAAACCAAACACTGAATCATGCGTAGAATACTTTGGATACAACAGGTGTTTAAAGAGATGAATTTTTAATAAAAAAATCTTGTCGACAAATTAAACCTGAGTCTGAGGAAAAAAACAAAGCAATTAAAAACTGGGCTTATTTTAGTCTTTAATTTTAACATTGTTCTGTGTATCGATGTATATTACACATAGGATCATATAGATATATCGATGTATACTACTGTAGGATCATATAGATATATCGATGTATACTACACATAGGATGATATAGATATATCGATGTATACTACACATAGGATTATATAGATATATCGATGTATATACTACACAGGATTATATAGATATATCGATGTACACTACACATAGGATCATATAGATATATCGATGTATACCACACAAAGGATTATATAGATATATCGATGCATATACAATACATAGGATCATATAGATATATCGATGTATACTACACGTATGATCATATAAATATATCGATGTATACTACTGTATGATCATATAGATATATCGATGTATACTACTGTATGATCATATAGATATATCGATGTATACTACACATATGATGATATAAATATATCGATGTATACTACACGTAGGATTATATAGATATATCTATGTATACTATACATAGTATCATATAGACATATCGGTGTATACTATACACATAGGATCATATAGATATATCTATGTATACTACACATAGGATCATATAGCTATATCGATGTACACCACACATTTGATTATATAGATATATCGCTGTATACCGCACATAGGATTATATAGATATATCGATGTATACTTCACATATGATCATATAGATATATCATGTATACTACATATAGGATCATATAGGTATATCGATGTAT
Organism: Sinohyriopsis cumingii; assembly: GCA_028554795.2. Taxonomy (NCBI): domain Eukaryota; kingdom Metazoa; phylum Mollusca; class Bivalvia; order Unionida; family Unionidae; genus Sinohyriopsis; species Sinohyriopsis cumingii. The sequence continues at coordinate 128,180,245 of CM068827.1, forward strand.
ACTGCATATAGGATCATATAGATATATCGATGTATACTTTACATAGGATAATATAGATATATCGATGTATACCACAAATAGGAACATATAGATTTTCTGGGAGTAATTCTGAGATCAGTCCATTTTGTGGATTGGTTAATTGAGATTAGGAAAGATCCTCGTAGACTCCGAAAAGAACAAAATTATAAAAGGTGGAAGTTTAACTGCTCACAACACTAAGTGGCATAGTGGTTAGAGAATCCGCCTCGGATGCATGTAGTTGCGGGTTCGGACCCCGCCGAGTGATGCTAAAGGCTTATAAAAATGATACTTACAGTTGCCTCGCTAGGCGCTCAGCGTTAAGAAGTTAGTGTTAGGACTGGTCGGCCTGGTGTCAGGATAATGTGACTGGTTGGGACATCATGATACGTGTCCGCGACATGATGCCCCAGTGCTAGACATCACTGTAAACTGCCACACTCCAGACATCGTAGCGATATGATTGAAAAAGTATTAAAGCTACGTTAAAAGTCCAAAACTCAAACACCCACACTCATTTATTTTCTTGCAATTGTTGTCGACTTAGAATTCAAGTTTTGCTTCTGATATTACCATTACCATGGTAATTCTGATATTACCATTACCATGGTAATTCTGATATTACCATTACCATGTTAATCCTGATATTACCATACCATGTTAATTCTGATATTACCATTACCATGGTAATTCTGATATTACCATTACCTACCATTACCATGGTAATTCTGATATTACTATTACCATGGTAATTCTGATATTACCATTACCTACCATTACCATGGTAATTCTGATATTATCATACCATGTTACTTCTGATACTACCATTACCATGTTAATTCTGATATTACCATTACCATGGTAATTCTGATACTACCATTACCATGGTAATTCTGATATTACCATACCATGGTAATTCTGATATTACCATTACCATGTTAATCCTGATACTACCATTACCATGTTAATTCAGATATTACCATACCATGTTAATTCAAATATTACCGTTACAATGGTAATTCTGATATTACCATTACCATGGTAATTCTGATATTACCATTACCATGTTAATTCTGATATTACCATACCATGTTAATTCTGATATTACCATTACCATGGTAATTCTGATATTACCATTACCATGGTAATTCTGATATTACCATTACCATGTTAATCCTGATATTACCATACCATGTTAATTCTGATATTACCATTACCATGGTAATTCTGATATTACCATTACCTACCATTACCATGGTAATTCTGATATTATCATACCATGTTAATTCTGATACTACCATTACCATGTTAATTCTGATATTACCATTACCATGGTAATTCTGATACTACCATTACCATGGTAATTCTGATATGACCATACCATGGTAATTCTGATATTACCATACCATGGTAATTCTGATATTACCATTACCATGTTAATTCTGATACTACCATTACCATGTTAATTCTGATATTACCATTACCATGGTAATTCTGATACTACCATTACCATGTTAATCCTGATACTACCATTACCATGGTAATTCTGATACTACCATACCATGTTAATTCTGATATTACCATTACCATGGTAATTCTGATATTACCATTACCTACCATTACCATGGTAATTCTGATATTACCATTACCATGGTAATTCTGATATTACCATACCATGGTAATTCTGATATTACCATTACCATGGTAATTCTGATATTACTATACCATGTTAATTCTGATACTACCATTACCATGCTAATTCCACCCCTTAATCCACTCTTAATCATCAGGAGCATATTCTAGTATGTCCACTTGTTATTTCTAAACTTGCATTATAAGGTAATTCCGGAGCACTGTATTAATGGTTAAAATATAACTTGTATCTGTTCATACAGACATACTGAAATTTCTCAAATATGTCACATTGCAATCTAATTTTAATTTACATGTTTAGCTGGCGAGTAATCGTCGTTTGATGTATTTTATTCATCCAAACTTGAATATGACTTGCCTGAAAGTGCAGTAGCTATTCGCTGAACTTTAAAAGTCCACACGTTTGTATGGGTAAAACGTCTCTCCTAAAATATTTGGAGTTCATGTTTGGGTTTTCCGCTTAATTTTTTATCACTCCTGTTTCTTGCTAATGGTTATATCGACTGCATGGTGCATATACAAACAACAGAGAAAGTATCTGAAACGTTCGTCCTCAAGCTAAGGACTTCATCAGTACACATTGAGTTGCTTGTCTGCTGATGAAGTCCTTGGCATGAGGACGAAAGCTTCAGTCTAGCTTTCTCTTTTGTTTGTGTATGTAGTTGAACAGTTAAAAACATTGTCAAATATGAATGTTACTACACAGTCAAGCTTTCACTAAAGTAAACCTGTCTTTTTAACTGACATTTCTGTTGTGTTTCTTTTTTAATTAAAGGGCATATCAACTATAAAATCCTTACTGAATTTTATATATATGTTTGTTACAACCGAACAATTGCATTCTTCATTTGCTGGACCCTTATATCTACCAATTTAGTGATCGCGCGTGACCTTTTGCTCTTTTATTTTTCTTTCACATATATTACATATATTACATACATACATACATATATATATATATATATATATATATATATATATATATATATATATATATATATATATATATATATATATATATATCTGTCTGTCTGTGTGTGTGTGTGTGTGTGTGTGTGTGTGTGTGAACACCAAAGACAGTCTGAAGGGGCTCTCGAATTTATTTTATACTATATAGGGCCTCTACAGTTTCCCATAGCTTAAGGCCTCACTATGTCTAAATCCGGCACTGGATGTTGAGTTGCGTGTCAACCTTGCATTTGACTGCTACAATGAAACTTGAAAGTCACCATAAATATGGTAATGAACTTTAAAAAAATAAATAATGATAGCTGCTTTATGTTTTTAATATTACAGCTGATCTGGCATAAATTCGGACAAAATATAATAACCGGGTGCTTGTGCCCTTGCTGATTATTTTTTTTCACCAGCATGTCGAGAAATTCTTCCCCATACCACTTATTAATTCCCAATACAAAAGAATTCGTACCCAATCTGTAGTGTCATCAGCACGAGGCTAATTTACCCGACCTTTCAACCCACTTGATCACTGAGGTCACAAACAAAGAAAAAATAAGCTGGACTTCGCAATCTAATCATTTACTATCTTATTGGGTATCCCTCCCATTAACATAGTCAATGCATCATATATGTAGGATAGATCATTACCTGTTCGTCAGATTATGTTGACAGTGTAGGCATATTTGCACATATTGTACTGATTCTATAAATAGCTATAATCAGGGGAAATAAATTGTTGTTGTTGTTGTTGTTCTAGGGTTTAACGCCATTTTTCAGCACACGATAGACTATATATGGCTGCCAGTATTAATGGTGGAAGAAGAACCCGGGAAAACCCCGGAAAGAACCACCGACCCTCGAGAAGCTACTGGCAAGCTTTCTCACATACCCACATTGGCCGAATCCGAGACTCAAACCAATGCAGACAGAGGTGAGATGGCAGTGATCCGTAACGGAGAGCGCTTTAAATCACTCGGCCAATTTATTAAACAAAATTTATAAAACATCTCAGTCTCACTGCATAGTGACATATCTTGTATCAGTACTACTTGTATATCTATGGGGGCAGGGACCAGTTTTTATGTACAAATTTAATACCGCAATCAGCGACCTAGTATAAAAAAAAAATCATAAAAAATCAAATACACAAGTGAGGTCAAAAAGGTCAATATTTTTAAATACCTATATTAAAACAAAGCATAAGAATAGTATTCACTTGACCAGAGAAGTCAATGGCAGTTCATAGCTGAAGAAGTTTATGCACCCTAACCCCTATTTTATACATGCATTTTTCACATCCAAAGGCCATTTTTGACAGCACGTGGTGCTCACAGTGCAAACGCAGGCTCTTTCCCCGGATGAAAATTTTGAAAAACATTGTCTACTAAATAGTTTGATGCAGTTCAGAATAGTTGTCATCCAAGCCGTTTTTGAGATACTCTACTTGCCTTGAACCCACATGTCTAGTGGTGGGTCGGTGGTTCTTCCCGGGTACTTCCTCCACCATTAATACTGGCCGCCATACATAGCCTATTTTGTGCTGAAAAATGGCGTTAAACCCCACAACAACAACAACAACAACATGTCTAGTGCTATGGGAGGCTAGCTCTTCTTCCTAGCAGACTATTGGTATTTCACTATCAACATACTGCTGAGCAACTATGGAAGGTGTACATGCCTGACATCAATTTCAAGAACAACACAAGCCCGAAACACCTAGTTCACAAATATATCCATATCTATAAATAGTAAACAATAATAGCTGAAAAAGTCACACCGTAGCCTTAAGTTAAGAAATTTGCCAGGGGTCAATTTACGAAACTGGACCCTGCCACCAAACATCTGTGTTATCGTTGATCCTTGGACAGTTTACGGGAAGTCGTAATATCACATTCTAAGCTTAAAATCACATTTAATAGAGGTAAATATTCAATTTATTATTAACATTTTGTAACTGAATTTTTTTGCCATCAACAACATAAAAATAAAAATGTATTTTTCCCTATTCAATCGATGCCATAAAGCCATAAAACCCTGCTGTCCAATGGTCATCCATTTATGAGCATTCGTGTGCCTCAAGTTAATGTTTTTGGCACAGTTAGCGGTTTTAGTTGATACGAATGGCGTACTTGTAACATATAGCAGTTCAATATCGTTTTAAAAGCCAAATATGTCGTCCTTTTATTATCCGTTCGGATAGGCTTACCGCGCATTTCTCCAAAATTTGATATATATCATGGCATGTTAGACTGACTGTGTCGGATTGTTGCAAAACTTGTCCAGTGTACTTTTCCGTGTCATTCTCAACATTCATTTGACGATATATTATCGAAATAATTTGTTTGTAATATGTCAGAATATCTTTTCATAGGAAAGCTCTCTCTCTCTCTCTCGCTGATACTGTGGAAGATTTAGAAAGAATGTAATAGCATTGATTATTCGACAAGACTTGAGTGGTTAACAAGATAAGTTAAAGCTTCTATACAGATTTATCATGTCGTTTGTACGTTTCTGTAATTATTGGTACCGAAATCGATATGAGATTTCAATTTAATGTCAGATTGCCAACAGCTGCTGTTAAATTCAAGAAAACAGCTTAAATCGCCTCTGGACCAAATATATGGGTATACATTAGGCCCACCGTGTTGCATAAAATTTCCAATCTTTTAATTTGAAATTTCCATAAGGAAAGGAAGCGTAACTTTGTGATATATTAGACAAGCTTAGTTACTTTAAATAGTAGAACTTTGAATTGACTGAGATAAAACGCAAACAGAAGAAAGATATATATTGACGAACAAATTTTCTAATAAAGTAACTGAAACTATAAAATGTATGTCTATAACTCAATCGCCAACACTGACTATCACGGTATATTTCACAGGATATATGTCAAAATGATATAAAATATAAAAGTAGCCGTTTTCTTGATGTGTACATTTCCATTGTCCTCCACCCACCCCCACCAACCCACCCACCCCCGTCTCTCTCTCTCTCTCTCTCTCTCTCTCTCTCTCTCTCTCTCTCTCTCTCTCTCTCCGTCCAAATTAAATGAGAGTAAAATGAGTAATACCGACACCATTCATTGCAAACACTCATGCATAACCCTACATGAAACTTAAAAATGCTTGTTAAAGGTTTTACATTTAAAGATAAAACCCACAAAGCTAAAAATGGAAGCACTGTTACCTTCAGACACCTGTTGAAAGCATGGCTATAATGATTATTCAATTGTTATTCTCAGACATGACTAATCACAATGACCACACCTTTCCTCTCAGACATGTGTAGAAAGGATAGCTACAATGATTAACCAAAAGGTCTACACTTCTTCGTTCATACGCCCGTGGTAAAGATGTATGTAACGACTAATCCAAAGGATCACACTTTTACTCGCATACACCTGTAGAAAGGACGGATGTAACGACTAATCCAATGACTACACCTTTACTTCAGACAAAAGCAATACGAATCTCTATATTGAATCAAACCGACTAGACGTTTAAATTCATGTCTCTAATTTCTAATCAAAAGTCAACCAGAAAAAAATAAAAATTGCTGCTTCGATCTTTTATGTATCATCCGAGTGTTTCAACACTGATCGAAACCAGATTTCGATTCAAAGTTGCTATAATTCATGGACATAAATTAATTTGGGATATTCTCGTTAATGTACATATAGGACTTATGGGAAATGTTCTACGTAAATTGTTGTTGTCGTTGTTGTTCTAGCGTTTAACGTCATTTTTCAGCACAAGATAGGCTTTACATGGCGGCCAGTATAAATGGTGGAGGAAGAACCCTGGAAAACCCAGGGAAGAACCACCGACCCACGAGAAGCTACTGGCAGGCTTTCCCACGTACCCACGCTAACCGAGCCTTGGACTCGAACCCACGCAGACAGAGGTGAGATGGCAATGATACGGAACGGTGAGCGCTATTGACCACTCGGCCACCCGGGACCTCGTTCTACGTAAATAACGATTGTAATTATAGCTCTTTCATTCAGACTGATAAGCAAAATGAAAATGACAAGGAAATTGTAACATATATGGTGCCCAACAAAAACAAAGATGGTAGAGAAGAAAAATGTCTGTAAAAGTCCCTAAATTATGAAAATATGAAAAGGCATAAATGTGATCAGAACAATTAGCGAGCAATGAGTATCAGTTCCAACAAATCATTGTATCTTGGCTCAGCAGCTCAACCCATACATTTACTCTTTCTATATGTTGTATTATGGTGTATGGCTTATAGCCAAGAACAACCTTCGCCCCACATTTGCAAATGATAATCAGGACAAAATTATAGATGAAATGTAGCAATATCTGAACCGAGATTTGCTGTTTATGCAGGAAGACATATTCAAATCATTTTTATTCGAATTACATGCCATTATGACAAATTTTAACAGTGCAACTAGATTCTGTGTATCTTTTTCTTTTATTTCGAAAAGATAACTCGTTATATATATATATATATATATATATATATATATATATATATATATATATATATATATATATATATATAGAGAGAGAGAGAGAGAGAGAGAGAGAGAGAGAGAGAGAGAGAGAGAGGAGAAAGAACGAGAGAAATGAGAAGTGGTAAGTGCAATATATAAAATTATGACAAACATAGTCTATTATATTTGCATATGAGTGCAAATATGATTTGGTCACATATTTCAACTATACAGATCGTAACTTAATAAGCTTTCTTGGTATATGATGTCACTTTCGATCTTCAGAGTGACTGACCATGCCTTCCAATCCTTCCTGTCTATAAAGTTTAATGTTCAAATATTTGACGCTTGACCGAGAAGGTTTAATATCTGAAGCAACATGTTTAAAATAATAAAATTACTGACAAAATTAACTCCCAGCCTTTCAATATCGAAGTAAGATGTATGGGTGCTTCTTGATTAACGACATGCTCTAATTAAAACATAAAATTTAGATTTTCTTTATAGAATAATCATTTCTAAATGTATGTCTTTGTATGCCTCTGATTCTCGCAAGATGTGAGTCTTGTGCTTTGTATATTTTTCTCTAACTTCTGGGATAATATTTTATTTCATTTTCATTATTTTTATTCATGGTCGTAAACTGTATAGAAATGTTTTGTTATAAATTGTGTACGTAATTTGGCTCTGTTAAAAACGCAAATCACGTAGGATCTAAAAATAGATGTTTACGTACATGTTGATAATTGCTAATAATACTCGTAATAATAACACCTAAAATTATGCCTGTGGCGTATTTTCTCAGTGACTGATGTGATATCAGTGTTTCCTGAAGAATTCTGTGGATCCCCAATGGTTGCGCGAGGGCAAGCAAATATACGTGGTTTGTCGTAAATCAATAGTGTATTTTGTCACATAGGGTCTATTGCGATATACAGCCGCAAGATACGTTGTATATAAGGAGAAAAATAAGCATTCAGTTTCATTCCGATTTCTGGAATCATTCACACTTTTTGTGTAAGTCTGCCGACGTATTTTATGTTGTACTTAGATATTTTTCGAGAGGAAAATCATCTATTTGGACTGTTCAAGGTGATAGAAAGTGCACATTATTTGGACTGTAATATTATTCTGGAACTGTTATGAATTATTCGAAAGAATTCGGGACAACGCCATCTTGACGACCTAACGGTTCTTGGAGGACGAATACATTTCCGGTATTCAAAATTATAAGGGACTTTTTATGCTTTTAAGACGTTCATAGACCTTTATAACGACTAATTTGGATTCACTACATTATACTGTAAGTTCCTCCCCTCATTTGCATTTTTTCTTTAATAACTAAAATGTTTGTTAAAATTGTACGTAACTTCTGGGTTTTGCTTCTTTTATGTTACTTAAGTTTGTGACCATAAAGTATTAACACTTAAAAACAAAATCCTTTATAGAATGGTGTATGATGATAGCATTATAGTCAATGACAGTTAAATCAGCACAAAAGGCAACATATCTATATTCAGTATTGTTTTTTTCTAGTAAATGATATATATATATATGCTAGTCATTTCAACATTGTGCGATTCTTTAAACATCTGCATTTATTTCCTTAAAATGCATACAGTGCCTCATCCGAACAATAATTAGTGCTTTCATCGGGGAGTGGTTTCCGTCCAATAGATTCGGAACTTGACTGGCATTTGCTCGATGGGTTTTATAGCATCCCTTTCTAATGTCATCGTTTTTCCCTTTTGTATAGGTTTTGTCATCCGTCTTCCTGCCTTCATTGCTTTTGACAGGTAGACAATGTCTGATAATGTCTGACGCGTGTCTTTGTAGGTAGTGGTGACGTTCTAGCAGCTTACTTTACAAAAGAATTTCAAGGAAATATCATGAGATCAGAGATATGCAAATGTTGCGTATCCTTTCAACATATAAAGTTAGAATGAGTTTATTTGTAGGTTATGTAATAAAATCAAATTGCACATTTCTCTGTGTGAACTAATGTTGTTCTCCACAATACAAGGACAAAAAATCTGATGAACTATCCTAAAAAAATTGTAAGCTGCCGTCATTTTCACGACATAATTTTAATGAGGACTTTGTATAGGGCCTAATCTTTAGAAGCTCTAATCGCTTTACAACATTAGACAACACATATAACATAAAAAATATATAATGATATGATTACAAAAACAAACACCATGAAATTAGAAAGCATAAAAAACGTGCTGAGAATATTTAAGGTAGGTAACATTATTAGGACTTTAAGTTCGTTCTTGCAGTCGAAATAAGTGAGTTTTGAGAGCACTCTTGAATGGGATCACTGTGTCTTTGTGTCTAAGTTCATTGGACAATTCATTCCACGTTGCTGGGCCCTGGTATGAAAAAGAACGCTGCCCATACGACTTTGTTTTCATAGTGGGAATAATGAGTATACGATTGTCAGAAGAGGAGCGTAAGTATCTTGCTGGTGTGTACACATAGGTGAGGTAGGACAGGTATGTTGGACTGGAGTCCGTCAGTGAAACGTAGCACAGAGAACAAATTTTGTGTTTGATTCTGGACCGAATGGATAGACAGTGTAGGGTACAGAGCAGCGGGGAGGTGTGCTCTGATCGTGGTACTCTAAGTATGATCTGAGCAGCTGTGCTTTGAACTTTTTGAAGTTTCTGGAGAAGATATTGAGATGAACCAGACAGAATTGAGTTACAAGTCTAGTTTGAAAGAACTAATGAACACACAAGTATTTTAATGGCATCAACTGAAAGATATTTGCGAATGGAGCTGATGCGTCTCAGCTCAAGATATGAAGCCTTGCATATGTTCATGACATGTTGGTGCAATGTGAGAGTACTGTCCAGAGTAACACCTAGGTTTCGTACTGACTGTGTGAATTTAATATTGGTATTGCTGATATTTATTATTTGAGGTAAAGGATGTGAATGAGAAAGTTTTTGTGTTGTGATCAGAATGGCCTCAGTTTTATCATCATTCATCTGCAGCTTGTTACATGTCATCCATGATTTCACATCAGAAATGCACCTCTCTACACCTTGGATGGTAGCATCAGCTTCAGTTGGGTGGCTAGATTTGTATTTGGGTGTCATCAGCGTACAATTGGTGGATGATGATCTATGACATTTGACAGCGGCTGAATGTATAGAAGGAAGAGAACAGGTCCAAGAACAGACCCCTGTGGAACACCACAACATAGATCAACTGGGCTGGAGTGTATTCCATTTGCAGGCACAATCTGTGTCCTGTTGACCAAGTAGGACTTGAACCACAGTAAGGCTGTATCATGAATGCCAAATACATGCTGGAGACGGTGAAGTAATATATTTTGGTCTATTGTGTCAAATGCTGCAGACAAATCAAGGACGGTGAGGACTGTAATATTTCCGCTATCCAAAGCAGAGAGAATGTCATTAACTACTTTTAGAAGAGTAGTTTCAGTACTGTGGTAAGGGCGATATGCAGATTGTACATTGCTAAAAAGACTGTTTGAATTCAGATGAGGTACAAGCTGGGATAGAACAACCTTTTCTAAGATTTTTTTATATGAATGGGAGATTAGAAACTGGGTGGTAGTTCTTTATGTTCTAGTGTTGGTTTCTTCCGCAGAGGTTTTACAATGGCGGTTTTGAAACATGATCGGAATTCCCCTGATGAGAGAGAAGTATTAATTACATCAGTTAGTGATGGCAATATTGGAACTAAACACTCAAGCAGCAGTGATGTTGGAATTGGATCAAGTTCACATGACTTTGGTGCACTCTTCATCAGGATTGTACGTACGAAATACATAGAGACAGGTTCAAATGCTGCTAATGGTTGCCGCTCAAATTCTGTATCCCAACTGTATGGTGATGACGAGTCAATTGAAATTGTGGTGTCAAGTTTATCTCTAATGGTTTGTACTTTGTCAGGGAAGAAATTTGCAAACATGTCCGGAAGGTCGACTGGAGAGAAAGTAGTTGGAAGTGGTGTAGATTTGTTCTTTGACATCAGCTTGTTAGTAATCTCGAAGAGCTCTTTGCAGCTGAAACTCTCCATGATCTTAGTAGTGTAGTGGGCTGATTTCGCTGCATGGACTATATTTGTGACATTCTTCTTAGCGGCTTCATAGATTTGCTTATGAATAGTGAGTCTGGTGGAAAGCCAAAGCCTCTCAGCTTTACGGCGGTCTCTTTTAGCAGTGCGAATCTGGTCCCTAACACTGCTATACCATGGAGAACACGTATTTCTGTACCATGAGTTGTAAAGACTACATCATTTACATCTGTATGACGCCATTTACATCAACATGAATTGCCAATTACAGTGTGTTGACATAATTGTACAAACCAGACTTCATATATTCATGCTTATACTGAATTCTTGTGGCAACATGTCAATAAGATAGTATAGCATATAATTTTGTCGTCATGTCAACATATTGTAATTTGTATTGACGTAAAATATATAGTCTTGATCAGTCATGCTACAGAAATATCTCGTTATGATTGGGGGGAGCTTTATACGTAAATAGCTATCACCTAACATAGATATAATAATTGATGAAAACCGGATGTTAATATAATCGAGTTGTATATTCTTGATAATATTGGAAACGACATTTTGCGGAAGAGTGGCGAGAGGTGCGTTATGCATTTTAAGCATATTATTCACTGAAAATTATGAGCCATGTAAAGATATGACAATGCCAGGGGAATATTGTTCTGCAACAGAATCTATGCCTTGTGTGTAAATGATAGTATGTTCAAATGACTTTAATGGTTTTGTTTTCATCAACACACTACAACCACTGAATGGGAGAGAGAAATATTTTATTTCCACTATATTCTTTGTAAATCGCCACATTAGTATTGTTGTCTTAATGTCTCCCATTATAACAGACCACCAATCGTTTCAGACGACGTCTTCCTTGCAGAAGCAAGTAACTAAATAAATATGCTATGTAAGAGGGAGACAAACGTCAGAAGTTTGTGTGTCTTTCAAAACTGATCACTTCTATTCCAGCATTATGACATTGCCAACTGCATGCAAGATTGACTTTCATCCGACACTGAATTGCTTGACAGGATGATAACTACGCAAACCTGAACTTTTCACAACAGAGGCACTGAATTAAGCATTAGCAAATTTATGTTTTAAAACATCACATTTTTTAATACTGTTACTTTTAATATATGTGTTCGCCAAGTTGGTTAGCGATGGGATAATATCCAAACTAGGTAGTAAATCGCCAGATGACAGGTGCGCTGAACGTAGCGACTATGATGCAGACGAAACAGGCTACTGTGATAAAGATGGCATTCGTTTTACGCCGAACTTTAGCAAATTATACAGTTATACGGCTTTCACTATAATTATTCTCTATGCTGGTTTGAAGAGTATTCAGGAACCTTCTTTGGTGCAACAAGCATGTCAGATATAAAGAAATCCACAAAATATCAACATGATGAGTTAGGTGTTAGAAGCTTAACGTACAACGGCCAGAATTCAGAAATATCGTACAGGCTCGTGTCATGCATGGATTTTGTTTTGAGGAAGTTCAGCTCAAACCAGCTTTTTTTCCATACGATTTTTGTGCATTTGACTTCATTGGTGATTATTTACTTCGGTGTGAACCGTGCTTGGGTCATCTTTTATACATATGCACCATGAGTTTCATTAGAAACGTCTGCATTACCAGTAGCAACGTCATTGTCTTAAATTACAAAGAACGCACTTATTTAAAAGTTGAAATACGGAAATGATTCTCATTTTTCTATTTTATTTTTTTCAGTTTAACTTTAATTGATAGTGTTAGTAATTCCCTTTTTACGATGGATTGAATATAGTTATTGTCCATGAACAACATTTATAAAACTGCTGTGGAATATTTCTGTTTTTCAGTCTTTATTTACCATTTCACGGTCCGCAATGAAACGACTAAATAACCCCCTAACAAATACAACAACAACTAAAAACATTAAGTACCCTTCTAGATTATCAAACAAAAATCATATTTCAAATTTGTATCTGTTTGAGTCTGACGTAAAAAAAAATAGTTTTATATATTATGTACTTACTGCATTGCTACAATAACAGTAATACTTTATCGTTTAACTGACACAAAAATGAAGTAACGGCCATTAAAAAACAGCAATAGTTTAGATCCCATATTGATCCCCACGAGACTTTGGAGGAAGACAATCAAATGAGCAAACGCTAGTCATATTTCTATAGAGTTATATTTCTTGGATCTAACGAGTCGTGGACACTCAATCTCCCTATTTGATTTCAAATAAAGTTTTCTTGAAGCTTTAGCCCATACATTCTTCCACGGGTTTGGTAATGGACAAATGTTACCTCCTTTTACAGAGTCATGACAGAATACTAAACGGAATTATAGTGCTTAATATTTTAGTGCAGCCACTACTCACAGTTTTTAAATCTTCTTACTACAGTAAATGAAGATGACAAACTTACTTTATAAGGACTATTTTGATTTTTTTTTTAAATCACTCTTTTATGTCAACAACGATGTCATTACTTCACGGGCGTGTGTTCTACGTAAATATGTTATGTGTACATCTACGTCACACTTTTATGAGCTGAAATCAGTTTCAATTTACATATGGTGCACTATAAAAAGTATGAACTTTTGAGAGTGACAGGTGTAAGGTAAAGTGTTTGCATTTGCAACATGCACAATTGAGAGAATGTCTGCATTCTTCTATTTTGCTTTCATGTGCCGTTGATATTTTATTGGATGCTGTATTTAGGGAAACTGTACATGATCTAAGCACACAGCGAACTAAAATGACTGCTCCCATTGCTAAAATAAATCAGACTTTATCAGTCTAAATTACACTGTCATTAGAAATTATTTAAATAGGAAGAAGGAATCTTGGCAGACTGGACTGAAAATGCAATGAATGAATTACAAAATATATAAAATGTACAAAAGTTACCATCTCTTATTTCGCAATTTACCTCTGAAGTCAAAGAAGTGCAAATGACCGTGAGGAGCTATCAGTTTTTTAAAAGGGCAAAATTGAAGTCAGACCAAATTATATATTCTATTACCCAAATTACACACCAAAATAAAGGGAACTAAAGGTTATTTTAGCAGTACCTAACATATGCAAGGTCTTTTTAATAACCAGTAAGGAAATCCTGAAAAAGTCTTTATCCTTTAAAAATCTAACCCTGTGCAAAATATGAAACTGCAGAGCGACACCATAACTGTTGTGTCTTGTGTAATATGACGTTTCATGGAAGGTGACTTCATGTGATAACTTTAATTTGTTTTACGACACTCCTGTTAAATGTGATTTAACCACACTCCCCCTAAAATAATGATTGCACCCGACCACATCCCAAATTTAAACCTTTGATAGTGAGGGTTTGGGGGGGGGGGGGGGGTTATTATTATTTTGGTACTTGCATATACTTGCAATTTTGTTAAAAAGCAGATAATGTTAACGGATTAAGAATATTCTACTTAGCTATAAAATAGAATTCATCCAGGGACATAACTCGTAAAAGCTTACTTAGCACATTTTCCTAGAGGTATCTCCTTTTGACGTTTATCTGTACCAATCTTTATAATGTGCCCAGAAAAGTCAATTAGTATTCTCTCAGCTATACTATTTACTTGCTATCATTCTTTCTGCTTTGTTTTTAATGCATTCTGTACATTTTTTGTTTCTGTGTTCATTGTGGTGTTTTATTTTAACATACTGGTAGAAATATCTGCATTTCATGATTATGCCACATATAAGATATAGTAGTATGCAATGTTCCCAATAACTCTGCCTCCTAAATGTCCAGCCTTGCTGGTGCTGCTATCTGTTGCTCCTTTGTTCCATTCCGTCTGAAGATCTTTTGGTACCACCATTACAACATTTTATCAATCTCAGTTTAATGTGAATAATAAGATTAAAAAGGCTTTACTAAAATAGATAAGAGATTAATCCTGAGCACTGTTAATGGTCATTCATGATGACCCTCTCTGTCTCTCTCTGTCTCTCTTATCTCTCTCTCTCTCTGTATCTCTCTCTCTCTCTCTCTCTCGCTACACACGAGTGCATGTAACACCGATTGAGTAACATCATTTTTGATGATGTGTGCTTAGTGGTGAGGGAATATGGGTTCGTGTGTGCCGGAAAGGCGATGAGTGCCGTGTACCCGCGAACCTGGGTTTGAACCTCCATATAGTACGAATTAAAATTACTCTAATCTGTATGATAGTGTATATATATATATATATATATATATATATATATATATATATATATATATATATATATATATATATATATATATATATATATATATATATATATATAGACAGAATGGTGTCAAACCCTGGCGCGATACCGCTAGAAGTAATACTATTCACCTTAATTCCATAGACTTCTATACAACTACTGTTGTAAACTAGAAGGTACAATATATCCATTCTATAATACCACATACCACATATCTCACAACTTCCCATGCATGTGTGTGTGTGTGTCTGTGTGTCTGTGTGTCTCTGTGTGTGTGTGTGTGTGTGACCTTGCCTACATTTATACCCACTATATATCATGTGTACAATTTATTTACAAGATTCCTCAGAAACTAATAAGAAGTATTGCTGCCCAGATATAACGTATTCGGGATAATCAAATAATGAGCTGAAAAATAATCAATGCCGGGAGTGATAAGGATGTGTACAGAAGAGTGTGCGAGACAGGATTGTTCAACCCGTGCAAGATAGTTTCATTTTTAAAAAATCATGCTCTTTTTTATTATGCTAAATATTCTCAGAACTTCGGATAAATCTAGACTGTATAATACCATTCTAAAATGTCGGATCACTCGGTTCTAGTATTCACTATTATAATATTTGTTTTGTCTTTCCTCCGTGTATATTACACCACTCTATGACCTTAAACTATGTAATAGAAAAGAGCGAAAACCCACATGCTTTGTAAAATTCAAAATATAATTTATTTCCCTAGGATACAAAGTGGAAATATAAAAATTAATTTACATTAATTAAATCTCAATTAGGCCAAAAAGTTGTATCGCCAGTCCTAATGAATAAAGTTCTCATTAAATTCTAGTGGTATTCGAAATCAGATCCAATGCGGAAGGTGTTGATGTGCCTGTAGTCACCTTTGACGTGGTGATGTGGCAACAGTCTTTTGATGGATCACAGTAATATAACCAAAGATGTCGATGTTTGAATTCACAGTATTTCCCAATCAAAGTCTTTGTCCATGAATATTTGTGAAGAGCACTTTGTATTTCCAGTGAATAATAATTTTATTAAATAAATAAATCTAAATCAAATACAAATAAAATGAATCAGAAAAACCTAACAAACAATAGATTGGAAATATTCAGTATTAGTCCATTTATAAAATATCCGAATGATTTATTATTAAAAAATGACAGACACATATGTAATTTTAGGATATCCAAAATGTTTGCTTTTTCCGCTTGGGATAATGAGCGAGTTCGGTTTGTAGCGACCTGCAGTTTATGAGCTTTTCACGGAATCTACCGCCCAGAAATTTGAGTTGGTTCAGACTGACAACACTGTTTTGGAAAGAATTGTTGAGAATAAGTTCTCAGACGAAGCTGGTGTGCCAAGTGACACGAAACGGAGAGAGAGAGAAAGAGAGAGAGAGAGACAGAGACAGAGAGAGAGACAGAGAGAGAGACAGAGAGAGACACAGAAAGAGGTTTGACGCTGCAACATTGTAGTGATGATTTACAAAACCCAGACAAAGTAAAACAAATAAATGATTCAGTTTATCATTTCAAGATAAACAGATAACATAGGTAAGTAACTACGGCTACATCATTTGACTTCAAATGAGTTTGCTAATCAACAAAGTGCTGAAAACTGGGCACAACGACCTTTGACAAAAAGGTTTTAGAAACTGAAGAACATAAAAGTCTGAACCCGTTGATTTATTTCTCAAATGCATCAATGATGCCAAAGAGGGGAGACATTTCACGATATATGAGGATAAATCAATTTAAATGGTTTGCGTGATTACGTTTAAGCAGTCTACAGCTTAAATTGGTCTTTCCACACAAACCAGTCCAATCATTTCGCAAACAACAAATAAATTGAGAGATAGACATGGAAATTTTAAAACCACTCTCAAATAATAAAATAAACGGATGGGAAATCGAAACCTTATGGAACAAACGATGCAAAATGTGAAAACACACGAAGGAAACAAACGCATTTTCTAGCACAGTCACAGGTGAAAAGCTTAATATTCACAACCATACTATAATATGCAACACATAAAATGCAATCTACCTCATCACGTGCACGGTTTGCAGCTCCCAGTATGTAAGAGAAATGCAAATATTAAACATTATAATGAATTTCCACAGATCAAGTGGAAAGCCAATGGCGGAGACTTTTCTCGTGTCCAGACCGTACTTTTAATGATATAATCCTGACTGAGATCTCCCATGATTCAAAATGGAACACAGAAATTATCAGAGGTAATCCAAGGAAGTCTATTGGATTTGTCGGCTGTGTACACTCAAACCCAGCGGCTTAAATCAGGGATAATCCAAATGGGCATTTGTCAATGCGTCAATTACAAGGAACTTACATATTACCAATGCTCTCAGTTTCTTGACATTCATTCGCTTTCTCAAACACGTGGTTGGAACTATCATTTTTATGTAGAAATGTAAAAAAATCATATTATAGGTTTATTACAAAGTGTTTATTAAGCTATTTAACAGTATTACAAACTCAATGATGCAATATTGCCTTAGAACACAAAATTCATGCAAATTTTAACAAGCAGCCATCTCAAGGAAATAATAGATACGGGATATCTACTTGCTGACCTATCATATTTAAATGAGGTCAGTTGATCCAGCCATTCGTGCCTTGCTAGCACTAAAAGTAACAACGTTCAAGATCGTTCAACTTTTATTTTGTATTTAAGTATTCATGTCAACAGCATACACAACGTACATGTACTCTTTGTATGGTACTCGCGTTATTGTGTCTTGTTAATATTTGAGTTGTCTTTTATGGCTTTGTACCTTTGAAAAGGGAATCGGTAGATTTCGAAAGCGCATGGGCTGGTGTCTCACCAGTTTTGCATTGTTGTTTGTCAGTTTTTCTGTCATATATACTGATATTGTCAACACACTATATAGCTGGCATTAATTCAACTCAAAGACATCCAGTCACTCTGAATGAAAATTCTGCTCATTTTTGGTTATGGCAAAGCAACACAAGAACATTCCTTGGTGCTGAGGCAATTGGGGTAAAGTGTCATGCCCAAAGACACACCTGTGTAGCCGAACTAGGCTGATCCGATGGCAAGATGCGAACTTTTTTCTTTAATAAATGTGCTTATTATATTGTATTTGTACTGTTCTGAGATTTGTATCGCACTGTATACTGTACTGTATGGTATGGAATTGTACTGTATTGCATAGTAATTATTTTTATTGTAATAAGGTAATGAATTGTATTATATTGTAAAGCATGGCATTATACGTATTGTAAATTAGAAAATAAATACAAAGTTACATTCATTGCCGCCAGATTGTTGTTCAACTTCGCCTTTTGTTAACTATCATGTTTTTGCTACTTCAGGATAAATCAATATCAATATTGTAACGTTAATAATTAGATCATCTTTTAAAAAAAAGCGCCATGTTATATTTGACCTAATTCAGTATTATTCCTCCTCCCCTTTCCCGGTCAAAAATATATCTCCTTTTCGACATGGAAAGTAATTGAAAATTGAAAGTGCTATATTATTTGTTAGTGTCTAAAAGCAAAAACAGAAACCTTCTCCATTATTTTATTTGGTTAATGCATTTCTCATTTCAGTCCATAGACTGGAGCAATTACCAGTCTCCTGCTATTTGCAACGTGATTTGAAACCCATTTAGGAATACATCAGGTAACACATGTTTCCTTTTAGAGCAGCCGTTCTGCAACTTTTTTGGCAGTTTTGCAAATAACAAGCCCGAACTTTCGTAGGTTTCTTTTCTTTCATATAACATTAACAACAGCATCTTGTCTTGAAGTAAATGCAGGCCCGGTCCTAGGGCAAGGCGAACGAGGCAACCACCCCGGGCCCCGCGTTTTGTGGAAATCAACTTCGCAATGCAATTTTTTGCCTGGAGGCCCATCTCATTGCTTGCTGCCTTGGGCCCTTCATATCCTAGGGCCGGGCCTGCGTAAATGTATACTGCCCGACTCTTAGTCTCGGTGAACTTTAGTTAGGCCCCAGGAGAAAGGGAGCAAAGTCGGGGCTATTTTATTTAGCTGAAAGAGGTGAGTACTAAAAGGGCTCTTTTGGGGCCAAAGAACGTTGTTGATCAGATAATATTGTGGCAAAAACTGCATCAACATTTGAAGAACTTTAAATTTCAAATGATTTTTAAAAATTATTTGATATGACGTCATATGCACGTGCTCCAGTTAATCGCATGTTCGTCAAAAGCCGCAAATTTCGCTATATTTCTGTATTTTCAAAGGACCTCACAAACTACCAGCGCAATTGAGAACATGTTTTTTTTATAAATAAGAATCTATTTTAAAACCATCTAACATGTAACTTGCAAACGTATGCTGTGTTCTTAGCTCACCCCCTTATGTCCCTCACTAATACGGCCATACAATTCATATTCAAAGTATCACAAAAGCCTTCTTTTCTCTTCTATTTTCAAATATAAATAATTGGCATTCAAATGTCGCCTGTCGTTTTGTATTATTTTGTTATTTTTATTTTATTTCTGATCGTGTTTTATAGCATTCTGAATATTGACTTGGGGTTAAGTTAAATATAGAAGAGTCCCAGGAAGGACATCTATCCCACAATAACAATAAACATCTTACGGTATTTTACTAGAGGAGTCTAAAATAAAGGGGAGCGATGATCCAAATAATAATAATACAGTTTATCTTTCCCATTTGAGGAATTACTTCGTTACACACTAGTTATCAAATAAGCATTTAATGAAGATAGGGATATATTGCAGTCTTTTGAATGTACTCTACTTGTAACACAAACAAATGCCATTTTTTTATATATATAAAAAGGTGGAAGATCAGAATTTTAAAGAGTCCCCACCCCTACCCCCTGCATCAGAGTAGTTTGCATTCCTGCGCTTCTCTATACAGAACTACCCAGCTGCTGTTACCTTTATTGACGCAGCAAAGTGGTGTAGAGGTAAAGTGAATGGTTGTTACCTTTATTAACGCGTCAAAGTGGTGTAGTGGTAAAGTGCATGGCTGTTACCTTTATTACCGCATCAAAGTGGCGTAATGGTACAGTGCATGGCTGTTACCTTTATTAACGCATCAAAGTGGTGTAGTGGTAAATTGCCTGGCTGTTACCTTTATTAACGCACCAAAGTGGTGTTGTGGTAAAGTGCATGGCTGTTACCTTTATTAACGCATCAAAGTGGTGTTGTGGTAAAGTGCCTGGCTGTTACCTTTATTAACGCATCAAAGTGGTGTTGTGGTAAAGTGCCTGGCTGTTACCTTTATTAACGCATCAAAGTGGTGTTGTGGTAAATTGCCTGGCTGTTACCTTTATTAACGCATCAAAGTGGTGTAGTGGTAAAGTGTATGGCTGTTACCTTTATTAACGCATCAAAGTGGTGTAGTGGTAAAGTGCATGGCTGTTACCTTTATTAACGCATCAAAGTGGTGTAGTGGTAAATTGCCTGGCTGTTACCTTTATTAACGCATCAAAGTGGTGTAGTGGTAAAGTGCCTGGCTGTTACCTTTATTAACGCATCAAAGTGGTGTTGTGGTAAAGTGCCTGGCTGTTACCTTTATTAACGCATCAAAGTGGTGTTGTGGTAAAGTGCCTGGCTGTTACCTTTATTAACGCATCAAAGTGGTGTAGTGGTAAATTGCCTGGCTGTTACCTTTATTAACGCATCAAAGTGGTGTTGTGGTAAAGTGCCTGGCTGTTACCTTTATTAACGCATCAAGGT
The DNA here is from genome assembly GCA_028554795.2 of Sinohyriopsis cumingii. Taxonomy (NCBI): domain Eukaryota; kingdom Metazoa; phylum Mollusca; class Bivalvia; order Unionida; family Unionidae; genus Sinohyriopsis; species Sinohyriopsis cumingii. Next base: position 128,201,336 of record CM068827.1, read on the forward strand.
GGTGTTGTGGTAAAGTGCATGGCTGTTACCTTTATTACCGCATCAAAGTGGCGTAATGGTAAAGTGCATGGCTGTTACCTTTATTAACGCATCAAAGTGGTGTAGTGGTAAATTGCATGGCTGTTACCTTTATTAACGCATCAAAGTGGTGTTGTGGTAAAGTGCCTGGCTGTTACCTTTATTAACGCATCAAAGTGGTGTTGTGGTAAAGTGCCTGGCTGTTACCTTTATTAACGCATCAAAGTGGTGTTGTGGTAAAGTGCCTGGCTGTTACCTTTATTAACGCATCAAAGTGGTGTTGTGGTAAAGTGCCTGGCTGTTACCTTTATTAACGCATCAAAGTGGCGTAATGGTAAAGTGCATGGCTGTTACCTTTATTAACGCATCAAAGTGGTGTAGTGGTAAATTGCCTGGCTGTTACCTTTATTAACGCATCAAAGTGGCGTAATGGTAAAGTGCATGGCTGTTACCTTTATTAACGCATCAAAGTGGTGTAGTGGTAAATTGCCTGGCTGTTACCTTTATTAACGCACCAAAGTGGTGTAGTGGTAAAGTGCATGGCTGTTACCTTTATTAACGCATCAAAGTGGTTTAGTGGTAAATTGCCTGGCTGTTACCTTTATTACCGCTTCAAAGTGGCGTAATGGTACAGTGCATGGCTGTTACCTTTATTAACGCATCAAAGTGGTGTTGTGGTAAAGTGCATGGCTGTTACCTTTATTAACGCATCAAAGTGGTGTTGAGGTAAATTGCCTGGCTGTTACCTTTATTAACGCATCAAAGTGGTGTAGTGGTAAATTGCCTGGCTGTTACCTTTCTTAACGCATCAAAGTGGTGTAGTGGTAAAGTGCATGGCTGTTACCTTTATTAACGCATCAAAGTGGTGTAGTGGTAAAGTGCATGGCTGTTACCTTTATTAACGCATCAAAGTGGTGTTGTGGTAAAGTGCATGGCTGTTACCTTTATTAACGCATCAAAGTGGCGTAATGGTAAATTGCCTGGCTGTTACCTTTATTAACGCATCAAAGTGGTGTTGTGGTAAAGTGCATGGCTGTTACCTTTATTACCGCATCAAAGTGGCGTAATGGTAAAGTGCCTGGCTGTTACCTTTATTAACGCATCAACGTGGTATAGTGGTAAATTGCCTGGCTGTTACCTTTATTAACGCATCAAAGTGGTGTTGAGGTAAATTGCCTGGCTGTTACCTTTATTAACGCACCAAAGCGGTGTAGTGGTGATCTGCATGGATGTTACCTTTGTTAACGCAACAAAGTAGTGTAGTGGTAAAGTGCATCACTGTTACCTTTGTTAACGCATCAAAAGTGGTGTTGTGGTAAAGTGTATGGCTGTTACCTTTATTAACGCATCAAAGTGGTGTAGTGGTAATCTGCATGGATGTTACCTTTGTTAACGCAACAAAGTAGTGTAGTGGTAAAGTGCATCACTGTTACCTTTGTTAACGCATCAAAAGTGGTGTTGTGGTAAAGTGTATGGCTGTTACCTTTATTAACGCATCAAAGTGGTGTAGTGGTAATCTGCATGGATGTTACCTTTGTTAACGCAACAAAGTAGTGTAGTGGTAAAGTGCATCACTGTTACCTTTGTTAACGCATCAAAAGTGGTGTTGTGGTAAAGTGTATGGCTGTTACCTTTATTACCGCACCAAAGCGGTGTAGTGGTAATCTGCATGGATGTTACCTTTGTTAACGCATCAAAAGTGGTGCTGTGGTAAAGTGTATGGCTGTTACCTTTATTAACGCATCAAAGTGGTGTAGTGGTAATCTGCATGGATGTTACCTTTGTTAACGCAACAAAGTAGTGTAGTGGTAAAGTGCATCACTGTTACCTTTGTTAACGCATCAAAGTGGTGTTGTGGTAAAGTGTATGGCTGTTACCTTTATTAACGCATCAAAGTGGTGTAGTGGTAAAGTGCATGGCTGTTACCTCAATTAACGCACCAAAGCGGTGTAGTGGTAAAGTGCATGGCTGTTACCTCAATTAACGCACCAAAGTGGTGTAGTGGTAATCTGCATGGATGTTACCTTTGTTAACGCATCAAAGTGGTGTAGTGGTAAAGTGCATGGCTGTTACCTTTATTAACGCATCAAAGTGGTGTTGTGGTAAAGTGCATGGCTGTTACCTTTATTAACGCATCAAAGTGGTGTTGTGGTAAAGTGCATGGCTGTTACCTTTATTAACGCATCAAAGTGGTGTTGTGGTAAAGTGCATGGCTGTTACCTTTATTAACGCATCAAAATGGTGTTGTGGTAAAGTGCATGGCTGTTACCTTTATTAACGCATCAAAGTGGTTTAGTGGTAAAGTGCATGGCTGTTACCTTTATTAACGCATCAAAGTGGTGTTGTGGTAAATTGCATGGCTGTTACCTTTATTAACGCATCAAAGTGGTGTTGTGGTAAAGTGCCTGGCTGTTACCTTTGTTAACGCATCAAAGTTGTGTAGTGGTAAAGTGCATGGCTGTTACCTCAATTAACGCACCAAAGTGGTGTAGTGGTAATCTGCATGGATGTTACCTTTGTTAACGCAACAAAGTGGTGTAGTGGTAAATTGCCTGGCTGTTACCTTTATTAACGCACCAAAGTGGTGTAGTGGTAATCTGCATGGATGTTACCTCAATTAACGCACCAAAGCGGTGTAGTGGTAATCTGCATGGATGTTACCTTTGTGAACGCAACAAAGTGGTGTAGTGGTAAAGTGCATCCATTTATTAACGCATATTACGTTTTTTTTTTTCCTTCAATGAGTTAAGTTTGTTCTGCTTTCACTATTTCTTTTTGTTTCTCGTATTATTTATTCAAGGATTTGAGACATGAAAATAAACCTGAAAGACGTGTGTTTTTAAATGCTGCTTTGGGGGGTCTATCTTTCTCATATCTGACTTTTTTCATTTGCTGGATTTTGAATGTTATATACATGTCTTCTTTTATCTTATAACATAAAATGTATATGCATGTTGTATATGTGCTTGTGCATCGTCAAAATCGGGGAAGACGATCTACCATTGCTGCTCCATTTTTTCAAATCGAATTATAAGCAAAAGGTTGGATTGCAGGCATAACCACTGGTGTGTGTGTGTGTGTGTGTGTGTGTGTGTGTTTACTCAGCCGGATACATGCACACGTGAATGTATATAAGTTCTTCTCATGCATTAATTTCATATTGATGCACATAGAAAACATTTTGGACATTTTTCACACCATAATTTTTGTCGATTTCCATGTTTAATGTTTCGTTCTAACTTTATATAATAGTGGTGCATGTCTTTTTACTGTTTAGTTCTATGTTTATATTAGGACAGAATTTTTTTAGTACAAGTAATAAGATTGAAATTTTCTCTAAATTGTATTAAAGTAATTTTTTATTAAATTATAGTGAAATTAATTTTTTTTTTAAAATATATTAAATTAAATCCATTTATCTCCGTATTATATTTATATACTATGTAATAAAGATTGCGCCCTTATGAGCAAAGGCAAAACTCTATATACATTTCCCTTGTATCGTAAGTCAGCCAAAACTACACTCGCAAAGTTGTGTAAGTTACTGCATTGCGGAAGCATAAATTTCCTGACTAAGATATAAGCTCCACGCGCTGACGTGGTAGAATTATCTCTCTAATGACGTACATATACCCAGACGATAGTCTGTAAGAAACTATGAAGCCTCACTTTGAGATTCTGGCGGAACACAAGAACTAGGCCTATCTCCATATTTGGCCATGTCCTAAGAAACTGATATAAAAAGCATAAATCCACTATCACGTCAGTTCACTCGTCAGAAACTCAAACAGGCTTGTGTCGTTACAGTAAGAGTATCGTCTATGTATTTTCATATAGTATAAGGATTTTAGTGTTAAGATGTTAATGTAAAATCAGTACGTAGCAACATTGGATTGTTTTAATATTTCTTTACTATTCTTTAATATAACGTATTGGAAAGTTTAATTGTTTGAAGAACTTATATTTACTTGTAATTATATTATTGATTATAGTAAAAAGCAAGGTTCGCTACCAACTCATTAATAGTTAATTTAGAAATAAAATACTCTTTAAATAATAGAGTGTAATATGCTAACATTTTAAATTAAATTCAGTAGAAAATATTTCTACTAAATGATTGCGGTATTAGTCTGAAATACTGAATTTTAGATTCTTTAGCTATCGTGAATTTATTCGATCTATAATTATCTGTATTATATTCTAAAAGGCAGTAAATATACAATGTATGACGTTGGTAAGGGAAGGAATATCGTAGTTTTATATGTATCTCTTATATCAGTAATTTAAGTTTATGTAGACTGATATTGGAATGTAATTTTATATGTTGAATATTTCAATAACAGGTTCACTCGTCAGAAACTCAAAGAGGCTTGAGTCATTACAGCATCCCGAAGTACCTCCGCTTGCCAAAGTCCCCAAAATGTAGCCGTATATACACCGTTTTGAGTGACACCTCTTTCAATAGAGCCCGGAACTCTCTCTCTCTCTCTCTCTCTCTCTCTCTCTCTCTCTCTCAAGAGAGCCCGGAACTCTCTCTCTCTTTCTCTCTCTCTCTCTCTCACCATGGGCAAAGACATTTCTTAACTGATGATTAATTCCTTCTCATAGCAAGAAATGAGAAGAAAGTTATGATACAAAATCCTTTTTCATGACACTTACATGCTTACAAGAAGACAAAATTTACCATGTCAGCTTGAAATTAAATGCCATATGACAAAAATTATTTTCAAGTTCAAGGGTTTGGAAATATAGACTTCATAAAAATAAAATGCTATGGTGTATAATTAATAATGCACCATCCTTAATTTACAAGTCATTTATTATAAAACTTCAAAATTCTGGGGAAATAAATGAATTATATGTCACGATTTTCTACAAAAACGAAATCTAGAGCCGTTTCCTGATTATATGAAACACTAAATATACAGAAGCTTAAGGGATAAATACCATGTACTACAAATAACTAGATAATGTTCAGTTCTAATTGACACAACAATGATGCCGGTGAAAAGATCATGGGTATTTGGAGGATTGCGCATTGGAACAAATCCGTTTAAATTCATCTGTATTACTGTACATTTTGTTTATTCATTATGGATACAAATTTCATTTATAATTTTAAAACAACAGTGCCAGATCACTTATCGTCTTGAGAATAAACGTATTAAAACTGATATCCTCGGTCGATAAAGTAGAAAAAACTGTGCTATATATGTTCAACAAGTGTCTCACACGTTGTATAGTTTGGAGCCATTGCATTCTCCCCCCCCACACACACACACACACAACTAACAGAAATAAATGAAAATTTAGGCTCAATACTCATCATGTAGAATATTTTTGTTCAAATTTTTAATTATATAAACTAAGTGGTTCCACGTAACGATTCATATTCAAAACAAATATTGCTAACATTTTGAACATTTTTAAATCTTCTCTATAACAATATCAACATTCGGCTATTATTAATGTACAAAGTGTATTCACTAACAGTTTTGTGAAATAATTATCAACAATTACATAAAGTATCTTTTCTGGTGCGATTCTAGCAAGAACACGACAGAAAGTCAGCGTTAAACCTATACATGCACGAAGCGTTTTAAATTAAAACGAAAATAATTTAAATATTACCTCAATTTAGATCATTTCAAAACAAAAATCAAGTTTTATAAGTCTTACCTCTGACCGTTATGTATACTGCATTCAAATACACAATTTAGGATATATATTTTTTCGGCAACATGTGACAGGAGCTTGTTAACCTACATATCTGTAATCCACGAATATAGGTTCCACAACAACGGAGAGAGAGAAAAACATAGGCAATTTAATTGTTAAAATTTTCTTCATCATCAGCGGTTATGGATAAAAATCAAATGCATATTTAAGGAAAAGAGAGGGGCCTATTTTGTCTATACAAGTTTCATCTGGATCTGAGTATGGGCCAAAAATGACTCTTACATTGCATACCCCTTTTCATGGTATTACTTCGCCTCAAAATTTTGTGTAACCGGGGCAATTCTTGACAAAACTTATATTTAGGAAGGGGATAAAATAAAAAAATTATATGTGGCAAAGTATGGGCTCCACTAAAGAACATATCCCACTGCCAATTTGAACCTTCGATTCGCCATTGATTAAATGTATCGTGTACATTAAGGATCGTATTAAAGGATTCGCACCTTATTAACCTGTCTGAAAGTAGTGCATTCTATCAAAGCAAAATGTTGCTTTTAACAATAATTTTTGAAACAGTTTTAGCGGGTAAGCTTTTGAGATGAGGATGTATGTAAGTGTTATGCAGGTCCATATACAAACAATAGCGATGAATCAAGTTCAGTTGTTGGGTGATCGAAATAGGATATAAGGTGGATTTTAAATATCGTCTGTCCTCGCTTTTATGTCGAGTTCACCTATACAAGCCCATAAATGCCGGTGCATTATGCGATGGCAAATCTGGATCCATGCACTTTGTTAGGTATTATCAGTAATATAAACAACATAGACCCGGATGTAAAGGCAGATCAGTTGTTTTTAATTGGTTGGACTCGGCTTACAAAGGAGTATCGACGATTCGGGTTCTGTGAAATGCGATGTGGAGACTACACAAAAAATAAGACGCTTTGTTTATCGATGGTGGTCACTAACGGTAAGGTAAACGGGGCATGCGCATACCACACTGCATCTGTGTGCGTTTTCATAAAAGAATTTGCATGAACTTGCCATAGAATCTATGGGGTCTTACTAACTGATTTGTGTCATTAGGATGCAGGTGATCCCAAAGTTCACTAACAAAGGCTTTATATGTTGTTGCTGGTTGTTTTGTTCTTTTTTTTTTTTGTTTCTTTCTTTCTTCAGATATGGAGTTCAGGCCTCCTTCATGGAATCCACAATAAGAGTTTTCTACACGCATTAATCACAACCTTCCGGAGACACCCTTACTTGTTGAGGAAAATATCTAAATGGAATAATTATCAGTCTACAACAGGTCGATTACCAAAACCAACCCATTGACGTTGTGGTTTATAGTGAAATTTCTGAGATTGTTGAAAACAATAACTTTAGTTGTATCGGTATTACAATTGTATCTCCGTTTACATAAGCAATCGTAACAGATTTAAAGTTGTTATCCAAACAAGATTTAGGAAAAATTGGATGAGTGCCATACCTACAGTAACTATAGGGACTCTATATTCAATTAAAGATTTGACTAATCCACCATTAGAAGTACAATAATATATGACTAATCTATCATTAGAAGTACCATAACATATGAGTATCCCATCATTAGAAGTGTACTATGAAATATAACTTATCCACCCTTAGAAGTATCATAACATATGACTCAAACAAAATCCACCATTAGAAGTATCATAATATATGACTAATCCACCATAAGACATGACTAATCCATCATTAGAAGTACTATGAGATATAACTAATCCACCATTAGAAGTACCATAACATATGAATAAACCATAATCCACCATTAGAAGTATCATAATATATGACTAGTCCACCATAAGACATGACTGATCCACCATTAGTAGTACCATAACATATGAATAAATCATAATCCACCATTAGAAGTATCATAAGATATGATTATTCCATCATTAAGAGTATCTTAAGATACGATTAATCCACCATTTGATGTACCATAAGATACGACTAATCCACCATTAGAAATACCATAAGATACGACTAATCCACCATGAGAAGTACCATAAGATACGACTAATCCACCAATAGAAGAACCATAAGATACGACTAATCCACCATTAGATGATGTACCATAAGATACGACTAATCCACCATTAGAAGTACCTTAAGATATGACTAATCCACCATGAGAAGTACCATAAGATACGACTAATCCACCATTAGAAATACCATAAGATACGACTAATCCACCATTAGATGATGTACCATAAGATACGACTAATCCACCATTAGAAGTACCTTAAGATATGACTAATCCACCATGAGAAGTACTATAAGATACGACTAATCCACCATTTGATGTACCATAAGATACGACTAATCCACCATTAGAAATACCATAAGATACGACTAATCCACCATTAGAAATACCATAAGATACGACTAATCCACCATTAGATGATGTACCATAACTCACCCTTCGAAGCATCATATTAACAATAACTTTATGGTCTCTACCTTTGACTGAAGACAAGACAAATCCATAAGTAGAAGACCGCGTTAAACAGAGTTTATGACTGTATGAGAGAGAGAGAGAGAGAGAGAGATGGTTCGAATAAAATATGGGGGATGAGGGTATTATTAAACAAATCATTCCATATGATTGCTAAGAAACCTAGCATTTAGGATGGTAATAAAATAAGCCATTACCCTATCTCTGCAGGCTGGATGAACAGAATAAAAAGTTATCTATAAATTTGCAATGGAAAATAATCTAAAACAATGTTGAATGATTAAAAGGACGGATAGAGCAACGGTAAGAGCTGGAATGATGGAGAGCTTCTTCTTCGGCATGACAATTATTTGAAAATGTACAAGTATCATAAGTAGTATATGGGGATACATTACGGACAATGGGAATTAGCATTAAAAACACCCCTGGGTCAGATTACGGACAATGGAAATTTAACATGGCGAAAAATCGTGGGTCAGATTACGGACAAGGGGAATTAACATGGCAAAAAATCGTGGGTCACTTTACGGACAAGGGGAATTTAACATGGCAATAAATCGTGGGACACTCTACGGACAAGGGGAATTTAACATGGGATTTTTTTTTTAAAAAAAAATTTTTTTAAAAAAAGGGGTAGGCAATTCAAAGACTATCTCTTTTCGAGAAATATGGCTGGCCCTGAAAAGGGCCTTTGGGTTTATGTTAATGTATTCATTAACATAAATGGCACCGCATTGGTCTTCTTCTTGTCCTTAGGCTGCGTCTCACTGTTGGCCCGTAAATTAGCACTCTTTTTAGGCATCCTTGTCTTTCGACGTAGATCCTACGTATCCACAGGCTGGTGTCTGTCCTGTGGACAACGGTCCACTTCGATCGGACATACACGAGCAAGTCTGTCCGAAACATCATGGAAGACACAAGGGTGGATGACTCAACTGTAGTCCACATCTTGAAGCGACGAGAACAGGTGAATCAATGCATTGAACGGCGCTTATTTATAGGGACAGGAAGGATTGAAACGGATTGAGTTCATTCACCAATCCGAACACGCGTTACAGAATTCAGTCAGCCCGCATCCAATCCGAAGAGAGCAGTCTGTGACGTCACGTAGTCAATATAGATTCGCTAGCGCTTGTGTGCAGTCAATCTATGCGATAGTGATTCAACATGACGGAAACTCAGAAAACGATCCAGTGGGGTGCACCAGCAGGGGAGACTGCCCAAGGGAACTCGGACTTACTTTCAGAAGAGGTGAATTGGGATTTTGTGGATTTTCTCTCCTCGCAAGAATTTGTTCCGGAACCTTCGTTACCTTCTTCATTACCGCAAGTGGAGAATTTTAGACAGAGACAGAAAGAAGAATTGGAGAAATTTATACAACGACAAAAGGAAGCGGAACAGGCTTTTCTCGTACAGCAACAGCAACAGCAAGAAGAAGAGGTAAGAAAAAAACAACAAGAAGAAGAAGTAGCAGCAAAGAAACAAGAGGGTGAAAGTCAAACCGTCACGATACTGTTGGACATTTTAGCGGAGTTAAGAAGTCTGAAACAAATGTATCAGACTTCTTTATCACGACCGAAGAGAATACGACCTTCCCGAGCCAAACACGTCAACCCTGTGACTAAGCCTACCGTACCACCCTTAGTGATTTCAACCCAATCATTATCATCATTACGCAGTCCAGAAGTAGGCCTTGGCCGTGGCAAAGGCTTAAGGCAGTTAAAATTGATTGCTTAAACTCACCATAAAGAAAAAAGGCCCTTTTCAGGGCCACCCACATTTCTCGAAAAGAAATACAATTTCAATTTGCCAATAACTCATAAAAAACTCACCCATGTTACCCTTATAGTACGTGTCTGTGTATGAGTGCGTGAGTGTAGCTTCTTATTTTAAAATCAAAACTCAAAGACTCTTACCTTATATCAATCATTTATTCTTTTCTCCATTTTTTACAATCCAATTCACAATTCACAACACAACACTTTATTAAAAAGTTCATTGACTTCTTCTTTTCTCCTTGTTTAGTCTCTCTGTTTTTTGAATTTCTTCACCGTCACACTCTTTTCCTCTTCTTCTTCCTCCTCGCTTTCTTCCCTTCTTCTTTTTTTCTCCTGTTTCTTTTTCTTCACCTGTCTTCTTTCTTCCTCTTCTTCCTCTGAAGAATCCCTCTCTTCTTCTGAAGAATTCCTCTTTTCTTCTGACTCCTCTTGTTTCTTTTTGGGGCAATCTGGAGACCAATGTCCTTTTTCTTGACAATAATAACAGGTATCTTGACTTTTGTCTTTTTTATCCCCTGTTTTTTTTCTTTTTTGACGGTCTGGACACTCTGAAGACCAATGCCCTTTCTTCTGACAGATATAGCAAGTATCTTGACTTTTATCTCTAAAGGAAGGAGAGTAGTCCGTAGGCTGGTCTGAAGAGAATTTTCTAATGACCCCTCGCAAAGCTCTGACGAAACGTTCCATCTGGTCAGTCTCTTCCATCGTTGTGCTCGGTTTGAGAGTGAAATGAATAGTGAAAGGACAAGACACGCACCCTTTTATATACGCTGGTCTGCTATGACTATAAAGTAGTTTATGGTGTTTACACTTGAGTCATTTGACTTTTTGCTTTCAAGATGAAACGATCCCATTCATTCGAGAAGAAAGAAGAAAGTAAGAGGCAGAAACGTGATCTATCGCCTCGTACCAGGGCTGAAATCTTGGCACAAATTCATGCCAGTGATTTTGAAGAGGACATGAGTGAACCAGAATCCGAACCCTCTAAACCAAGTTCACCACCCTTTGTCAACCCTGAAAAGTACTATTCCATTCGAGAGACGGAAAAGCGCTCCTCTAGAAAATTTAGAACCACGGCTTACAAATACACGGTGAAGTTTAAAGATTTCAAGGCTGAAGTGCCGTTAGAGAAAGCAGAAGTGTTCATCACCGAGGTGTGGGATTCTTTGCTCACTGCACTCAAGCGACAATGTCAACCCAAAGAAGACGATCGCTTGAGACTTTCCATACAACACGACGGTTTGAAATCCCCTGTTTGGATCGAGTTTAGCACCCCTGCAGAATTAACTGCTTCCAAAGTCATGGACAAGATTCAACACGTACAACAATCTAATGATCAGTTTGACATCACCGATGGAAAAGCCACATTGGACATGACCCACGTCTCTCCTCCTCAAGGGACTGGACGCAAAAAGATGTTATTGGTGGACGACCTTCGCAACACCAAAAAGAGTCTCGTCCGAATTAACAACCCTCAAGACCAGATGTGTTTAGCCCGTGCCATCGTGGTGGGACGAACCTATGCCAACAAGAACAACACGGTAGAATGGAAAAGAACCTGGGACACTATTCAACGTTCCGACCGAGCCAAACAACGAAACGAAGCAGAACTCCTGTTGCAACAAGCCGGACTGCCCAAAGACACACCCTGCGGCATTCCTAAGATGCAAAAATTGCAAGATGTCCTAGCTCCACGATACACCTTGAAAGTGCACCCTCAAGAAATGCGCGGGCCTCTATTGTTTCGAGGCCAAGATTTTAAGGACGGAAAATACATTCACCTTTATCATCACGATGACCATTTCGATACCATTACCAGTATCACCGGATTCCTGGGATACGGTTATTACTGTGAGAAATGTGACTATGGTTATAATAATCGAGAGCAACACAAACATTGTGGATGGAAATGCTCAGGATGTTTGGCCTCTCCACCCTGTCTGAGCGAAGAACCAGTGCCTTGTTCCACTTGTCTGCGCACGTTTGTCAGCCCTACCTGTTACCAACAACATTTGAAGACGCAAGGTTCACAGAAGAAATGCGCTTGTCAACTCCTGAGATTGTGCCCTACGTGTGGACAAGGCATACGTACCAATAGTACCAAGGCACACGTATGTCGAGGAAAGAAAAAATGTCACATTTGTCACCACATCGTGGACTTGGAACACGAATGTTACGTGCAAAAATACCAACCCCCACCAGAGAAAGAGGACGGTCACAAGAAGAAAGGCAATTTCATCTTTTTCGATTTCGAATGCATGCAAGAGACCGGCATTCACATTCCTAATTTCTGCGTGGCTCATCGAGCGTGCGAGAAGTGCATTCAAGAACCTATCTTCAGTCATTGCCCTCACTGTAGCAAGATTCCCGGAGGGCGTGAAAAAATCTTTCGGGGACCGAACACGTTAGCCGATTTTGCCCAATGGGTCTTAGACCCCGTCGACAAGACGTGGAGCCAAGAGGACATCGAACGTTACGGAGATTGTCATCGCCATGCCACGGTGATGGCTCACAATTTCTCCGGATACGATGGACAGTTTCTTCTCAGATACTATACGAAACAAGGTACCGAGCGTCCTAAAGTGACTTTGAACGGAGCCAAAATCATTTTCATGCAAGTGGGACAAGTGCAGTTTAAAGATTCGATGAGCTATTTGGCCATGCCTTTGAGTCGAATGCCTAAAACGTTTGGAATGACAGAAATGGCTAAAGGGTACTTTCCACACTTTTTCAATACGGAAGCCAATCAACATGCCGTTCTACCCCATTTACCTGAGGCTCACTATTACGACCCCGACAACATGCGTACCGAACAACGAGAAGCTTTCTACGCTTGGTACCAGGCTCACGCCTCGGACCCTTTCGACTTTCAGGAAGAAATGCTAAAGTATTGTCGTTCCGACGTGGACATTTTACGACGTTGCTGTGGAAAATTTCGAGAACTGTTCATGGAACACGGAGGGGTCGATCCTTTGAAAGAAGCTTGCACCATTGCCAAAGCGTGTTCCTTAGTGTATCGACAACGATTCATGCCTGAAAAGACCGTGGCTGTCATCAGTCCTCAAACGACCCACTATGTCAAGCGTCAATACTCGGTCAAAGCCCTACGCTGGTTACATTACTTGTGCGACAAGGAAGACAAATGGATTCAACATGCCCGCAACGGAGGAGGCGAAAAGACCATCGGAACGTATTCGGTCGATGGCTGGGACTTAGAAAACCCCAAGATCGTGTACGAGTTTAACGGTTGCTTATTTCACGGATGTCCCGTCTGTTACCCTGACCGTGACACTAAAAATCAGTTTTTGCAACGAACCATGGAAGACTTGTACCAGGACACTTGTCAGCGACGCCTAAAGTTAGAACAGCAAGGATACCAAGTGGTGGAAATGTGGGAACACGAGTACGATCACCGTATGAAAACCGATCCCGAGTTTAAACGCCTCGTGGAAAGTTACCAGTTCATGGACCCGCTGAACCCGAGGGATAGTTTGTACGGAGGAAGGACCAATGCCACCTGTTTGCTGTACCAAGTCGACGAAGAGAAAGGAGAAGAAATCAAATACTTGGACGTGTGTTCGCTGTATCCCTACGTGTGCAAATATTGTCGCTTTCCTGTAGGGCACCCGCAATTGTTCACGGAACACATCGACCTGAAAAACATTCGACAATACGAAGGCTTGATCAAGTGTAAAGTTTTGCCTCCCACGAACCTATACCATCCCGTCTTACCTCACCATTGTCAAGGCAAACTGATGTTTCCATTGTGCCGTACTTGTGCCGAAACGTGCAACCAAGACCAACCTTGTCAGCACAGCCAGGAAGAACGGGCCTTGACGGGAACCTGGGTCAGCGTGGAATTGTTCAAAGCTCTTGACATGGGATACCAACTGTTAGAAGTGTACGAAATTTGCCACTTTCCCAAGACACAACAATACCGCAAGGGTGACCCCACGCAGAAAGGCATTTTCGCCGACTACGTGGGTGCCTTTTTGAAACTGAAGCAAGAAGCCAGCGGCTATCCTTCCTGGTGTCACACTCCCGAAGACCAAATACAATTCAAAGAGAAATATTACGAACAAGAAGGCATCACTTTAGACCACATCGAGAAAAACGAAGGCAGGCGATCGTTTGCCAAAGTGATGTTAAATTGCTTGTGGGGTAAAATGGCACAACGACCGTGTTTACCGAAGACGGAATATTTGACAGAACCTTCCCGCTACTTTCAGATGATTCACGACAAAACCAAATACATGAAACACGTGGACGTCGTTCGAGAGAATTTGATCTTGGTCAATTACGAAGAAGATCTGGACTTTGTACAAGACGACCCTTTTGGAAATGTCATCATTGCGGCTTACGTGACAGCCCATGCTCGCTTAAAATTGTACGAAGCTTTAGAACTGTTAGAAGAACGCGTCCTGTACTTTGACACGGACAGTTGCATTTACATTCATCACCCGATTCAACATCACCCTGACATCGAAGGAGACCGTTTAGGAGCCTGGACAGACGAGCATCCCGACGACAAGATTCTAAGTTTCGTCAGTGGCGGTCCCAAAAATTACGGCTACGAATACCGTGACAAACAAGGAGAAGTGCACACGACGTGCAAAGTGAAAGGACTGACTCTGAATTATCGTACCAGTCGAGTGGTCAACTTTGGGGTATTGAAAGAAGCCTTGCAATCGGGAGAGGATGGAAACTTTAAAGTGACCACCTACCAACCGAACAAAATTGTACGTTTACCCACTCACCACATCGTCAGTCGACCCTTGGAAAAAGTCTATCAAATCGTGTACCAGAAGCGAGTGAGACTTCCCAATCATTTCACCTTACCGTACGGTCACACCGGTATTGGTCTGTATATAAAAAAAAGGAACCCTAGGCAAGACCGATAGTTCATTGTGACTACCAAGACCGAGCGAACAAGATGAATACTTTGAAAAAGACATCGTTTCAGTTTGGGGATTGTAAAAAAGTTGTATCTTCCTCTAGTGTGACTAATACTGGATGGATAAGACCCATGCATTGCGACGGAAAATGTCCGGAAGGAAACTGCGATTGTCCATGTGGTTACCATTGTAATTGCGTAACGGAGTTTGCAGACGAGTGCGATTGTGAGCCTTGCGATGGGACCGATGCTGTACGTTGTGACCTGAGCGATGCCGTAAAGCATCATGGGAACTTTAGTGCCCCTACCCCTATCATGGAAAGTGATGCTGTGCGTGTCAAACCTGTGGGGTGCGAAAGCGATGCTGCTCGTCCTCTTGGACATTTTACTGGGTTTCGTTTTAAAGGGGAATGTTCACCTTCACGTCTACCCCCCTACGGATGTCATCCAGCCCTGAGCAAACTCCTGTTCATGTCACCCAACCCTCATCGAAACGAACCTGTGAAAGACGAATATTCGTTTCCTGTGCGTTTGTCGGAATACTGCGACTTTGAAAATCGTCTTCAATCGTTCAAAGGAAAATGGCCAAAGTATCTGGGAGGACCGACCCCCGAAGAATTAGCCAGAGCCGGATTTTTCTACTTGGGCGAAGGAGATAAAGTCAAGTGCTTCAGTTGCGGTGTGTCACTTCACCACTGGGAACCGCAAGATTCGGCCTACGTAGAACATGCTCGATGGTCACCGAATTGTCATTACTTACCTTTAGTGGGACCGAGACATTGAAGTAACTTCTTACCATAATCATCTGTTCATGGATACTTTACAAGAGAACATTTGTGCTTTGCCTGTGGAGTTGAGAGAACGCATTTACCGAGAGCTGGTCAAAATACAAGTGAAACGTAAAGAACAATTGCATCCGATACGTCACCGGTGTTTGAACCACTGGTACCTTCAGGCTATACAAGGACTGATTCAATTGAAAGTGTTCCTTTGGACAGACATTGATCAACGATCTCCTGGTTATAAAAAGGATTGGTTTGGTATGGACGATTCTATCTACTACATTGTAAACGTATTGCATCGAATTCCAGAGGAAGAGTTAACGAATTACCAACATCTTGAACACAATGTCAACTTGGTGAAAGAGGAAACTTCTGAACGAATTGTAATGTGTAGATTAGTGACTCAACGATTTAAATTTGACACTGAAGTGAAACCATGTTTGTGCAAAGAGTACATTTCTTGTGTCAGACCAAAGAGGATTTAGTATGACCTATTCATGGATACTTTGCTAGAGAACATTCGTGCTTTGCCTGAGGAGTTGAGAGAAAGGATTTACCGAGAGCTGGTGAAAATACAAGTGAAACGTAAAGAACAATTGCATCCGTTACGTCACCAGATCTTTAACCACTGGTACCTGAATGGTATAAGAGAACTGATTCGTCAGAAATTCTTTCAATGGTCAGACATTGTTCAACACTTTGAGGTCGCTAATGATCAACATGTTCATAATTATGGTTACTTCGAGATTCACCTAGTGCAACGCATTGAGGAAGACAAGTTAAAGGATTACAAACATATTTTACGTGGAATCTACTTAGAGGAAGAGGAAACACCTAAACGAACTCTGACGTTTCGGTTACAGTATGCAAGATTTAGATTCCCTACTGGAGAACGAAGATCTCTGGCTAGAAAGTACGTCTATTGCATCCGAAAAAAAGAGAATATAAAAACAGGCTGCCATGCCACGGTTTATGTCACATGTCATCCAACAGATTCCGTGGAAGGAACTCAATGACCATATTCAAACCGTGGATCATTACCATCAATTATTACAAGAACTGTATCCATTCAATTTGGGACGACAAGTGGTGTGTGTCTTAGTGACTTGTTTTTTGGGATTTCGTTTACCAGCCGATTCTTTGTGGACTCTTTACGATCAGTACTTACCACCTCCATGGCCTTAAATGGTCACGAAAAACTCCTTTTGCTCAAAGCCTTGCGTTTTCATCTGGATACTTCTCGACCTCTACGGGAAAAAAAGATTCGTCAACTTTTAGCTACCCAAGACGTGTATGACGATGTGTGTGTAGCTTGTGACTTACATCCCCATTGGACAGATGTCCGTGCCTGGAAAGAATGGGATTTTGAGGCTTGGACCCAAGAAGTGGCCCAGTATGCACGAGAGTTGTTCAAGGAAAAAAGTTACTTTTCAACCCGTGTTAGTGACGGTGCCAGAAGAACCCGTCACCCAGGACAGGACTGTCGTGGACAGACCTGAAAGACCCTTTCGGGAGGACACTTGTGTGACCTTACCCCCTGTTGAACTGGTTAGAACATTACCCAAAAGATGTGATTGTTGTACAGACACTTGTGTTTATTCCACGTTCATCGTTATCATGTGCCTTTTATCCTTGTACTTAAGCCTTTGGCTTTTATGTATTTTTGTCTTTCGTATTCATGTTTGAAAAAAAACATTCAATAAACGTGTTCTGAAAAAGTATATAAACTCTTGTC
Organism: Sinohyriopsis cumingii; assembly: GCA_028554795.2. Lineage (NCBI taxonomy): Eukaryota > Metazoa > Mollusca > Bivalvia > Unionida > Unionidae > Sinohyriopsis > Sinohyriopsis cumingii. The sequence continues at coordinate 128,218,719 of CM068827.1, forward strand.
TTGTTTGTTTTCGTGTCACAAGTGACATTTCTCACACCATGGCTACCTCTGCTGTCTCTGCTCCCTCTTCCTCTACTGTCAAAGTCATCGACGAACACTTAGATCGTGCCAGTTGGGAGGCTTTGTATCTTCGCCATCCCTTTAACATGCTCATTGCTGGACCTAGCGGTTCAGGCAAAACCGAATTCGTCAAACGTTTGATCGAACATAAACATCATTTGATCGATCGGCCCCCTCAACGGATCGTGTGGTGTTACAAAGAGTGGCAATCGGCGTACAGCCTCTTGCGAGAAAGTCAAGGCGATTCCATCGTGTTTGTGGAAGGCATTCCTAAAGAAGACGATGGCATCGTCTCTGACTCCCGTCTAACCCATTTGGTCATTTTCGACGACATGTTAGGAGAAGACGAGGAAGAAATTAAACTGTGGTTCACGCGCAAAGGGCATCACCGTAATGCCAGTGTCGTTTACATCACCCAAAATTTGTTTCAACAAAGTAAAGCCCATCGCACCATCAGTCTCAATGCGCATTACGTGGTCTTGTTTAAAAGCCCTCGAGATAAATCGCAAGTGCAAGTCTTAGCCAAACAGTTAGGAACGCCTTGGCTGACTCAGGCGTACGACGATGCCACTCAAACGCCACACGCCTATTTACTCGTCGATTTGAAACCTACGACCCCCGAGGATTTGCGATTTCGTACCCACTTGTTTCACCACTGGTGCCAAGACGGAGGGCCTGTCCTGTACACGTCTCCGTCCTCGACTTCATTTCACTCCTCCCATGAAAAAAATCTATAAAAACCTCAGACCCTTTTTCGTCTGTCTCACACAGTGTGAACATGACGTCCCTTCAGTCGCATCTTCCCGTCAAATTGATTCGTGCCTTGTATGGCATCAGTCGAGAAAAAGATCCACAAACACGAGCCCGTGTCTTAGAAGCTAGTCTCAAAGAAGTCTTACGATGGTTCACGGTGACGGCACGTCAATTACTCCAAGGAATCATTCAGATTCCTCATCAAACCCAACGCTTTTTCGATCGAAACAAAGTCGCTTTGGTCCAACTGGCCGATCCCCGCATCGACACTCAAACCAAAAAACAAATCATTTTGAAACCTGGAGGGAGCGGTACTCTAGGAGGGGTCATCATTCGCTCACTCTTAAGATGGGATCCTAATGCCCCCAAAGTTATCCCTAAGACAAAAGTCCAACGAAGCCCCAAGAAGAAAAAGAAAAAGACCAAGTCCCCAAGAAGAACTTCTCCAGTGGCAGGACCCTCCTCTTACCAGACACCACCACCATCACCCCGGAAAAAGAAAAGAAGCCCCAAGAAAAAGAAACAGAGAAAAAGTCCTCAAAAAAAGAAAAGTCCACAGAAGAAAACTAGTCGCAAGAGAGGCACTTCGGCCAGGACGCAACCTTACACTCGCAAGCCACGACCTGCCACAACGTCTCCGGCAGCCTCACGTTTGTCCACTTCTCCGTTGATGTCACCAGGAACTGAAGAGTACTTGGAGACGTTGATCACACCAAGAACTTCTCCGTTGATGACCCCCAAAAGAACTTCCCCAGTGGCAGGACCTTCCAATTTAGTGGCAGTGGCTGCTGCTCCCAAAGTACCTTCTCCCAAAATCAAAGTTCAAGAAAGATCGGGCATGTTACAAAGTTTACTGGATTTGTCCAAGCAAGAACTGGCTCGATTTAGTCCGTTGCGTACCCCTGCACGACGTGTCATGCCTGTCCTCAAACTGATAAAACGTAAAGACAATCAGTGGCGACGCGTTCCAGTATAAAAAAGGCCTGTGACCGAGTAGGGTATCAGTGTTTTTTAGGTGCTCCTAAAGACTCAAAGATGTCACCCTCCAGAAAACCCCAAGGAAAGAAAAGGAAAGGACTGCCACCACGTTTAGCCAAACATGGGGACCTGTTATCTGTCCTGTCCAAAGCTTCTCCACCCCTACGAAAAAAACTCATTCAAACGGCCTCCAAAGAGGTCATCGATACCGTGTGCGAATGTTGTTTGAACGTCTTGAAAGGCACGATCCCTTTGTCCAAACACCAGAAACAATGCTTGAGCAAACATCGTCACGTTCTTCGCCAAATGGTTCGAAAGAAAATTCCCATTCGTCAAAAAAAGAAGATGTTAGTGCAACGTGGAGGTATTTTACCTCTCTTGTTAGGCCCCATACTGAAAGGAGTCTTGGGAACCATGTTGGGAGGACTGATGGGAGCAAGATAAAAAGGCCATCGGAAGTCCCAAGATCTCAGAATTCACCCCTGACAACCCCATGGAAGGACGAAAACTAGCTTTAGTGCCTTACAAACGATGGATGGAATACCATCGGTGGCAAGAACAACGCACCCCGCATTTACCTCCCAATCCCAATTTGAGCGAGATGTCCCAGTTACAACACGAATTGCAATCCTTGATGGATCGCCAAGATTTGTCCGAAACAGAAAAATCGCAAAAGTATGGTCAACTCTTGCAACGACTGCAACTCTTTCACCAGAAAGCTTTAGACGAAACAGCTTTACCCACTCTGAAAGATTTTAAGACCTTGATGAAAAGTCCAGCACCATCACCAGTACCAGTACCAGTACCAGTACCACCAGTACCCGTGACCAAGACAGAAAAAGGAAAAGAAGAAGAAGAAGGGTTTCAAACTCCACCAGAAAAAGTACGCAAGTTAACAACACCACCTACCTCCAGAATTGGATGGATTAAAAAGATGATGGCCACCCTTTCTTCCTCACAAGAGAAAAAGAAAGTGAAGACAGAAGTGAAGACAGAAGTGAAACAAGAACCTATATCCCCCGCTCAGACATCCTCCTCCTCTTCGACACCTATTGCCGGTCGCACACGCAAAGCCTTGCAATCCAAGAAAATACCCCCAGAGAAAAAGAGTAGCCTCTTCCAAGAGTGGGTGCCTTATTAACACACAAACACAAAAAAATGGAAAAAGTCTTAGCCAGCATTTACTACGATCCCTCCCATCCTGCAGGTTACGCAGGAGTTCAAAAATTGTATCGTGCTGCCAAAACGCGACTGAAAAGTCTCCGTTTACCTCAAGTGCAACGATGGTTACAAGAACAAGCTACCTACACTTTACACAAACCCATTCGACGCAAGTTTGCCAGAAGTCGCACCCGAGTGGAAGGCATCGATCATCAATGGCAAGCCGATTTAGCCGATGTCTCTCATTTAGCCAGCTACAATCGTGGCTACAAATATTTGTTTTGTGTCATCGACGTCTTTTCCAAATTTGCCTGGGTCGTGCCCTTGACTTCCAAATCCAGCAGCGAGTTAGTGCGAGCCCTGCAACGGGTGTTGAAACAAAGCGGCCGTCACCCTCTTCGATGGCAAACGGACAAAGGCACCGAATTTCTGAACCAGGCTTTCCAAAAAGAATTAAAGAAACGTGACATTCATTTTTTTACCACCGAGAATCCCGAAACCAAAGCCAGCATCGTGGAACGTTTTCAACGCACTTTGAAAGAACGCATGTGGAAATATTTTACGCATCACCACACTCTGAAGTACATCGACATCTTACCTCACCTGGTGCAAGCGTACAACCAATCTTACCATCGAAGCATCGGACGTGCCCCGCAAGACGTGACTCCCGAGAACGAAGTGCTGGTGTTTGAGCGCCTGTTTGGTACGTCCCCGACGAGGGCTGTCCCCAAGAAAAGTGGAGAGTTGACCGTAGGAGATTGGGTGCGCATTGGCAAAACCAAACGCACTTTCGACAAAGGTTACTTACCTAACTGGACGACCGAATTGTTTCGCGTCACTGGACGAGTGCATGGCCGTCATCCTGCCGTCTATAAATTGGAAGACATGAACGGAGAAGTACTCAAAGGAACGTTTTATTTGCCCGAGTTACAACGTGTCACCAAAAAAGAAGACGACGTGTACGACATCGAAAGCATTCTGGAACGCAGAACCCGTAAAGTGGGCAAACGACGTGTCAAAGAAGTCAAAGTACGTTGGAAAGGATATCCACCCAGTTTCGATTCTTGGATCGACGCTTCGCAAGTCATCGACTATAAAAAGAAGAAGTGACCATCATGCCCTTTCACACAGCAGCAGACGCAGCTACGTCGACCAGTCCTTCTTCCCCTAGTTCTTCTGTGCAAGATTTACAAAAACAACCCTTGTGGGTGTGGTGTGGAGAACGTGTGCCTAAAACGCAAATCGTCTTTTTCTGCCAAATCTTCGTGGTGTATTGTATCATCGGGGCAGCCATCGCCAATTTGAGTTTGCAACAAGGAGACAAACAATTGTGGACCATTTTATTGAGCAGTTGCATCGGTTACCTACTTCCCAATCCCTCCCTGAAATTCTCCTCGAACGGGAACGTTGTGTCCAGTGCCAGTGCCAGTCACCACTCCAACCACAATCAGAACCCCATTTTGGGCGGAGACACACCTCTGACATCCACTAATATTCCCTCGGACAGCCACAGAACTCTGGAATTATGAGTCACCAAAACCAATTTTACTTAACCTTACCCAGTGACAGTTCCATGGAGGTGTTTCCCAACAACACGTTGTGCTGTTACACGGCCAAATTACCTCAAGCCATCCCCTTAGATCACGAAGCCCATTGGGAAGTGGCTTTAGTAGAAATGATTCACCCGACCCAAGTCCTCAATGTCCTTCCCAATCAAAATAAATTTGATGTGGAAGTTCATGACGAACAAATGCAACAGTACTTGGATACCCATGGCAAATATGACAAGAAAACCCGTAACACACAAAATCCAAAGTGGACCACCTATCACTTGTTCATTCCCCCAGGCTATTATTTTAGTGGTCAACATTTGGTCAGCACCATAGCCACCAGGTTTAATGGTGTGTTTCTGAAAGCTTTGGAAAGTGTCAAAAAAAGTGTCACCCTGGAGTACCACAAAACAGCTCGTCGCTTCCTGATAAAATTTCCTGAGGGGCCCAAAATCATGTCTTTCTTATTTTGTCCTGAATTGTTTGACATGTTGGGCGGGGACATGGAGATGAAGAAGAAAGTAGAACAACAAAAAGGCGAATTACTAGTCATTTCTGACAACGATACTTTTGCCAAGTATTTTCGTACCCCGGTAGAACTGAACCAAGGACTGAATTTGATGTTCGTGTACTCCGATGTGGTGGAATACAACGTGGTGGGACACACCTCCGTACCGTTACTGCGTGTCATTCCTTTCAAAGTGGATTCTGCCGCAAACGCTGACGAGGAAGGTGGAAACACTTACCACGTCCACCGCGAATTTGTCCATCCTCACTATTTGCCGGTCAGCAAGTCGTATTTGGACACGGTCAACATTACTATAAAAGGAGATTTGGGACAAAATATTCCATTCACCAAAGGAAAAGTCACGGTGAAACTCCATTTTCGAAAACGGTTCTCTCACGATTCGTAAGTAAGTCATGTATCCAGTGTACCGAGGGGTGGCTCGACAGCGAGGACACGGTTTAGGAGACATGTTAAAATCGGCCTTTCGTTCGGTGGCCCCGGTGTTGAAACCGATGGTGACACGCGGATTGCACGCCTTGAAAGATGCGGCACTGACGCAAGGCAAAGAATTTCTCCAAAATGTCATCATCGACAAACAAAACCCTAAAGAAGCCTTCATGAGGGCAGGCAAAAATGTCTTGCTGCAAACGGGTAAAGACATTTTGGGCCGACGAGACACACCTATAAATGCCCTGCACGATACCGAGTCAAGCATTCAGCAAGGACAAGGCAGAAAGAGACGAAGAAGAAAACACCCCTTCACCAGACTTCAAGCGAGAAAGGCCAAGAAAAGAAGAACCGTACTAGACTTAGACGTTTTCGATTATTGAGAAAAGAGACAAAAAATGATGCACCGAGAATCTTCCGCCTGTTCCAAGACGGAATTGGATCTGTTTGCCATGCCCCCCACCATGATGACCATGCAAGAATCCCAATGGGTGGAATTTCACCCCGTCTCCTCATTGACAGCCTCAGCTCCCATCGAGTTTGAAATCAAAGGACAGCCCGAAGATTACATCGATCTGAATAGCAGTTACTTGTACTTGAAAGTCAAACTTGTCGATGAGGACAATTCGACCCTAGATGGCGATGAGGTAATAGCTCCCGTCAACAATTTCATGCATTCCTTGTTTAGCGGAGTGGACTTGTACTTGAACAACAAACTGGTCAGCAGCAGCATGGATACTTACCCTTATCGAGCGTACCTGGAAAATCTCTTGACGTACGGAATAGACGCCAAGAACACTCATCTCAATGCCTGTGTGGTATGGGAAGCTGACGAAGCTGAAAAGTTTGAAAATTTAGAAACTGATGAAAAGAAAGAAAACAATGACGGATTTATAGAACGAAGAAAGAGAATCAAAGATGGACAGAGTTTAGAACTGATGGATCGTTTACATCTGGACATGTGGTTGCAAGAGAAATATTTACTAAACGGGGTCAATGTCCGCCTGAGACTGAATCGGAGCAGTGCCGCTTTCCATTTGATAGGTAATACTGTTTGCAAAACTGTCATCGAGGAAGCCAGGCTCTACGTACGTCGTGTGGAAGTGTTACCTAAAGTGGGTAACGACATCAGTCAAACGTTGAGCAGAACGACAGCCAAGTATCCCATACGACGCGTGGAAGTGAAAACCTTCACCATTCCCAAGGGACAACGATCCATGATCGAAGATCATCTGTTCCAAGGACAGCTACCCAAGCGTTTGATCGTTGGTATCGTCGAAAATGAAGCCTTCAACGGAGCTTTGGCTAAAAATCCTTTCTACTTTCAACACTTTGGCGTGTCCAAGATCGAAGTCAGTCGCGATGGCAAGACCTTGTGTACCCGACCCTTTGAGCCTGACTTTGAGAAGAAGAATTACTTGAGATCGTACTTGTCCCTGTACGAAGCCACCGGTCAGTTAGGAACCAACACCAGTCACGGTATTACGTACGAGGATTATGTAGGAGGCTATGCTTTGTGGGCTTTCGATTTCACTCCAGACCAAGGCAGCGACGAGGGACATTTCCACCCTATAAAATCAGGCCAGATTCGTGTGGAAATTCAGTTTGCAAACCGAGACCCTGATGTAACGGTGAACGTCATCCTGTATGCAGAATTCGATAATACCATAGAAATCAACAGTTTGAGAGAAGTCATCCTAGATTACTAGAAAGCCATGGAAGACTGTTGTCCCTCTTTACCTAGTGAAGAAACTTTGGAGATGGAATGTAAGGAGACCGTGGAAGGAGAAGAAGATATCATGATGAAGTCGAGATGGCCAGAACAAGAAGCCCATTTAGTCTCCTGTTTTGCCAAACACTTGGTCGACAAAATAACAGAATTGATCAAGAAAAATTGCTATGGATGTCAAAACGATCATCCCAGTCAAATTCAACACGATAAATGCCTAATGTTAAGTCAAGAAGAAAAATTGGACGAGTATCTGGACGAAGCTTGGAGTCTCATCTCGAACAAAGACGTGTTGCACCAGTGGTATAAAGACTTGCGTGAACATTCTTGTCCACCATTAACCACTCAAGAGATCCATCGTATCGAAACTCTCCTGAATCAGAGTGAGGAAACAGAACGAATAACCGTTTATTCGTCAGACATTTTCAAGCAAAAAGTCAGGATTGAATTGACGACTTATTATTACCTGTGGTGAAGAAGAAGAAAAAACACAAAACAATGGATACCTGGGAACTTTATTACCTTTTGAACCACAGTTCGTATACAGCTTCTTGGAATCCTGTCGTCTGTGCTAAAGATGAACTCCCTCATCGCAAACCTAAAGACCATCAAGCTTACGTGATCAACACGGACGACAGTCATCTCCCAGGAACCCACTGGGTAGCCGTCTACTTTCCTCAAGAAGGATGTGTGGAATATTTCGATTCGTACGGATTGCCCCCTTTGGAAGACGATATCATCGACTTTATGAGAAGAAATGCTCAAACCACCCGATTCAATAATGTGAAATTACAAGGCACAGATTCCTTGGTGTGTGGACAGTACTGTGTGTATTTTCTGCATCATCGCAGCCTGGGCTATTCCTTAGAACATTTAGTGACTCATTTCGATCCTCGTTCTTCTGCTAGAAACGATGTGAAAGTAGATCGATGGTTTTGTGACCATTATGCTTATCTTTTGTCTCAAGCTAGGAAACGTAGTGTCCATCAATGGCCTAATGATTTCCAACAGTGGAAATCACAATTTCATTCACAACGTTGTCAGCCCTGTTCAAAGTAGTTAGTATTTGAAGAAAAAAATGTTTGTGATTTGAAAAAAATTGTTTGATGTTATAGTTTTGGATTATTGTTAAAAATGTTGTTGTTGTTTAGTGTTAAGTGATTTTTGAATAAAAATGTTGTGTTTAGAAAAAATGCCTTTGTCTTTTGTTTAGCTAGAAGAATGTTGGATTGATGCTCTTTCATTTCTTACTATCCCTCTCATGAACGTTGCGGCTCAAAAACCGTGTGGGGATGTTTTCCTTCACGTCCGCGCTTTAACTTTAAGAACAGGGTTGTTCCCAGTCTAGCCATCCATTGTCGACTCATCCTCCTAAGAAGATGTGCTCCAAACTAGCTAAGCTCAACGAAGCCTACGTGAATCTGCATAGGGTCAGACACAGTCTGATACCGAAACCAGAAGAAATAGAGAACGTGAGAATGTTAAAAATCACTGAAGACCTGATAGAAGAGCTCTTCAGAGAAGAAATGAACAGGGAAAAAGAAGAATGGACAGAGAAGTACAGACTTCAGAGACAGCAGCAACAGCAGCAACAACAGCAACAGCAGCAGCAACCTGAAGCTGACAGAGGCTTTGTCGATTGTCGTATCGACACCAAAGAATTCTTCTTCTCTTTCCGAAGAAGCAGACCTATTGCCAGAAAGTCTATCCTCAGAGGACATCGCATTCTTAGAAACTAAAAAAAGAATGCCATAGCAAAACAAAAAAAAAAACAGCCCTTTTCAGGGCTACCCAATACTCTAGAAAAGAAATAACGATCCATTTGCCAATGTGTGTAGGTAGAGTAGTGTGTATATAAACACTAACTCTTTATTGATAGTGAGAGTGTATGTGTTTGTGTGTGTTTGTAAGTGCTCAAGTAAGTTGGTGTGGATAGTAGATTAAAATCATGGTTTTTTTTGGTGTTTGAGGTGTATATTTGGGGTTAGATTGGATTGCTTTGCATATGTAAATAGTCTATTGAAGTGATTTATGAAAAAATTTTAAAATAGTGATGGGTAGCATAAAAAGTGAGTGAGTGTTTCTTTTAGGTCCGCGCGTTGTTGTTGTTTTTGGTCATGATCTAGGTAAGATCAATTTTATGTTTTTAGGGGGATGTTTTCCATCACGTCCGCGCTTTCAATATAAATTGAAACTCGCTGGGCAGTCTAGCTACCCTTGTTGATTGATCAACACAAGAATGAATAGTAGCAGAATAAGCAAACTTCTTGAACTCCAGATACATCTGGAATATGTAAGGCGCCTGGTCAATGAACTGGCTGCGGAGGCTATAATAGAAGAAGAAAGAATAAAGAAGGAAGAGGAGGAGAGAAGACAGAGGGAAGAGGAGGAAAAGAAAAGAGAAGAGAGGATGTCGTTCAATATTCCCGAGACAGAGGATTGGGGTGATGAAGCGAATCATCCCGCCTCTGCACTCTCAAGACAAAGAGTAAAAAGAGACTGGAGTCAAAGATGCGTGTGTGGCGCCAGGCCTGGAAGGTGCAACCATTAGATAGGTGCATCTGGAGTTCAAAAAAAAACAGCCCTTTTCAGGGCTATCCAATACTCTAGAAAAGAAATAACTATCGATTTGCCAATGTGTGTAGGTAGAGTAGTGTGAAAATAAACACTAACTCTTTTAAAAAATGTGAGGGTATGTGTTTGTTTGTTTGTGTGTTTGTGTTTGTGTTTGTAAATGATGAAGTAAGTTTGTGTGAATAGTAGATTATGGGTTTCTTTATTGTTTCTTAGAGTATGTGGAGAGTATAGTTTGGGCTTGATTATATGAAATGAGAAAAGTGGGGATGTTTTCCTTCACGTTCGCGCGTTGTTGGGTCATCATCTAGGTAAGATCCATTTTATGTTTTAGGGGATGTTTTCCATCACGTCCGCGCTTTTTGTATAAGAACCCACAGTATTCGTGGTTCAAACCATTCTGCAAAGAATAAAAAAAGAAGATGGCTTCAAACCACCTTAACAAAATGGAAAAATTGCAAAACGTCATGGACAATTTAGGAATGTTTGAGCAAATGTTGGTTAACCTAAACGAGGATCACTACTCATATAGTCCCCATAGAGTGAAGATGGAGATAAACAATTTACGAAAAATGAAGGTAATCATTAGTGATCTGTTGAAAGAAATAAAGGAGGAAAAGGAGGATGAAGAGGAAAGGATAAGGATGAGAGAATGGAATGAAAAAATTGAAAAAGAAGAAGAAAATGAAAAGAGGAAGAAAGAAGAGGAGGAAGAGAAGAAAAAAGAAGAGGAGAAGAAAAAAAAGAAAGAGAAGAAGAGTGTAGGAGATAAAATAAGAACTTGGTGGAGGAAAAGAAGAAATTAGAAGAAGAAGAAGAAAACCCAAAGGCCCTTTTCAGGGCCCCCATATTTCTCGAAAAGAGATAGTCTTTGAATTGCCTACCCCTTTTTTTAAAAAAATTTTTTTTAAAAAAAAAAAATCCCATGTTAAATTCCCCTTGTCCGTAGAGTGTCCCACGATTTATTGCCATGTTAAATTCCCCTTGTCCGTAAAGTGACCCACGATTTTTTGCCATGTTAATTCCCCTTGTCCGTAATCTGACCCACGATTTTTCGCCATGTTAAATTTCCATTGTCCGTAATCTGACCCAGGGGTGTTTTTAATGCTAATTCCCATTGTCCGTAATGTATCCCCATATACTACTATCATATATAATTTTACTAAACCAAAAACAAAAATATACCGCCTCGCCATTTTCTTGCTTGAATAATGATAGATATTAGTATGCGTCCCAAGTATTAGACTTGAGGGTAGAGCAATTATCAGTTTCCTAATAACAGCAATTTGACTTTTTGTAGTGTCATATTTGAAACATAACGATCTTTCTGGGAAAATCTTTATACTTTTCGCAAATAGCAAGACCCTAATTATTCCTAAACTAATAACACGCTAGTATTAAATGTATACGGAAGCTTGAGCACTCGTGTTAATTCTTTCTACATTAAATATTAAGATACAGAAATAATCACAATAACAATCGAATGAAAAACTTAAATGACCAGCAAGACTCAGTGATCTTTTGAAAATCATTAAGAATTATTAGACCAGTCATATATTTGTGTAAACACTGGACCATAGTGACGAAAAATAGTACAATTTGATGTCAATAAATTTTGAGAAATTTCGAGAAGTTTAAAGTCCATTACTGTGACCTTGTGCACTATTCAAGGCATTATTTCATATTGTTTGAAATCTTTACACAAAAATAAAAAGACCAATAAGAATGACCATACCGAAAGTGCGTCATAGGCAAAATGTACATTTCCAAGTACTAAAATAAAGGGACAAATACGAATGACCATACCGAAAGTGCGTCATAGGCACAATGTACAATTCCAAGTACTAAAATAAAGGGACCAATATGAATGACCATACCGAAAGTGCGTCATAGGCACAATATACATTTCCAAGTACTAAAATAAAGGGACCAATACGAATGACCATACCGAAAGTGCGTCATAGGCACAATGTACAATTCCAAGTACTAAAATAAAGGGACCAATAAGAATGACCATACCAAAAGTGTGTCATAGGCAAAATGTACAATTCCAAGTACTAAAATAAAGGGACAAATACGAATGACCATACCGAAAGTGCGTCATAGGCACAATATACATTTCCAAGTACTAAAATAAAGGGACCAATATGAATGACCGTACCGAAAGTGCGTCATAGGCACAATGTACAATTCCAAGTACTAAATTAAAGGGACCAATAAGAATGACAGTACGGAAAGTGCGTCATAGGCACAATGTATAAGTCCAAGTACTAAACATCAACCGAAAACAAAAGTAATTTCAACAATCAATATCTGATGGCACTAAGACTCAAGTGTAGGTTTTGATCAAAAATCAATATTCACTGCCCTTAGAATCAGTTACAGCATTTTATTTGCGTTGCGGTAACTCATTACACGCCTACAGAATATTTTTTTCTTTGTAAATACAAATAGAATGAGACCGTGCAATCGTTCTATCTGAATGTCAGACTATACGAAACCTTATATAATTTTATTTTACGTTTAGTAAATGAGACTCCTTGGTCTACGCTTGTAGCGCGTGATAACATTAAAAGGTTTGCAGTTCGGTTATTACTAGATGTGAACACTTTTTCTATATAGTTCTGAACCATACATTTATACATTACAGAGATCAAATACGTAACCCAAAATATAAATAAAATATACATTCCGCTGTTAGAAAAGGTTTAAAATGTTCGCATAAGGCATGCCCAACCCCCAATTTCCCACCAACTGAAAAAATGATATTTTCATTATGCTGAATGCCCATGTGACATATTTGCTATGTGCACGCAATACGATCGCTAGAAAGTCAAATGAAAAAAAAATCCACAAAAACAAGCAAGAAAAAACGTAAAAAAAAACTGTGCATCACAGTGGGTGTTGTAATTGGTGCAGTTTCGGTGTAACAACCATTAGGGCCAGAGCGTACAGCCATCAGGGCATTAGGGTTCATCTTGACGAGCATAAGATCGAAACCATGCAAATTATGCTCGTGCCGCTGAGAATAATCCTTTTGCTCATAACGTTTCTTTTGTAAATAAGACTTCTACTCAACAGTCTTCTGGCAGAAAAGTACTTCAGCTTAATGCAAGCCCTTCTGAAACTTAAACTGGCACAACTTCTAAAAATCAAGCTTCTGATAAGCTTGATACAAAATCCTTATCTGTTCCTACGTGTATCTATTACAAGAAGAAAGGACACGTTATTTCTGATTGCTACAAATTGAAAAATAGACATCAGAATCAAGACAGACCTATTCCAAATGCTCTTATTTCTAAGAGGTCAAGTCACGGTCTTGTATTGAAAGCAATACATTTGTTGGATCTAATAAACCCCAGTCTGATTTTATTATGGAGAATTATGAACCATTTTTATCTAAGGGTTCTATATCACTTTTGGGTGATTCGGCCAATCCTATCCTTATTAAAATTTTAAGGGACACGGGAGTTTCTCAGAGTCTTTTAATGCCAAGTACTTTGTCTTTTCCTGAGAATCCTCTTCTAATGAGTGTTCTTATTCAGGGAATAGAGTGCGGCTTTGTTAATGTTCCTCGCCATTGTGTAAATTTGTCATCAGACTTAGTCTCAGGACCCGTGACAGTCGGCACAGTATCTGTTTTACCAGTTGAGGACATTCATTTATTACTTGGCAACGACCTAGCTGGAGACAATGAGAATGATGTTGATGAAGAAAGTATTCCTTGAGCTGACTCATGTATTGGTCAGGCTTTTGATGAGGTCACATTCACTCCTTGTTTGGATCAATCAAAGGGTATTGATCACAGTGATCCTCTTTTCTAAAGAGGGTTACAAACGACAATCACTTGTCGAACAGGAAAAAGATCCTGAGATCTCCTCTTTGTTTCAAATGGCCATTAGTGAATCTGAACCCTCTGAAGTTCCTGTCTGTTATTTCATTAAAAATTTAATTCTTATAAGAAAATGGAGACATCCCGAGGTACCTGTTGGTGATGAGTGGTCAGCGAACTATCAAACTGTAGTTCCAAAACCTTACAGACAAGAAATACTTAGTCTGGCCCATGAAACTTATTTGGCTGGTAATTTAGGGATTAATAAGACTTATCACAAGATCTTGACTCACTTCTATTGGCCAAAAATCAAACGTGATGTTAGTAAGTACTGTAGATCTTGTCGTACCTGTCAAATGGTAGGAAAACCAAATCAGAAAAGACCTAAGGATCATCTACAACCTTTTCCTTCGTTTGACGAACCATTTAGTATAATTATGGTAGAATGTGTTGGTCCCTTACCTAAGACCAAGTCCGGTAACCAATACCTGTTGATCATTGTGTGTGCGTCAACAAGGTTTCCAGACGCAATTGTTTTGAGGAATATTAAAACTTTGATAAAGTGTTTAACTCAATTTGGCCATTCCAAATTTGTCCAATCAGGTGAAGGGTCAACTTTTAGGTCTGTTATGCTTGAATTCGGCATCCAGCAATTCAAGTCAAAGTGAAAATACGGTTTGACAGAACTATGATGGAGAGAACTTTTGAGTTTAGTAATAATGGAGTTCCGTCTCTCTTGCTCATTCTTCAAATTATATATTACGGTCTTTTACAAAGCTAAAAAGAAAATAAATAAGTTAAATTATAACATTAGTGCTCCTTGGATCTAAATAAATTATAGGAAAACCAGCATATTGAAAGAGATAGCCAAGTTATACATGCAATTAGTTTAATTTTACCACTCAGTGAAGATTTAAGTGAAGTAATATCTTCGGATTCTACTGATACTGAAGTGACCACAACCCCTTACTTTCATCGGCAAGAAGAAAAATACAAATCAAAGACAACTAAGGTAGATTTTGTTGTTACAGGAATATGATCTAGACATCAAGCAATCAAGGAAATAGATAATTTAATAGCAGATGCACTTCCCCGTGTGTAGAAATGTAACATTTCATGTACACTGTGTATAATTCTTAAGAGTTCTTATTATGTTTCTCTTTAACCTCATACATAATTAATTTATGGCAAAAAGAAGGTTTTATCATATAAATCTTTCTTTTTCTTTATGAGGGGAAGTGTTACGTTTATCTTATTTAATTCATATTTATTTTATGGTTGTTTATCAGCTTTAAAAGGATTGCAGCACACCTGTATTTTAAAACGATGGATAAATCGCGCGTTGATTCGAGTTGAAATTAATTGACATACAGTGTCTGCTACAGAACAATGCTGCAATTGTGCCAAGGCCACACATAAATTAACGTTAGAATGCAGAAATAATCAAAATAAAGGACGAAAATCCTTGAAAAGTAAACTCACAATCATTAAAATCTGTTGTTTAAGGAACTTAGGCTTTTAAGTTTGTCAGGTACAACCACTCTTTTACGTTTCTGCATTACTCCACAATTAACATTATCAATCCACGCATGAAATATGTTAACAAAAATAGAAACGTTTGATTTGAAGCTTATGTACAAGGTGATTTAAAAATGATTGTACAATTTAGAAACATTGTCTTATCGATGTAGTAATAATGCAGCTGTTAAACCGTATTTGCACTGAGTAAAGTCCATGAAAATCAAAGGTTATTGCCATAAAAGATATAGAATGAGAAGAAAATTTACATGCGTTTAGTTAATATAAGAAATTATGTCACTTGTGAAGTGGAAACATTTTGTTTTGTCACTGGTGAAATATTTTCCGTATAACAACTAAAAAAAAACATAGATTTATCTAATTTATCAGGACCTATCAGGATCACTTCTCACCTTTGAGTGATCACTTTCTTTGGCAATTCTTTTTGGTCAAAACAGTTGGAACAATAATAACAGTGAGATCAGAACAATCTATTTTTATTCTGTATTTCATAGATCCAGTGCAGAGTGTTTCAATAACTAGTCACTCCACCGAGTATCATATTATAAAGATATTTCTATTACATTCATTATATTTCAACAACTAGTCACTCCTCCGAGTATCACGTTATAAAGATATTTCTAGTACATTCATTATATGTCAACAACTAGTCACTCCACCGAGTATTACGTTATAAAGATATTTATATTACATTCATAGTGCTTAAAGTTGCTACGATTAGTGACGATCGGTAATGAGGGCAAAAATCATGACGGTTTTCAGTGTCTACCCTATCAGGCACAACATAACTTTGTGACCGTATATATTTTTCTTTTGATTTGTATGCTGATACATTGTTGCACATCAGCTAGCTAGCATTATCGAATCTACTATCGCGTGTTCTTCTCAGGGACATTAGTAACTTCAGGTACAATAGTTATCAGTGTAACACTAACATTACTAATGCATGCATGCTTTTGTTGTTCATCAAATAACTACCTTATTTGCCATTAACTTATTGCACAATTGATTCTGAAGGAATCATATCATACGTGTAACAAATGATTTCCAGTTCACAATCTCGGCTACCGCTCTCGATCAGAGGCTTTTGCACATTATGATAATCTGAAATGCTGGGAAAGAGCACGATGATACAGTCGACAATTATCACCTAGTGTCTGAAAGTTCAATTGTATTCTAAACCAATGTTCTTTTTGGCAAACTTTGTATCTGTAGTACCAGTATTGTGTGCATTACCCGTCCTTGAATGAAATTTTAGTTTATAATTCTTAATGCCTTGTTCAATCCTATTTCTTGTTACCGAAGTAGGCATCCATAAACGTGATCATCTTGAAAACCTTGCAGTGATTCATCTAACAAGAGATCATCGATTCCATAAGTTAAAGTGATTATTTCAGAAGTATTCACCCCAATTTGTGTTCCCTTTCATAGTATCCCCATTACATGTATATCAAATACCACAAATAGGCGACCTGGTACAATCAATGTATTTAGGTGGCGCTCTACAGGTTCGTATATTGCATTTTATTTTTTGCATTAAATTTTTTAAAGAAAAAAAATTTCCTGTTTTCTTCGCTAGTTACACTATTTAAAAAAAAGCCCTTGTATATATTAGGTACTTTTGAAAGAACTTTTAATTCAATTTATGACGGAATATGATTGATGGGTGTTAATATTGGTTATAGAGTATTTAGCTAGGTCTTCCGTCAGATGTGTACCCATTGAACAATTGCTAGCTGTGCTCTGTCATTTTTACTTCCTGGATTTCAGCGGCAATTTTGTTTTTAAAAAAAGCTGATAAAAAAAATTAATTTTGTATTTTCGGTAACTGATTCATTGCACTTTCAAAAGTTGATATTTTCTTGTTTGGCAAAATTTGTTTTTCTGATTTTAATAACTGCAAAAAATAGTATAATTTAGACTAATCCAGGCTGATATTTTGACAAATCGGAAGTCATTTTGGTTAGCCGTGAGCTTATATCATGTATAATTTCCAAATAAATTTCAGCCACAGTACTTGAAACTAAAGAGGTATGCTAACATTCTCTCCACTGTGCGTGTTGCAAATGAAAACAACTTCACTTTACATCTGTCACTCTCACAGAATTTCATATCTGTAGAGCGCCCCTTAGACAAAAATTTAATATTTCTTCCTGTAAAATTTGCTAGGGCTTAATTTTGCTCCACGTTCGTATGATACAATGATGTCCTAAATTGGTATTTATATCTTTGTGATATTATTTTCTGGTTGTGAGAATTGATTTGTTTACAGTCTTTTCTGTTTTATAAGATACCAAACTTGTAAGCAAAAAACACAATGCCACCGTAAGTAGATATGCCGAAGTCATTAAGTTTAGGTTCTTCAAGTTTGCCTTATTTTCTGATCTGGTACCTATGTATGACACACACAGTTGATGCATATAGAGTGAAAAACATCATCTGGGTTGCTTAATGTCTGAGTCACCAAACCTTGTCGTTTCATTCTTGCAAAAACGAAATTCAATGTCTTAAATTGATCTGTTTTAAGTTAACACTGCAGTTTTCTCTGTAACTCGTCTTTCTGAACTCCATCCAGATTAAATACATGTATGTTAAATCACCTGCTTCCTGCAAATGCTAGAACAATATCACTCCTCCAGTAATTAATCCTGCTGCTACCATTTATAACCCACAAAAAATACATCGAAGGCAATGCTTTTGAATATGCCCCAAAGAACCAGATCGAAGGCAATGCTTTTGAATATGCCCCAAAGAACCAGATCGAAGGCAATGCTTTTGAATATGCCCCAAAGAACCAGATCGAAGGCAATGCTTTTGAATATGCCCCAAAGAACCAGATCGAAGGCAATGCTTTTGAATATGCTCCAAAGAACCAGATCGAAGGCAATGCTTTTGAATATGCCCCAAAGAACCAGATCGAAGGCAATGCTTTTGAATATGCCCCAAAGAACCAGATCGAAGGCAATGCTTTTGAATATGCCCCAAAGAACCACATTGAAAGCATTGATTTTGAATATGCCCCAAAGAACCACATTGAAAGCATTGATTTTGAATATGCCCCAAAGAACCAGATCGAAGGCAATGCTTTTGAATATGCCCCAAAGAACCAGATCGAAGGCAATGCTTTTGAATATGCCCCAAAGAACCAGATCGAAGGCAATGCTTTTGAATATGCCCCAAAGAACCACATTGAAAGCAATGCTTTTGCATATGCCTCAAAGAACCAGATCGAAGGCAATTCTTTTGAATATGCCCCAAAGAACCACATTGAAAGCATTGATTTTGCATATGCCCCAAAGAACCAGATCGAAGGCAATTCTTTTGAATATGCCCCAAAGAACCACATTGAAAGCATTGATTTTGCATATGCCCCAAAGAACCAGATCGAAGGCAATGCTTTTGAATATGCCCCAAAGAACCACATTGAAAGCAATGCTTTTGAATATGCCCCAAAGAACCACATTGAAAGCATTGATTTTGCATATGCCTCAAAGAACCACACTGAAGGCAATGCTTTTGCATATGCCCCAAAGAACCACATTGAAGGCAACGCTTTTGCACATCCCCAAATAACAAATTGAAGACAATGCTTTTGCTTATGCCCCAAAAAGCCACATTGATGACAATGCTTTTGCATATGCCCCAAATAATACATTGAAGACAATGCTTTTGCTTATGCCCCAAAAAGCCACATTGAAGGCAATGCTTTTGCATATGCCCCAAATAATACATTGAAGACAATGCTTTTGCTTATGCCCCAAAAAGCCACATTGAAGGCAATGCTTTTGCATATGCCCCAAATAATACATTGAAGACAATGCTTTTGTTTATGCCCCAAAAAGCACATTGAAGGCAATGCTTTTGCATATGCCCCAAAGAACCACATGGAAGGCAATGCTTTTGCATATGCCCCAAAGAACTACATTGAAAGCAATGGTTTTTACACATGCCCAAATAACACAATGAAGGCAATGCTTTTGTATTCCCCAAAAGCACATTGAAAGCAATGCTTTTGCATATACCTCAAAGAACCAGATCGAAGGCAATGCTTTGGCATATGCCCCAAAGAACCACATTGAAGGCAATGCTTTTCCACATGCCCAAATAGTACACTGAATACAATGCCTTTGTTTATGCCACAAAGAACCACATCGAAGGCAACGCTTAGGCATATGCCCCAAAGAACCACATTGAAGGCAATACTTTTGCAAATGCCCAAATAATACACTGAAGAATGCTTTTGCATATGCCCCAAAGCACACTGAATGCAATGCTTTTGTATTCCCCAAAAGCACACTGAAGGCAATGCTTTTGTATTCCCCAAAAGCACACTGAAAGCAATGCTTTTGCATATTAACCAAAAGCACATTTAACTTCAATTTAAAAAAAAATATTTTCTTATTTTCTTAAGATTTTTTAAGCACAAGGGAAGCATTAGATTTTTTAAGCACAATGGAAGATCAAAGCGAAACATGGTATCAAAGTGTATTGATAAATGTTTATGGTTTAGTCAACATTTTGTCTGCTGGCAAAAGTTATACTATTTAAGTTATTTATATGCCACAAGTTTTAATGTATCTACCAATGCAAGTTTGATTTTATGTTTGCCTGTAGTGTCAAGAATTATTAAGTGTAAAATGCCATATGGCATCAGGTTCTCGCTTGTGAACTAAGTGAAAATGGTATAATTGATTTTGATATTTTTCCAATGTCTTTGCTCGACGGTGGGACTAACTGCATCTTAAACGTCTTCAAAAGCATACTGCATGCAACTCTGAAAGCTTGATGCTGTAAGATAAACAAAGCTATGTATTTGTTTCTGTCTGTCTACATTGGTTTGTAGGTATTTGCATCTATTACCTGAAAATCTAAAGCATCTCCATGAGTTTGCAATCAATATATATATATATATATATGCCTTAACTTTGACGTTGTATCTTGTTGCTGCGCATTGGTGGACTATTCACCAATAAATCCAACTTGCTGTTTATGATTATGTTACAAAGAATACAGAATGAAAAACTTGACATTTGGACCAAATGCATTCTGCCAAAAACAGTTATACATATATTACCAGCTATCAAGTAATATATTCAGGCCTGACCCTAGGGCAAGGTGAATGAGGCAACCACCCTGGGCCCCGCGCTGCTGGCTATACATTTTTTTTTACTGTGGTGAGGGGTCCTGCTCATCACTTGCTGCTTTCGGCCCTGCACATCCAATGGCCAGGCCTGAATCTATTTTATTTGAAAAATAATAATTGAATCATTTCTTTCATTTAATAATGTTTTCCAGTATATAACAGTTGTTTCATGATCTTTCATTTGACCATTTTATTATGTTGTCTACTAATTTCAACTTTATGTGAACTTGCAGGTGTTGAGAAGGAAAATTTCCAGGTTTTTTAAAGCTTCGATTCATCATGTTTTTGTCTTGTTCACCCGGGAAAACCCCGGAAAGAACCACCGACCCACGAGAAGCTAACGGCAAGCTTTCTCACATATCCACATTGGCCGAGTCCAAGACTCGAACCTATGCAGATAGAGGCGAGATGACAGTGATCCGTGACAGAGAGCACTTTAGACCAATCGGCCACCATGAAAATTTGAGTTAGAGCAACGGTTACTTTTTAGGTGATTAACAAAAGTTAATTTGAAATTTAATTTGGAAAATAATGGATAAGGTCTGATCAGATTGCTAGGAATAGAAGGACACAACTAAATTTGTCAACACTATTGTAGATAATCTTCAAGGATCACATGGAAGAAGAATACGAAAAGTACATTGTAGTGAAGAAAATATGGATCATGTGCAGAGGAGTACAGGTAACAAAAATACAATAGCAATTAAACACTCAACTTAATTTACAGAATAAAAAAATAGAATTTTGCAAGGCTGAAGACAAGCCATTATATCAGATATAACTTGGAATAAGACTAGAAATTAAAAATCAATTTGCACTTCAAACTTTACGTAGCCTGATGATGATACTGCAAATCTACTGGTGGTTTTTGTGGAGCAAAGTAAAGTGTATTTTGATGGTGTCACACTACTGAGCAGTCTAGACTTTAACACCAATATATCAAGATGGAGAAGAGAAAGGAAAACCTTTGCATGAATGAAATACAATCTTGGAAGAAAATAAAAACCCATAAAACACAAATCGAAGCACTCTATCATGTAAAACCATGCTGCAAGATAGTTCCAATTTCAAGGAAAGGAGTTGCTGGTTACTGGATAAAACAGACGGGCATTAAACATAGAGCTGGATAAAAATATCCATTAGAACCCACCATTGTACAAAAGGTAACCAATAAAGTAGAGACTTTGATAAATGAATACCACGGAGGAGATGAAAGTTGACAGCTTATACCTGTAGTAGAAAAGATTATTCATTGTATAAGAACAGAGAGAATTTAAGGGTTATGTAAACCCATAGATATTTTAAAATATGTTATTTAGGGCTTTATGCCAGATTTCAGCACATGATAGATCATACATGGTGGTCTGTACAACTGGTAGAATAAAGGAAAACCCTGGAAGAACCACCAACACAACAGAAGCTACAGGCAAGTTTTCTCAAGTACACACATTGGCTGTGCCCAAGACTTGAACCCACACTGATGAAGGTATGATGGCAGTGATGGGTAAAGGCGAGTTCTTTAGACCATTTGGTCACCCAGAGCTCCTAACTGAAAATATCCATGAAATGCTTAAGATTTAAAAGATAAACACAAACCAAAACTATATAAGATATATTGTGAGAAAAGGTAGAATTTGTCTGAGTTAATAAATAAAGCAGCAGCAGCAGCATCACATGGAAGTAAACAAAACATTTCTAGACCATTTTAAAAAGTAAACAATTACTCCTGCAAATATCAGAATCAATAAAAATGCATGATAAAGATCGCTTTTTGGGTGTTTCTAAATATCTTGTATCATCTAAATATGTGAGAATGCATTGGCAAATGTGACAGTTCAGTTTACATCATCATAATCATTTTTCAATTGTTTTTACTCACTGTCATACTTTCATTCCTCCAGAATTTCTTGTCGGTCTTTTACAGTTTATCAAACTTGGGAACACTCTTCCTTTTTTACACCAGTATTAATTGCCAGATTTAATCTAGGCATATACAAGACAAGGATTTTGGTACATTGTTGTACTATCTGATGACACCATCCATATTCATAATCAAACCATATCACTCGGTAACAAAAATATATACTAACACCACAATGCTACAGCATCATCCAGGTTCACTTCTGATTTTCATTTATTTTATATCAAGTCCTTCAATCTGGCCATAAAGTCTTCATCCGAGTTGAAACCTTGCTATCCTAAAATTAATAGGTCCATTACTTTTTTAACATTGTCTGATACTGTCTAAAAACAGACTATTTTAACATGTTTTGTTTGAACCTTTGCACCTAATACGTAGATTGTATGCAGAGCTGCCAGCCTTCCAGACTCCAAATTAGTGAAAAGCAGGATCAAAATTAGTGAATTTTGAACACAATTAGTGAAAAATTATGCCATGACACTAGCTCCATCCACTTTTATGTTCAGTACTGCATTATATGAAAATCCGGAAATAAAATTAAAACATAATTTACACTGATTACAAGTACAAATTTATTGATATACACAAACTTCTCGCTATTTGCTATATGATGCTGTGGCAAACTTGAACTTCCTCAACTGGGCAATGGTAAATTGGTTTAAATACAGCTCAGGCTTCTTGCCTTCTGTTTAATCTTGGTGACTAATATTGTTGCAAATTTTCAGCACCTAACAATGCATTGAAATTTCTTACTTTTCCTTACAATGGGAAATAACTCTTTCACTGTCACTGTTGCTGATCTTCAACTGAGAAAGGCAGGTTAAGTTCAACAAGAAAACTCACAAACTATGCTTCAGCATTGGTAGCCTGCAGAACTTGAGTAGGTGGCTTAAAGTAATATACAGCTGAAATCTGATAGGTGCTCTTAATTTTTGCAATATTTTTGTGCCTTTTGCAAGCAATGTGCTTTTTCACATCAATCTGCCAAATGCCCACAGGGTCTCGTATAGTTGCTTACAAGTTATCTGTCATACATGTACTATATAATAACACTGCATAGTACATGCATGACAAGTAAACTGTAAGCAATGATATGAGGCTCTGCGCATACTCCCAGTTCTAAAATTTGCTGCATACTACTGTGTGAAAAGCATAATGTACATCGATGTTTGATGGCTGAATGCAAGGCCAATTTTTGGTGTACTCCAATCTATATTTCACTTTTTGTGAAATACATTTTTTTTCCGTGGAGGTGAAAACATTTTAATTGTTGTATAGCTTAATTACAAAATGGTATTAATCCATAAGATGAAACGTCGATCGATTAACAATTAGTGGTGTTGGCACATGAGCGGAAAAATATAAACTAAAGCCATCTTCATTTTGGTGTTTGTTTTAAAATAAAAATGTTGCTACGAGTATTTACATGTCCCACTTTCTAAAAAAATTGTTGGGCCATGGTTTTCTTCATGAGTATTTGTAAAACTTCTGTTCTAAATATAGATTATATACTTTACAATGCTTGCTACAGGGCAAACTGTAACAAATGAATCTAGTTTTACTAACATCACAACTAGTAATACAGGACCGTCATGGGTATGAATGACCACTGATGCTATTCTGACTTGCACTTAACGGGATAAAATTTATTTTATTCATGATTTAAGCCGATTGAGAATTCATGATAATTTTGCATGTAAATCCATGAATCACTATCTCTAGTTGTGAAATTCATGCCAAAATTGTGAGGGTTGGCAGATCTCCAATCACTGTGTTGAAATTGTAAATTGCTTCAAATCAATTTTATCTAGTTATTTAATTTAGGGTTATGTGAACAGCAATCATGCTCTGTAATATCCCCTTCAGGAAATACTTTATAAAGTGCTTCCCCTCAATACCTTTATTTGGGGGTGGGGAATGCACTTGATTGCAGCAAGCTTAAAGCCCTCAATGACAGATGTAGCCTTCATTTTAGAAGACCCACTATCTTTCTCAAGGAAGGTGCAGCTCCTCCTTATTAAGGTGAGCACACTCAATCTTCTAAAAATCAGCAACCTCCTCACAGGTGGCAGTAGTAGTTCCCTCATGGAGGATGCTGTATCTTTAGCTCTTATTCGAGGAGACACAATCACTTCCAAATATTATGAAGACAGATAGATCTAACTGATCTGATGGACAGGAAAAACATCATTCTTTCCTCTCCCTATATCTTTACATACTTTTCTTAAGGTCCATGGTGTTGTCTGGTTGCAAACAACAAAATAGTCATTTGTCCATTCATGTACATTTTGTGCACAGAAGACATGTAGTGAAAGTACCCCATGGGTTTTTCTTGTGCCCATAATTACCCACACTTTGAGAGATCTAAAACTAAGAGGTCTGAAACAAGAAATTTTTGTACGATAAACAAAAACTGATAAAAGATAAAAACAAAAGGGTTGCATCAGTCTTGTTGTTATTCTATATTATTTATTAACAAAAACAACAAATAATAAACATAACATTAATGAAATAATTGGAGGAACATGTTAACTTCTGCTAAATAGTGTTGGTAGATTTATTGTCGTTACTAACAGAAGCAGCCTCAATAACAATACTGCACAAACCCACATACGACATGTAAACAATTAATGTAAACACTGAATGGATAATCTGACAAACCATTAATAAAATATATCTATTACTACAGGTAATTCCCATACCTTTTTTTATGAGTAGGAAAGGCACAGGTGGGTTGTCGTGTGAAACACACTAATTAAATTAACACTTGTACTTATCAAAATGATAATTACAAACTGAGGGATAAGTTTGTACTGACAGAACATGAATATCAAGTCCTGATATTTAGTGAAACCATCACTTGTAATTTGTCCTCCAATTTTTCAAAGTGTGACTGAAAATGTCATCCAGAAAAGAATTAGGATGCATTACTGTGCACAGACTGATGATGAAATAACTTATAGAACATGGGGATGTTGCATGTAGAATAGACAATGTTTTTCAATTGTGGAAAGGTAAAGCTTAATAACTGTGACAGGTGATGTATTACTAATATTAAAATAACTCTTTTGGAAATCATTTTATACTACCAAGTTTATCTAATTTCAATACAGTGTGTTAGTTTTCAGACAAGACAGAGTGATCAACAAAAGTACTCACAGACTGAGGGTATGAAAAGACTGCAAAGCTATGTTAATAGCATAGTGATAACCAGTTTCATCATTTTTAATTCCTATCTTGAAGCTTCTTCTGTCACAGTGAAGATGTATGCAAGCAGTTTTTATAGATTTCTCATGGTTCATATTTAAAATAAGAAAGAATGCTAAATAAACCTAACAGGTTGCTCATTTTGCAACCTCAGGCTCTGATATCACACATCCCAAGATTATTTTTCCAACAGCAGTAAAACGAATTTGCTTACTTTTGTCCTAAACAGTAATCTGATCTCTTTCATCTGAACATACAGGTACTCTGTCCAGAAACTAATGACATTAATCTAGCAACATTTTCAAGTGATAACTGACTATCAACATTGCCATAATACATGTCATCTTCTACTTTCTGATGGAAGTCAACCAGAATGACTGGTGGTTTAACCTTTCAGTGGAATGGCTTAGCCGACTAAACACTTAGGTCTTGCTGCCTATGCATGTGTGTCCTGGACAAGCAATCCACCATTAACAAGAAGCTGACCGGTGACAAAAACAATGGCTATACCATTATCACTTCACATGCTCCAATTGAGAGATCATGAATCTAACTGAATTAATCATACAGCAACTGGACATTTGCTTCAGTTCATAATAATGATCTTCTATCTGAAGGGAGACAAGCCAAGATGGATTCCATATCAAATTTAAAGTTCTTCCATGCATCAGGACAAAATCCACCACTTTCACTGGACTTACTCGTCCACTGCTCTTGACCACCTGGAAAAGAGCCAGTAAATCAATATGAGCTACTGATAAATATGCAATGTCAGCTGAGCTGGGTCATAACTGAAAACATACACAATGCAAACATGTTTAAATGCATACATTTCATAGAAAAAAAAATTAGCATACATGTGGATCAGTGAGGTCATGAAAGACAAAAGGCATGAACTTGATGATTCTATTTTAAGGGAATTTATACTTATCAAATTCAAAATGACAGGAATATCAACCTATAATATTATAATTCTATTTTAAGAGGAATTTAAACTTATCAAAATGACAAGAATATCAACCTATAACATGAAAGTTCTATTTTAAGGGGAATTTATCCTTATCAAAATGACAGGAATATCAACCTATAATATGAAAATTCTATTTTAAGGGGAATTTAAACTTATCAAAATGACAGGAATATCAACCTATAATATTAAAATTCTATTTTAAGAGGAATTTATACTTATCAAAATGACAGGAATATCAACCTATAACATGAAAATTCTATTTTAAGGGGAATTTATACTTATCAAAATTACAGGAATATCAACCTATAACATGAAAATTCTATTTTAAGGGGAATTTATACTTATCAAAATGACAGGAATATCAACCTATAATATGAAAATTCTATTTTAAGGGGAATTTATACTTATCAAAATGACAGGAATATCAACCTATAACATGAAAATTCTATTTTAATGGGAATTTATACTTATCAAAATTACAGGAATATCAACCTATAATATGAAAATTCTATTTTAAGGGGAATTTATACTTATCAAAATTACAGGAATATCAACCTATAATATGAAAATTCTATTTTAAGGGGAATTTATACTTATCAAAATGACAAGAATATCAACCTATAACATAATTCAATTTTAAGGGGAATTTAAACTTATCAATATGACAGCAATATCAACCTAGAACATGATAAATCTATTTCAAGGGGAATTTATCCTATCAAAATGACAGGAATATCAGCCTATAACATGATGATTCTATACTTAGGGCAATTTAACAAAAGAACAAAAATATCAAGGGAAATCTATTCTTATCAAAATTACCGGATTATCACCCCTTAACATGATTCTATATTAAGGGAAATTTATACTTAGCAAAATTACAGGAATATCACCCAATAACATGATGATTCTATATTAAGGGAAATTTATACTCAAAAAATTTACAGAAATATCAACCTATAACATCATGATTCTATATTAAGGGGAATTTATACTTAATTAATAGAAAGAAAAGTTTTAAGACAGCTCTTACTAGGCATTTTCTTTAAAACAAAACCTGTTGTAATATTTCTCTCATAAAAAAGAAAAGTACAAGCAAAACTATAAACACTAGATTAATATAATGAAAGTAGAACAAAATAACAAGATATACACCATAACCATTTATAATTAAATTTTTCAAGACAAAAAAAAAAGATTTGAAGAATTTTTATTTCAAACATTAGAAATGTATTTAGTGTGCTAAATTAAGCATTCTAGGCATGTGAGGCCTGCATATTGACCTTACGATAAGAGTATTAATGAAAATTGTGTGACCTTGACCCCAGGTCAACAGGTTGAGCACTGATGTTGCAGAATGAATTGTCTTCAATTCATGATTTATACAAAGTATAAAACAATCCTTCAATGCAAATTAATGCAAATGAAAAAACTTTAACAAAAACGTTAATGAAAATTTTCAAAGACTATGACCTTGAACCGAATATCAAAAGTATAAGCCACCCTGCCACAGCTTCATAAGGAATCATCTCAAGTGTGAACTAAATCCACTAGAGGACTTAGGAATATAAGCAAGTAGAATAATTTTAACCAAAACTTTAACAAATTTTCTATGAGGTAACCATGATTGCAAGGTCCAAGGGGGCAAGCCAGCAGGCTGCTAAAAGAAGTTTCTTAGTTTCACAATGATTTAAACCAAGTACGAACAAATCCTGTTACTGAATTCCTTAAACTGTTGATGACAATTACACTACTACAGTGGTGGAAAAATGACATGTCTCACTTACCCACTAATGATGGTTCAACAATAAAATAAAAAAATGGAATGGTTTGCCTTCATTATTGTTTAAGTTTGCTGCATTAGACTATATCAGTTTTTTTAAACAAAGAGTTTCTGATGTTGCAAAACTTTTATTAGACCACACATCAATAAGACATAATTAATAAAGGTTGTTTGAGTTGTCATCCCTGATAAATTCCTCAAAAACACTTTATCAAGTACTGATTCTCCTGCATGCAAAAAATGACTGCCCATAAATGAATGTGAACTGAACATGAATTAAAAAATTCACTTTCTGAAAGTACAATATGTCTGCTCTGAAACTTAAAGACTTTTGAAAACTTGTGTACCTCTATCAAACTGTGTTGCAAGACTTCTTCTGGGTTTTCCGGTTAAAGTTCCATTCCGATTCTGAAAAGTAACCACATATTAATGCTTTAATACCAAGTTTACACATAAATCTATATTTAATGACTGATTACTGTTTTAATGTTCAAAACTTTTAATACCAAGCTTACACATAAATCTACATTTAATGACCAATTACTGTTTTAATGTTCAAAACTTTTAATACCAAGCTTACACATAAATCTATATTTAATGACCAATTACTGTTTTAATGTTCAAAACTTTTAATACCAAGCTTACACATATATCTATATTTAATGACTGAAAAATGTTTTAATGCCCAAAACTTTTAATACCAATCTTACACATGTATCTATATTTAATGACCAATTACTGTTTTAATGTTCAAAACTTTTAATACCAAGCTTACACATAAATCTATATTTAATGACCAATTACTGTTTTAATGTTCAAAACTTTTAATACCAAGCTTACACATAAATCTATATTTAATGACCAATTACTGTTTTAATGTTCAAAACTTTTAATACCAAGCTTACACATATATCTATATTTAATGACCAATTACTGTTTTAATGTTCAAAACTTTTAATACCAAGCTTACACATAAATCTATATTTAATGACCAATTACTGTTTTAATGTTCAAAACTTTTAATACCAAGCTTACACATAAATCTATATTTAATGACCAGTTACTGTTTTAATGTTCAAAACTTTTAATACCAAGCTTACACATAAATCTATATTTTAATGACCAATTACTGTTTTAATGTTCAAAACTTTTAATACCAAGCTTACACATATATCTATATTTAATGACCAATTACTGTTTTAATGTTCAAAACTTTTAATACCAAGCTTACACATAAATCTATATTTAATGACCAATTACTGTTTTAATGTTCAAAACTTTTAATACCAAGCTTACACATATATCTATATTTATTGACCAATTACTGTTTTAATGTTCAAAACTTTTAATACCAAGCTTACACATATATCTATATTTAATGACCGATTAATGTTTTAATGCCCAAAACTTTTATTACCAAGTTTACAAAAGAAATGCAATTTTCTTTAGGAACCAAAAATGCCCTACCAAATTCATTGTGGGGATAGAAATTCACTAGAGAGTCATAACCTACAGTTTAAATATGCCAATTCCTCATGGGGGCTTCACAGAATAGATGCTTTACTTAATCATGGAGTACAAAGATTAAACCCTAATTGTTTTATTAATCACAGATCATTCATGAAAAACACACTGAATATCTATCAAAATTTAAATTTAATAAAGATGCCTTCTCATGGGGCCAATCATGTACACAGAAAAACTGGATATGTAAAAGTATATGTTATAAATAAAGAAGACATAACAGTGACCAGTGATGCCAGCTAGCTAGCCATAAGAGTGACCAGTGACCTAAGTTAGGGAGTCATAAGTGACCAGTGATCAAAGTTAGGGAGTCATAATGACCAGTGATCTAAGTTTGGGAGTCGTAAGTGACCAGTAATCTATGTTTGGGAGTCATAAGTGACCAGTGATATAAGTCAGGGAGCCATAAAAATGGCCAGTTACAACTAAGGAAGCCATATGAGTGACCCATGGTATTAGTTAAGGAGTCGTAAGAGTGACCAGTAATGTAAGTTAGGGAGTCATAAGAGTGACCAGTGAAGCAAGATAGCAAGCCATGAGTGACCTGTGATATAAGTTAGGGAGCCATAAAAATGACCAGTGTTACAAGTAAGGGAGTCATAAAACTGACAAGTGTTAAAAGTTAGGTAGCCATAATAATGACCATCAGGGCTGGCACTGGTTTTAAAATAGTTGTCGCCAGAAAAACTGCCAACCTCAATATTTTGTTGCCAATTTTTTTTTAAATTTGTCATTATCATAATGTAGTACTATAAGTTTATCTTAACACCACCACAAACAAGGTAATATTGTCAACATAAGCAGACGTTTAGATGCGGGGGGGGGGGGGGGGGGATGAAAATAAATTGAAATTTTGCATAGAAGTGAAATTTTTGAGGTAACACGTCAAGTACTAGGATCCGCAGAGAGAAACCAATTGGAAATTTTGGTTAAATGAAGACAACTAGTCTGAAACGGACTTGTGTATTGACAACTTACAATCGTGTAGTACACTACGCAATGTGTTAAATAATGTACATTATATGAAAAATCCTTGAATTTGAATATTAAATCATGTAAGAAAATTCATATATCAGTAAATCCTGTCAGAAAATACAACTTACACGTATATATATATTAAAAAAATGATAGTCCTTGTTCAATCTATGTCCCATTGTTAACAAACATGTTTCATAAAACAATTCACTGATATTCATTATCCTAGTAGAACCTGGCTGCATAGTTGTTTATATGCTACATGTACATGTACTTAAATTGGCCTAGATTTTGGTCAGCTGGAAGCAGATATCATCATGTACTTAAATTGGCCAAGATTTTGGTCAGCCAGAGACAACTACCATGATGGCGAGGCTATCAAGGAGAAGAGGCTATTCATAGGGAAAATGAAAACATGTGAACAAATTAAAATTAAAACAAATCAACATTCTTGTGAGATGTCCCACCTTCATTTAACCTGACAGCCAGATATCTATATCAAAATACTTGAACTTTAATTTGGGTGTTACACCACCATTGGTAGCGACCTTAAGCATAAACATTTTTGCTGCAAACAGGAAACTTTCGCGGCACAATAAATATGTTCCAATCACCAAGAAAAATGAAACAATGCTTTTATTTAAGTTTGTTGCTAACTTTCTTTGATACCACGTCTTCTGCTTGTTTTGATCAAGGTGCACGTGTTCATAGCTGCCAACCTTCCAGGCTCACAGTTAGTGAAAATAGGGATAAAAAGTCGTGAAGTTGGACATGAATTAGTGAAAAATACGAAACCAAAAATTCCACGACAATAACTCCATCCACTCTGACCGTCAATACTACACTATATCAAGATCGCAATATAAAACTAAAACGCTACAAATATACAGAAATATTTATTTATCAAGACATGATACTGTTGCAGACTTGAACTTCCTCAACTGCTTGATCGTAAATTTGTTTTCTAAACAGTTCAGACTTCTTGCCTGCTGGTTGATCTTGGTGACTAAAATTGCTGACAAATTTTCTGCAGCTAAGGGGGCCCTAAAGTCTCTTATTTTTCCTCACTAGAGAAAATACTCTTTCACTGGCACTGTTGCTGTGAGGAATGAACAGGAGCTGCAGCAATTTTGGTTCTTCCACAGGAAAATTTGGAAGCGATTTTCGAGTCCGGGAACATTTTTCGGAACAAATGTTTAGCATGGTCTCCAGCTGATAAAGGTAGATTGTGTTCGACAAGAAAACTCACAAATAATGCTTCAGCATTGGTAGCTTGCAGGTCTTCCACCGATGGCTTAAAATATTCCAGCACTGAAATTTGCGAATTCTTAATTTTCCCCAACTTCTACATGTTTCTTGCAACCGATATGCTTCCTCACATCGTCTCTGCAATGGCACACTGAGTGCAAAAAGCATGATGAATATCAATGTTTAACGGCAGAATGCACAGCCAATTTGTGATATATTCCAAATTAAACTTCAATTTTTGAGCAATACATTTCTTTTTCCTTGGTGGTGAAGACATTTTCAAGATCTTACATGCGATGCTGAACAGTAACTCAAATCAGTGTTGGTGACGCATGCGTGGAGCAAAATTCCAGTTAGGCCCCAGTTTCTCTCAAAAGCATTTGTAAAACTACTCTTATACATATAGATTAAAATAGGCTAAAATGCTTGCTACAGGGCCAACCGTACTAATCGGCTGTAGATCTACTAAATATCGCGACCAGCAGTACCAGACCGTTTCGGCAACTGTGAATATCATGACTAGCACTTAATGAGAAATCGGTTATTTTATTAAAGATTTAAAATAATTGAGAATTGAAGAATTCGTGAATTTTTGGCTTACGGCGTGAATCCGTGAATCGCTGAAAAAGTCATGAAATTCACGCCAAATTCATGAGGGTTGGCAGCTATGCGTGTTACTGAAGATGCTGCTAAAGGACCTCTTTGAAGGACCAAACAAATGTCCATTTGTTATTGCTGCAGCAAAATCAAATAATTGTAGAACATTGACTGAGAAAGAATTTTGTTTTCATTTGCTTAGCTTATATACAGAACCAATTGTGCTTCAAAGGTAATCAGTGTCTTTGAAGTTTCAGCAAAACTATTTTTTCTGGTACTTTTTCAAATAGAAAACAATACTGCCAGCGTCTGGTCAATTCTAGTCATGCCCGCCTTCAGAGGCCGTCAATTGGAACTAGTCAGGTAGCATGTCATACAGTACTAAGGCCAGTCATCAGCATAAGCAGATTATGATATAACAATGCCATGTCAGGGTGGTTTATCAATATGAACAAAGGCTTTGTTTATGTAACAATAGATTCCAGAGCAATTTTATATCCAAGTTTGCAGCTTCCTGTCATGTTGCCTTTGAATTTCTGAACTGTAAACCCAAGAATGTAAATATAATTTTTAACAGTGAAAAAATGTTGTTGCCAAAAAGATCAGCAGATGGTATATTTTGTCGCCAATAAGGGGAAAAAACTGCAATTTGCGATATTGGCGAAACCCAGTGCAAGCCCTAGACCAGAGTTATATGTCAGGAAGTCATAAGAGTGACCAGTGCTCTAAGTGAAGGAGTCATAAGAGTGACCAGTAGTATATGTGAGAAAGCAATAAAAGTGAGTAGTGATAAAATCGAAGACGCCATAAGAGTGACCAATGTTATAAGTGGAGAAGCCAGAAGAGTGACCAGTGCTCTAAGTGAAGGAGTCATAAGAGTGACCGATACTATGAGAAAACCATAAAAGGGGGTAGTGAAAAAAAGCAAAGGCATAAGAGTGACCAATTTTATAAGTGGAGAAGCCACAAGTGACCGGTGCTCTAAGTGAAGGAGTCATAAGAGTGACCAATACTATAAGGATGCCATCAGAGTGACCAATGTTGTTAGTGAGGAAGGCTTAAGGGAGACCTGAGCAAGAAATGACGGAGACATAAGAATGTGTGTGTGTGATTTGAATTTTTAACGTAGCTTTAACAATTTGTCAGTCATATTGCTACAATGTCTGCAGTGTGGCAGTTTATAGTGATGTCTAGTACTGAGGCATCATTCCGCAGACATGCAGCATGATGTCCCACACAGTCAGATTATCCCAACACCAGGCTGACCAATCCTAACACTAACCTCTCAATGCTGTGCACCAAGCGAAGCAGCTGTTAGTACCATTTTTATATTTCTTTGGTATGACTTAGTAGGGAGTTGAACCCACGACCTCCCGC
Source organism: Sinohyriopsis cumingii (assembly GCA_028554795.2). Lineage (NCBI taxonomy): Eukaryota > Metazoa > Mollusca > Bivalvia > Unionida > Unionidae > Sinohyriopsis > Sinohyriopsis cumingii. The sequence goes on from CM068827.1 coordinate 128,252,595, forward strand.
ATCCAAAGTGAATGCTCTAACCAATAAGACACCAGAGCAGTTGAGAGACATAAGGACCCCTTGATTGTATGGAAGCTATAAGTGAGGAAGCCATGAGTGAGCAGCATATTAGTAATGAAGCCATAAGAGTAATCTGTTAAAAGTGAGGAAGCCACACAAGTGACCATTGTTATTAGTGAAGCAACCATAAGAGTAGCTTGTTAAAAGTGATGCAGCCATAAGGGTGAATAATGCTGTCAGTTAGGTGTTTAATGTGAGTGAGCCATAAGACTGACCTGTTAAAAATTAATGAGCCATAAGTGACATGTTAAAAGTGAGTGAGTCGTAAGAATGACCTGTTAAAATAACTCAGCCGTAAGTGACTTCTTAAAAGCAAGTGAATCGTAAGAGTGACCTGTTAAAAGTGAGGAAGTAATGAGTGCCCAACATTAAAATGCCATTTAAACAAAAACTGGAAACAAGGTGCATAATTTGAATATAATTTTACCAAATATACATTTCATTTACATTCCATTCAGTCTTGCATTTCACAGTCTCATTGTTATTAGTTCATGGTCTCTGATTTTGTGTTTATTGCTTTCATCCATTCTTCCATTTTCAAACATACTTAAGGAAGCAAACTCTCATGTTTATACCTAGTTTTAAGGAAATGTGCTTTAACGAAAAAACAAATTAAAAAATAGATAGCTTTAAATTTACAATAAATTAAAATTTAACAGCAACTGAAGTAAGTGTACAAACATAGTTGCTGAGCACATGTCAGCAAGTTTTACTTCTTATTTTGATTTCTTCAATGATTTGTGCTATTGGGGTTTAATTCCATTGTTAGCATCAGATAAGCCATACAAGGCAGCCAGTATATTTGGTGATGGAAGATCCTGGAGAAAATATAATGACCCATGGGAAGCTACTTGCAAGCTTTCCCACATACCCATGCTTGATTGCCATGATTCAGACTCAAGCAAGAAAGTGGTGAAATGCAATTTGTGAATGCAGGCTCCTTAGATCACCTGACTACCCCGAGACCCATGATTTGTTCAAATAATGACTGTATGGACATAACCTCTGGTAAAGCAGCTATAACATTAATGGTGGTTGTTCTTTATGTCATGGCTATAAAGATATGAAAAAGTCAGTGTAAAGAATCTGATTATCAACCGATATAATTTAGCAATAGCTTGAAAATGGTTCATTTGCAAATCCATTCTAAGATGTATTCACCTTTCTGTTTTCATTTATCATTTGGTGTTGTGCATATGTGATTTATATTGTCTTCAAAATGCTTCCATCAATTTGGTTGTGTGCCTCTGCATGTTATTTCATCTACATTCCATTAGCATACTGGTTTTGTAATCATTTCTGAGTCTGTATTTAATGGTGTAATACCATATTACAACTGCGTTTCATTTTGGGGCCCCGAGTGGCCTAAAGCGCTCTCCGTTACGGATCAATGCCGTCTCACCTCTGTCTGCATGGGTTCGAGTCTCAGATTCGGCTAATGTGGGTATGTGAGAAAGCTTGCCAGTAGCTTCTTGTGGGTCAGTGGCTCTTTCCGGGATTTTTCCGGGTTCTTCCTCCACCATTAATACTGGCCGCCATGTATTTTCATGTGCTGAAAAATGGCGTTAAACTTCGCAACAACAATGAGAAGAAAGTATTTCATTTTCATTCCCCAAGAGCTAAAATCATGTGCAATAAATTAAGAAGGTATAATGAAACAAAAATTGACCCAGGTTAATAGGGTCCATGACCAAATTGACCCTATTTAATTGGATCCATGACCAAACTGATCCAACTTAATTGGATCCATGACCCAAATGACTCAATTTAATAGGATATATGACCCAATTTAAAAGGATCCATGACCCAACTGACCAAATTTAATAGGATATATGACCAAATGGACCCAATTTAAAAGGACCCAATTTAATAGGATCCATTTTCCAAATTCACATTTAAAAGGCCAGTAGTATCCTGAGAGACTTGATTATAAGGGACCACTGTATTAATGTGTACTAAAATTACTATCTTACCAATATTTGGTATTTTTTCTTCTCCTGTTTGGGATTAGGAGAGTATCCCAGACTGGGGTCACTTCGTCCTTTTCTTGGAGATGTAGACCTGGCATGCTCATCATGACTTCTCGTCACCTGTTCCTTGTACTGCAAAAATTCCTGAAACTCTGTCTGATTTTGAAGTGTAAAATATTGCTGTTGTTTGAGTCGTGACCTTGATCCCATCTGTTCCTGGCCCTCTCGGATCTTAGCTTTATATGTAGTGCTATTGGCACTTTTAGGTCTCTGTGCCTCCTGTGGATTATTCTTGTTATATATCCATTTTCTTAAAGATCTAGTAAGGAAAAAAGTAGAGACTGCGATGAAGAAAATGAACGACACTTAAATTTGATAACTGCAATCATGACAATCTCATCAGAACTTATCAATTTTAGTTATATTTAATACAACTAAACTGATCAGGGTCAGATTGGCAAGGTTCTTGTTAAAATCTGGCAGCTGCCAAATTTGCTTGTGATAATGATTTTTTTAAACCCCATTTCTATAATTCATACACTATATTTTCCCCCATAAAATTCAATGTGTTGTATATGTCAGGAACTTTTCAAAATTTTGTTATTATACCAAAATTGATAAATTGCCATCTGTAAGATTACAAGATGGAGTCCTCTGTATCTTCCACCCACCAAATTTCCATTGGAAGATAGAAGAAGGAGTCCTTTGTATCTTCCACCCACCAAATTTACATTGGGAGACAGAATATGGAGTCTTCTGTATCTTCCACACACCAAATTTTCATTGGGAAATAGAAGATGGAGTCCTCTATATCTTCCACACGCCATATTTTCATTGGGAGATAGAAGATGGAGTCCTCTGAATATTCCACACACCAAATTTACAATGGGAGACAGAAATATCTGTCAAAGAAATTGGCATCCATATTTACAAAGTATTCATGAAGGTAATAGAGATGCATGATGAGTTTTGCTCTGGAAACAGAAATATATATAACATGTGGAGATACAAAAGGATGAAATCATTAAAAATAATTAAAAGGAAGAACTCTGAATAGCACAGGGGACATCTGGGTTACTGGTCTAAAATGTTTACTAAGCTTCATGAAGACATCAAATATGGTTTAGAAATTGACCTCTGAAAACATCCAATGTGTGAATGATGGAAGGATCGATGAATGTACAAAAATATAAAAAATATTGAAGAATTGCATTTAGCAAAATAAACAAATAAAAAAACTAACAAGTTTACCATGATTCAGAGAAATGTCTTGATACCCTAACCAGTTTGGGGGTGATGATTCAGAAATAAAAGTGTAAGTGATAAATGTATTGATGAACAAACAAAACATTAATATATTGAAAATGGAGAACTGAAATAGCAAACTGTTAATTTCCACTACTAGTTTAGTAAGTATGTCAAATTTCATGAAGATAGCTTAAGTGGTATTGTAGTGTTGTCCCAAAAATAAAAGTGAAGACAAAAGATGTACAGGTAAATGGAACAAAACACTGAAAATAGTGCAATAAATGAAATGTGAACAGCAAAAGACAAACCTGGACCAACAGTCCAATATGTATACAAAGTTTTGTATTGGACATCTTGACTGTTTTAGAGTTATGCTCTAGAAACAAAAGTGTGATAGATAGACAGTTGTTGTTGTTGTTGTAGGGTTTAACGCCATTTTTCAGCACAAGATAGGCTATACATGGCGGCCAGTATTAATGGTGGAGGAAGAACCCGGAAAAAACCACCGACCCACGAGAAGCTACCAGCAAGCTTTCTCACATATCCACATTAGCTGAATCCGAGACTCGAACTCACGCAGACAGAGGTGAGATGGCAGTGATCCGTAACGGACCACTCGGCTACTCGGGGCCCCGATAGATAGACAGATGGAAAGATTAATGGGACTCATTTTTATATTCCCTGCTAACACTGGGCAGGGTATAATTATGTCTATTCAACAGCAGTGAGATTTTTTCTTGATTTTCTTTACAAATTACTACCACAAAATTAAACAGAAATTTCAAGTTTATATATAATATTTTTCCAAAACTGGACCAAAACTATTACGTACAATGACAAGTGGAAGTTCATGTTGTTACTCATAAACAACATTAATGTCTAACCAATAAGAATACAACATCAAGAATGCTCAGAGCTCTTGCTAAGATTTTAAAACAAGGAGACTGGGACTCCTATTCTAGCAGTCCTGCAGCAAAAGTAGTCTCCTTCGTCAAGCATGTTGGGCATGCATGAAGTGGCTAAATTCCCAGATCAGAATAACCAATGGTTGCCATCGAGTTTAATTTTTCCACACTGCTGACACCTCTAACAAATAGCACTTGTTTGTCCATCAAATGAGACTGAATTTTGTCAATCCAAGGAAAGGTCTTATTACAAACACTAAGCCAGGCATCACACATTTTCTTACACCTGGCTACTGTCCCATCCAAACTATCAGTTTTAGCAAATTTAACATTCATCTGAATCTCATTGCAATCTTCAACAATTTGCAATTTAACCCCAAATTACTTATCCAAATTTGCAAATGAAATCTGTCCAAGTCTCAACATGTCTTAATTGTGAGGTCACATGCACTACTTATTCGGCTACACTCTGCAACAAACACAACAATGAAAGCTAAAGTTGTTCATATGATTTACTGTTAAAATAATCACATGCACATCTCTGGGTCTTTTGGCCCCTGAAGTCATTGTAAATATTATCACATTTTCCCACCAAGCAGCTAGTCTAAGTCTTTGAACTTGCCACCCAGCTACTGCATCATGTTATTTTGATGTACTATTAAAATAATAACATGCACATCAAATGAATACTATCATTGTAAAAAATCAGTACTGATAAAATGATCAATTAATGACCAACACATTTTGCCACTCAGCAGATGGTTGAAGCAGGACTGGCAAGCTTTTGAATTGGCTGCCCAGCAATTGTGAGCACTGAGAACTCCCATACAATTTTCTGCATTCCAAAAAAATATACGCTTGATTAAGCATTTCTGAGACGTCTAACACTCCATATTTTACTACAGATACAATTATATAATGACTGACTAACAGCTTGTAGCAGAAAGTTAGAACTTGTAAGATGACAGCAAAATTTCCTAATTAATACTTTGTATTATACAAAAGATGAAAACTCTGCTTTATATATTTTATGTTTTTAAACATCTAGCGCATTTTAATTGTCTTTATTAATGAAATGCAGATATAATAGTAAAATGGACTACTTTTATTTTGTATGCAATCGATCAGTAAAATGGATCGATCAGTAAAATGGACTACTTTTATTTTGTATGCAACAGAATCAATCAGTAAAATGGACTACTTTTATTTTGTATGCAACAGAATCAATCAGTAAAATGGACTACTTTTATTTTGTATGCAACAGAATCAATCAGTAAAATGGACTACTTTTATTTTGTATGCAACAGAATCAATCAGTAAAATGGACTACTTTTATTTTGTATGCAACAGAATCAATCAGTAAAATGGACTACTTTTATTTTGTATGCAACAGAATCAATCAGTAAAATGGACTACTTTTATTTTGTATTCAACAGAATCAATCAGTAAAATGGACTACTTTTATTTTGTATGCAACAGAATCGATCAGTAAAATGGACTACTTTTATTTTGTATGCAACAGAATCAATCAGTAAAATGGACTACTTTTATTTTGTATGCAACAGAATCAATCAGTAAAATGGACTACTTTTATTTTGTATGCAACAGAATCAATCAGTAAAATGGACTACTTTTATTTTGTATGCAACAGAATCAATCAGTAAAATGGACTACTTTTATTTTGTATGCAACAGAATCAATCAGTAAAATGGACTACTTTTATTTTGTATGCAACAGAATCGATCAGTAAAATGGACTACTTTTATTTTGTATGCAACAGAATCAATCAGTAAAATGGACTACTTTTATTTTGTATTCAACAGAATCAATCAGTAAAATGGACTACTTTTATTTTGTATGCAACAGAATCGATCAGTAAAATGGACTACTTTTATTTTGTATGCAACAGAATCAATCAGTAAAATGGACTACTTTTATTTTGTATTCAACAGAATCAATCAGTAAAATGGACTACTTTTATTTTGTATGCAACAGAATCGATCAGTAAAATGGACTACTTTTATTTTGTATGCAACAGAATCAATCAGTAAAATGGACTACTTTTATTTTGTATGCAACAGAATCAATCAGTAAAATGGACTACTTTTATTTTGTATGCAACAGAATCAATCAGTAAAATGGACTACTTTTATTTTGTATGCAACAGAATCAATCAGTAAAATGGACTACTTTTATTTTGTATGCAACAGAATCAATCAGTAAAATGGACTACTTTTATTTTGTATGCAACAGAATCAATCAGTAAAATGGACTACTTTTATTTTGTATGCAACAGAATCAATCAGTAAAATGGACTACTTTTATTTTGTATGCAACAGAATCGATCAGTAAAATGGACTACTTTTATTTTGTATGCAACAGAATCAATCAGTAAAATGGACTACTTTTATTTTGTATGCAACAGAATCAATCAGTAAAATGGACTACTTTTATTTTGTATGCAACAGAATCAATCAGTAAAATGGACTACTTTTATTTTGTATGCAACAGAATCGATCAGTAAAATGGACTACTTTTATTTTGTATGCAACAGAATCAATCAGTAAAATGGACTACTTTTATTTTGTATTCAACAGAATCAATCAGTAAAATGGACTACTTTTATTTTGTATGCAACAGAATCGATCAGTAAAATGGACTACTTTTATTTTGTATGCAACAGAATCAATCAGTAAAATGGACTACTTTTATTTTGTATGCAACAGAATCAATCAGTAAAATGGACTACTTTTATTTTGTATGCAACAGAATCAATCAGTAAAATGGACTACTTTTATTTTGTATGCAACAGAATCAATCAGTAAAATGGACTACTTTTATTTTGTATGCAACAGAATCAATCAGTAAAATGGACTACTTTTATTTTGTATGCAACAGAATCGATCAGTAAAATGGACTACTTTTATTTTGTATGCAACAGAATCAATCAGTAAAATGGACTACTTTTATTTTGTATTCAACAGAATCAATCAGTAAAATGGACTACTTTTATTTTGTATGCAACAGAATCGATCAGTAAAATGGACTACTTTTATTTTGTATGCAACAGAATCAATCAGTAAAATGCAAAATACATTTATATTAAAGCTCCAACTCAAAGATAAACATTGATGATGCAAACTTCAAAACCAACTTTCTATATGTACTTGAATTTAGTTTATTTGAGTAAAGTCAAATACACTACAGAAGATTACTTAACTTTACAAAGGTAATTAGCCCTAAATTTGTCAATAAACTGCACATTTTTACCAAAACCCTGCAGAAAATCATTATTAACAAACCCAGAAAATATATGACTACTTGTAAGAACAGTTTTACTGACTTGACAAATGGAATGACCATAAAGAAGCTATTTGGGTTCATGTTCAGCTGCATCTTGCTACTGAGGTCTCTTTTGTGGGCTGGCAAGGCATCAATAGGAAACCACTGCAGGCTCTGAAACAGACATGTAGGTATTATTTTCTCCAGTCAGGGTTCATACAGACCAGGAAAACTGAAATTCAACAAGTTTTTGATGACTATTTTTCAGTTTTCAATGACTACTCATGGCATCAAGTGTTTTGCTTCAGTTACTAATTTAAATACAAGAAACAAATACAAAACAATACAGAAATAAATGTAATGAAATATGAAAGGAAAATGATATTCATTAAAAAAGTCATTGTAACCTGACCCAGATGTTAACCATTGCACTTTACCTTCTATACTTTATTTCCAGCTGCGACTCCAGTGCTCTCACATCAGATTTGCTGCCTGGATGTTATTTAATGGTGGGAGGGATGGGTCTCCCACTTGTTACAAAAATAAGGGGCAGCAGAATACAAGGATAGAGGGGAAAATGTCCACAGTTCACTATTTACCTATCACTTCAATATCCATATATCTTTCTTCCAGCTAAACTGTGTTGGAGTCCTACTGAAATCAAAATCCTTAAAAGCTGTTGCCTCTGCCAACTGGTCACGAAATTACTTAAATGTCATTCGGCTCCAACATAATACTATATATTTTAGCATCATAAAACTGTAGAGAATCTTTAATTTTAACATATTAGCGAATTTCCCATGGAAAAAAATACAGTTAGTTTTGATGGCAGCTTATCACTTAGTATGAAAAGTCATATATGCTCCATGATATGCTTTGTCAACATGGAAAACTGAAGTCGTCTTGTTATACTCAAATCAAACAAATCATGAACCAATGTAAATCAAGCAATGAAGCGGACATGAAACTGTAGACAAAACATCAATGAATTTAATTTAAGCAGAATCCAGAGTCTGTATGTTTACTTACTAGTATCACATCTTCAGTAGAAACTCTGCTTATTAAATGATGGCTATCACTATCTATTTCCTGTTAGGTATGTTCAGTACTGACTATTAGGAAAGATGTCAGCCTTTCTATTGTTTATGTATTTTCGTCACTTTATTTTAACAAACATAAAATTGTAACGATTAGTTTGCCAAGTTCATTTACATCTTAAGCTGATGATTTATGGTGACTTTGTAAACAGTCAAGCCTGGTTCACCATTAAAAGAGGATACAGGCAAAGTGAACCAGTTTCCATGTGAATGTTTATGTACAGAAAACTATGCAAAAATGTGTGATTTACGGGGAAAATTTGTCCTTTGATATACCCCCCTACTGTATTTAACTTGTTAAAACTTTGACATAGACAATAAATACTAACACACACAAGACAAAAAGTTCAAAACTTATTAAATAATACCTTTATCTCCTTTCTTGTGCGTGGCTGAAACTTTGTGCTGAGTGGGACACCTTCAATAATGTACAGCCGAGTAAGCTGGTCATTCCTCTGATTTTCCAGGTAATCATCTGGCTTAAGAAGCTCCTTGACATCAAAACCAGTCTCTTCCAAAACCTAGAGTAAAGGAAATAGATGATTGGCATTTTAAAACTGTTTCCATTCTAACTCAGTCATCTAAATTTTTGGTTTATATAAACATCAAGACCCAAACTTTCATTGATTCATCCTGTCTAGGATAAATTGTATAAACTTTCACAACTGGTCTAATTTCCTTTTGAAAGTTCATCCTTTTTGCGATTATGATCTTTATAAATGAAAAGAAGCCAACGTTTCTTCATATATGAAATGTCATTTAAAAGATATTCAGCTTGTTTAATGATATAATTCAATTTGTGGTCAGCTTGTTTAATGATATAATTCATGATTGCGTGAATGCTTGTTAGAGTTTTGTGGTCAGCTTGTTTAATGATATAATTCATGATTGTGTGAATGCTTGTTAGAGTTTGTGGTCAAACTTGTACTGGTGAATTTCATCAAGTTCTCTCCAAATGTCTCCGTACCAAGCCACATTTCCCCTATTTTACCAAACAATATGATTTTTCTGTAGAAAAAATAAAATGCTTGTAACTTTTACACATAAGGTACAATACTCATAAATATACTTATAAAACTACTTGCACAATTATTGGCATACCTTATTTGGTGAAACAGAGTGCAGGTCAAAATACCAGTCATTTATTGGCATACCTTATTTGGTGAAACAGGGTGCAGGTCAAAATACCAGTCATTTATAGGCATACCTTATTTGATGAAACACGGTGCAGGTCAACATACCAGTCATTTATTCTTAAGATAGTCTATGAACCAAAAAACAAATATGACTGGAAAAATAATTTCCCTTGAAGTATATAGCTTAATGGTATTTATTTGTTGATGATTTGTGACATAGGCATGCCAGACTGAAAGGTCTGTATCGATCTGAATCCTGCCATCAGATCAGCTACAATGGAGTCTCCTTGGACAGTGCACTTTACTCTAACTGCCTAGGCTACATGTGTTGCTGTACTATAAAATGCCAAATCAAGCCAACTGAAGCCCTGTTACATGACCAATTGTTGTTTCTTTCAAACAGAGGTTTGGTTGACAAGGTAAGAACACCAGATGTATTCTTATGCACCCTGTAAGCAGAGTCTAAAGTGAAGGCAAGAGCTTACTGTCATTCTGTTTCAAAGCAACTCCTTGCCCATAAAAAAACTTGGTCTGTAATATAGAACTAATGTTATTGTACAGATAACATTTTTCATCTTTCAGTCAAAATTACCTTGATTTTTGACCGTTTGGCCCCCAAACTGATTTAGTTCTTTCCAACCAAATATGTCAGCTATCCATAAAGTTTTGTAACTGAAGATAATGGAGGATTTTAGTCACTGTGAAGACACCATTTTTTGTTTTCAATTACAGTGCCCTTGACCTTTGATCCCAAAACTGACAGGCCTCTCCTTATCTCAGGTACAAGATACCCTAAACGTTTGGTCCAGGTATGTGATATAGATCTAATGTAATTATGTAAAAGCTATTTCTTCTTTCAGTGACCCTGAGCATTCATTTTTTGACCCCAAAATTAATTGCGTTCTTTCTTAATTCAAGGGTAAGCCTTCCATAAACTTTGGTAAATGCAGACGATAGAGAATTCAAGTTATTATGTGGAAAACATATTTTTCTTTCAGTTGCAGTGATCTTGACCTTTGAATTACTTTTTTCCCAAAGTTCAAAAGGTCCTAACCACAGAGCATGTCTTCCTGGTTGCTGTTGATGATTATAGTCATATAAAAACCATTTTTGTTCTGTCAGTGACCTTGATCTTTGAACTCAAAATCAATAGGATTCTTACTTGCCCCAAAAACAAGCCTTCCACAAGAATTGAGTAACTATAGCCAGAATGTAGAACCCAAAATGCAACCAAACAGACAGACTGATGTCATAACATGACGGGCATATGAGTGGATGCTAAACTGAGGTATTATTTCTAAAGTGGTTTACAGGACCTTGAAAAAGCAGCTGTTGAAGACAGTGACTGCTTGATACAGGTGACCTCTAAGTCACAAGTTTTAGGTGCTAAGACAGAAAAGCTTTAATGCTGAGTCTGCATATTCAAACAATTAGATTCAGCAAAGCAATTTAAAGAGATAGCAATCTGTGAGAAGTTTAATATGAATGAACTTCATGGTAGTAATTCTCTAAAAGAAGTGTACCCTTTATCCCCTCCATCATTTCATTCTGTATAGATGTTTGTACAGTGAAATGTCAAGGTAGCAGATGGCTGTCTGGTCTGTAATTTTGTTAGTATGAAAATCTTCCACCCAGTGTTTCTTTTTATAGGATTTATAATAAATATTTCAGAAGCTAAACACTAAAACTCACTTATTGCATTGTAACACTGGTATTAATCATCTCAAAAGTGAATTTTACTGAAAAAAATTCGTTCAATTCTTGTTAACTTTAAAATAGATCATTTTCAATACTTATAGAAACTGTCACATAAAACAGGTTACTGCATTTGATAAGATGTCAGAATTTACTAAAGATAAGTACTCAAAAAGGTCAAATACATTATGAGTCAACAAAAATACATTTTTGCAGTTCTGGTCTTGCACTTTCTATATGTTAGTACTACTAAATGTAGAAAAAATTAAGGATGCTTAATCTTTGGAGACAAAAAAGGAAACCATTAAGCAACAAGTTTCTTTATCTTTTCCCTTTAATGTACCTCTCTAGCTGCACAATCTTCTGGATTCTCCTCTGCATTAATTTTTCCCTTTGGAAACCCCCAACTAGCCTTCGTCCAGAACCCTTGTACAAGAAGACACTGAAATTTTTTTTTTTAAATGAAAGAAAATTAAAAACAACATTATTTAGATCAGAGAGAAAACATCCATAAAAGTTCATGATTCCAGTACATGTACCAGTATGGAGTTCAACGTGCATTACTAGATATGTCTTGACAATTTCCTGATCTACATGTGACAATAACATTTTTTTGTGATTTTTCCCCTGAAATATGCTTAATTTCCTATTCAAAGGATTTATTCATCAGTAAAAATGCTGGTGATTTTAGTTATATTTGCAGATTTCAAGTTTTTGCTCTGTCGATATTTCATACAGTATGACCATATTATACAGGTACTATGTGAATAGGCCCAAGTGACTTTTATACACAAGTGAACACTGAATGCAGGTTCATGCATCAAACTTGGTACTTAACAAATAACAAGCACTGAATACTTGCATCAATATTATTATTTATTTCTTTATTATTATTATTATTATTATTATTATTTCATGCAATTAACATAATTTAATTTTCAAGTAATAAATTTATCACTCAAATTATGGTAGAAAGGTGTTTCATTCATAAAATTTTCAAGCATTTCCTCTAGTTTTCATGGAGTACATGTCTGCTTATAAATTAATAAATACAGTAAAGAGGTAACTTTAATTTAATTCTGATTTAAAATTCAAGCCATGTCAAGATGAATGTTATGATAAAAAAATTTGTTTACATCGGCACATTATTTCTGCCAATACCGATTATACTGATTGTTCCAATAATCAGCCCGATTATGAGAATGGCCGATTAATCGGTACATCTTAAGTTTTTTTCTAAATATCCTCAGTTCATTACTTTTAGGCATGTGCTAGATAATTATAACTTTACTTTCAGATTGTTACAATATATAGATGAGGCAGTATTTATGTAGTTATTATTCACAAATTTTGTCTATATAAAATATAATTCTATTTAATTTTAGTTCACCAATAAGAAACCATAATTAATCATACTGACAATAAATAATTATAGATTTAATTTGGTTGCCATTGCAACCAAAAAGTAATGTTAGTTTTTGAAAGGTTTAAAAGACTTTTTAAAATAATACTGTTTGCAGATTATTTTATCCAGCTAAATACAGCATTCATTTTCAAAGAAGTCATTGTTACCAAGCTGTTTTAATTATGGATGTAAAATACTAATTGTTATAATGTAGAACAATTATATTGGTCATGTTTTATGGTGAAGAGAACAACTTTCTGGGCTATTTTTAGATTCGTACTACATAAACTTTTATTTTTGCCTGCTTCATTACTAAACATTGTGTATGTCTTAAGTTTTGTTTACTATCTATAAAGATGCACAACTGAATGCATACCAATACTATGAGATACATTAGAGCTTTAATGATTAATGAGTTCTTTAATACATGATAGCACATATAGTTTTAGAAAAACCTTTTTTACAATTCAAGTTGTTTAAAAATCATTTTTTTTTTATACATCTTCTAATGTTCAGATAGTTTAAGTACAACTGTCAATGGCCTACCAAATACACATATTTAATTCGGCAATATTCTACATATGAATGATTTTAATGTTATAACAGGTAGAACAATATTGGCACAGCCATTAGTTTGGGTCTTCCCTCGACACAATATAGTGTACTATTTTTTCGGTTATATACAGTAACAAAACATCAGCTGAAAAATGTCAGTGCTATCAAGTCATGTGAGCTCTTTGATCTTTACTGCAAAGTGAGCCAGAAATTAACAACAGTATGAACAATGAGATGTTAGTTTGCAACACTGGCTGGATCAGGAGCTCATCTGTCTAGTACATATATATGATAGTGACATTGGTTGTCAGTTTTGAGTAGAGCTGTAAATTTGTGAGGCCTCAAAGTCATTATAACCGAAAATTAACATAATTATTTCTCACTGATTATGAATTATAGTGCAAGAGTTTTCAATGATAACTATTAATTGCAACCTGCCAAAAATAATTGAAATAAACTAGACTTCTCAGCAACAATCTTGGTATATTATAACTTCTATGTTGTCAAACGTTTGAGGAAAATAAATCACAAAATATCAAGTTTTACATATTCATCTGCCTACCTCAGTAACTATCTGTTAAAATGAAACAAAACAAACTGATGAGAAAAAAAAAAGATTTCCACCAGGTCAAAAGTTCACATATTGAATGAAGTTCTTGATTATTAGATTCCAAAGTCACATACATTTCACACTGCAGTCGTAAGAGTGGGTTATTTAAGAAGTAGGTCTCATTCTCTTGTCCATTTCCTTTTCAAAATGATTATTGAGAGAGAGAGAGAAAGGGATAGAAGCAGAGTATTGATTATGCTTTTTTTTTTAAATGATAGGCATTGAAGGAATACCTCGGAGTCAAAAACCTGATCCCCCCCAAAAAATGAACAGTTTGTACCTTCCAAGCTAGCATAGTTCTATTCCTGCAGAAAATTAATTCTCAAATTTGGAAAATTGTGTATTGCTATTTATACATCTACACTTTCACACAAAGCCCTAACAAACTTTATTCTAATTTGGACTATCCTATACATAAGGTAAAAAGAGGCAACTGGCTATGAGGCAGCTGAGAGACTGCAACTACTTAACAGCCACCATATTGTTTACATCAACATCCACGGTTGACAACAAACTTTCCTGGGCAAATAAGTTTGTTTTGGTAAGTTTCAATGTTATTCTGTTACAATAATGAAAAGTTGTGATCTTCTCTATTACATGTGCTATCTCTGTGCCTATTATTAGCACATGATTAATGATTGGACTAGATTGGACATCCATAGATGTCACAGTCCTGTACCATAAAAGAATATGTCATCCGCACATAGAGCTAGGCAACAGTTGACCATAAATATATGGCTCCCACACTAAACGGGTTAAATAGAAACAATGTTCCCATAATGTATTATTATCAAATGTGCATGGTTTATCATTTTCATCTGAAACATGAATGGATATTTAGTAAAGATCTATATGTGGATACATTTTAGCAGACTTGTCCATCCTGTTGTAAATTTATGTATGTCCTTATATGTAAGAAGAGTTTTGCTCCCCAACCAAGCATTACTCACTGATAATATTCATTAAAGTGGACAAATATGGGAACTGAACAAAAGCCCCTCAACTGACTGCTGGATGTACTGGCCCAAAGAATTTCCATTATAGCCTATTTTTTTCAAAACTGCTTAGTGCTGAAACCAGTTCTGGTGTTCTTGAGCAATAACAAGAATTTCAAACTGTCTTTTGCGATGGAACCAAGATCAGCACCATTTAGGACCAACTAGACTTTATTAGAAGTCTTCTGGTTAATACATCTTGAAAATATGACCAATCTTTCAGGAGAAATAATGATGAGATTTTGAAGAGGGTCATCATAGCAGCAATATTGGATATGAGATAGACACTATTTTCATTTAGAACCACCTAGGTAGTATCAGTCTTTTGGTGAAAAACCCATGTCGATATGCCCATCCATTAAGAAGTAGCATTACAAGATTTTCACAATGGCCACTATGATAGTCATAGTGTAATCAGACTGGTACAACTTTCACTAGGACCAAGTAGATAGTCTTCATGTAAAAATACCATGCTGACGTGATATGGGGTGTGTGTTGGAAGTAGTGATTTTAAAAAAATTCAAGATGGCTACCACCATGACGTTAATGGATGCCAGATACACATCATGTTCATTTTCACCAACCTCATGTTTATATGGCCATTCATTAATAAGCAGCAAAAGTAAGATTTCAAGATGACAATAATAGTGGCCATATTGGAGGCCAGATCAGCGCCACTTTCATTTTTGACCAGCTAGACATAAACGTTTTCTGACAAATATACTATGTCAAGTTGACATCTCATTCTTCCATAGTAGCAATAACAAAAATTTCATTATGGCGGCAATTCTGGATGACTGGTCAACTCCATTTTCATTAAGGACCAATCAGATAATCATAAGACATCTTTTAGCAAAATCTCCACCATCCATTCTAGGCGAGTCTCAATAACGATGTTGTTGTTGTTGTTGTTGGGTTTAGTGCCATTTTTCAGCACACAATAGGCTATGCATGGCAGCCAGTATTAATGGTGAAGGAAAAACCACCGACCCACGAGAAGCTACTGGCAAGCTTTCTCACATACCCACATTGGCCGAATCCTAGACTCGAACCCACGCAGACAGTGATGAGATGGCAGTGATCCATAACGGAGAGCGCTTTAGACCACTCGGGCCCCCCCCCATAACAATATTTTCAAGATGTTGTTGGATGGACATATTGAATATTCAAGTCAACTAAACAATAATACATTTGTGCAAACATACAGCTGGACAACAGGTTCTTCTAGTATATAGTGTTATTAATGATGGTACCACATGTAAGAAATTCTCTTACCATCTTTACTAAGCTAGTAACTTCTGCACTTTGCTTACACCAGAATCTTAAAACCTTTTTGAAAAAAGAAAAGCAAAAACCCAGAAATATGTTCAAATGGCATGAGTGCCCAAGGCAATATGGTGCAAATTAATAACATTTGGTTATATATGCATTGTTAATGTTTAAGCAGGGGCCAATACTGAATCAAATTATGTCAGTGAACGTTAAATGCGAGCTAATTCTACTTTATACAAAGCCTCATACCAACCATGAAATGCCTCAAAATCTATTTGGTAAGAAACGCAGTCTGTGATGGATGTGACATGATAGATGGACAATTGATACATGCATATGCTTCCTTCAGTGAATGCAAACATGCAGTCAATTTCACAATTGTATAAAATTTTACTTTACATATGCAGTTGCCAAACTCACAATAATGGTCTCCTCCAGTATCTTCACTGTCCTCCGATGAAAGGACCACCTCACACAAATATCTGAGTATAAAGACTTTTAAAATACAAAATCCATGAAGTTTAAATGCACATACAAGTGCATAAATCAATTAAATCGCTTATAGAATGTACTTACATATTTCATGTCTGGGTCCAGCATGATGGCACCATATGTGGGTACACTCATTTTGTATGACTTCCAGTTCCCCATAATCTTTTCCACCTCTTGAGCATGCCCACTCAAAGACGGACAGTGTTTGAAGAGTACAGAAGTCAAGAAAATGATAAAAATCTGTCATGTAATACTGTTGTTATTAAGTGATATGATTATTAGTCTATTTGATAAAATTACAAGTGGTGAAGAAAATAAGCAACCTTTTTTTAAAATAAAAATATGCTGATATTGCAACTTGAAACAAAATCACCTTCTCACTAAAAAATTGTCTATAAAGCAAGAGACATCCCTAACAACTACCTCCACCCGATGTAAGAAATTTCTGTCTAAATACAGCGCACAATGCAAAAAGGATATTTTGTCCTGAGAAATCTTTGATCCCACAGGTTTTCAATTCTGGACTCTCCGCACAGTAAAAATCTAGGTAGAACCAATGGGCTAGTTCTATTTGGAAGAAGATACGTATCAAATCTAGTCTTTCTTCTTCTGGTATGTTGATGACAAATCGACTGAAATGGATAAAAGGAACTTAATTGGTGCCAAGGCAAAGAAATATATGAAACTTTGACTAGACATGAAAAAGATAACGTTTCTACCTTTAAAAATACAAACACTAGTTTATTCATGATTGGTGCTGAACTCTATGGCACAATTTCACTTAATTACTGGAACCTTTTCATCAGTCTTGTAATCCAAAATGGAAGATATACTGCCAACATTGTGGATGTAGTATGTCAGGGTAGAAAATGTTATACTGCAAATGTAAGTAAACTTTCTGGACAAAATTCAGCACACCATATATCAGTTTCATAACTTTTCAATCACCAAATATATAATTTTAATAGGTCTGATCACCAGCTTAACACATTAACCCCTGGAGCTTTTTGTCATTTTTGCCTGAAAATCGAGTAGGAAACACATTTTGAAAGCTATTTCCGAATAGACTCAAAAACACCAAATCCCCGGTCATCTTTCAATAACATACTGCCTAGTTGTGTTAGAAACATTGTTTTACGTTGGCTATTTGACTCACACATGAGCAGAAGGGTAAAAGTTGGACTTTTTTTTCTCTTTTTTTTTTAGCTAAACGGAGCCATTATTTGTGTATGGAGACCACTCTTTATTCCAAATGCCCATCTTATCCTACTTTTTGCAAAGGCTCATCTGTCTGTTTGCAGTTCATACCAGTTTGCAACAGATCTGAGACCAAAAAGTCTTAAATCCAGACACAAAATTGGACTCCGACCACGGGTGAATTCTGGGTTAAAAAAAGTCAGGTCCAAAATATGAGGTTTTTCTATCTGTATTTTGTAGTGCAACTAGATATTCCAGATTATTTGGTATCATTGTAGAGCTACATCTGTCTACCTTTCTATAATACCACCCACTTTAGTGTATCATGCATGACCATGACACTACAGCGCTCAACAGTAAGCTACTACCTCCTGCCCCGTAATGTCATTGCTAGGGGTTAATGTGTTAAGAGGAAAAACATCTGGGCTGCTCCTTTCATAACTGTTATCATTAAGGACAACCTATAGACTTATAAAAACAAATTAACAGACTATAGATTCACCACAACAAAACAAAACGAACTAGCTGAACTAAAATCAAATTACCAGAACAATACAGTGTATATATCACTGTGCACATGGATACTGACTTGTACTTGTTTGAATAATATAAAAAAAAACAGTAAGTGAATTTGATACACAATATACCTCTTTCCTCAATAACCTATACACAACAGGGTCCAAAAACATAGATCACACTATGAGCGAGGGCAACAGATATCGAGGGAACTCAATAACAACATGAAACGATGCCATCCTCGATGGACAATGAGAAAACAGCGTGGGGGGGGGGGGAGCAAAATGGTCTGTTTAACCCTTTACCTCATAAAGCATAGTGCAGCACGCTATAAACAGAACACCTGTTACCTAGTCAACAGCATACGCATAAGCCTGCCTGTGAACTGTAGCAATGTAGTGTATGTTACGTTTAACAGCAATTTTAACCATTTTACATTTTTGGTACACACCTATATGTTGAAAAATTTAAGAGTAAAGTCCGATTGTTATAGCTGTGTAATTATTTTTCACGGAAGAATTTTTTATGTGCTTTAAAATCGAGAGAGAACTTGTTCACCATCATGTCAGTGAGGCCACATGACCAACCGTAGCTGCCATTTCCCATACTTAAAATTTACAAGGTTTTCGTGTGTGTCTACATCACAAAGTCATCTGAATTTGATAATTTATAAAAACTAATTACTGCCTACATCAATATCAGAGCCTTTACCTAAGTTATTGAATCTTTCATGGTTGTGATTCTAATTGTGAAAACTTTGTACGTACTGAATGAAATCCGCGACCGCCATTTTGGAGAGTAGAGATTACAACCCATTACTTTAAATAGCAGATATCGACCAGTGCATAAATAGCAACCACGTGATCTGACATAATTGTCATTTGCAGAAATGAATGTAGTATCTAATAAGAGGTTTTCCCCGAACGTGACACTACGAAAACAGCTCAAAATGGCTGATGTTTACAGCAGGCGTCAAAAGGCGCTTCCATGCGAATCTTGTAGAGGCGTCAAAAGGCACTTCCATGTGAATGGAGTAGAGGCATCCAAAGACACTTGCATGAGGTAACGGGTTAATGGCTGAATACTCGTTTTAAAATCATACTGGGAATAATTATCAGTAAAAGTTCTTTATCTATCAAAGTTATTCATTTTTATGTTAAAACATTTAGTTTATGAAACATCCTTCAAAGTCTCTTTTTTGTATTGTTCTATTAGCACAATAATGATACCATTATTTCATTACAATTAACAGTGAAACTTCTCAGCTGTGAGGAAATCCACGAGTGACTATTCATGAATTACAAGTTAACTACAAACTTTGAAACAATCTTCTCATTAATAAAACGTATATGTGAACCAGAATTTTATTCCATCAAGTATTTATTTTGCTTGGATGTCATTCTATCGTTGATTACATTTTTGAATGTATGGTAATTTAAGGTACTTTAATTATATTATATTCAAAAAAGAATTATAAGTGTTTGATTGATGTAGTTCTCAATAATTCCATAAATGTTAGATTTACATCTCTTGGAACACATGTAAACAAGAGTTATTCTTATTTGTTTTTCTCAATTTCTTTTAAAAATATTAAAACTTGACACTGCAAATATTGGGCAAAGACAAGTTTTTACTGAAATATACTCTAGAAACCAGAAATGGAGAGCGAGCAGTCTGTTTGCTTGTTACATTCGCAAGCCTGGTTGCATTGAAAGGACAGTAATTTGGCACTGTTGGGGACCCCTTAGCGACAATCACATTAGAAACTATAAACCAAGGACTAAGTTTTATGCATTTGTTTATATTCTTGATGCTTTTACTTTTTAAAATAGGGTTGGGTGGGTGTTACAAACAGATCTGAGCATGTGCTAATACTATACTTTAAAATACTATATAAAACAGTTTTGAATTTTGATGTTTGCAAATTCTACCTTGCAGACAACAGAACTTACCTCCAAATGTCTGACATTTTTACTTCATGCTATTTTTTTATTTTCAACCTTTTGTTATTTCCTAGCATAATGCATTTGGGTGTATGGGGAGGTCATATGTGTAATTAAATCAAAAAAGTTAAAATACTTTAAGCATAGCTAACCAGCCGGGGACAATGCTAGAGGGTGTCTGCGATCAATATTTACATATTCTCAAAATGAAGAAATTCTCAAGAATTTTGTGTGACTGACATCCTTTATAAAACTGGAAGTATTCAATGTAAGTTATTTTTCTGTTTGTTGAATCTTTTGTCATTAATTATATAGATATGAAAATTTACCAAAAAAACTTATCATAATTTAATTCTAAAGTGGCAATTGTTTACCAAATTGTGATTCCAGAACAACATATATACATACAAGAACATAGCTGACAACCTTCTCGAATGTGGCGTGAACTTCATGACTTTTTCAGCGATTCACGCTGCAAGCCAAAAAATCACGAATTCTCCAATCATCAATTATTTTAAATCTTTAATAAAATAACAGATTTCCCATTAAGTGCTACTCGTGATATTCGCAGTTGCCGAAACGGTCTGGTACTGCTGGTCGCGATATTAGTAGATCTACAGCCGATAAGTACAGTTGGCCCAGTAGCAAGCATTTTAACCTATTTAAATATATATGTATAAGAGTAGTTTTACAAATGCTTTTGAGAGAAACTGGGGCCTAACTGGAATTTTGCTTCGTGCATGCGTCACCAACACTGATTTGAGTCACCATTCAGCATCCCATGTAAGATCTTGAAAATGTCTTCACCACCAAGGAAAAAATCTATTACTCAAAAAGTGAAGTTTAATTTGGAATATATCAAAAACTGGCCGTGCAATCTGCCATTAAACACTGATATTCATCATGATTTTTGCACCCAGTGTGCCATCGCAGAGATGATGCGAGGAAGCACGTCGGTTGCAAAAAAACATGTAGAAGTTGGGAAAATTAAGAATTCGCATATTTCAGCTCTTGATCTGCTGAAGCATTATTTGTGAGTTTTCTTGTCGAACGAAATCTACCTTTATCAGCTGGAGACCATGCCAAACATTTGTTCTGACAAATGTTCCCGGACTCAAAAATTGCTTTCAAATTTTCCTGTTATAGAACCAAAAGTGCTGCAGCTCATGTGCATTCCTCATGGCAACAGTGACAGTGAAAGAGTATTTTCTCTAGTGAGGAAAAAAAAGACAGATTTAGGGCCTCCTTAGCTGCAGAAAATTTGTCAGCAATTTTAGTCACCAAGATCAACCAGCAGTTAAGAAGTCTGAACTGTTTAGAAAACATATTTATGATTAAGCAGTTGAGGAAGTTCAAGTCTTGATAAATAAATATTTCTGCATATATGTAGTGTTTTAGTTTTATATTGCGAACTTGATATAGTATAGTACTGACGGTCAGTGGTCAGAGTGGATGGAGTTATTGTCATGGTATTTTTGACTAATTCATGTCCAAATTCACAACTTTTTATCCCTATTTTCATTAATTGTGAGCCTGGAAGGTTGGCAGCTATGCAAGAATATTGTAACGATTATGCACTATTTTAAGAGTAAGATATAATTTTAACTTGTGTATGACTCATCATTATAGTATTTTATGAAAAAATGATTGGGGGACTGCACTTAAACAAGGTGCAAAAAGACTTCAGAACTAACCGAAACAATGAAAAAGTAATGGAAACAATGCAAAAGTAAATTTATTATTACAACTGAATGTCCAAAAAAATTTCTATATTACCATATGTAAGAAATATATAAATTTTAGCCTGAAATAACAATGATGTCAAGATTTTGCAAAAAGTGACCAAAGACCAATATCAGAATGGTGACGATGCATGTTTTGATGCATGCTGTGAATTTATTTGAAACAGTATCATAAAGATTTGTTCAAGTTTTAATTCTGCACACACAAATTATGCATAAAACATTAAATTTTAAGAGTAACATATAATTTCAACATGTGTATGACACAAGAATAGAATATCTCATACAAATATGTTGGGGTGTGTGGCCTCGATAAAAAAGCAAAGAATGGCTTCCTAAGTACCTGGAACATATGAAAAGTCTATTTATTCTTATGGCTGAATGTTCACCCAACATTTATATATAACCAAGTGTAAAAAATACGCAAATGTCATCTTTAAATAACCGAGTCGAGAATTTGCAAAAGGCGACCAAAAAAAATATTAAAAATGGTGGACGGTGCACGTGTTTGAATGCTTCCTATACATTTATCTGAGAAGATATCATGAAGTTGATCATATTTTTAGATGCTGAAAACATTCCATTTGTATTCATTCTAAGATTCTGAAAAAAATCATCCCCTGTTGCTACCCATGTCCAGCTAGTGCTAAGAAAGACTTAGGCCCCCAAAACATAAATATCAAAGTCGATGTCTTCCATAAAGGGCTGTCTTTCAACAATAAAATCATTATTATAAACTAATACCTGCAAAGGTCGTCAAGCACATAATCAGGAATTTGAAAATGTGGCGTACAAGCCGCAGTGATAAGGTTTTGGTTTTGTGTGTCCATTTTTCTTCTGTTGTTAAGTTGTCCTGTTCGCGCTCACCTGTAACGGAAGTAATAGTTTTCACACCAAATAACAGACCAATAGACAGCATGATAACAGATCCGGAAGTATGCAAACACGAAGCAAAATTTTACGGTCTTTCAGCAGTCGCAGAGGTCTCGTTAGGATTTGAAAACTAAGAGTCCAGGACTTCTAACTTGGTAAAAGTCGGAGTTCCACCAGCAAAGTTGCAGTCCCCTCCAAGAAACAAGTTGAAGTGGCTAAATGTCCATTAATATGCCTGGAATAAACAGATAGAACTTTGTCAGTTTTATTTATTTGTAATCACTTATTATTCTAAAAAAAATATGTATTAAAATTGATATCATGTACAAATATCATATTCTTTATTTCAATATAAGGAACTTTTGTCTCTGTCACATTTCACAAAATTTTCTGACGCGTGGTTTTGGATTGTATTCCTCCACACTAGGTTCTTCTTTAACTCGCATCATTTGTGTTAAGGACACATGTTTTAATCTGGACCTTCATTTAGTCTTGATTTTGTTCTGCACACTGAAGCCTCTCTTGCATGTCATGTATGTCACTGGTGACACGAACACAATCACAGCTAGGACTGCAGAGTCTGGAAATCTCTGTACTCTTGAAGTAGAGTTGTACAGGCTTCTGTCAGTGTGCAGTTCAATAAATGTATGACTACCTAACAAGTAGGTGGTCTCGAGATGTCTCATGCCTAGAATATATGGAACTTTGCAGATTAGTAGAACCAGTAGTTGCCATTGAGTTTAATTTTCCACATTCTTTACACCACTGGCACATAGCTCTTGTTTGTCAGTCAGAATAAATTTTGTCAATCTAAGGAAAGTTTTTATTCCAAACAATAAGTCAGGCATCACGCACTTTCTTACACTTGGCTGCTGTCCCATCCGAACTATCAGTTTTAGCAATTTTAGCAGAATTCTGAATCTCATTAAAATCTTTATCAGTTTTCTGTTTAACCCAAAAAATAATTATCCAAATTTGCACGCGGCATTTTGTCCAAGTCTCGACGTGTCTTGATTTCGAGGTCGCATGCAATATTTATGTGTCTACAAATTGCAATTTTATTTCCTATTTAGCGACAAAATATTCCATCTGGAGATATTTTTGGTGGCAACATTTTTGTCTGATAAAAACTGTATATACAGTCTTGACTTTGGAGTGAAGAAATTCAAAGGCACCATGACCGGTCCCCGCAAACTTGGATATAAAAATGCATTGGAATTTATTGTAACTTAAACAAATCCTTGCTTCATATTGACAAACCACCCCAACAGAGCACTGCTATATCATAATCCGGTTACGCTGGTGTCTGGCCTTGGTACTGTATGCTGTAATATAACCAAAATAGCCATGAGTAGTAAAGTGGGGCACCCTAGGGACAATGGGAATTAGCATTACAGACCCCCCTGGGTCACTCTGGGGACAATGGAAATTTAACATGGAGAAAAACGCTGGGTCACTTTAGGGACAAAGGGAATTTAACACAGAGTTTGGGCTTGTCTAGGGACAATGGGAATTTAACATGGGGAATGGAGTTTGGGCTTGTCTAGGGACAAGGGGAATTGAACATGGGATTTCTTTTTTTTTTTTTTTTTTAAAAATTGAAAAAAGGGTAGGCAATTGAAAAGTCATTCTCTTTTCGAGAAATATGGCTGGCCCTGAAAAGAGCCTTTGGGTTTATGTTAATGTATTCATTAACATAAAGGGCACCGCATTGGTCTTCTTCTTGTTCTTAGGCTGCGTCTCACTGTTGGTCCGTAAATCAGCACTCTTTTCAGGCATCCTTGTCTTTCAACGTAGATCCTACGTATCCACAGACTGGTGTTTGTCCTGTGGACAACGGTCCACTTGGATCGGACATACATGAGCATGTCCGTCCTAAACATCATGGAAGACACAAGGGTGGATGACTCAACTGTGGTCCACATCTTGAAGCGACGAGAACAGGTGAATCAATGCAGTGAACTGCGCTTATTTATAGGTAGAGGTAGGATTGAAACGGATTGAGTTCGTTCACCAATCCGAACACGCGTTACAAAATTCAGTCAGCTCGCATCCAATCCGAAGAGAACAGTCTGTGACGTCACGTGGTCTATATAGATTCGTTAGCGCTTGTGTGCAGTCAATCTATGCGACAGTGATTCAACATGACGGAAACTCAGAAAACGATCCATCGGGGTGCACTAGCAGGGGAGACTGCCCAAGGGAACCCGGACTTACTTTCAGAAGAGGTGAATTGGGATTTTGTGGATTTTCTCTCCTCGCAAGAATTTGTTCCGGAACCTTCGTTACCTTCTTCATTACCGCAAGTGGAGAATTTTAGACAGAGACAGAAAGAAGAATTGGAGAAATTTATACAACGACAAAAGGAAGCGGAACAAGCTTTTCTCCTACAGCAACAGCAGCAAGAAGAAGAGGTAAGAAAAAAACAACAGCAGCAACAGCAAGAAGAAGTTGCAGCAAAGAAACAAGAGGGTGAAAATCAAACCGTCACGGTACTGTTGGACATTTCAGCGGAGTTAAGAAGTCTGAAACAAATGTATCAGACTTCTTTATTACGACCGAAGAGAATACGACCTTCCCGAGCTAAACACGTTAACCCTGTGACTAAGCCTATCGTACCACCCTTAGTGATTTCAACCCAATCATCATCATCATCAACATTACGCAGTCCAGAAGTAGGCCTTGGCCGTGGCAAAGGCTTAAGGCAGTTAAAGTTGATTGCTTAAACTCACCCCTTACACCAAAATAAAAAAGGCCCTTTTCAGGGCCACCCACATTTCTCGAAAAAAAATACAATTTCAATTTGCCAATAACTCAAAAAAAAAAAAAAAAAAAAAAAAAAAAAAATTTACCCCTATAGTACGTGTCTGTGTATGAGTGCGTGAGTGTACGTTCTTATTTTAAAATCATAACTCAGACACTTACCTTATATCATTAATTTATTCTTTTATCCATTCTTACAATCCAATTCACAATTCACAACACAACACTTTAATTAAAAGTTCATTGACTTCTTCTGTCTCCTTATTTAGTCTCTCTGTTTTTTCAATTTCTTCACCGTCACACTCTTTTCCTCTTCTTCCTCCTCACTTTCTTCCCTTCTTCTTTTCTTCTCCTGTTTCTTTTTCTTCACCTGTCTGCTTTCTTCCTCTGAAAAATCCCTCTCTTCTTCCGAAGAATCCCTCTCTTCTTCTGAAGAATTCCTTTTTTCTTCTGACTCCTCTTGTTTCTTTTTTGGGCAATCTGGAGACCAATGTCCTTTTTCTTTACAATAATAACAGGTATCTTGACTTTTGTCTTTTTTAGCCCCTGTTTTTGTTCTTCTTTGACGGTCTGGACACTCTGAAGACCAATGCCCTTTCTTCTGACAGATATAGCAAGTATCTTGACTTTTATCTCGAAAGGAAGGAGAGTCGTCCGTGGGCTGGTCTGAAGAGAATTTTCTAATGACCCCTCGCAAAGCTCTGACGAAACGTTCGATTTGGTTAGTCTCTTCCATCCTTGTGCTCGGCTTGAGAGTGAAATGAATAGTGAAACGACAAGACACACACCCTTTTATATACGCTGGTCTGCCATGACTATAAATTAGTCTATCGTGTTTAAATTTGAGTCATTTGACGTTTTACACTCAAGATGAAACGATCCTATTCATTCGAGAAGAAAGAAGAAGAAGAAAGTAAGAGGCAGAAACGTGATTTATCGCCTCGTACCAGGGCTCAAATCTTGGCACAAATTCATGCCAGTGATTGTGAAGAGGACATGAGTGAACCAGAATTTGAAACCTCTAAACCAAGTTCACCACCCTTAGTCAACCCTGAAAAATGCTATTCCATTCGAGAGACGGAAAAGCGCTCCTCTAGAAAATTTAGAACCACGGCTTACACCTACACGGTGAAGTTTAAAGATTTCAAGGCCGACGTACCATTGGAGAAAGCAGAAGGGTTTATCACCGAGATGTGGGATTCTTTGCTCACCGCACTCAAGCGACAATGTCAAGCCAAAGAAGACGATCTCTTGACGCTATCCATACATCACGACGGTTTGAAATCCCCTGTTTGGATCGAGTTTAGCAGACCCGCAGAACTAACCCCTTCCAAAGTCATGGACAAGATTCAACACGTACAACAATCTAATGACCAGTTTGACATCACCGATGGTAAAGCCACACTGAAAATGGCCCACGTCTCTCCTCCTCAAGGGACTGGACGCAAAAAGATGTTATTGGTGGACGACCTTCGCAACACCAAAACAAGTCTCGTCCGAATTCACAACCCTCAAGACCAGATGTGTTTAGCCCGTGCCATCGTGGTGGGACGAACCTATGCCAACAAGAACGACACGGTAGAATGGAAAAGAACCTGGGAGAACATTCGAAAATCGAACCGAACCAAACAACGAAACGAAGCAGAACTCCTGTTGCAACAAGCTGACCTGTCCAAAGACACACCCTGTGGCATTCCTGAGATGCAAAAATTGCAAGATGCCCTAGCTCCACGCTACACCTTGAAAGTTCACCCTCAAGAAGTGCGTGGGCCTCTGTTGTTTCGAGGCCAAGATTTTAAGGATGGAAAATACATTCATGTCTATTATCACGATGACCATTTCGATACCATTACCAGTATCACCGGATTCCTGGGATATGTTTATTATTGTGAGAAATGTGACCGTGGTTATAATAATCGAGAGCAACACAAGCATTGTGGAATGAAATGCCCAGGATGTTTGGCCTCTCCACCCTGTCTGAGCGAAGGACCAGTGCCTTGTTCAACTTGTCTGCGCACGTTTGTCAGCCCTACCTGTTACCAACAGCATTTGAAAACACAAGGTTCACAGAAGAAATGTGCTTGTCAGCTCATGAGATTGTGCCCTACGTGTGGACAAGGCATACTTACCAATAATGCCAAGGCACACGTATGTCGAGGAAAGAAAAAATGTCGCATTTGTCACCACATCGTGGACTTGGAACACCAATGCTACGTGCAAAAATACCAACCCCCACCAGAGAAAGAGGACGGTCACAAGAAGAAAGGCAATTTCATCTTTTTCGATTTCGAATGCATGCAAGAGACCGGCGTTCACGTTCCTAATTTTTGCGTGGCTCATCGAGCGTGCGAGAAGTGCATTCAAGAACCTATCTTCAGTTATTGCCCTCACTGCAGCAAAATTCCTGGAGGGCGTGAAAAAATCTTTCGGGGACCGAACACGTTAGCCGATTTTGCCCAATGGGTTTTAGACCCCATCGACAAGACGTGGAGCCAAGAGGACATCAAACGTTACCGAGATTGTCATCGTCATGCCACGGTGATGGCTCACAATTTCTCCGGATACGGTGGACAGTTTCTTTTGAGGTACTATACGGAACAAGGCACCGAACGTCCTAAAGTCACTTTGAACGGAGCCAAAATCATTTTCATGCAAGTGGGACAAGTGCAGTTTAAAGATTCGATGAGCTAATTGGCCATGCCTTTGAGTCGAATGCCTAAAACGTTTGGAATGACAGAAATGGCTAAAGGGTACTTTCCACACTTTTTCAATACGGAATCCAATCAACACGCCGTTCTACCCCATTTACCTGAGGCTCACTATTACGACCCCGACAACATGCGTACCGAACAACGAGAAGATTTCTACGCTTGGCACCAGGCTCATGCCTCGGACCCTTTCGACTTTCAGGAAGAAATGCTAAAGTATTATCGTTCCAACGTGGACATTTTACGACGTTGCTGTGGAAAATTTCGAGAACTGTTCATGGAACACGGAGGGGTCGATCCTTTGAAAGAAGCTTGCACCACTGCCAAAGCGTGTTCCTTAGTGTACCGGCAACGATTCATGCCTGAAAACACCGTGGCTGTCATCAGTCCTCAAACGACCCACTTTGTCAAGCGTCAATACTCGGTCAAAGCCCTACGCTGGTTACATTATTTGTGCGACAAGGAAGACGAGTGGATTCAGCATGCCCGCAACGGAGGGGGTGAAAAGACCATCGGAACGTATTCGGTCGATGCCTGGGACTTAGAAAATCCCAAGATCGTGTACGAGTTTAACGGTTGCTTATTTCACGGATGTCCCGTCTGTTACCCTGACCGTGACACTAAAAATCAGTTTTTACAGCGGACCATGGAAGACTTGTACCAGGACACTTGTCAGCGACGACTAAAGTTAGAACAGCAAGGATACCAAGTGGTGGAAATGTGGGAACACGAGTACGATCACCGTATGAAAACCGATCCCGAGTTTAAACGCCTCGTGGAAAGTTACCAGTTCATGGACCTCTGAACCCGAGGGATAGTTTGTACGGAGGAAGGACCAATGCCACCTGTTTGCTCTACCAAGCTGACGAAGAGAAAGGAGAAGAAATCAGATACTTGGATGTGTGTTCGCTGTATCCCTACGTGTGCAAATATTGTCGCTTTCCTGTAGGGCACCCGCAATTGTTAACGGAACACATCGACCTGGTCAACATTCGACAATACGAAGGCTTGATCAAGTGCAAAGTTTTGCCTCCCACGAACCTATACCATCCCGTCTTACCTCACCATTGTCAAGGCAAACTGATGTTTCCCTTGTGCCGTACTTGTGCCGAAACGTGCAACCAGGATCAGCCTTGTCAGCACACCCAGGAAGAACGTGCCTTGACGGGAATCTGTGTCAGCGTAGAATTGTTCAAAGCTCTGGACATGGGATACCAACTGTTAGAAGTGTATGAAATTTGCCACTTTCCCAAGACACAACAGTACCACAAGGGTGACCCTACTCAGAAAGGTATTTTCGCCGACTACGTGGATGCCTTTTTGAAACTGAAGAAAGAAGCCAGCGGCTATCCTTCCTGGTGTCACACTCCCGAAGACCAAATACAATTCAAAGAGAAATACCGGGAACAAGAAGGCATCACTTTAGACCACATCGAGAAAAACGAAGGCAGGCGATCGTTTGCCAAAGTGATGTTAAATTGCTTGTGGGGTAAAATGGCACAACGACCGTGTTTACCCAAGACGGAATATTTGACAGAACCTTGCCGCTACTTCCAGATGATTCACGACAAAACCAAATACATGAAACACGTGGACGTCGTTCGAGAGAATTTGATCTTGGTCAATTACGAAGAAGATCTGGACTTTGTACAAGACGACCCTTTTGGAAATGTCATCATTGCGGCTTACGTGACAGCTCATGCTCGCTTAAAATTGTACGAAGCTTTAGAACTGTTAGGGGAACGCGTCCTGTACTTTGACACGGACAGTTGCATTTACATTCATCACCCGATTCAACATCACCCTGACATCGAAGGAGACCGTTTAAGAGCCTGGACAGACGAGCATCCCGACGACAAGATTCTAAGTTTCGTCAGTGGTGGTCCAAAAAATTACGGCTACGAATACCGGGACAAACAAGGAGAAGTGCACACGACGTGCAAAGTGAAAGGACTGACTCTGAATCATCGTACCAGTCGTGTGGTGAACTTTGGGGTATTGAAAGAAGCCTTGCAATCGGGAGAGGATGGAAACTTTAAAGTGACCACCTATCAACCCAACAAGATTGTACGTTTACCCACTCACCACATCGTCAGTCGGCCCTTGGAAAAAGTCTATCAAATCGTGTACCAGAAGCGAGTGAGACTTCCCGATTATTTCACATTACCGTATGGACACGTCGGTATTGGTCTGTATATAAAAAGGAACTCTAGGCAAGATCGATAGTTCATTGTGACTACCAAGACCGAGCGAACAAGATGAATACTTTCAGAGAAACACAGAACAAGTTGTTTAGAAAGCCACAATTCAAGTGTGAGGCTTTGGAAGTGGAATGCGATTGTGAGCCTTGCGATGGGTACGATGCTGTACGCTGTGACCTGAGCGATGCCGTAAAGCATCATGGGAACTTTAGTGTCACTACCCCTATCATGGAAAGGGATGCTGTGCGTGTCAAACCTGAGGGATGCGAAACTGATGCCGCTCGACCTCTTGGACATTTTACTGGGCTTCGTTTTAAAGGGGAATGTTCACCTTCAAGTCTACCCCCCTACGGATGTCATCCAGCCCTGAGCAAACTCCTGCCCATGTCACTCAACCCTCATCGAAACGAACCTGTGAAAGACGAATATTCGTTTCCTGTGCGTTTGTCGGAATACTGCGACTTTGAAAATCGTCTTCAATCGTTCAAAGGAAAATGGCCTAAGTATCTGGGAGGACCGACCCCCGAAGAATTAGCCAGAGCCGGATTTTTCAACTTGGGCGAAGGAGATAAAGTCATGTGCTTCAGTTGCGGTGTATCACTTCACCACTGGGAACCGCAAGATTCGGCCTACGTAGAACATGCTCGATGGTCACTGAATTGTCATTACTTACCCTTAGTGGGACCGAGACATTGAAGTAACTTACCATGTCGTTGACGAAGAAGAAACCAGATTGGTTAGGAGTCAAATGTTGGACATCACCGAGACCAGTATTTAAACTTCATTTCAAAAACGATATTGAATCATTACCTAAAGAACTGCAAGAGAGGATTTACAAAGAAGTTAGGCAGGGGTTTGCCAGAGTGAAATCTCAATGGGTCACTGTAGAACTTTTGTGTCGAGAAATTCATAAGAGGAAAGTCAACCAGTGTGTTAGATTTCTTTGGGTCAAGGGTGCATTCATCCTATTATATCGCTTTAGACCGTTTACATCAAAAGAGTTCAGTGACATTCTTGGACGTTACACTGAATGGCAGTGATCAGAAATTACTCACTATATGGATTACGTTTGCTCTCTATGAGAAGATTCTGAATTGTACGGACTGACTTATTCATGAATACTTTACAAGAGAACATTCGTGCTTTGCCTGTGGAATTGAGAGAAAGGATCTACCGAGAGCTGGTGAAAATACAAGTGAAACGTAAAGATCAACTGCATCCGTTACGTCACCAGATCTTTAACCACTGGTACCTGAATGGTATAAGAGGACTGATTCGTCAGAAATTTTTTCAGTGGTCAGACCTTGTTGAACACTTTCAGTTTGTGAATGATCATGGACCAGACGTTCGTAATTTTGGTTACTTCGAGATTCACTTACTGCAACGTATTGAGGAAGACGAGTTAAAGGATTACCAACATTTGTTACGTGGAATCTGCTTAGCGGAAGACGAAACATCTAGACAAACTCTGACGTTTCAGTTACAGTATGTAACATTTAAATTCCCTACTGGAGAACGAACATGTTTGGTTAGAAATTACCTTTATTCCTTCCGAAACAAAGACACTATAAAATCAGGTTGCCATACCACGGATTATGTCACATATCATTGAACACATTCCGTGGAAGGAACTCAATGACCATATTCAAACCGTGGATCATTACCATCAATTATTACAAGAACTGTATCCCTTCAATTTGGGACGACAAGTGGTGTGTGTCTTAGTGACTTGTTTTCTGGGATTTCGTTTACCAGCCGATTCTTTGTGGACTCTTTACGATCAGTACTTACCACCTCAATGGCCTTAAATGGTCACGAAAAACTCCTTTTGCTCAAAGCCTTGCGGTTTCATCTGGATACTTCTCGACCTCTACGGGAAAAAAAGATTCGTCAACTTTTAGCTACCCAAGACGTGTATGACGATGTGTGTGTAGTTTGTGACTTACATCCACATTGGACAGATGTCCGTGCCTGGAAGGAATGGGGTTTTGAGGCTTGGACCCAAGAAGTGGCCCAATATGCACGAGAGTTATTCAAGGAAAAAAGTTACTTTTCAACCCGTGTTAGTGACGGTGCCAGAAGAACCCGTCACCCAGGACAGGCCTGAAAGACCCTTTCGGGAGGACACTTGTGTGACCTTACCCCCTACTATAGAACTGGTTAGAACATTACCCAAAACATGTTGTTGTACAGACACTTGTGTTTATTCCACGTTAATGGTTATCATGTGCCTTTTATCCTTGTACTTAAGCCTTTGGCTTTTATGTATTTTTGTCTTTCGTATTCATGTTTGAAAAAAAAACATTCAATAAACGTGTTCTGAAAAAAGTATATAAACTCTTGTCTTGTTTGTTTTCGTGTCACAAGTGACATTTCTCACACAATGGCTACCTCTGCTGTCTCTGCTCCCTCTTCCTCTACTGTCAAAGTCATCGACGAACACTTAGATCGTGCCAGTTGGGAGGCTTTGTATCTTCGCCATCCCTTTAACATGCTCATTGCTGGACCTAGCGGTTCAGGCAAAACCGAATTCGTCAAACGTTTGATCGAACATAAACATCATTTGATCGATTGGCCACCTCAACGGATCGTGTGGTGTTACAAAGAGTGGCAATCGGCGTACAGCCTCTTGCGAGAAAGTCAAGGTGATTCCATCGTGTTTGTGGAAGGCATTCCTAAAGAAGACGACGGCATCGTCTCTGACTCCCGTCAAACCCATTTGGTCATTTTCGACGACATGTTAGGAGAAGACGAAGAAGAAATTAAATTGTGGTTCACGCGCAAAGGGCATCACCGTAATGCCAGTGTCGTTTACATCACCCAAAATTTGTTTCAACAAAGTAAAGCCCATCGCACCATCAGTCTCAATGCGCATTACGTGGTCTTGTTTAAAAGCCCTCGAGATAAATCGCAAGTGCAAGTCTTAGCCAAACCGTTAGGAACGCCTTGGCTGACTCAGGCGTACGACGATGCCACTCAAACGCCACACGCCTATTTACTCGTCGATTTGAAACCTACGACTCCCGAGGATTTGCGATTTCGAACCCACTTGTTTCACCACTGGTGCCAAGACGGAGGGCCTGTCCTGTACACGTCTCCGTCCTCGACTTCATTTCACTCCCCATAAAAAAATCTATAAAAACCTCAGACCCTTTTTCGTCTGTCTCACTCACAGTGCGAACATGACGTGCCTTCAGTCGCATCTTCCCGTCAAATTGATTCGTGCCTTGTATGGCATCAGTCCAGAAAAAAATCCACAAACACGAGCTCGTGTCTTAGAAGCTAGTCTCAAAGAAGTCTTACGATGGTTCACGGTGACGGCACGTCAATTACTCCAAGGAATCATTCAGATTCCTCATCAAACCAAACGCTTTTTCGATCAAAACAAAGTCGCTTTGGTCCAACTGGCCGATCCCCGCATCGACACTCAAACCAAAAAACAAATCATTTTGAAACCTGGATGGAACGGAACTCTAGGAGGGGTCATCATTCGCTCTCTCTTAAGATGGGATCCTAATGCCGCCAAAGTTATACCCAAGACAAAAGTCCAACGGAGCCCCAAGAAGAAAAAGAAAAAGACCAGGTCCCCAAGGAGAACTTCTCCAGTGACAGGACCCTCCTCTGACCAGACACCACCACCCCGGAAAAAGAAAAGAAGCCCCCAGAAAAAGAAACAGAAAAAAGTCCCCAGAAAAAGAAAAGTCCACAGAAGAAAACTAATCGCAAGAGAGGCACTTCGGCCAGGACGCAACCTTACACTCGCAAACCACGACCTGTCACAGAGGTGACTGCGTCTCCGGCAGCCTCACGTTCATCCACTTCTCCGTTGATGACACCAAGAACTGAAGAGTACTTGGAGACGTTGATTACACCAAGAACGTCTCCGTTGATGACCCCCAAAAGAACTTCCCCAGTGGCAGGACCCTCCAATTTAGTGGCAGTGGCTGCTGCTCACAAAGTACCTTCTCCCAAAATCAAAGTCCAAGAAAGATCGGGCATGTTACAAAGTTTACTGGATTTGTTCAAGCAAGAACTGGCTCGATTTAGTCCGTTACGTACCCCTGCACGACGTGTCATGCCTGTCCTCAAACTGATACGACGTAAAGACAATCAGTGGCGACGCGTTCCAGTATAAAAAAGGCCTGTGACCGAGTAGGGTATCAGTGTTTCTTTGGTGCTCCTGAAGACTCAAAGATGTCACCCTCCAGAAAACCCCAAGGAAAGAAAAGGAAAGGACTTCCACCACGTTTAGCTAAACATGGGGACCTGTTATCTGTCCTGTCCAAAGCTTCGCCACCCCTACGAAAAAAACTCATTCAAACGGCCTCCAAAGAGGTCATCGATACCGTGTGCGAATGTTGTTTGAACGTTTTGAAAGGCACGATCCCTTTGTCCAAACACCAGAAACAATGCTTAGGCAAACATCGTCACGTTCTTCGCCAAATGGTTCAAAAGAAAATTCCCATTCTTCAAGAAAAGAAGATGTTTATCCAACGTGGAGGCATTTTGCCTCTCTTGTTAGGCCCCATACTGAAAGGAGTCTTGGGAACCATGTTGGGAGGACTGGTGGGAGCAAGATAAAAAGACCCTCGGAAGTCCCAAGATCTCAGAATCGACCGCTGACAACCCCATGGAAGGACGAAAACTGGCTTTAGTGTCTTACAAACGATGGATGGAATACCATCGGTGGCAAGAACAACGCACCCCGCATTTACCTCCCAATCCGAATTTGAGCGAGATGTCCCAGTTGCAACACGAATTGCAGTCCTTGATGTATCGCCAAGATTTGTCCGAAACAGAAAAATCGCAAAAGTACGGTCAACTTTTGCAACGACTGCAACTCTTCACCAGAAAGCTTTAGACGAAACAGCTCTACCCACTCTGAAAGATTTTAAGAGCTTGATGAAAAGTTCAGCACCATCACCAGTATCAGTACCAGTACCACCACTATCAGTGACCAAGACAGAAAAAGAAGAAGAAGAAGGGTTTCAAACTCCACCCGAAAAAGTACGCAAGTTAACAACACCACCCTCCTCCAGAATTGGATGGATTAAAAAGATGATGGCCACCCCTTCTTCATCACAAGAGAAAAAGAAAGTGAAGACAGAAGTGAAGACAGAAGTGAAACAAGAACCGATATTCCCCGCTCAAACATCCTCCTCTTCAACACCTATTGCCGGTCACACACGCAAAGCATTGCAATCCAAGAAAGTACCCAAGAGAAAAAGAGCAGCATCCTCCAAGAGTGGGTGCCTTATTAACACACAAACACAAAAAATGGCAAAAGTCTTAGCCAGCATTTACTACGATCCCTCGCATCCTGCAGGTTACGCAGGAGTTCAAAAATTGTATCGTGTTGCCAAAACGCGACTGAAAAGTCTCTGTTTACCTCAAGTGCAACGATGGTTACAAGAACAAGCTACCTACACTTTACACAAACCCATTCGACGCAAGTTTGCCAGAAGTCGCACCCGAGTGGAAGGCATCGATCATCAATGGCAAGCCGATTTAGCCGATGTCTCTCATTTGGCCAGCTATAATCGTGGCTACAAATATTTGTTTTGTGTCATCGACGTCTTTTCCAAATTTGCCTGGGTCGTGCCCTTGACTTCCAAATCGAGCAGCGAGTTAGTGCGAGCCCTGCAACGAGTGTTAAAACAAAGCGGTCGTCACCCTCTTCGATGGCAAACGGACAAAGGCACCGAATTTCTGAACCAAGCTTTCCAAAAAGAATTAAAGAAACGTGACATTCATTTTTTTACCACCGAAAATCCCGAAACCAAAGCCAGCATCGTGGAACGTTTTCAACGCACTTTGAAAGAACGCATGTGGAAATATTTTACGCATCACCACACTCTGAAGTATATCGACATCTTACCACACCTGGTGCAAGCGTACAACCAATCTTACCATCGAAGCATCGGACGTGCCCAGCAAGACGTGACTCCCGACAACGAAGTGTTGGTGTTTGAGCGCCTGTTTGGTACGTCCCCGACGAGGGCTGTCCCCAAGAAAAGTGGAGAGTTGACCGTAGGAGATTGGGTGCGCATTGGCAAAACCAAACGCACTTTCGACAAAGGTTACTTACCCAACTGGACGACCGAATTGTTTCGCGTCACTGGACGAGTGCATGGCCGTCATCCTGCCGTCTATAAATTGGAAGACATGAACGGAGAAGTACTCAAAGGAACGTTTTATTTGCCCGAGTTACAACGTGTCACCAAAAAAGAAGACGACGTGTACGACATCGAAAGCATTCTCGAACGCAGAACCCGTAAAGTGGGCAAACGACGTGTCAAAGAAGTCAAAGTACTTTGGAAAGGATATCCACCCAGTTTTGATTCTTGGATCGACGCTTCGCAAGTCATCGACTATAAAAAGAAGTGACCATCATGCCCTTTCACACAGCAGACGCAGCTACGTCGACCACTCCTTCTTCACCCAGTTCTTCTGTGCAAGATTTACAAAAACAACCCTTGTAGGTGTGGTGTGGAGAACGTGTGCCTAAAACGCAAATCGTCTTTTTCTGCCAAATCTTCGTGGTGTATTGTGTCAACGGTGCAGCCATTGCCAATTTGAGTTTGCAACAAGGAGACAAACAATTGTGGACCATTTTATTGAGCAGTTGCATCGGTTACCTGCTTCCCAATCCCTCCCTGAAATTCTCCTCGAACGGGAACTACCGGAACCTTGTGTCCAGTGCCAGTTTCAGTCACCACTCCAACCACAATCAGAACCCCATTTTAGACGGAGACACGCCTCTGACGTCCAGTAATAACCCCTCGTACAGCCACAGAACTCTGGAATTATGAGTCACCAAAACCAATTTTACTTAACCTTATGCAGTGACAGTTCCATGGAGGTGTTTCCCCACAACACGTTGTGCTGTTACACGGCCAAATTACCTCAGGCCATCCAGTTAGATCACGAAGCCCATTGGGAAGTGGCTTTAGTAGAAATCATTCACCCGACCCAAGTCCTCAATGTCCTTCCCAATCAAAATTTTTTTGATGTGGAAATTCATGACGAACAATTGCAACAGTGGATGGATAGCAATGTCAAATATGACAAGAAAACCCGTACACAAAAGTACACCACCTATCACTTGTTTATTCCCCCAGGCTATTATTTTAGTGGTCATCATTTGGTCAGCACCATAGCCACCAGGTTTAATGGCGTGTTTCTGAAAGCTTTGGAGCATATCAACAAAAGTGTCACCATGGAGTACCACAAAGCAGCTCGTCGCTTCTCGATGAAATTTGAACGAAGTAAAATCATATCCATTTTATTTTGTCCTGAATTGTATGACATGTTGGGCGGAGACATGAACATGAGAATTACCTATCGTTTACGACAACGAGTCTTTTAGCAAGTTATTTCGTACCCCAGTAGAATTGAATCAAGGACTGAATTTGATGTTCGTGTATTCCGATGTGGTGGAGTACAACGTGGTGGGACACACCTCTGTGCCGTTACTACGTGTCATTCCTTTCAAAGTGGATTCTGCCACGAACGCTGACGAGGAAGGTGCAAACACTTACCACGTCCACCGCGAATTTGTCCATCCTCACTATTTGCCTGTCAGCAAGTCGTATTTGGACACGGTCAACATTACTATAAAAGGAGATTTGGGACAAAATATTCCATTCACCAAAGGAAAAGTCACGGTGAAACTCCATTTTCGAAAACGGTTCTCTCACGACTCGTAAGTCATGTATCCAGTGTATCGAGGGGTTGCTCGACAGCGAGGACACGGTTTAGGAGACATGTTAAAATCGGCCTTTCGTTCGGTGGCCCCAGTCTTGAAACTAATGGTGACACGCGGATTACACGCCTTGAAAGATGCGGCACTGACGCAAGGAAAAGAATTTCTCCAAAATGTCATCATCGACAAACAAAACCCTAAAGAAGCCTTCATGAGGGCTGGCAAAAATGTCTTGCTGCAAACGGGCAAAGACATTTTAGGCCGACGTGACACACCTATAAATGCCCTGCACGCTACCGAGTCAGGCATTCAGCAAGGACAAGGCAGAAAGAGACGACGAAGAAAACACCCTTTCACCAGACTTCAAGGTAGAAAGGCCAAGAAAAGAAAAACCGTTCGAAACTTAGACCTTTTCGATTATTGAAACACAGAGAAAAAATGATGCACCGAGAATCTTGCGCTTGTTCCAAGACGGAACTGGATCTGTTTGCCATGCCCCCCACGATGATGACGATGCAAGAATCCCAATGGGTGGAATTTCACCCCGTCTCCTCACTGACCAATTCCGCTCCCATCGAGTTTGAAGTCAAAGGACAGCCCGAAGATTACATCGATCTGAATAGCAGTTACTTGTACTTGAAAGTCAAAATTCTAGATAAGACTGGAGGTGCTATAGACGATGAAGCAGTAGCTCCCGTCAACAATTTCATGCATTCCTTGTTCAGTGGAGTGGACTTGTACTTGAATAACAAATTGGTCAGTAGCAGCATGGATACTTACCCTTATCGTGCCTACCTGGAAAATCTCTTGACGTACGGAATAGATACCAAGAACACTCATCTCAATGCCTGTGTGGTATGAGAAGCTGACGAACCTACCAAGTTTGAAATATTGGAAACTGATGAAAAGAAAGACAACAATGATGGATTTCTAGAACGAAGAAAGCAATCACGGGAGTCGACACAAGTTTAGAACTGATGGATCGTTTGCATTTGGACATGTGGTTGCAAGAAAAGTATTTGCTGAACGGGGTGGATGTCCGCCTGAGACTGAATCGTAGCAGTACCGCTTTCCATTTAATGGCTGATAGTGAAGGTTACAAAACCAAAATCCAAGAAGCCAGACTCTACGTACGCCGTGTGGAAGTGTTACCTAAAGTGGGAAACGACATCAGTCAGACGTTGAGCAGAACGACTGTCAAGTATCCCATAAGACGCGTGGAAGTGAAAACCTTCACCATTCCCAAGGGACAGCGATCCATGATCGAAGATCATCTGTTCCAAGGACAGTTACCCAAACGTTTGATCGTTGGTATCGTCGAGAATACAGCCTTCAACGGAGCTGCCGAAAAAAATCCTTTCTACTTTCAACACTTTGGCGTGTCCAAAATCGAAGTCAGTCGCGATGGCAAAACCTTGTGTACCCGACCTTTTGAACCTGACTTTACCAAGAAGAATTACTTGAGATCGTACTTGTCCTTGTACGAAGCCACCGGACAGTTAGGAACCAATACCAGTCACGGTATTACGTACGAGGATTATGCAGGAGGCTACGCTTTGTGGGCTTTTGATTTCACTCCAGACCAAGGCAGCGACGAGGGACATTTCCATCCTATAAAATATGCCAGATTCGTGTGGAAATTCAGTTTAAAGACCGAGACCCTGATGAAACGGTGAACGTCATCCTGTATGCAGAATTCGATAATACCATAGAAATCAACAGTTTGAGAGAAGTTATTCTAGATTACTAGAAACCATGGAAGACTGTTATCCCTCTTTACCTAGTGGAGAAACTTTGGACATGAAATGTGAGGAGACTGTGAAAGAAGAAGTGATCATGATGAAGTCGAGATGGCCAGAACAAGAAGCCCATTTAGTCTCCTGTTTTGCCAAACACTTGGTGGAAAAAATGACGGAACTGATCAAGAAAAATTGCTATGGATGTCAAAACGATCATCCCAGTCAAATTCAACACGATAAATGCCTAATGTTAGGTCAAGAAGAAAAATTGGACGAGTATCTGGACGAAGCTTGGAGTCTCATCTCGAACAAAGACGTGTTGCATCAGTGGTATAAAGACTTGCGTGAACATTCTTGTCCACCATTAACCACTCAAGAGATCCATCGTATCGAAGCTCTCCTGAATCAGAGTGAGGAAACAGTACGAATAACCGTTTATTCGTCAGACATTTTCAAGCAAAAAGTCAGGATCGAATTGACGACTTATTATTACCTGTGAAGAAGAAAAAAAAACACACACAAATCAATGGATACCTGGGAACTTTATTACCTTTTGAAACACAGTTCGTATACGGCTTCTTGGAATCCTGTTGTCTGTGCTAAAGATGAACTCCCTCATCGCAAACCTAAAGACCATCAAGCTTACGTGATCAACACGGACGACAGTCATCTCCCAGGAACCCACTGGGTAGCCGTCTACTTTCCTCAAGAAGGATGTGTGGAATATTTCGAGTCGTACGGATTGCCCCCTTTGGAAGACGATATCATTGACTTTATGAGAAGAAATGCTCAAACCACCCGATTCAATAACGTGAAATTACAAGGCACAGATTCCTTGGTGTGTGGACAGTACTGTGTGTATTTTCTGCATCATCGCAGCCTGGGCTATTCCTTAGAACATTTAGTGACTCATTTTGATCCTCGTTCTTCTGCTAGAAACGATGTGAAAGTAGATCGATGGTTTTGTGACCATTATGCTTATCTTTTGTCTCAAGCTAGGAAACGTAGTGTCCATCAATGGCCTAATGACTTCCAACAGTGGAAATCACAATTTCATTCACAACGTT
Organism: Sinohyriopsis cumingii; assembly: GCA_028554795.2. Lineage (NCBI taxonomy): Eukaryota > Metazoa > Mollusca > Bivalvia > Unionida > Unionidae > Sinohyriopsis > Sinohyriopsis cumingii. Next base: position 128,293,771 of record CM068827.1, read on the forward strand.
GTCAGCCCTGTTTAAAGTAGATTGTCAATTGAGAAAAAATGTTTGTGATTTGAAAAAATTGTTTCATGTTATAGTGTTGGATTATTGTTAAAAATGTTAGAGTTGTTGTTTAGTGTTAAGTGATTTTTGAATAAAAAATGTTGTGTTTTGAAAAAAATGCTTTTGTCTTTTGTTTAGCTAGAAGAATGTTGGATTGATGCTCTTTCATTTCTTATTATCCCTCTCATGACACTCACTGAACGTTACGACTCGAAAACCGTGTGGGGGATGTTTTCCTTCACGTCCGCGCTTTGACTTTAAGAACCGGGGTTGTTTCCAGTCTAACCATCCATTGTCGACTCATCCTCCTACGAAGATGTGCTCCAAACTAGCTAAGCTCAACGAAGCCTACGTGAATTTGCATAGGGTCAGACACAGTCTGATACCGAAGCCAGAAGAAATAGAGAATGTGAGAATGTTAAAAATCACTGAGGACATGATAGAAGAGCTCTTCAGAGAAGAAATGAACAGGGAAAAGGAAGAATGGACAGAGAAGTACAGATTTCAAAGACAGCAGCAGCAACAGCAACAACAACAACAACAACAACAACAGCAGCAGCAGCAGCAACCTGAACCTGACAGAGGCTTTGTCGATTGTCGTATCGACACAAAAGAGTTCTTCTTCTCTTTCCGAAGAAGCAGACCTATCGCCAGAAAGTCTATCCTCAGAGGACATCGCATTCTTAGAAACTAAAAAAGATTGCCATAGCAAACAAAAAAACAGCCCTTTTCAGGGCTACCCAATATTCTAGAAAAGAAATAACCATCACTTTGCCAATGTGTGAATGTAGAGTAGTGTGAAAATAAACACTAACTCTTTTTTAAAAAATGTGAGGGTATGTGTTTGTGTGTTTGTGTTTGTAAGTGCTCACGTAAGTTGGTGTGGATAGTAGATTAAAATAATGTTTTTTGGTGTTTGAGGTGTATATTTGGGGTTAGATTGGATTGCTTTGCGTATGTGGATAGTCTATTGAAGTGGTTAATAAAAAATTTTAAAATAGTGATGGGCAGCATAAAAAAGTGTGTGAGTGTTTCTTTTAGGTCCGCGCGTTGTTGTTTTAGGTCATGATCTAGGTAAGATCAATTTTATGTTTTTAGGGGGATGTTTTCCATCACGTCCGCGCTTTCACTATAAATTGAAACTCGCTGGGCAGTCTAACTACCCTTGTTGATTGATCAACACAAGAATGAATAGTAGAATAAGCAAACTTCTTGAACTCCAGATACATCTGGAATATGTCAGGCGCCTGTTAAATGAACTGGCCGCGGAAGCTATAGTAGAAGAGGAAAGAATAAAGAAGGAAGAGGAGGAGAGAAGACAGAGGGAAGAGGAGGAAAAGAAAATAGGAGAGAGGATGTCGTACAATATTCCCGAGACAGAGGATTGGGGTGCTGAAGCGAATCATCCTCCCTCTGCGCTCCCCAGAAGAAAGGTGAAAGGAGACTGGGGAAGAAGATGCGTGTGTGGCGCCAGGCCAGGAAGGTGCCATCATTAGATACGTGCATCTGGAGTTCAAAAAAAAAAAACCAACAGCCCTTTTCAGGGCTACCCCAATACTCTAGAAAAGAAATAACGATCCATTTGCCAATGTGTGTAGGTAGAGTAGTGTGAATATAAACACTAACTCTTTATTCATAGTGAGAGTGTATGTGTTTGTGTGTTTGTGTTTGTAAGAGCTCAGGTAGGTTAGTGTGAATAGTAGATTATGGGTTTCTTTATTGTTTCTTAGCGTATGTGGAGAGTATAGTTAGGGTTTTATTATATGAAATGAGAAAGTAGGGAGATATTTTCCTTCACGTCCGCGCGATGTTAGGTCATGATCTAGGTAAGATCAATTTTATGTTTTTAGGGGGATGTTTTCCTTCACGTCCGCGCTTTCACTATAAGAACCCACAAGGTTCGATGTTCGAACCATTCTACGGAATAATAAAAAACGAAGATGGTGGTTGCAAGTGATTTATTCAACAATTTGGTACATATATACAACTGGATAATAGATGGTATCTATGTAGTGGAGAGACTAAAAAAAGAATGGAAGATAGCAGAGTACCTGGACTACGCTAAATGTCTAAACATAGCAAAAGAAGTGATAGCAGGAATGATAGAAGAGGAGGAAAAGAGATTGAGAGGTATGATAAATCCCACCTATGTTAGAGTGGGAAGCCTAAAGGAAGCACTTGACAATGCAAGCAAAGTCAGGTGCTTTCTTGAAAAAATGTCACATGGGACAGAGTGCTCTTATGTGGAGAGAGGTCAGGAAAGACTGAGGAAAGGAGAGGAGTTGATGAGAAAAGTGATGGAGGTAGAGGTAAAGAAGATTAAAGAGAGATGGTATAAAGAAAGAAAAGATCAGGAAAACAAAAAGAAACAGGCTGATTTTGATAGGCTAAATCAGAATTGGATCAAAGTCCAGGAAAAGTTTAGAGCCTTGGGCCATCCAGACTGGATGCCAGAGGAGAAAAAGAAGAAGAAAGGAATAATGGAAAAAGTGAGGACTTGGTGGAAGAAGTTAAGGAGTTAGAAGAAGAAGAAGAAGAAGAAGAAGAAGAAGAAGAAACTCAAAGGCCCTTTTCAGGGCCAGCCATATTTCTCGAAAAGAGAATGACTTTTCAATTGCCTACCCTTTTTTCAAATTTTTTTTTAAAAAAAAAAAAAAAAAATCCCATGTTCAATTCCCCTTGTCCCTAGACAAGCCCAAACTCTATTCCCCATGTTAAATTCCCATTGTCCATAGACAAGCCCAGACTCTATGTTAAATTCCCTTTGCCCCTAGAGTGACCCAGTGTTTTTCTCCATGTTAAATTTCCATTGTCCCCAGAGTGACCCAGGGGGGTCTGTAATGCTAATTCCCATTGTCCCTAGGGTGCCCCACTTTACTACTGCCATGCCTCTGACTAGCTACAATCGACCAGATCTGATGCGAGAATGGGAAATGTCTACAGTCGACCAGAGGTCAGCAATAAAAAAAAAAATGCAAAGAGAAAAAATAGTTTTCCTGCAACTTCAAAGAAAACTGATTACCTTTTGAAGCACCGATATATACCAAGCAAATAAAAATAAATATGCTTCAATGCTCTACAATTATTTGATGTTGCACAGCAATAACAAACGGATATTTGTTTGGTCCTTCAAAGAGAGCCTTTAGCGGCGCCTTCAATAACACATGCACTTCGTCAATGCATGCCAATGACCTTTGATCAAAGGAAGTCAGCAACAAACTTAAATAAAATTATTGTTTCATTTTTCATAGTGATTAGAACATATTCATTGTGCCGCGAAACTTTCCTGTTTGCAACAAAGAAGTGCGTACGGAGGACTCATGCATGTGTGATTTCTGCAACCCAGATTTTAAAAAATTGCGTCCAAATACGCATAATTAAGCGTTTTCGAGATCTCTGAGTCGAATTTGAGTTGCAAATTATTTAATCTTTATGATGATAAATTAGCTGCATACTGTCCCAAAAGATATTTCATTCTAGGATTTTGAAGTAATATTATAATAATAGCGGTTTTAGCTTATCTTACTCGTCCAGGTCTCGGCCTCCTAACCCCAAAGGCACTGCCCTCATATCACGCGTACAACCTACGGGTGAATGTTACCTACATGTATCCCTGCAATAGGAAAGCCATGTGGGATAGAACGTTTTTACCTAGACCAGTAACCAACAAAACCTCTGTTACCATGTTGCTACGGTACACTTGCAAACATTTATTCGATTTTCAATGACTGAAATAAGGAGCCGTTAATGTTCCGGTTCCGAGTCTCCGGTCGTTTCCATTTCTGCCAAAAATGGTGTCGAACTTAGTCCTGCTAACGATTCTATCCGCAATAGCCATTGAGTACAGCTTGGTACTTGTACTGAAACTATTTTGGCCCGCCGCAATTAGTTTTGAATAGATACGTATACGTGAATGCAGCCGTGACGAATAATTTTATCAGCGTTACCAATTACACCATTTACTATTCATATGGCTCAAAACAACTATTCCGATTGGTGTGTTTATAATAGATAACGTAGTCATGATTCAGCTACACACAGACCAACTGTGGCTGGTTCGGAGATTCTTCAAACAGCATTAACGACGACATACATGCGATCGTATTTCAAAAGTAGATCGGTTCTCTTCGTGATTTCTTCTCGCAGTTGTTGTTCCACTTCGATTCTTTTCTCCGTTTGTGATATCTTCCATGCATTTTGTCTCCACTGTAAAATATCTTACGCACTTTTGCGGCCGGCAATAACCGTACGATTCAGTTCCTGGTGTTCGAGAGCAACTTTTCAGCGTCACTCCCCGTACTCTGCTGTGACATCACGGGCAGGTTTTGACATTATGTTTATCTTAATTGTTGAAACTATCGTAACCAGGCAGGCCAGATGCTTTTTTGGTCCGCCAATCAAGACACAAAATAGAGATAACTGGACAGCTTCTGGGTGGCCTCCACAAACATATTCCGAAACTTTTCTGTTTCTATGGTCACAAGCTAAATATCAGAAAAGAAGCAAAAAGTTTGATAAAACTTAATAAACAATTTAATTATCAAAGATATAATTAAAAAATGTGAGAGGCACTGACAGTATTATGGAGTGAATCCAAACTAATCATTGTCAAGGTCTATGAAAGTACTAAATTAATGAAAAGTTCCTTAAAAATCTCGATACCGGAAATGTACTAGTCCTCCAAGAACAGTAACATTATTAGGATGTCGTTCCTTCGAATAATTTATAACCGTTCCAGAATAATATTTTAGTCCTAATAATGAGCACTTTTTATTTCCACTGAACAGTCCAAAATATTTTTTCCTCTCCTATAATATCCATGTACAGCATAAAGCATGCACAACAGGAACATCGCTTAATTTTCACCGTATATTGCGACTGTCTCACACAACTGACCCCACGTGACAGCATACAACGCTCATTATGCATCGAATTGGGCCTATACGCGTGACCTAGCGTAACCAATGGGAGTTACATAATTACTTTCGAAAGATCGACATCACATCATTCACTGAGAAATTACGCAATAGGTACCATTTTTAAGTCTTATTATTAAGATTACTATTAATAATTGTTAACACATATGTAAACATCGATTTATACATCCTGTGCAATTAGTGTTTTTAACAGAGTCAGGTCACGTATACAAATTTATAACAAAAGATATTTGATACACTTTACAGCCATGAATAAAAAGCTACAAAAAGTAAATAAAATCTTGTACCAGGAGCTACTAAAGTATAATATAGAAAATATTCTCGCGGGATTGTCTTGGTATTCAAGCATCATATCATCGTACATAACAAGGATTATTCTCACTCGCATAAAGTCGTCAATAGTTGAAACTTCGTCGAGCGTGGAAAAAACTCATTGTTGTCAGATTTGCTTCTTAAGGCTGACTGAAGCGACGCCGTAAAATCTCTGAGTACATCATTACACGATTGATTGTTCGCTGACGACGCAATTATATATAACCAATCGCACGCTAACCGTATCAAAATTATATTTGACAACAGTTGAGTTTTCTCTAATCCAGGCAAGAATGTATAATTTCTCAAGTAAATAACATTATATAAAAATACTAAGACACAAAAGCAAAACCCTGGTATAGCTCAGCCTTCTCTCTAAAACAATCAAAGTTGTCAACAAGTTTTGGAATTTGCAAGTGGAAATCTGATGTAATAGACCCAAAACCCAAATAAAAATGTTTACTTCTATTGATAATGATCTGATTGTTTAGTCCACACTCAAAAAATATTAGCTATGTAATATGTTGTTTACAAAATAAATGTCCCTGGTCAGATACACGGTGAACTTTAATTTGGACAAGGTCAAGTACTAAATACAAGTGTATTTAACATATAAGTAGTGAAAGGGGTCACTTTAGCGACAATGGGAATTAGCATTACAGACCCCCCACCCCGGGTCACTTTAGCGACAATGGAAATTTAACATGGAGAAAAATCGTGGGTCACTTTAGCGACAAGGGAAATTAACATGGGAATAAATCGTGGGTCTGTCTAGCGACAAGGGAAATTAACATGGGGAAAATTGTTGGGTCACTCTAGCGACAAGGGAAATTGAATATGGGATTTTTTTTTTTTAAATTTAAAAAATGGGGTAGGCAATTGAAAAGTCATTCTCTTTTCGAGAAATATGGGTGGCCCTGAAAAGGGAATTTGGCTTTCTTCTGCTTCTTTTATTTCCTCCATTTCCTCATCCATCCCCTAATCTTTCCCCAAATTCCTTTGTTCTTCCTTTTTTCTTTTTCAGGTAACCAGTCTGGGTGACCCACAGCCCTGAACTTCTCTTGTATCTTGATCCAATTGTTGTTGAGTTTGTCAAAGGCCTCTTTTTTCTTTAAGTTTTCTTTCTCCTTTCGTTCTTTATTCCACTTGTCTTTGATCTTTTTCACTTCTTCCTCCATTACTTTTCTCATAAGTTGTTCCGATTTCTTAAGCTGGTCTAGGCCTTTTTTGACAAACGACCACTCTGTTCATTCCATTACGTCTTCCAAAAAGCACCTGACTTCTATCACATTATCCATGGCTTCCTTTAAGTGACCAATCTTTACATGCTCTGGATCTGTAAAGCTTCTTAGTCTTTTTACTTCTTCTTCTATCATCTCTTTCACCAGATCCATAGCTAATTTTAGGTTGGTCACTTGTCTTCTGACAAAATCTCGGGTAAGTTCATGCTTCCATTCTCGTTCAATACTTTCCACTGCATAAGCTCCATCCACCATCCAATACCAAATGTCTTTCAACTGGTTAAACAATTCTGTTACAGCTACCGTCTTCCTTGTCTTTATTCCGTAGAATGGTTCCAACGACGAACGTGGTGGGTTCTTATAGTGAAAGCGCGGACGTGATTGAAAACATCCCCCTAAAGACATAAAATTGATCTTACCTAGATCATGACCAAACAACGCGCGGACATGAAGGAAAACATCATCTACTTTTCTCATTTCATATGATCTACTATTCACATACGTTAACCATCAATAAACAAACCCCAAATCTATTTGCACACCCTAATCATTAAAACTAAATCCATAATCTACTATCCATACAAAACACGAACTATACTCTCCACATACGCTAAGAAACAATAAAGAAACCCATAATCTACTATTCACACCAACTTACGTGATCAGTTACAAACACAAACACAAACACATACACTCGCACTATGAAAAAAGAGTTAGTGTTTATATTCACACTACTCTACCTACACACATTGGCAAATGGATCGTTATTTCTTTTCTAGAGTATTGGGTAGCCCTGAAAAGGGCTGTTTTTTTGTTTGGAACTTCATGGACACCTGTTTAATGGTGGCACCTTCCAGGCCTGGAACCGCATACAGATCTTGTCCCCCAGTTACTTTTTACCTTTTGGGGGGAGAGAGCACAGGCAGGATATGTGGCTTCAGAATCCCAATTTTCGCTCTCTGGCATTCTGAAATTTTTTCTTCTTCTTCTGTCCTTTTCCTCCTCCTCTTCTTTGTTTCTTCTCTCCTCCTCCTCTTCTTTGTATTTTCTCTCCTCCTCTTCTTTGTTTCTTCTTTCCTCCTCCTCTCTCATCCTTCCTTCTTCCACAATGGCTTCCGCGGCCAGATCGTTTAACAGGCGCCTGGCATATTCCAGATGCACATGAAGTTCCAACAGCTTTGCCAATCTCGTGTTCATTCTGGTGTTGATCAATCAACAAGGGTAGTTAGACTGCCGAACGAGTTTCAATTTATAGTGAAAGCGCGGACGTGAAGGAAAACATCCCCCTAAAAAACATAAAATTGATCTTACCTAGATCATGACCAAAAGAAAAACAACGCGCGGACCTAAAAGAAACACTCACTCACTTTTTTATGCTATCCATCACTATTTTAAATTTTTTTATAAATCACTTCAATAGAACATTTACATACTCAAAGCAATCCAATCTAACCCCAAATCTACACCTCAAACACCAAAAAAGACATTATTTTAATCTACTATCCTCACCAACTTACTTGATCACTTACAAACACACAATCCTATACACAAACACATACCTTCACATTTTTTAAAAAAGAGTTAGTGTTTATTTTCACACTACTCCACCTACACACATTGGCAAATGGATCGTTATTTCTTTTCTAGAGTATTGGGTAGCCCTGAAAAGGGCTGGTTTTTTTTTGTTTGCTATGGCAATCTTTTTTAGTTTCTAAGAATGCGATGTCCTCTGAGGATAGACTTTCTGGCGATAGGTCTGCTTCTTCGGAAAGAGAAGAAGAACTCTTTTGTGTCGATACGACAATCGACAAAGCCTCTGTCAGGTTCAGATTGTTGCTGCTGTTGTTGTTGTTGTTGTTGCTGCTGCTGTTGTTGCTGCTGTCTCTGAAGTCTGTACTTCTCTGTCCATTCTTCTTTCTCCCTGTTCACTTCTTCTCTGAAGAGCTCTTCTATCAGGTTTTCAGTAACTTTTAGCATTCTCACATTCTCTATTTCTTCTGGCTTCGGTATCAGACTGTGTCTGACCCTATGCAAATTCACGTAGGCTTCGTTGAGCTTAGCTAGTTTGGAGCACATCTTCGTAGGAGGATGAGTCGACAATGGATGGTTAGACTGGATACAACCCCGGTTCTTAAAGTCAAAGCGCGCACGTGAAGGAAAACATCCCCTTCACGGTTTTCGAGTCGCAACGTTCAGTGAGTGTCATGAGAGGGATAGTAAGAAGTCAAAGAGCATTAATCCAACATTCTTATAGCTAAACAAAAGACAAAGGCATTTTTTTCAAAACACAACATTTTTTATTCAAAAATCACTTAACACTAAACAACAACTCTAACATTTTTAACAATAATCCAACACTATAACATCAAACATTTTTTTCAAATCACAAACATTTTTTCTCAATTGACAATCTACTTTAAACAGGGCTGACAACGTTGTGAATGAAATTGTGATTTCCACTGTTGGAAGTCATTAGGCCATTGATGGGCACTACGTTTCCTAGCTTGAGACAAAAGATAAGCATAATGGTCACAAAACCATCGATCTACTTTCACATCGTTTCTTGAAGAAGAACGAGGATCAAAATGAGTCACTAAATGTTCTAAGGAATAGCCCAGGCTGCGATGATGCAGAAAATACACACAGTACTGTCCACACACCAAGGAATCTGTGCCTTGTAATTTCACATTATTGAATCGGGTGGTTTGAGCATTTCTTCTCATAAAGTCAATGATATCGTCTTCCAAAGGGGGCAATCCGTACGAATCGAAATATTCCACACATCCTTCTTGAGGAAAGTAAACGGCTACCCAGTAGGTTCCTGGGAGATGACTGTCGTCCGTGTTGATCACGTAAGCTAGATGGTCTTTAGGTTTGCGATGAGGGAGTTCATCTTTAGTACAGACGACAGGATTCCAAGAAGCCGTATACGAACTGTGGTTCGAAAGGTAATAAAGTTCCCAGGTATCCATTGTTTTGTGTTTTTCCTTCTTCTTCACAGGTGATAATAAGTCGTCAATTCTATCCTGACTTTTTGCTTGAAAATGTCTTACAAATAACCGTTTCTTCGTTTCGTCTCTTCACTTTGATTCAGGAGAGCTTCGATACGATGGATCTCTTGAGTGGTTAATGGTGGACAAGAATGTTCACGCAAGTCTTTATACCACTGGTGCAACACGTCTTTGTTCGAGATGAGACTCCAAGCTTCGTCCAGATACTCGTCCAATTTTTCTTCTTGACTTAACATCAGGCATTTATCGTGTTGAATTTGACTGGGATGAGCGTTTTGACATCCATAGCAATTTTTCTTAATCAATTCCGTCATTTTTTCGACCAAGTGTTTGGCAAAACAGCAGACTAAATGGGCTTCTTCTTCTGGCCATCTCGACTTCATCATGATTACTTCTTCTTCCACAGTCTCCTCACATTTCATGTCCAAAGTTTCTCCACTAGGTAAAGAGGGATAACAGTCTTCCATGGTTTCTAGTAATCTAGAATGACTTCTCTCAAACTGTCGATTTCTATGGTATTATCGAATTCTGCATACAGGATGACGTCCACCGTTACATCAGGGTCTCGGTTTGCAAACTGAATTTCCACACGAATCTGGCCGGATTTTATAGGGTGGAAATGTCCCTCGTCGCTGCCTTGGTCAGGAGTGAAATCGAAAGCCCACAAAGCATAGCCTCCTACATAATTGTCGTACGTAATACCATGACTGGTGTTGGTTCCTAACTGCCCCGTGGCTTCGTACAGGCACAAGTACGATCTCAAGTAATTCTTCTTGGTAAAGTCAGGTTCGAAAGGTCGGGTACACAAGGCCTTGCCATCGCGACTGACCTCGATCTTGGACACGCCAAAGTGTTGAAAGTAGAAAGGATTTTTAGCGATAGCTCCGTTGAAGGCTTCATTTTCGACGATACCAACGATCAAACGTTTGGGTAGCTGTCCTTGGAACAGATGATCTTCGATCATGGATCGCTGTCCCTTGGGAATGGTGAAGGTTTTCACTTCCACGCGTCGTATGGGATACTTGGCGGTCGTTCTGCTCAACGTCTGACTGATGTCGTTACCCACTTTAGGTAACACTTCCACGCGGCGTACGTAGAGTCTAGCTTCTTCGATTTTGGTTTTGTAATTATCGTCAGTATCAGCCAATAAATGGAAAGCGGTATTGCTCCGATTCAGTCTCAGGCGGACATTCACCCCGTTTAGCAAATATTTCTCTTGCAACCACATGTCCAAATGCAAACGATCCATCAGTTCTAAACTTTTGTTGGGTCCCATGATTTTCTTTCTTCGTTCTACAAATCCATCATTGTTAACTTTCTTTTCATCAGTTTCGAAATTTTCAAACTTTTCAGCTTCGTCAGCTTCCCATAGCACACAGGCATTGAGATGAGTGTTCTTGGCGTCTATTACGTACGTCAAGAGATTTTCCAGGTAGGCACGATAAGGATAAGTATCCATGCTGCTACTGACTAGTTTGTTGTTCAAGTACAAGTCCACTCCACTGAACAAGGAATGCATGAAATTGTTGACGGGAGCTACTGGCTCAGTGTCTATATCAGTTCCAGTCTTATCTTGAACTTTGACTTTCAAGTACAAGTAACTGCTATTCAGATCGATGTAATCTTCGGGCTGTCCTTTGATTTCAAACTCGATGGGAGCGGAATCGGTCAATGAGGAGACCGGGTGAAATTCCACCCATTGGGATTCTTGCATCGTCATCATGGTGGGGGGCATGGCAAACAGATCCAGTTCCGTCTTGGAACAGGCGCAAGACTCTCGGTGCATCATTTTTTTGTCTCTTTTCTCAAGAATCGAAAACGTCTAAGTCTCGAACGGTTCTTCTTTTCTTGGCCTTTCTAGCTTGAAGTCTGGTGAAAGGGTATTTTCTTCGTCGTCTCTTTCTGCCTTGTCCTTGCTGAATGCCTGACTCGGTAGCGTGCAGGGCATTTATAGGTGTGTCTCGTCGGCCTAAAATGTCTTTGCCCGTTTGCAGCAAGACATTTTTGCCAGCCCTCATGAAGGCTTCTTTAGGGTTTTGTTTGTCGATGATGACATTTTGGAGAAATTCTTTTCCTTGCGTCAGTGCCGCATCTTTCAAGGCGTGCAATCCGCGTGTCACCATCGGTTTCAACACCGGGGCCACCGAACGAAAGGCCGATTTTAACATATCTCCTAAACCGTGTCCTCGCTGTCGAGCAACCCCTCGGTACACTGGATACATGACTTACGAGTCGTGAGAGAACCGTTTTCGAAAATGGAGTTTCACCGTGACTTTTCCTTTGGTGAATGGAATATTTTGTCCCAAATCTCCTTTTATAGTAATGTTGACCGTGTCCAAATACGACTTGCTGACAGGCAAATAGTGAGGATGGACAAATTCGCGGTGGACGTGGTAAGTGTTTAAACCTTCCTCGTCAGCGTTTGCGGCAGAATCCACTTTGAAACGAATGACACGCAGTAACGGTACGGAGGTGTGTCCCACCACGTTATACTCCACCACATCGGAGTACACCAACATCAAATTCAGTCCTTGGTTCAGTTCTACCGGGGTACGAAAATACTTGGCAAAAGTCTCAATGTCGGCAATGATTGGTAATTCGGGTTTTTGTTCTACTTTCTTCCTCAGCTCCATGTCTCTGCCCAACATGTCAAACAATTCAGGACAAAATAAGAAAGACATCATTTTACGCCCCTCAGGAAATTTTATCAGAAAGCGACGAGCTGTTTTGTGGTACTCCAGGGTGACGATACCTCTATTGACACTTTCCAAAGCTTTCAGAAACACGCCATTAAACCTGCTAGCTATGGTGCTGACCAAATGTTGACCACTAAAATAATAGCATGGGGAAATGAACTAGTGATAGGTGGTGTACTTTTGAGTTTTTGTGGGAAGGGTTTTCTTGTCATATTTGCTATTGTTGTCCATCCAGTGTTCCATTTGCTCGTCATAAACTTCCACATCAAATTTATTTGGATTGGGAAGGACATTGAGGACTTGGGTCGGGTGAATGATTTCTACTAAAGCCACTTCCCAATGGGCTTCGTGATCTAACTGGATGGCCTGAGGTAATTTGGCCGTGTAACAGCACAACGTGTTGTGGGGAAACACCTCCATGGAACTGTCACTGCATAAGGTTAAGTAAAATTGGTTTTGGTGACTCATAATTCCAGAGTTCTGTGGCTGTACGAGGGGTTATTACTGGACGTCAGAGGCGTGTCTCCGTCTAAAATGGGGTTCTGATTGTGGTTGGAGTGGTGACTGAAACTGGCACTGGACACAAGGTTCCGGTAGTTCCCGTTCGAGGAGAATTTCAGGGAGGGATTGGGAAGCAGGTAACCGATGCAACTGCTCAATAAAATGGTCCACAATTGTTTGTCTCCTTGTTGCAAACTCAAATTGGCAATGGCTGCACCGTTGACACAATACACCACGAAGATTTGGCAGAAAAAGACGATTTGCGTTTTAGGCACACGTTCTCCACACCACACCTACAAGGGTTGTTTTTGTAAATCTTGCACAGAAGAACTGGGTGAAGAAGGAGTGGTCGACGTAGCTGCGTCTGCTGTGTGAAAGGGCATGATGGTCACTTCTTTTTATAGTCGATGACTTGCGAAGCGTCGATCCAAGAATCAAAACTGGGTGGATATCCTTTCCAAAGTACTTTGACTTCTTTGACACGTCGTTTGCCCACTTTACGGGTTCTGCGTTCGAGAATGCTTTCGATGTCGTACACGTCGTCTTCTTTTTTGGTGACACGTTGTAACTCGGGCAAATAAAACGTTCCTTTGAGTACTTCTCCGTTCATGTCTTCCAATTTATAGACGGCAGGATGACGGCCATGCACTCGTCCAGTGACGCGAAACAATTCGGTCGTCCAGTTGGGTAAGTAACCTTTGTCGAAAGTGCGTTTGGTTTTGCCAATGCGCACCCAATCTCCTACGGTCAACTCTCCACTTTTCTTGGGGACAGCCCTCGTCGGGGACGTACCAAACAGGCGCTCAAACACCAACACTTCGTTGTCGGGAGTCACGTCTTGCTGGGCACGTCCGATGCTTCGATGGTAAGATTGGTTGTACGCTTGCACCAGGTGTGGTAAGATGTCGATATACTTCAGAGTGTGGTGATGCGTAAAATATTTCCACATGCGTTCTTTCAAAGTGCGTTGAAAACGTTCCACGATGCTGGCTTTGGTTTCGGGATTTTCGGTGGTAAAAAAATGAATGTCACGTTTCTTTAATTCTTTTTGGAAAGCTTGGTTCAGAAATTCGGTGCCTTTGTCCGTTTGCCATCGAAGAGGGTGACGACCGCTTTGTTTCAACACTCGTTGCAGGGCTCGCACTAACTCGCTGCTCGATTTGGAAGTCAAGGGCACGACCCAGGCAAATTTGGAAAAGACGTCGATGACACAAAACAAATATTTGTAGCCACGATTATAGCTGGCCAAATGAGAGACATCGGCTAAATCGGCTTGCCATTGATGATCGATGCCTTCCACTCGGGTGCGACTTCTGGCAAACTTGCGTCGAATGGGTTTGTGTAAAGTGTAGGTAGCTTGTTCTTGTAACCATCGTTGCACTTGAGGTAAACGGAGGCTTTTTAGTCGACTTTTGGCAACACGATGCAATTTTTGAACTCCTGCGTAACCTGCAGGATGAGAGGGATCGAAGAAAATGCTGGCTAAGACTTTTTCCATTTTTGTGTTTGTGTGTTAATAAGACACCCACTCTTGGAGGATGCTACTCTTTTTCTCTTGGGGTATTTTCTTGGATTGCAATGCTTTGCGTGTGCGACCGGCAATAGGTGTTGAAGAGGAGGATGTCTGAGCGGGGGATATCGGTTCTTGTTTCACTTCTGTCTTCACTTCTGTCTTCACTTTCTTTTTCTCTTGTGATGAAGAAGGGGTGGCCATCATCTTTTTAATCCATCCAATTCTGGAGGTAGGTGGTGTTGTTAACTTGCGTACTTTTTCTGGTGGAGTTTGAAACCCTTCTTCATCTTCTCCTTTTTCTGTCTTGGTCATGGGTAGTGATGGTACTGGTACTGGTACTGGTGATGGTGCTGGACTTTTCATCAAGGTCTTAAAATCTTTCAGAGTGGGTAAAGCTGTTTCGTCTAAAGCTTTCTGGTGAAAGAGTTGCAGTCGTTGCAAGAGTTGACCGTACTTTTGCGATTTTTCTGTTTCGGACAAATCTTGGCGATCCATCAAGGACTGCAGTTCGTGTTGTAACTGGGACATTTCGCTCAAATTGGGATTGGGAGGGAAATGCGGGGTGCGTTGTTCTTGCCACCGATGGTATTCCATCCATCGTTTGTAAGACACTAAAGCCAGTTTTAGTCCTTCCATGGGGTTGTCAGGGGTCGATTCTGAGATCTTGGGACTTCCGAGGCCTTTTTATCTTGCTCCCATCAGTCCTCCCAACATGGTTCCCAAGACTCCTTTCAGTAAGGGGCCTAACAAGAGGGGTAAAATACCTCCACGTTGGATAAACATCTTCTTTTTTTGACGAATGGGAATTTTCTTTTGAACCATTTGGCGAAGAAAGTGACGATGTTTTCCTAAGCATTGTTTCTGGTGTTTGCACAAAGGGATCGTGCCTTTCAAAACGTTCAAACAACATTCGCACACGGTATCGATGACCTCTTTGGAGGCCGATTGAATGAGTTTTTTTCGTAGAGGTGGAGAAGCTTTGGACAGGACAGATAACATGTCCCCATGTTTGACTAAACGTGGTGGTAGTCCTTTCCTTTTCTTTCCTTGGGGTTTTCTGGAAGGTGACATCTTTGAGTCTTCAGGAGCAGCAAAAAACACTGATACCCTACTTGGTCACACACCTTTTTTATACTGGAACGCGTCGCCACTGATTGTCTTTACGTCGTATCAGTTTGAGGACAGGCATCACACGTCGTGCAGGGGTACGCAACGGACTAAATCGAGCCAGTTCTTGCTTGGACAAATCCAGTAAACTTTGTAACATGCCCGATCTTTCTTGGACTTTGATTTTGGGAGAAGGTACTTTGTGAGCAGCAGCCACTGCCACTAAATTGGAGGGTCCTGCCACTGGGGAAGTTCTTTTTGCAGTCATCACCGGGGAAGTTATTGGTGTGATCAACGTCTCCAAGTACTCTTCAGTTCTTGGTGTCATCAACGGAGAAGTGGATGAACATGAGGATGCCGGAGACGCAGTCACCGTCGTGGCAGGTCGTGGTTTGCGAGTGTAAGGTTGCGTCCTGGCCGAAGTGCCTCTCTTCTTTTTCTGGGGACTTTTTTTCTGTTTCTTTTTCTGGGGGTTCTTTTCTTTTTCCGGGGTGGTGGTGTCTGGTCAGAGGAGGGTCCCGCCACTGGAGAAGTTCTCCTTGGGGACCTGGTCTTTTTCTTTTTCTTCTTGGGGCTTCGTTGGACTTATTTCTTGGGGATAACTTTGGAGGCATTAGGATCCCATCTTAAGAGTGAGCGAATGATGACCCCTCCTAGCGTACCGCTCCCTCCAGGTTTCAAAATGATTTGTTTTTGGTTTGAGTGTCGATGCGGGGATCGGCCAGTTGGACGAAAACGACTTTGTTTCGATCGAAAAAGCGTTTGGTTTGATGAGGAATCTGAATGATTCCTTGGAGTATTTGACGTGCCGTCACCGTGAACCATCGTAAGACTTCTTTGAGACTAGCTTCTAAGACACGAGCTCGTGTTTGTGGATTTTTTTCTGGACTGATGCCATACAAGACACGAATCAATTTGACGGGAAGATGCGACTGAAGGGACGTCATGTTCACACTGTGTGAGACAGACGAAAAAAGGTCTGAGGTTTTTATAGATTTTTTTGTGGGGAGTGAAATGAAGTCGAGGACGGAGACGTGTACAGGACAGGCCCTCCGTCTTGGCACCAGTGGTGAAACAAGTGGGTTCGAAATCGCAAATCCTCGGGAGTCGTAGGTTTCAAATCGACGAGTAAATAGGCGTGTGGCGTTTGAGTGGCATCGTCGTACGCCTGAGTCAGCCAAGGCGTTCCTAACGGTTTGGCTAAGACTTGCACTTGCGATTTATCTCGAGGGCTTTTAAACAAGACCACGTAATGCGCATTGAGACTGATGGTGCGATGGGCTTTACTTTGTTGAAACAAATTTTGGGTGATGTAAACGACACTGGCATTACGGTGATGCCCTTTGCGCGTGAACCACAGTTTAATTTCTTCTTCGTCTTCTCCTAACATGTCGTCGAAAATGACCAAATGGGTTTGACGGGAGTCAGAGACGATGCCGTCGTCTTCTTTAGGAATGCCTTCCACAAACACGATGGAATCACCTTGACTTTCTCGCAAGAGGCTGTACGCCGATTGCCACTCTTTGTAACACCACACGATCCGTTGAGGTGGCTGATCGATCAAATGATGTTTATGTTCGATCAAACGTTTGACGAATTTGGTTTTGCCTGAACCGCTAGGTCCAGCAATGAGCATGTTAAAGGGATGGCGAAGATACAAAGCCTCCCAACTGGCACGATCTAAGTGTTCGTCGATGACTTTGACAGTAGAGGAAGAGGGAGCAGAGACAGCAGAGGTAGCCATAGTGTGAGAAATGTCACTTGTGACACGAAAACAAACAAGACAAGAGTTTTTATACTTTTTTCAGAACACGTTTATTGAATGTTTTTTTTTCAAACATGAATACGAAAGACAAAAATACATAAAAGCCAAAGGCTTAAGTACAAGGATAAAAGGCACATGATAACCATTAACGTGGAATAAACACAAGTGTCTGTACAACAACATGTTTTGGGTAATGTTCTAACCAGTTCTATAGTAGGGGGTAAGGTCACACAAGTGTCCTCCCGAAAGGGTCTTTCAGGCCTGTCCTGGGTGACGGGTTCTTCTGGCACCGTCACTAACACGGGTTGAAAAGTAACTTTTTTCCTTGAACAGCTCTCGTGCATACTGGGCCACTTCTTGGGTCCAAGCCTCAAAATCCCATTCTTTCCAGGCACGGACATCTGTCCAATGGGGATGTAAGTCGCAAGCTACATACACATCGTCATACACGTCTTGGGTAGCTAAAAGTTGACAAATCTTTTTATCCCGTAGAGGTCGAGAAGTATCCAGATGAAACCGCAAGGCTTTGAGCAAAAGGAGTTTTTCGTGACCATTTAAGGCCATTGAGGTGGTAAGTACTGATCGTAAAGAGTCCGCAAGGAATCGGCTGGTAAACGAAATCCCAGAAAACAAGTCACTAAGACACACACCACTTTTCGTCCCAAATTGAATGGATACAGTTCTTGTAATAATCGATGGTAATGATCCACGGTTTGAATATGGTCATTGAGTTCCTTCCACGGAATCTGTTGGATTACATGCGATAAAAGTCGTGGCATGGCAGCCTGGTTTTATAGTCTCTTTGTTTCGGAAACAATACACGTACTTTCTAGCCAGACATCTTCGTTCTCCAGTAGGGAATCTAAATGTTGCATACTGTAACCGAAACGTCAGACTTCGTTTAGAAGTTTCCTCTTCCGCTAAGTAGATTCCACGTAAAATATGTCTGTAATCCTTTACCTTGTCTTCCTCAATGTGTTGTACTAGGTGAATCTCGAAGTAACCAAAATGATCAACACGTGGATCATCGGGTGCCTGGAAGTATTGAACAAGGTCTGACCACTGAAACAATTTCTGACGAATCAGTTCTCTTATACCATTCAGGTACCAGTGCTTAAAGATCTGGTGACGTAACGGATGCAATTGTTCTTTACGTTTCACTTGTATTTTGACTATCTCTCGGTAAATGCGTTCTCTCAACTCCACAGGCAAAGCACGAATGTTCTCTTGTAAAGTATCCATGAATAGGTCATACTAAATCCTCTTTGGTCTGACACAAGAAATGTACTGTTTGCACAGACATGGTTTCAATTCATTGTCGAATCTAAATCGTTTAGTTACTAATCTACACGTTACAATTCGTTCAGAAGTTTCCTCTTTCACCAAGTTGACATTGCGTACAAGATGTTGGTAATTCGTTAACTCTTCCTCTGGAATTCGATGCAGTACATTTACAATGTAGTAGATAGAATCGTCAATACCAAACCATTCCTTTTTAAAACCAGGGGGTCGTTGATCAATGTCTGTCCAATGGAACACTTTCAACTCAATCAGTCCTTGTATAGCATTCAGGTACCAGTGGTTCAAACACCGGTGACGTAACGGATGCAATTGTTCTTTACGTTTCACTTGTATTTTGACCAGCTCCCGGTAAATGCGTTCTCTCAACTCCACAGGCAAAGCACGAATGTTCTCTTGTAAAGTATCCATGAACAGATGATGGTAAGTTACTTCAATGTCTCGGTCCCACTAAGGGTAAGTAATGACAATTCGGTGACCATCGAGCATGTTCTACGTAGGCCGAATCTTGCGGTTCCCAGTGGTGAAGTGACACACCGCAACTGAAGCACTTGACTTTATCTCCTTCGCCCAAGTAGAAAAATCCGGCTCTGGCTAATTCTTCGGGGGTCGGTCCTCCCAGATACTTAGGCCATTTTCCTTTGAACGATTGAAGACGATTTTCAAAGTCGCAGTATTCCGACAAACGCACAGGGAACGAATATTCGTCTTTCACAGGTTCGTTTCGATGAGGGTTGAGTGACATGGGTAGGAGTTTGCTCAGAGCTGGATGACATCCGTAGGGGGGTAAACGTGAAGGTGAACATTCCCCTTTAAAACGAAACCCAGTAAAATGTCCAAGAGGACGAGCGGCATCACTTTCACATCCCTCAGGTTTGACACGCACAGCATCCCTTTCCATGATAGGGGTCGTAAGAACAAAGTTCCCATGATGCTTTACGGCATCGCTCAGGTCACAACGTACAGCATCGTACCCATCGCAAGGCTCACAATCGCATTCCACTTCAAAAGGCTCACACTTGAATTGTGCCTTTCTAAACAACTTGTTTCGTGATTCTCTGAAAGTGTTCATCTTGTTCGCTCGGTCTTGGTAGTCCAATGAACTATCGATCTTGCCTACGGTTCCTTTTTTTTATACAGACCAATACCGACGTGTCCATACGGTAAGGTGAAATGATTGGGAAGTCTCACTCGCTTCTGGTACACGATTTGATAGATTTTTTTCCAGGGGACGACTGACGATGTGGTGAGTGGGTAAACGTACAATCTTGTTGGGTTGATAGGTGGTCACTTTAAAGTTTCCATCCTCTCCCGATTGCAAGGCTTCTTTCAATACCCCAAAGTTCACCACACGACTGGTACGATAATTCAGAGTCAGTCCTTTCACTTTGCACGTCGTGTGCACTTCTCCTTGTTTTTCCCGGTATTCGTAGCCGTAATTTTTGGGACCACCACTGACGAAACTTAGAATCTTGTCGTCGGGATGCTCGTCTGTCCAGGCTCCTAAACGGTCTCCTTCGATGTCAGGGTGATGTTGAATCGGGTGATGGATGTAAATGCAACTGTCCGTGTCAAAGTACAGGACGCGTTCCCCTAACAGTTCTAAAGCTTCGTACAATTTTAAGCGAGCATGGGCTGTCACGTAAGCCGCAATGATGACATTTCCAAAAGGGTCGTCTTGTACAAAGTCCAGATCTTCTTCGTAATTGATCAAGATCAAATCCTCTCAAACGACGTCCACGTGTTTCATGTATTTGGTTTTGTCGTGAATCATCTGGAAGTAGCGGCAAGGTTCTGTCAAATATTCCGTCTCGGGTAAACACGGGCGTTGTGCCATTTTACCCCACAAGCAATTTAACATCACTTTGGCAAACGATCGCCTGCCTTCGTTTTTCTCGATGTGGTCTAAAGAGATGCCTTCTTGTTCATAGTATTTCTCTTTGAATTGTATTTGGTCTTCGGGAGTGTGACACCAGGACGGATAGCCACTGGCTTCTTGTTTCAGTTTCAAAAAGGCATCCACGTAGTCGGCGAAAATGCCTTTCTGAGTAGGGTCACCCTTGTGGTACTGTTGTGTCTTGGGAAAGTGGCAAATTTCGTACACTTCTAACAGTTGGTATCCCATGTCCAGAGCTTTGAACAATTCTACGCTGACCCAGGTTCCCGTCAAGGCACGTTCTTCCTGGCTGTGATGGCAAGGCTGATCTTGGTTGCACGTTTCGGCACAAGTACGGCACAAGGGAAACATCAGTTTGCCTTGACAATGGTGAGGTAAGACGGGATGGTATAGGTTCGTGGGAGGCAAAACTTTACACTTGATCAAGCCTTCGTATTGTCGAATGTTTTTCAGGTCGATGTGTTCCGTTAACAATTGCGGGTGCCCTGTAGGAAACCGACAATATTTGCACACGTAGGGATACAGCGAACACACGTCCAAGTATTTGATTTCTTCTCCTTTCTCTTCGTCGGCTTGGTACAGCAAACAGGTGGCATTGGTCCTTCCTCCGTACAAACTATCCCTCGGGTTCAGAGGTCCATGAACTGGTATCTTTCCACGAGGCGTTTAAACTCGGGACCGGTTTTCATACGGTGATCGTATTCGTGTTCCCACATTTCCACCACTTGGTATCCTTCCTGTTCCAACTTTAGGCGCCGCTGACAAATGTCCTGGTACAAGTCTTCCATGGTTCGTTGCAAAAACTGATTTTTAGTGCTACGATTAGGGTAACAGACGGGACATCCGTGAAATAAGCAACCGTTAAACTCGTACACAATCTTGGGGTTTTCTAAGTCTCAGCCATCGACCGAATACGTTCCGATGGTCTTTTCACCCCCTCCGTTGCGGACATGCTGAATCCATTTGTCTTCCTTGTCGCACAAGTAATGTAACCAACGTAGGGCTTTCACCGAGTATTGACGTTTGACAAAGTTGGCCGTTTGAGGACTGATGACAGTCACGGTGTTTTCAGGCATGAATCGTTGTCGATACACTAAGGAACACGCTTTGGCAGTGGTGCAAGCTTCTTTCAAAGGATCGACCCCTCCGTGTTCCATGAACAGTTCTCGAAATTTTCCACAGCAACGTCGTAAAATGTCCACGTCGGAACGACAATACTTTAACATTTCTTCCTGAAAGTCGAAAGGGTCCGAGGCGTGAGCCTGGTACCAAGCGTAGATATCTTCTCGTTGTTCAGTACGCATGTTGTCGGGGTCGTAATAGTGAGCCTCAGGCAAATGGGGTAGAACGGCATCTTGATTGGCTTCGGTATTGAAAAAGTGTGGAAAGTACCCTTTAGCCATTTCTGTCAATTCCAAACTTTTTAGGCATTCGACTCAAAGGCATGGCCAAATAGTTCATCGAATCTTTAAACTATACTTGTTCCATTTGCATGAAAATGATTTTGGCTCCGTTCAAAGTCACTTTAGGACGTTCGGTGCCATGTTCCGTATAGTATCTGAGAAGAAACTGTCCATCGTATCCGGAGAAATTGTGAGCCATCACTGTGGCATGACGATGACAATCTCGGTAACGTTCGATGTCCTCTTGGCTCCACGTCTTGTCGATGTGATCTAAGACCCATTGGGCAAAATCGGCTAACGTGTTCGTTCCTCGAAAGATTTTTTCACGCCCTCCGGGAATCTTGCTGCAGTGAGGGCAATGACTGAAGATAGGTTCTTGAATGCACTTCTCGCACGCTCGATGAGCCACGCAGAAATTAGGAATGTGAATGCCAGTCTCTTGCATGCATTCGAAATCGAAAAAGATGAAATTGCCTTTCTTCTTGTGACCGTCCTCTTCCTCTGGTGGGGGTTGGTATTTTTGCACGTAGCATTCGTGTTCCAAGTCCACGATGTGGTGACAAATGTGACATTTTTTCTTTCCTGAACATACGTCTGCCTTGGTATTATTGTCACGTAGGCCTTGTCCACACGTAGGGCACAATCTCAGGAGTTGACAAGCACATTTCTGCTGTGAACCTTGCGTCTTCAGATGTTGTTGGTAACAGGTAGGGCTGACAAACGTGCGCAGACAAGTTGAACAAGGCACTGGTTCTTCGCTCAGACAGGGTGGAGAGGCCAAACATCCTGGGCATTTCCATCCACAATGCTTGTGTTGCTCTCGATTGTTATAACCATAATCACATTTCTCACAATAATAAACATATCCCAGGAATCCGGTGATAGTGGTAATGGTATCGAAATGGTCATCGTGATAATAAACATGAATGTATTTTCCGTCCTTAAAATCTTGACCTCGACACAACAGAGGTCCACGCATTTCTTGAGGGTGCACTTTCAAGGTGTAGCGTGGAGCTAGGACATTTTGCAATTTTTGCATTTCAGGAATGCTACAGGGTGTGTCTTTGGACAGGCCAGCTTGTTGCAACAGGAGTTCTGCTTCATTTCCTTGTTTGGCTCGATCTGATCGTTGAATAGTTTTCCAGGCTCTTTTCCATTCTACCGTGTCGTTCTTGTTGGCATAGGTTCGTCCCACCACGATGGCTCGGGCTAAGCACATCTGGTCTTGAGGGTTGTTAATTTGGACGAGACTCTTTTTGGTGCTGCGAAGGTCGTTCACCAATAAGACCTTTTTGCGTCCAGTCCCTTGAGGAAGAGAGACCTGAGCCATTTTCAGTGTGGCTTTACCATCGGTGATGTCAAACTGGTCATTGGATTGTTGTACGTGTTGTATCTTGTCCATGACTTTGGAAGGGGTCAGTTCTGCGGGTCTGCTAAACTCGATCCAAACAGGGGATTTCAAGCTGTCGTGATCTATGGATAGTGTCAAGCGATCGTCTTCTTTGGGTTGACATTGTTGCTTGAGTGAGGTGAGCAAAGAATCCCACATCTCGGTGATAAACCCTTCTGCTTTCTCCAATGGTACGTCGGACTTGAAATCTTTAAACTTCACCGTGTAGGTGTAAGCCGTGGTTCTAAATTTTCTAGAGGAGCGCTTTTCCGTTTCTCGAATGGAATAGTACTTTTCAGGGTTGACTAAGAGTGGTGAACTTGGTTTAGAGGTTTCAAATTCTGGTTCACTCATGTCCTCTTCAAAATCACTGGCATGAATTTGTGCCAAGATTTGAGCCCTGGTACGAGGCGATAGATCACGTTTCTGCCTCTTACTTTCTTCTTCTTCTTCTTTCTTCTCGAATGAATAGGATCGTTTCATCTTGAGTGCAAAACGTCAAATGACTCAAGTTTAAACACCATAGACTAATTTATAGTCATGGCAGACCAGCGTATATAAAAGGGTGTGTGTCTTGTCGTTTCACTATTCATTTCACTCTCAAGCCGAGCACAACGATGGAAGAGACTAACCAAATCGAACGTTTCGTCAGAGCTTTGCGAGGGGTCATTAGAAAATTCTCTTCAGACCAGCCTAAGGACTACTCTCCTTCCTTTCGAGATAAAAGTCAAGATACTTGCTATATCTGTCAGAAGAAAGGGCATTGGTCTTCAGAGTGTCCAGACCGTCAAAAAAGAACAAAAACAGGGACTAAAAAAGACACAAGTCAAGATACCTGTTATTATTGTAAAGAAAAAGGACATTGGTCTCCAGATTGCCCAAAAAAGAAACAAGAGGAGTCAGAAGAAAAGAGGAATTCTTCAGAAGAAGAGAGGGATTCTTCGGAAGAAGAGAGGGATTTTTCAGAGGAAGAAAGCAGACAGGTGAAGAAAAAGAAACAGGAGAAGAAAAGAAGAAGGGAAGAAAGTGAGGAGGAAGAAGAGGAAAAGAGTGTGACGGTGAAGAAATTGAAAAAACAGAGAGACTAAATAAGGAGAAAGAAGAAGTCAATGAACTTTCAATTAAAGTGTTCTGTTGTGAATTGTGAATTGGATTGTAACAATGGAGAAAAGAATAAATTAATGATATAAGGTAAGTATCTTTGAGTTATGATTTTAAAATAAGAACGGACACTCACGCACTCATACACAGACACGTACTATAAGGGTAAAATGGGTGGGTTTTTTTTTTTTTTTTTTTGAGTTGTTGGCAAATTGAAAGGCTATCTCTTTTCGAGAAATGTGGCTGGCCCTGAAAAGGGCCTTTTCTCCTTTATGGTGTAGGGGTGAGTTTAAGCAATCAACTTTAACTGCCTTAAGCCTTTGCCACGGCCAAGGCCTACTTCTGGACTGTGTAATGTTGATGATGATGATGATTGGGTTGAAATCACTAAGGGTGGTACGGTAGGCTTAGTCACAGGGTTAACGTGTTTAGCTCGGGAAGGTCGTATTCTCTTCGGTCGTAATAAAGAAGTCTGATACATTTGTTTCAGACTTCTTAACTCCGCTAAAATGTCCAACAGTACCGTGACGGTTTGATTTTCACCCTCTTGTTTCTTTGCTGCTACTTCTTCTTGCTGTTGTTGCTGTTGTTTTTTTCTTACCTCTTCTTCTTGCTGCTGTTGCTGTAGGAGAAAAGCTTGTTCCGCTTCCTTTTGTCGTTGTATAAATTTCTCCAATTCTTCTTTCTGTCTCTGTCTAAAATTCTCCACTTGCGGTAATGAAGAAGGTAACGAAGGTTCCGGAACAAATTCTTGCGAGGAGAGAAAATCCACAAAATCCCAATTCACCTCTTCTGAAAGTAAGTCCGGGTTCCCTTGGGCAGTCTCCCCTGCTGGTGCACCCCAATGGATCGTTTTCTGAGTTTCCGTCATGTTGAATCACTGTCGCATAGATTGACTGCACACAAGCGCTAACGAATCTATATAGACCACGTGACGTCACAGACTGTTCTCTTCGGATTGGATGCGAGCTGACTGAATTTTGTAACGCGTGTTTGGATTGGTGAATGAACTCAATCCGTTTCAATCCTACCTCTACCTATAAATAAGCGCAGTTCACTGCATTGATTCACCTGTTCTCGTCGCTTCAAGATGTGGACCACAGTTGAGTCATCCACCCTTGTGTCTTCCATGATGTTTAGGACGGACATGCTCATGTATGTCCGATCCAAGTGGACCGTTGTACACAGGACAAACACCAGTCTGTGGATACGTAGGATCTACGTAGAAAGACAAGGATGCCTCAAAAGAGTGCTGATTTACGGGCCAACAGTGAGACGCAGCCTAAGGACAAGAAGAAGACCAATGCGGTGCCCTTTATGTTAATGAATACATTAACATAAACCCAAAGGCCCTTTTCAGGGCCACCCATATTTCTCGAAAAGAGAATGACTTTTCAATTGCCTACCCCTTTTTCTTAAATTTAAATTTAATTTTTTTTTTTTAAAAAAAAATCCCATATTCAATTTCCCTTGTCGCTAGAGTGACCCAACAATTTTCCCCATGTTAATTTCCCTTGTCGCTAGACAGACCCACGATTTATTCCCATGTTAATTTCCGTTGTCGCTAAAGTGACCCACGATTTTTCTCCATGTTAAATTTCCATTGTCGCTAAAGTGACCGGGGGGGGGGGGGGGCTGTAATGCTAATTCCCATTGTCGCTAAAGTGACCCCTTTCACTTCTCATATAATCATAAGAAAAAAACAACAAATAATACAAATTAAATAAACATAACACCCTAATATGTTTGACACTCTGCACCCTCGCCGCTAAGTGACTGGTTTTCAAAATCGTCGCAACTTTTGACGTATGAATTAGTTCCTATGAGCGCCAAAAGTCCTAAGCTCAGACTTAGCGGCGATGGTGAAAAGTGGTCCTTGACTGTACTGGGGGCCCATAGACTTTGTATTAGATGAATTACTGGAGTTTCTAAACTCACTGTTTCTCCTAAAGCAGGAGTCATCTTCGATTCGGCGGCCTATTTCAAAATCGTTCAGAATATCCTCGTCTGTTTTCGATGCTAGTCGAATAACTCGAAGGATATCTTAGCGGCACGGCTCAGATTGGTAAGTTTGTGGTGGACAAAACCTTGGAACTACCACGGGTATTTCCGAGACATAAAAGTACGTCTCAGGTGTATATCGGCTCTGTAGTTTACAAATAAAACACACATTTTGTTTCACTGAAAATTTCTCAACAAAAGAGAAACCCAATCAACACAGACTTCCTAGACTATTTTTGCGACTAATTGACCGTTGGATTAACTGAGGGGTTACGACTGCAAATAATAGTTCCATTATTCGTAACCTCTCAGTCAGTCAATGTTTCAGAAATAGCGAAGGAATGGAACTACTGATATACAGCTGAGTTATGATCCGAAGGAATGACCTCACAGTTGTGAATGAAAATTACATTATACTTAACAATAAAAACGGGATATCAAAATTGTACGTTATACTATATATTAAAACCAAGAACATCCAAATATCATTATACTTACCGATTAAAAAAAAAACAGAAAATAAGTGCAAAATTTACGTATAACATGATAAAAAATTCTGCAAAATTTATATCATATTCTTTTTTTTTTTACATTTCACTTAAGGACAAAAACAAGAAATCTTCAAAATTTATATTAAATTCTAGTTTACTATAACAGCCGCTGTTATCCGACGTAAAACTGTATTTAACAATGAAATCCGAAATATTCAGAACATCAGATTATGGAGATATTCTAAAATGGCTGTGGCCATATTCGCATTTGCAACTTCGAGTCAGAGCTACGGATCATGCCTCTAATCCTCTACCGAAATTATGTCCTTCCGAGAGGGTGGCAGGTGTAAGGTGAAGTTGTTTGCATTAGAAAACTACTCATTTGAGAGAATGTTCACATATCGCTATGCTACTTTCATTTACTGTGGTTGAAATTTCTTTGCATACCATACTTGTGGAAACTGTTCATGACCTAAGCATACATGTAACCAAAATGGTTGTTCCCATGTGATCGGAAAACCAGTATGAATTAGTCTGAAGTACATTATATTTATCAGTTATTAAATTGGAAGAAAAAAAATTGACCAGATTAGGCAAAAAGCCAGCTTCTGAACGTGCAATGAATGAATTGCAAATTATATAAAAAGAAAGATAAAGTTATCAGTTCTTTTGTTTCCATTTTACCCTTTGAAGTCCAGGTAGTGTAAATGACCAAGAAGTGCTAGGCGTTCTTTTAGATCCATATGTCAATATATTCTTTGTCATTCCAATGAATAATTTAAATAAATAATTTCTATATCTGAAAACAATTGAAAGGTATTTCACAAATACTAATATCAATATAGGAATTAATAATTGTTTACTTGGTCTTCCTTATATACGGAGTGTCATCTGAATTAAGACACAACACAATGCCCTTGATCTAAGACATTACCGATGGAAATTTCCAGCAGATTCTTAAACAAGGTCATGGTTATTTACTGAAATTTTAGCAAACAACCTGACAAAAATCACGTACACCGTGTTTTCCTTTCCAAGGGATAAACCAATGTCAAAAACTCACATCCAGGTGAACATAATGATTGCAAATTATCATTATCTTAGTGCATAGCCTACAGCCATGGACAGAGGTTATCTACCTAATATGTTGTTTACTGATAACCTTTACAAGCTACAATCATGGGCAGGTGTTAACCTACAACATAGAGATACATAACAATACAATTGCATTCTGGATTTCATCATTGTGATCCATAAATGACTTTTGGTACATCAACATTTATTTAACGCCGGTGCTGGTTAATAAGGCTCTCAGTTGGATAGTATATGTGGATGATTTTTCAATAGGTGTAAGTGCTTGTCAGTAGATACGGGTGCTGGTCAGTAACACTGTGGATTGCTCAGTAGGTTTGGTTGGTTGTTAGTAGGTGTGGTGATGGTCAGTAGGTGTATGTATTAGGAAGTAGATGCGGTTGCCCGTCAGTAAGACTGCATTGGTTAATAGTCCTGGGTGTTGTGAGTAGATATGGGAACTGGTCAGTATGTCAATGTGCTGGTTAGTAGGTGTGAGTGAATTACAGTACAATTATGTGTGAGAAAGAAAGGATGGGTATTGTTCAACAATGTCACTGTCTAATTGTCCATGTCCCCAGCAGGCCCAAACCATGTCTAGTCTGTAGATGTTTTTAACCTGATGTTTACCACCCTTGTCACCAGACCATTCAATAATGTTACATTTATGGACGCTTTTCAACATTACCATTCCCTTGACATCAGATCATCCCATAATTTTAATTATATGAACTTTATCTTCCGGCCTAATTGTTTTGCTCTTCATTTTCGTATTTTGATCTAGAGTTTGGTATTTTAAAGAAAAAAAAATTTCCTCAGCCCCCCCCCCCTCCTGTTTAGAAAATATAAAACAAAACAACCTCTGTTTGTTATGTATTGTTTTAATAACGTTTAATTTCCTTTATTTTGGCGAATGATTGTCAGGTGTACTTTTGGAATCCATACACTCAATTCAAGCCGGCCGCATAATGTTAATTCCATTTGTATCCACACAATTCACATTGACCCATATTGTTCCCTTATATTATTACTTTGGCTTGCCTGACGTTATCTGTATGGTTGCGGTTGCTTATATGTCCACAAGGATATAGGTATACAAATTTTTTTTATAACTCTTGTTTGATTACGTAGTTGTTCTAAGGTTTCTCAGTGTATTTATTACAGCATGTGGGTTACTAACTCTGCCTTTTGCTGTTTGATAGTTGAACGCGAATCATGCATATGTTCCGGAATCGGGTTTTCTTTTGAGTTTTCTAATATATAATTTTTTTTAATCCCGTCCGATTACGTCCCTTGAGACTATTAGGCATCCCGGGAAATTCTAACAGCAGTTTGTGGGGACTTTCACATTTTTAACGCTTTTTATTGTTTAAAATAACAGTTATAGAGTTCATTTTCATCGGTTTGTGATGAAATAATTGGATTTAAGAGATAAACAATGAATCAAAAGCACCAGGAGGTACTTGTATAGTTAAACTAGGCTATTATCTGCGTGTAGAATTAATGGCATGTGTTTTCGTAGTCCTAGGACCGCGACGCTGATATTTGTTTTGGGCGTCTAAGACTTACTGCCAAAATAACGGCGCTGTGTAGCGTGTTCCGATGTCGTTTAACACCGGAACGTCAAGTCAAATTTTCAGCAATATCTCGCACACTTGGCATTCCATATCGGGGCGACCGTTCCGGTGGCCCAGTGGGTAGAGCGTCCGCCTCAGATACGGGGGGTTGTGGGTTCGATCCCGGCCGAGTCATACCAATGACTTGCAAAACTGGTTATAACAGCTGCCTCGCTTGGCGCTCAGCATTAAGAGGTTAGTGTTAGGTCTGCTCGACCTGTTGTCATGATAATGTGACTGGGTGGGACATCATGTTAATGTCTGTGGCATGATGCCCCACTGCGGGACATCACTATAAACTGCCACCCTGCAGACATCGTAGCGATATTACTGAATTTTTTAAAATTAAAAACTATGTTAAAAATCCAAATCACACACACACACACACTATTTATTGTGCATATCACTACAAAAATCATGATTGAATAAACTTTGTTTGAACTATTTTATAATTAAATTTTAAAATTAAAATTCATTTTTAAATGTATATCAGTAAATGTACTTACATGACCTGTGTGACTTTTACTATTTATCTGAAACAGGATGGTCTCTTAATGTCAGATTCTTTGATGCCACCATAACATTGTAGAAGAATTTATTTGTTTATTAGGTAGCAGGGCTGAGCAAATTTTTTTTTTTAACCACTAGTCCAGGACAGGTGGTTTCAGAAAATTCACTAGTCCCACCTTTCTCTTCACTAGTCCCACCTTACTCTTCACTAGTCCCACCTTACTTTTCACTGGTCCCAAAATGGTAATCACTTGCCAAGATTTGATGAGATGTATGTACTTAATCCATAGAAGAAACGAAATAAAAATAATATACAACATAAATATTTCTTAAAAGAATTTAATTTTTCAAAAACATTGGTTGTTATACATTTGGCTTCTTCAGGTTCATGTATATATGTTTTAGCTGATAGATTTGAAAATATGTCCATGTATATGTCTGTTACCTGCACCAGCACTAAGCCAGCAGTTGATAGCTATGTCTGGGTTAAAGTCGTCAAGCTCTGGTCCATTTGCAGAAATGTTCATTAGCATTTGTAAACTCTTTTGGTTTATGGAATTCCTTAAAGAAGTCTTGATTAAGTTCATTGAACAAAATCGTCTTTCACACTCAAAAATAGCTACCACACAATCAGTATCCGTCTGACGTTTTATCCCTCCATTTTCAAACAAATTTACCTTCGCCGAATCGCCATTATTACCTTCCTTGTGAAAATAATTTAGCAAACTCATTTATCCACAGAGTAACTGTCAGCTTGCTTGACAACTACTTCTAAAGTGATCATAACATCAATTTTCTCATTTAAATACGAACTGAAACAGCTCATTAATTAGCATAATTGTTTCGATTCAAACACAATATCGCACGTGGAAGTTAATCATCTGTATAACCAATTATAAATTAAAGAATCATTACTGTAATTTAATCAGTTCATAAAGGAAACCAACACTTTTATCGGTAAAGTACCTTTCATTAATTTAATTACAATGACTCACTGGATTAAAATCATAGTGAGCTGCTTGTTATGATCTAGATTGAGTAAACTCATTACAACAAAACTGCTTACAACACTGCTAATTGATCATACTGGCTTTCTTTTGTTTGACGTGTTTTGATTTGCCGATAATTTGGTCGCTTAGCCCAATATGCAGTCAGGCGGTAACAGGA
Source organism: Sinohyriopsis cumingii (assembly GCA_028554795.2). NCBI lineage: Eukaryota > Metazoa > Mollusca > Bivalvia > Unionida > Unionidae > Sinohyriopsis > Sinohyriopsis cumingii. Next base: position 128,324,839 of record CM068827.1, read on the forward strand.
TGTAAATGTATACACAAAGAGGGGTAGAATCAAGTATTCAGTATGCCCAGAGAGCATGATTGGCCAAATAAAGGTAGATATAGTGATTAAAGCTCGAAAATAAGGACTAGCCCGACTTTTTTAAAAAGCACTTGTCCCGGACTAGCAACTTGGAAAATTTTACTCGTCCGACTTCAAAAATGACTAGCCTGGGACATCGGGCTATGGGATTTGCTCAGCCCTAAGTAGTGATCAGCTTTCTTATTTGGCCATACTGTAGTTGTCTCCCATTGATTTTGGCCATAATGTAGTTGTCTCCCATTGATTTTCATTGCAGTATCAAAAACTGACTCTTCGAAAACTTGTATGTCAGCACGTATTATATGAATTATTTTTGAATCATTCATGTACAAAATGAATTCTGTAATTTTAGCTACATTTAGAAATGCAGATGTTAAAATTCAATGAGAAACAGACACCGATAGCATTTGAGATGTTGTATAAAATGAACAGTAGTATTCGCATAGTCTCCTGTTTGTTTGCTCCCCCCTCCATGTGCACTGAATTTAAAAACAAAAGGCATCAATAATATAAAAAAAATGCACAAAACATTGTCATTTCATTTATATTCTGTAATTTCTGACCCAATTGTTGCCTGGGGTCCCAAACATTGTCAGGTAGTTGGCATTTCAATCAAATAGGAACTTCTTTTAGTAACATGGGGGAAAGGTTTGGGATATCTATTTTACAGTGGTGTAAATTATGATTGACTTAATGCTATGACTGTATAAGACAATCAGCATGGAGTCTTTTTCAAACCATTAGAGTTAGTTAACTTTTGTCAATTGGGAGTAGGAGAGGATGTAATGTGAGTGCCCCCCTTTCACTTTTAGAATCAAATGCCAATGCATTGTCATCATGGCTTCAGGTAATAAAACAATAAATGTGATCCAGCAATAAGTATTAACTTCCAAGTGTCACAGGATAAATTTGAAAGAATCCAAAAGCAAACAGTCCATTATTAGTTTTAACTGAAGTCTAATTATGACTACATACCAGAATGTATTAGTAGTACCCCTACCTCCTTCATCAACAGGGTACTAAAATGTAATCATGTATCAATGGAGCATAATGGTGTGACTTACATCTGGTGCTTTTTCACAATATAGAAATGTTACATTTCTGTCTTTTTCCCTATATACATTAAAAACCTGTTATGAGCGACTTCTGCTGTGAGCAACCACCTATCATTTCCAACCACAATCATAATGCATGGATCAATTTTATTATATAAACACTCTGTCATGAGTGACCACCTGCTAAACATGACAAATGACCATGATGTCTTTGCAAAATATGCATTTCACTGCTATGAACGACCATAGCGCAAAACGGGGATATACTCCACCAACTTTTATTTAATCCCTGTAACAATGACTGCTTATACCAATAATAAAAGAAAAATAGGCTGGCAGCTGATATCTGAAATTTTGTAGGTATGCTTATTGCATTTTATAGTTTCTGTTGTAAACCAAACTAAAGTACATGTAGATCATTATTCCCTCACTTAGCTAGGTTCCCATTGTTATAGTAGATAGAGCCCATACATATGAGTAGGACCCAGTATCATTATCAATGACCGTATTGTGAGAAGATAGGCACCAATTATCTATATGTAATCATTTGTAACAACGACCGCTTGATTAGTAATGATTGTTCTGATAAAAAACAAACATAAAATAAACAACAACAAAAAACCCAAACAAAAAACCCCCAAAGGATTCTGGCTACCTGTGATAGATGCTACAGTCCGTAGACCAGGCTAATGTACATGTCGTGAATTGCCATTGTAGTGCCGAATTTAATGTAGTGGCCACATGTATTGTCAGTCTTTAGAGTTAATCTGTATTGCCTGTGGGTGAATAAGGTCTTTGTCTATTAAACCAGCAAGAAAGAAACGTTTGCGGGATTTGATTGATAGTGTTCAAGACTTGTAACGTCGTTTTGGTGCGACCAGGTTACACACTTCGTTTATAGAGTTAATCCCTGTGTGTCTTCTTTGAATTATGCCATTGGCTTTTGACTGTGAGTAAATGATTCTGTTCTGGATGAGATAATTGTTTCTTTTTATTGCATTAATTGTTAGATATGCAATGTGTATGTATAGATTTTTCATATTTTCACAAAGCCCAGTCAGACCATCGTTACAGTCAATATTACAACTGAGCACTAATAATGTTAACACCTAGAACCTCAATAACAATAGACAAACCTCCAACTGAAAAGAGACAAATTTTAATGTTGGAGAAAATAATTAATGTAACTGAAAGAAGTTAAAAAGACCAGACCACTTGCAAAATCGTGATTAAAACGATGGTAAAACAAATTTAGGGTGTTATAAAGGAAAAGGAGTAAATCAGAAATGATTTCATTTGCTAATACATATACATGTGATCTTCAGATGTAAATGTGATTTTGTGTTTAATGATAGAAGTATACCTTTATTGCTATATAAGTTTGTTTTCAGTTGAATTTATATAATATTTTAGCAAGAACTATTAATAAAGAATAGAGTATATGCACAGTGATAGTGGTTATTTTTCTTTAAATTGTTCTGAAACTGGACCTTGGAAACAGGTCTTTTTGTACAAACCTGTTGTGAGATACCACGTGTCTGGAGAGACCGTTTTTTTTGTTGGCATGAGGGGTGGTCTCTCGTAACGGGCTTTACTGTATAACAATCAGATAACGTTCAAAATATCAGTTATTTTTATGTAATTTATATATCTGACAATACAAAAAAACATTTCGAAAGAGTCTTGTATATTCAGTACATATATGTTTCAGTAAGTTTGATTTGCTTCTATGCAGTCATCATTGATGTCAAACATTTATGTGCATTCCCACTTTACAGTGCTGAAAGAAAAGTATTTTTAGACACAGATCCATGGATGGTGACTTAAATAAACTCACAAGCCCAGACTCCAGTTTCCACATGCCCATAATTTTTCCTTTTTTTTAATATATATTGTCACACAACATTTCTATAGCTATAGTTTGAATATAAATTCAATAGGGTTCAAGGGATTTGAAGGTAATGCAAGTGTCATTGTTCACCACTATGCTCACTAGGGACTGGAGGGTCCTGGTGTTCAAACTTCTCTGCTGGATTCTCTAAGTGAATCCTGGTCAGAATCGAGTTGATGTGCAAATAATTAATACCGCCCCATATCTTTTTTTTTTAGCTGGTCTGCTACGCAGAGAGAAATTCCGTTAACCAAGAGTTCTGGATTTATTTTTGTTGGGCTCTGCTGATAACTAATTGCTTCATAAATCTGCTTCGAAAATGAATTACACTTGAACATTATTCGGACAACTGAAATGATCATTCAGCCTTTGCATTTAATACATGGAGTGAAATCCGATTTCAAAGAAATGTTGCTGCTGTTCATAAACTTGTCAAAAATATACATACGGCTTAAACATTCTCATTTACAGTAATGATATGTAATAACTTTTATTCTTGTACATGTATCTAGCATCTCTTTGATTTACCTATGATCGGTCATTATAAATCATGGACAAGAAATAGCATTAGGCAAAGATGTCAGTTTTGGTTTGGTCATTTATATTACTTAAAACCATCCTTGGGACATCCTATTTAACAGCTGTCATTTATATTACTTAAAACCATCCTTGGGACATCCTATTTAACAGCTGCATTATAACTGAGTAATTGACAGCAAAATTATGGTAATTGTCTGCAATCAAACTCAGTTGTATTTATTGCTGAAATGAACACCGATGTGGAAAAATTGTCTTGATTGCACAGTTTATCTCTGATGCACTCGTTTTGATGGTTAAGGTGTAATCATTGATTTCAGGCTTCATTTAACAGGAATGGATAAATACCTCACACTAGGGGTGAAATGATACACCTATGCTGTGTATCAATACGATTCGTGATATGCAGTCTGCGATGATACATATTGATACACATTTGAACTTGATGGTAGGTGGTGCCCTTTCGTGTATGTTGTCATTCTATTCCTATTTCCAATATTCAGACTACAGATAGACATAGAGTTATATTTATATGCAATTCTCAATGATGAGATTATACAGTTTTTTTCAAACAGACTACCTGTTGGGTGCAGTGAGTTTTATCCAGAGTTTTAGGCCATATAATGGTGGCTTCATTTAACTCCCTTTGTTTTGTAGAACATGAATGATTTGAAAACATATTATTACCAATTTTGTGTCTCAGTTACATTTTGGAAGACATTATGTTGTTATCTTCAAAACAGAAGAAATAATGCAGTTTCCTTGTGCAAAGAAAATCTCATGTAGAACAAATCTGGGAATGGGAGTACCAACAAAATCTATCACATTTTATTTCCTGCAGATGCAAAAGAGTGCTGATGCAACAGGTACTTGTATTTGTCAGCAAAGAAATAAAACTATTGACTACACCCAGTCCTATTGTACAATTTTCTTTTAACTTCCGGTGATAAACATTAGCATTTTGAAATCTGCCCATCGCTCATTCTATTCTAATTTCATTTATTCCAGCAGCACCTTTATTCACTGGTTAAATATCTCTGCATAAAAAGAGAAATTCCAAATTTGTTTCCCATAAGCAAATTAAGGAGAGATCATGACAGGATTTTATCTTAATGGATTTCTCCCCCTTTTTCAAAGAAAAAAGGAGGTCAGGAAGAAATGGCCCTAGGTCAATATTTATCTAAACTTCAGTATCTGTCTTTCTTTTCTGCTCCAATTTCTTATAGCTCTACTGATTTCAACATCTCTGACAGATGTCACCTCTAGTTTTATAAGCATTACTGGGGTAATTTGTTAATTATATTTTTAAGCATACTCTGCTCCTTTTCTTTGTATCAAGATTGTTCTGTGCTTCTTTGTGAAGGGGTACATACATGGCTATCTTTGTCAGCTTGAATATGTTGGGATACTGATCTTTGTGACTGTTATATACAATTTTCCAGAGATCACAGATGTTATCTTTTGAATACATCAGTTCCAAAATAGGATTTTTCGTTAACATAATCTTCCTTTGTTGAATCAGTAGTTTACTGACTACCATGCCAGATTTCTTTTCTGTTCCATAATGCTGCATGAGGGTATTTAGTCCATCAATGCTTGTGCAGACAGAGGTATTAAATAAATATCTTTACTTCTTAATTGCATTTCTTAACTGTTTTTTTTATTCAGTTTATCTAAACCCTGATATGGATACATGTATATAGTTTTGATGCATATAATCCACATGGGGAATTTGTTTAACTAAAAAATTTAAAATTGCATTATACTTTTAAAATGTCTATATGTAAATTATGTTTGGTATTTTGCCCTTTCTACATTTAATTTTGAAATACCACTGTAAGGGGCCCGTGTTTATTTTTTGTCCATCCAGCATGTACATCGGACTCATGTTTAACACCATTTCGGGCTCAGAATCACTCAAAATCTCCATTAACACTTTCTCAACTCCAATAATCTGATATACTTCATAACTTTTAAAATTATTGTCAGCATCACTATCATCAGCAAGTATTTGCTGAATGAAATCATAATTAACCATGCTGGAATCAGTCATTTTGGGTTTTCTAGGTAGCCAGATTTTAAAGACATTTGTAAAACTTTTTCATGATAATTCTTATTCAAATTTAGTTTCACAACCATTCATGTCATGACAGAAAAACCCAGATGTGAAACAGTTGCTACCCAAAAAACAGATATGACAAGAATGGTTAAATAAAAATTGTATACTTTGCCGAGCATATTTTCATATGTGAGACTATCAGTGAATTTGCAGGAGTTCTTACGGTTAGCTATTCTTCATGTAACAAGATAACCAGTTTGGATTTTGGATTTATAACAGAACAGTTTTGATGGTGATACAAATGCAGCGTTTAATGATGAATGACTTGAATGAGAAAAGAATTATGATTAATACATGCGTGTATAAGATCCAAATATTGGACAAATTAACATAATGTGCACAAACCTTATAATGCAACAAATGAAAATACAAATAAGTGACCTTAGTACAAGGACAAAGATGAATGATTCACAGTAATTTCACACGACGAAAAGAATGCTGTGTTTTACTCAGTAAAAAATGTACTTTACTCGTATAGTAAAATGTGTTCACTCAAATGGTGAAAAATTAGGTATTTTACTCAAATAATAAAATGATGAAAATAAAGGGACAGATATACAAAATATCTTTACACCCCCAAAACACTGAGTATTACAAACCCCAAAATTAGCCCACGGCTAAAAGATTAGATTACGGAGTTACACACTCTGTCACCAGCACACTTGGCTACCAGTCATCACTGGTCAATCAAGCAGTCAGTTTTCCAGGTAGTCACTGACCACCATTCAGTTCCTTGGTCAATCAAGAAGTCAGCACCCACCAGTCGGTCAGCAATGCCCAATCAAATGCTTCTCGACCAGCAACACTGTTCACTCAGCTCTACGGCTGCTATGGTTCAGCTTTACAGCTGCTATAGTCGCTTCTATGGTTAGCTCTACAGCTGGTACCACGTCGATTCTGGTGATCTCTACAGTTGTGACGACAGTCAGCTCTACAGCTGAAGATGTGCAGATTCTTATAGTATACCACTCACTGACAAGACGTTCAGTAATGTGTTGATTTAGTCTTACAGTGAGGCATTTATACACAGACGATGCCGCCATATGTCTGTGCGCTGGAAGTATTTGGTTCTTCCATCGAAAGCACTTCACACGTGCGGCATAGGATGAACCAACTGTACTGTTTAGAAATATTGTACAATATACATAAATCACCCTCGGGTATCGTTGTACACAAAAAATGAAACCCGAGTACATGTAATTAATGAATAAAGGTTTTATACAATTATGTGACACTCCGAGCATGCAAATTCATACAAATTTTGCATGGTTCGTGCAATGTCACATGTTGACAACATCTCCGCTTAAGTACTTGACATATCTAATGACTTTCCCGCAAAGTCTCTCTGTTGCTTTGCCAATACTTCCTGTTTGTCATGCAGAGAATAAGCTACATTGATTTCTGACTGGTAGTTATTGTTGAACCAGGAGCAGAATAAGCAGTTACCATAAATGAAAATTCATTGTAACATATTTCAGCATGCAACAAATAGATAGCGTAGCTTTCAAATAGACCAAAGTAGTTAATAAACAATTCAAAGTTGAAACTTCACATCGAACACATTTGGAATGTATTCTATATGCTGAACATGCTGCTGGGTTAACATAAATTACCATCGAATGGGGAAGGGTCCAGATTGGGAACCACGTCTCTTTGTGTTAACTTGTAGACGGTGAGTGGGTATTCTCAAATAATATTTTTTGTTTTTTACTAATAAACACGAGTGCATGTGACTGGAAATGCTATTTCAGATGGATTATAATTTTACAGAATAATATAATATTATTCATGACTGCTGAAGACTAAAATAACATGCATACAGTATCGTTTTGTATTGATTCTCTGTCTCCTGTATCGATATGTGTATTGTTTCAGTAAAAGTATCTGCATGGATATATCGATGAATCGTTTTACCCCTACCTCACACCATCAGTTATAGTCTATTCACTTCCATTTTCTTATTTTGGCAAAAAGTTAATGATGCTTGAAACTACTAGATCTCAGTGGCAAATTTTTTTCTCTCTCTTGAGTGTTAAGTCAGTAAACCTGTTTTGTTTATAATTTATTCATTTATTTGAAAGCTGTATGACTGTATTATCTGCTGTACAATCTGTCAATATTAAAATTAAATTTGTTAATGTTTCTGATGCAGAGGAATATATGAAGTACCTCAGTGCCTGAAATTGTCACCAATTTTGAGGAGATGGGGAGTGGGACTAATCTGCCATTCCAATTTTACATTGAATTTATGTATTAGCTTACCATAAAAAACCCTGACTGCATATCGAATCATGGATATGTTTTGATTCTGCAAAGGAAAAACATGATTCTAGTCCAATGTCCAGTATTGTCTTGTGTAGTTTTTGTGAAAATAAGCAGTTATAGTCATATTTCTTTGGCAATTCCTCATGCCAGTCTTCTCTCACAGAAATTTGAGGTTTGATAAATGCTATTTTCAGTTGACTTAGCTCTAATGATAATGAAACCCAGTTTTTTTGTATTTTATTTTTGCGATGTTGAGATGACATGCACGCAATCCTTTAGCCCCTGACTTTAATCCTTTTATTTTCTATTTCTTCCCACCTTCTCTTTTATTTGCTATTTCTTCCCACCTTCTCTTTTATTTGCTATTTCTTTCCACCTTCTCTTTTATTTTCTATTTCTTCCCACCTTCTCTTTTATTTGCTATTTCTTCCCACCTTCTCTTTTATTTGCTATTTCTTCCCTTCTCTTTTATTTGCTATTTCTTCCCACCTTCTCTTTTATTTTCTATTTCTTCCCACCTTCTCTTTTATTTGCTATTTCTTCCCACCTTCTCTTTTATTTGCTATTTCTTCCCACCTTCTCTTTTATTTTGTGCAGTTAAATTTTCTATATCTCTCAATGTTTAATTAACAATAATGCCTGCCAGCAGTGTATTTTTCATATTTGAGAGGAGAACCATGTTTTTCAAATTTGATGATGCTTTTTTTTACAAGCTGCATATGAAACTTCCTCATAAAATGTACAGCATATGCCATCGTTCTTTGGAGGAAGTGAATATATCATGAAAATATGAGTGTGGATATACACAGTGTCATACATATGCACACTCTTTTTCTCTCGTAAAAGAATTTGATGATTTGATACACTGTATTTTCATTTGGCATTTTGCTGATAATGTTTTTCTTTAAAATTTGAATTGGAAGAATAACAAACACATGTATGTTAACTTGTAAGCTCAACGACATCAATAACTCAGTGCCCCATCATGCTCTCTCTTAATGAAACTCTTTAGCTCCTCCTTGCAGGGGTCATAAGTAGTAATCATGCCCACCTTACCAACACCATGTCCACTCCATGTTGGTGGTTGTATGCAGCTCTACAAGAAATCATGGTGTGCAGAGCTATTCTCAGCTCGAAGCTGCAGTAACTTTGTCCAGATGCATGGGGAGATAGTGGGGGCAGGCTATTTCTTGAGGCTCTCCATGTTCTCACCCCCCCCTTGACTGTGATGTGTGGAGAAACAAAATAAATTGAACTGCACTGTGTACTTGCTTTTCAGGTTCTATCATTGAAGAATCAATAATGTATCAGAATATCCAAATATGGTATACCAAGCCTTATTATGGGAAAATGAATTACCTAAAGAACCTCATGTTATCTTATAAAGATGGCAAAGTATGGTTAGAGAAAATATACAGATATAATTTAGCTTATATAGGCTTAATAACTTGATCATAAGTCAAACTTTGTGATAAATGGAACTCTATTTAGTAGATTTTTACTTGCTTCTTCCGTTTGACTTTGATAATAGTTTTATTTGCGCCATCGCAAGGTATAGGATCACTTTTTTAACATCAGCCATGTCAAGGCAATGACATGATAGCTTCAGGATATATATCCTTAACATTGAATAAGTTCTTTTGGAAGCCTTTGATTGTATTCATTGAATAATATGTATTATGGTGTTTTACTAAAGGTTCAAGCCTGGCTGGAGAGGACATTTGCAGGAGCTACAGTGCCAGCCTATGAGCTGAATCAGCGGACAGTGGGTCTGTTACATGACCTTATGCTCAAGAATGAGAGAAACGATCGCAACATGCAGCTTGTTATTGAAGACCTAAGACAAAAGGCAGATGAATATAATGCAGAAAGTATGTCATTCTTGTTTTACTTCACCTTAAAGGGACATACGTTACGAGTCTGTGCTCTTAAAATAAGTAATAAAAAAGAGTGAAAAATAACAAGCTTTGTAAAATTCAACAAGTAATTTATTTCCCTAGAATACAAAGTTAACATGAGAAAAAAAGAACTTATGGTATTGTGAATTAAATCCCTAAAAAATCCAAGAATTACACAAAGTCCTGAATAAAATTCAGTGTAAGTCCAAAATAAATTCAAAAACTGATGACAATGATATGTCTTTAATTGCATGTAGAGTGCTGAACTCTTTTGATGAATCACAGTAATATAATTCCAGGTTTGAATTCACTATAAATTCCAGTGAATGTCTCTATCCAATAATTTTATCAGAGTACTTTTGTATTTCCAGAGAAAATAATCACTTGAATTAAAAAAAATTGAAGAAATAAATTTTCCAGCCCAAGAATGAAATACTGGACACAACATATAATACAACTTAAAAGTGCAAGGTCTTAAAGCGCAACTGAAAAAAATCCTCTCTGTTACAAGATCTTATAGTTCTCCACTTCACATCAGGTCACAGTTAGCATTTTCTATAATAATAAAAATTACCTAATGGAAAATAACCTCCTCAAACGATTCTGATGTTTAAAATATACAAACCATAACCTGGATTATGTAAAATTCACTTGGAAAATTCCAAAACCTAGACGTAGACCCAAATAAACATATTTACTTCTATTAATAATAATTATGATTTTAGTCCCAAACACAGAGATAATAATTTAGCTATGTATTAGTTGTTTACACAGAATAAAATTTTAAAAAATCAGTTTGGGTCAAACAGAAATTAACTCAATTTTGGACAAGGTCAGGTCCAACATACATTGTTACATTACAATTGCATGTAATAAAAGAAACAAAATATTTAAAAAAAACTAACAATATACATAACACCTTAAGTGTTACCCTTACTGTCCCCAGCCATTTTCAAGTATCTGTATTTCCTTCCAGCCATAAATCTCACTTTCAAGATGTCTGACTTGGTTTACTTACACATCATCATTAGAAGATGTATCATATACTATATTGGGGGTTCTATCTTCTAGGTCAAGGTAACAACTAAATATTTGAAGTTTTCCTTTCTGTGCTGTAACTTTCAAGCTATTTGAAATTAAGGGATGAAATGTGTTATACTAATACACTATTGATTGAAGGTATGTTGTATACCACGTTAGGGGTCATATCTTCAAGGTCGAGGTTATGACTCAATATTGTAATTTTTCCCTCACTCTTTCCTATTTGCTTTAACTTCAAGCCTTTTTAATCATTGGAGTGAAACTTGGTATACATCATTAAAAGGTGTTTTATGAAGCACATTGACTATTCTTTTTTTAGTCATAGTCATAGTTCAATAATTCTAGGTTTTCCATTGCATGCTATAACATTTAAGCTGCAAAATATAAGGCGTGAAACTTGGTATCTTTTCATATCATCATTAAACAGCTTGTGCTGTATAACATTGGTGGTCCTGTCTTCAGGGTCAAAGATACATGTCATTATTTTTCATTTTCCATCACACTTCCCTTTCCACTCCATCCTTTTAGAACCCGTTCAGTTTTATGGATGAAACTTGGCATACAAATACATTATCTTTAGAAATTGTCTCATGTACTGCATCGAAGGTTGTTCCTTCAAGGTCATGGTCTTGGGTCATCATTTTCATTGTTGCATCACATTTTACTTTCCAGTCAATAATTTAAGAGTCTAAGGAGATTAAGAGATGAAGTTTGGATAACTTCTGCATCATCATTAACAGGTGTGTATCCTATATAGCAATTGAGCCATTAAAAATCGATGAACCAAACTTGCTGTGTTTGTCATGTACCACATTTTGGGTCATATTTTTTAAGGTTAAGGTCTAATACCAAGATTTTAAGTTTCAGCAATAATTCTCCTTCCACTTTATAGCTTATGAGAATTTTAAGATAATTAAATTTTATACACTTGTTTATTGTCATTAGAAGAAGTGTTGCAGTCTGTATTTGGAGTTCTACAAGGTCAAGGTGAAACTTGTATATTTTCATGAATGCCTTGTGTTTGATATACATCTTAAAACTGTTAGAGGTCCCGAGTCAGCTGTGCAATACTTATGTTTCTTATTCAAATACTTCACACAATCATAAAACCTCAATCTGATGGCATCTCATGTCTCACAATCAATAATTTATATTCATGGTCAACGGTTCTGATCAATTTCTTCCCATTTTTGCACTTTATTGCTGTTGAGATTGAGACATGAAACTTCATTACTTTCCATGTTTGCCTTGAAACTCTACAACTCAGTCATCAAGGTTACTTACACATTTCATTACTATATACTGTTAGTGACTAGTCTAACATTAATATGATTTTATTAGCCATCATTACATTCATCACATGTTCACAGGGCTGAGCAACTGTTTTTATTTAGCCCTTTATCCCAGCTGAGTGACTTACAAAATTTTTTTACTTGTCTGCAGAAGGTTATCACTTACCCCAGATGTGAAGGTATGTAGATATTGGCCATTGTGTGGTATGTTATATTTATTTTTTATTGAAATGTCTACATTTAACTTCATCAATAGACAGAAAAATCTTAGTAATAATATTGAAGATAGAAGTTTTTAAGTTTATATATATATATATATATATATATATATATATATATATATATATATATATATTAATATTAAAGCTGTACCGATTAATCAGGACGATTATTAGAACAGTATGTATAATCGGTATTGGCAGAAATAATTGGTGCTGATGTAAACAAATTTCCAAAATATAAATTCAGTCATAACATTCTTCTTGACATGGCTTGAATTTTAAATCAGAATTAAATAGTGGAAATTAAGGAATAAACATTTGATTTGGGGATTATATGAAAGACAATATATTCTTAAAAGTAAATACTTTTTAACACACTTGCTGTAAACTACCGCTGATTGTCTGCACTCAACAAATTATCAATAACATTCATGTGCTCATCCCAATCACAGCAGCCAACCAGACAATGAGGCTTTGTGTGGCTGTTGAACTTTCAGAATACACATTAGCAGATAGCTAGGCAGATTAGATAGTTAGCGAAATTTCCAACTACTACGAAACTATCACTCACTATAGTTAATCTGTTCTTTAGCCAGTCCTGCAGTGATGCTAATCAACGACTAGTGGTCACATGCTAAAACAGCTGAATGCTGACATACAAATATTATGCAGCATTGATATTGGCATTCCAGCACCAACGATGTTACCACAGCTTTTGAGCTGCTTCAGCACACAACTCACAGCATGGTTCGTGCATCCATCCAGCCATGTGGACAACTTAGTAGGAACTTACTTGATTTAAAACATTATTCCAAGAGCGTGAATCAATTGGATTAATAATACTGACTAGCGATTATACACTATTAAATATACTACCAAGACTATGCATAATGTCGAACTCGAAACACTTAAGTTTAGTCTGGAATTACTTCAAAGTAAATGCAGTTGACGAGTCCAAAGCAGATTGCACACTTTGCAAAACAAGCATTTCCAGAGGTGGAAAGGATTCTAAAAACTACACGACGTCAAATCTTGTCCAGCACTTGCACTGCAGGCACAACGTTGAACATGGCCTGTTTCTGGCAGATAAGAAAGAAAAGGATGCTACGCAGTTAACCACAGCAGCTTCAGCAACTCCTCATACTCTGACTATTGACACCATGCTGGACAAGAAGCAGCCATTTGCATTCGATGACCCAAGAGCTATTAGTTGGCACAAAGCTATTGTAGAGTTCATGGCAGTAGATGTGCAACCATTTTCCGTTGTTGAAGACATTGGGTTTCAATGTCTGATGGCCAAGGCAGAACCGTACTATAAAACTCCAAGTCGGAAGTACTTTTCCACATCTTTGATACCTGACATGCATAAGGCAATACAAAGCAAGGTGCGTGATTTAGTGTCTGCCGAATCTGACCTTAGTTTGACCTCTGATGCATGGTCAGACCCATCCATCGGCATAGCCTTGTTGCGACTTACGGCACACTGGCTTTCGGAAGACTTTCAGCAGAAAGAGGTGATTTTATCAGCAATGCCTTTCGATGAATCACACACAGGAGAATATTTGGCGAGCAAACTGGACAAATTTTGCAAGGAATACAACATTCATAAAACTCGTATCCATATTCTTCTGCATGACAGCGGTGCAAACATGGTTAAAGCAAAGTGTCTGGCTGAAATCGAAAGCATCAGCTGTTTTTCACACATGATACAGCTCATTGTCAGTCATGGCATTCTGTCGCAAAGAGCTGTGAAAAATGTTTTGGCGATCTCGCAATCCATAGTCAGCAAGTTCTGGCACTCCATCCTGGCACAAGAGCAGCTCGAAGAGCAGCAGGAAAAAATTGGTGTTGCCCATAAGAAACTCGTCCAGGATGTCCAGAACACTGAAATTCTACATACATTCTATTGGTTTCATTATAGGAACAGAAACAAGTCTTGGGGGCTTACGCCAATCTCAATGACCTGCCTAGCCTAACAGCCCAACAGTAGGTCTTAATTAACAGTATTGTGGGCACGATAGGCCCATTCGCGGACAATTACCAAGGAAGTAAGTGATAACCAAGATAACCAAACATCAGTATCCATCATTCTTCCTATGCTGAAAATGCTCCGAATGTTGCTGGCTCAAGGGCATGAAGCAAGTCAAGGTATTCAGACAATGCGCTATGATATGTTGACATCACTGAACACACACTTTGCTGATGTTGCCAGCAACAAGAAGCTTGTCTTGGCCACCATCATGGATCCATGATTCAAACATTGCCTAGTCAGTGAAGAATTACTTGTGACAAGATCCAGATATTGGCTTAGAGCAGATTGGATCATAGTTGCATCAACTGACAAGCAGAAAGAATCCCCGACCAAAAAAAGAAAAACTGGAATTGAAACAATGCCACTTGACGATCAATGTCATGTCTCTGGGATTTGTTTTCTGTGGCCTGTGACGAACCTGTCCGTACCGTCAATGATACAACCCATGTGAATTACACTGTTGACAGGATGCTTGAATTGTTTCAGGCCAGCCCTCTCTTGCCATGAGAGGAAGACATATATGGCTGGTGGAATACTCGCAGGTTTCAGTTATCCATCTTGGCCAAATTAGTTAGATGCTATTTGTCTGCACCAGCTTCAAGCGTTCCGAGCAAGCAGCTGTTTAGTGGCGCAGGCCAGATGTTTTTGGATAATCGTGGATCATTACTTGGCGAGAAGGGAGAAATGTTACTGTTGTTTAAATACAACCTACCTCAACTAGGCTTTCAGTATTAGCAACAGCCAGTGTTCAGTGACGTCTAACTTTAGTCTTAAAGCATGCGTATTATTAATTTTAATTATTATTGGGCTATTGTTATAAATTTTTTTTAGTCATTTATTGAAATGTAGTAATGGCGATCTGTATCCTTGAACGTAAGTTAAAAGACTAGCTTAATACATTTTCATTCGTTCATATCTTGACTTGGCAAACCATAATTTTTATCAGTGTTAGTTTTAAAGTTTTTCAAGTTTTATGTTGGTGTAATCATTGTTTTCTATAAATAGCAATGTACTTCTTATCCAGTTTCTGTTTGTTTTTGTACAGAAGTTCAAATTCAATTGCTGCATAAACAACCTTGTTATAACTCACATGGCAAAATACCTGCTTGCATTACACTAATAGGTTTATGTTTATGAACCAGTCATTGTCATAAAACGAATAGTAATTAAATAAGCTATAACAACTCATTCCATGACTTGCACACTTAACCTTTGACCTTGGGATCAAGATCACAGTCATAGAAACTTTGTTATATTGGTTAAGATTATTTTATTTGCTGATATTTCTTAAACCCCTTGATGGATTTTGTTTTAGCTTGGGAAGAATCATGACAAAACTATGTGCTCTCAACCCTTTGATCTCAGTGGATTTTGTTTATAGTATGTCCATGTGGTCAAAGTCACACCTTTTACAGCACTGCTTTGATTGGTAGTTTGACACAAAGGTCATGGCCTTGTTGTTGATCATGATTGGTATAAAACACTTTTTATGGCAAGAATCCCTTGGCACCAATGAGTTTGTGTTCATGAGTATCCCTCAAGAAAGGCCACACTTCTAACACAACTAGCAGCCAGCATATTAGTGCAAAACTAAAATTTATCTCTCACAAGCAGCCATATTTTATTTTAATACGTGTCCAGAACCAGTTTTTAATTCATACGGTAAGGTAAGTGATCCTATTATCGTTACTGATGTATGTTTCCCAATGTCAGGTTTTCGTTACTGAAAGAAGTGTTGGCTAAAGTACATATACCACTAAGGCTGATATTATATCATTAACACCAAAGTTTACAGGAAATAGGGTCAACAAAGTTGTGATAGAGGTTTGGGCTTCACACAGCCATTGAGTTTTTTTCTTTGATGACTACGACCGGACGTAATTGATCATAAAATGGGTAGCATAGGCTAAATATAGATTTTGTGTATTAACATACACAGAGAAATCAACCTTTTACATAACAGTTTACCAGACAAAGACTGAAAAATCATGTGACAGTACATGTATCACTTCCTTTATAAACAAGGAATTGCATCAACTCTACAAATGTTTCGTCTGCATAATTTAATTGCAGTACTGTATTATTAGCAGCATAAGAATAAATTGCTACAGAACTTTAAAATGTCATCACATAAATGGAGAATTAATACTTTAGAAGAAATATTAAAAGTTATTAGACTTTATGACATTGGGAAGAGTTCAAGTGTTCTTGCCAAATAATTGACATTGAGATGACTCAAATAAACAGCATCATAACAGATGAAGAGAATATTCTGCAGCAGTGGGAAAATGGATTACCAAAAGAGAATTATTTTAAATACCAATCAACATATGAACCAGATTTAAATTATGTATTTTACTGGTTTTGCAATGTGCATGCCAACAATACCCTACTTGGATTTCACACTTAAGAATAAGAATTACTATTGTGTGTTAACGTGAAGCAAGTCTGGTCTTAAGACCATAAGAACCTGCTAATAATTAATGCTACTTTTAAATGAAGATATTAAATGCTTTGAAGTTATTTGCAGCTTTCTTACTACATACACATGTTTGTGTTGTTGTTGTAGGGTTTAACGCCATTTTTCAGCACAAGATAGGCTATACATAGTGGCCAGTATAACTGGTGAAGGAAGAACCCTGGAAAACCCCAGGGAGAACCACCAACCCACAAGAAACTACTGGCAAGCTTCCTCACTTACCAACGTTAGCCGAGCCTGAGACTTGAACACACGCA
Organism: Sinohyriopsis cumingii; assembly: GCA_028554795.2. NCBI lineage: Eukaryota > Metazoa > Mollusca > Bivalvia > Unionida > Unionidae > Sinohyriopsis > Sinohyriopsis cumingii. The sequence goes on from CM068827.1 coordinate 128,341,986, forward strand.
GACAGTGGTGAGATGGCAGTGTTCTAGAATGGTGAGTGCTTTAGACAACTTGGCCACTCTGGGCCCCCTACACATATGTACACTAACTTCTCACAACTATAGTCTCCCTCTGGAAAGGCCATCCATCTTATACGTCCACATTCCCAGTGCAGAAGGGGTGGCCATGTAAGAGGGGGACCACTGTATAGTAATTTTACTGGGTTAAAAAAAGGTGCCAACATTTTTTGCAACACCTCTTAGATGTTTACTGCCAGGTGAGGAGGAATGTTAGTTGTAGACTGGTAACTTCTGAATGTAAAGGCATTTAATAACATAAAAATTCAGTTCTGAAAGCAACCAGTGTAAATATCAGAGAGATCATTCTACATGCTAGCTGGGGGCCTCGAGAGGCCGAGTGGTCTAAAGTGTTTACCATTATGGATCATTGTCATCTCACCTGTCTGCGTGATTTTGATTCTCACGTTCGGCCAATGTGGGTATGTGAGAAAGCTTCTCATGGATCTGTGGTTCTTTCTTCGGTTTTCCCAGGTTCATCCTCCACCATTTATATTGGTTATGTATAGCCTATCCTGTGCTGAAAAATGGCATTAAACCCTACAACTACAACAACAACAACAACATGCTAGCAGTGAATCAGTTAAAAGTCTACAGTTCAGTGTTTGCATATTGCCAGAAACTGCCTTGTCTTGAACATGTGGCTGTGGCATTTGCTGAGTCCTTGTGCACTTAAAAACTTTTAAAAATTATTAATGAGCTCATTGTCTTGTCGTTTATATGTATTTTTTCATTTTTGGATTTCAACTGCAATAAAAGAAAGGAAGAGCTTTTTCCACATAATTTTCAGAGCATTTTAAGCTTCTGGAGATGTGTATTTTTACTAGTTATAGAAGTTGAATCCTGTAAGCCCCTTGAATGGGAACCTATATTTGTTGAATCCTGTAAGCCTCTAGAGTGGTGACCTTTAGAAGCTGAATCCTTTAAGCCCCTAGAATGGGGACCTATAGATACAGTTGTTTTTTTTGTCTTCTAACATCAAAATGCTAAATTTAAAGTTTTGAGTAGGTAACATAAGTTTATTCTACTTGGAGATTGTTATTAACTTCTCAATTTCAGGATAGTTATACAGAGGTGAGTGTGTTGTTCCAATCAAAGCATTTTACAAATAGCAGTAGATTAAATGTCACAATCTTATGACATAGTGGTCATCAGAGCACTTTGGAGGCAAGCTTTCAATTTTAAAATGGTCCTGAAAGGTTCAAAATTTACTTTTCGGAAAATCAATTTTTACATTTGGAAATCATTTTATTGCAACTCCTCCAGAACGGAGTTATATTGACATAGGATTTTCACTAGAAGACTATGATGTCTAGTCATGACTGAATGAAAATGGTTTTGCTGGTACATCCAGTATGGCTGCCATCTTCAGAATCTTTGTGCATGTATTGGGTTTTTCTCCTGATTGGTTTATCATATCAACATGGGGTTTTCATTAAAAGACTTCTTATAATATCATGTAAGTCCTAAAATTCAGTGGTGCATATGACTTCCAGTATGTCTACCACAGCAACCATTTGAAAATATTGTTATTGCTGCTTATGAATAGAGTCATATCAGCATGGAGTGTTTATTTGAAGACTTGGTTTGCTGCCTTGTTTGACTTATTTAAAAATTGTTCCAATCTGATTGGGTTTTCACTGGTAGATTTCATATGTTGCTTAGTTGGCCTTGTATAAAATTTGTGTCAGTTAGATATCCATTGTGGCTGGCAGTGATCTTGAAAATTGTATTAATACTCCTCCTTGGTAGAAAGTCTTTTACCAATTCAAATCATGATGTCACATTTTACATCATCATTTAGGTGATTACATAATCATCGTGTTACATATTGTCTCATACTGGATTAAACAGTGGACGTTGTATGATAGAATGCTTCTGTAACCATGCCTACAGTTGTTGCTGACCGCATAACTAAGTCATATTGTCTCAAATAATTTATCAGGTAATTATTGTATGTGATTCAGTTAGTGAAAGTTCTCAGAATAGGAATAATAATTGGGTGTTTATTTATATGAAAATGGATGTTTTTATGCTGCTAAATCTTATTGTGTTTGATTTATTTTACATGCAGGTTGTAGACTGGAGAACATCTTGAAGTCCATCAATCTGACACCGGCAAGTCTTTCACAGTCAGGGATCACGAGTCTGCGAGCTTTGGCCAATTTAGCCCTTCTTCTCAAAACAAAGGATGCATCTGATACAAAGTAAGAACTATGGCAGGAACCTCAAACCCAAACTTCATATCATTTAAAGATATGAAGTAAAAATTGTCTACTATATTATTATGGGCTGTTCCATTTGATCATTGCCCAGGAAGACATTATTAAGGGCTGTTCCATTTGATCATTGCCCAGGAAGACGCTGTTCCACTTGATCATTGCCCAGGGAAGGCATAGTTAAGGGCTGTTGCATTTAAACAAATATGGTACTCAGAGTAGACGCTGTTTTTAAATTATGCTAGGGTACACTGATTACTCAGAGTTCAAATGACAATGATACAGAATTATAATGGCTTCTGTGGGTGTCTACTCAACATTAAATGTAGCTTCCTGGGGTTCCAGTATACTTTAATGGAACTGTCCTAACATTAAATGCAAATCTATGCCTGCTAAATGTTTCTACTCAGAAATTTATATAAATATTTGGTATCAAGCCTTGAAGATTGACATTACTTTAATATAAACTACAACAACTTTTCCATTTTTATTTATATTAAGACATTTCATTCTTGCATCAGACTATAATCATGTATAGAGACAAAGACCAAGACACAAAGAGAGGGCAGCTATTATTGTAACAGGATGAAACTGGATTAGATTTGATCAAGTGAAGACACACAATCCAAGCATGTAAATGAACTGTTAATTTATAATGATAATGCAGATTCATGGACAAACACAATCCAAGCATGTAAATGAACTGTTATTTATAATGCAGATTAGGGATAAACACAATCCAAGCATGTGAATGAATTGTTTATTTATAATGCAGATTAGGGATAAACACAATCCAAGGATGTGAATGAACTGTTTATTTATAATGCAGATTAGGGATAAACGCAATCCAAGGATGTGAATGAACTGTTTATTTATAATGCAGATTAGGGATAAACACAATCCAAGGATGTGAATGAACTGCTTATTTATAATGCAGATTAGAGATAAACATAATCCAAGTATGTGAATGAAATGTTTACTTATAATGCAGATTAAGGATAATTGAATCTCAGGCTTTCATTTCATTTTTTAAAACTATAACAGCTGAAAATCCTACCAATCTCATGTGCATAAAGTTAGTAAGTGGATATAATAAAATGTTATTATTCCTCAATAGACACAATTAAAACATATTGTTCAACAAGTAATCACAATTGATATCAGTTGTCAATGGATATGAACAGTGCATTGATTTTTATTAATATATATGACTGATATACAGATTTATCAACAGATATGATACACAGATTTATCAACAGATATGAATGATGTTTGGATTTGTCAGTCAATATTATTGATGTTTGGATTTGTCAATAGATATGATTGATGTTTGGATTTGTCAATATGTATGATTGATGTTTGGATTTGTCAATATATATGATTGATGTTTGGATTTGTCAATAGATATGATTGATGTTTGAATTTGTCAATAGATATGATTGATGTTTGGATTTGTCAATAAATATGATTGATGTTTGGATTTGTCAATATATATGATTGATGTTTGGATTTGTCAATAGATATGATGTTTGGATTTGTCAATATATATGATTGATGTTTGGATTTGTCAATATATATGATTGATGTTTGGATTTGTCAATAGATATGATTGGTGTTTGAATTTGTCAGTAGATATGATTGGTGTTTGGATTTGTCAATATATATGATTGATGTTTGGATTTGTCAATAGATATGATTGATGTTTGGATTTGTCAATATATATGATTGATGTTTGGATTTGTCAGTAGATATGATTGGTGTTTTTGGATTTGTCAATAGATATGATCTTTATTTGAATTTATCAAAAACTGTGGTTAGTGTTTGTATTTGTGGATGTGATAAATGTATTTTTCATCAACAATTATGATGGTTCATTTAATTGTCACACACATAACGAGTGAAATTTGAGAAAAACCTGACATTTATATTCCACTGAGACATATGATGCTGTCATTTCATGGCATCCAGGCAATGATAACAAATATTTTGAATCCACTGCTCTCAACAAATGGCTAATGAACGGCCTCATGTGTGCCTCTTCTCCTGGCCTGCTGAAAAAGGATCCCTCGGAAACACCTTATGCAACAGACCCATTGGTTCAAAACCTTTGACACATCACACTGAGTTAACCAGGATCATACCTTGAACTAATGTCACCACTGATTCCTGTATCCAGATTACACAACCCAACAGAGCTTGATGGCTCCCTGTAACAGCTAAAAATACAACAACTGTAATATGAGAGAGGTTGCATTTGCCATTCACAGGCATCGTCAAAATCATAGTTGCGGTAACTGGACCAAGAGGTTACCACACAGTTGCTGGCATCTTTACTATCCAAGGTTCCGATGTGATAACCCTATCTACACCTTGGTGTATCAAGCAGATCTTTCTGTGCTCTGGGTCTGTGAATTTCATTGGGGCGGCAAGTTGCTGGATCCAATCAAAGTTAAGTTATTCAAATTTGAACACATGTTCCTACACAATTGAGACGAGGGGAGCACACAGCGTGAATGATCTGATAAACAATTTTCCAGTGCTGGTCTGTGTTTGCAGAAATACCTTTCACTCAAATATACCTGTAATGGGTTCCCTCTGGGTACTTAGTCATACTTTTGATATTAAATTTCCAATGTGTCCTTTTGACTTTAGTTGCCCCCACCATTTGCAGCCAATGTACGATGCACCACGCTATTGATTAGATGGCATTACAAACAGAGAGAAGCAACTCATGAAATCCAATTGATGTTGCTTGGACAATGCACCAATATTTCTGTTCGACCTACCAAGGTGTATATAGGATTATCATATCGGAATCTTGGCTAGCGAAGATGATTTGCTGGATTCAGGTGAACTAGTTCCCCACTGTGCCTCTTATTTTTCCAGTTATTGCTTGAGCTTATGGAGACTGTCATGCCTTTTATTGGCTGCCTAGTGGGAATAAGTCCCCCAAATGAGAGAATGCTTAGAGATGACACCTCCCACTGTGGTGGTCAAGTCATTTATTTGTCATTTACCAGTCAATCAATTTTAAAGCAGCAGTGGAATTCTGTTCAGCTGCATGCTAGGCCTATAAGGGCAGGGTTTTGGTGGATAGGGTAGATATAGACTTATAGTCTACCTTCTGTCTTTTCCATGGCAAGAGAAGGTCAAGGAAATCTCTGACCACATGAATGATAAAATACATGACCCAGGCGATTCTAAGGCTTTCATTTCTGAAGCCAGCTATCATCATTGTTCTCTCCATGCTGGTACAGCACCCATTTGCTGACTTAGTGGCTGACCTTATGATGGTTAATATGATCAGTTGACTGCTTCATAAGCTGGTCAAAATGTCTTGCGTATGATCAGTTGACTGCTTCATAAGCTGGTCAAAATGTCTTGCGTATGATCAGTTGACTGCTTCATAAGCTGGTCAAAATGTCTTGCGTATGATCAGTTGACTGCTTCATAAGCTGGTCAAAATGTCTTGCATTGCACCTCCAGTCTAATGTGAAACATGATAACTACTTTCTTAATTTCTAATTTGTTGATGTTTGGTAGAAACATTGAGAAGCATGCAAAAAGGCATCGCAAGGACTGCCTCAGCAAGTTGCATTGCCACTTGCTGAAATAGTCTTAGCTGCAGTGAAGAGATGGTAGATGGATAAGAGGCAGAAGACCACTCAGTGCAGCAATCCAACTTCAGGTGGCACCAGGTCTTTCAGTTCCAGAGGCATTTTGATAAAGGGGAAAGGAAATAACTTTTCTTCTACCCCAAATGCTCCAACAACCAATGTTGACTTGCCACCCCAACCAATCGAAGACAGCCTTCAAGTTGGCAAACCTCCTTCATTTTCAGATCTTGTGGATGAACCTGTTTACCAAGGATGAATGGGTGAACCAAGTTTGTTTTTGAGGGACTTTGGATTCATTTATCCAACCTCATCCTAATTTGACTTAACCCTTCCACAACATACCTGCTGTTTAACCTGAAAAATTTAAGAGTTGTACAGAAGGAGATCTTGTCGTGACTCTACAGACTGGCAATGGAGATAATTTGCAAGCTGTACTCCCTGGGGTTTCACTCTTGGTTGTTTCTAGTACCCAAGTCCACAGAATCTCAAACTAGTCATACGCCTCTGCCAGTTCCATTGTACATAACTGTGCCAGTGTTCAAGATAAGTCAGACTTTTATTAAAAATGGACAAAGTTGCAGTCAGTTTAAACTGAACTGATATGTCCACATCCAAATACATGCATCTTCATGCAAGTTCCTTTGGTTTGGTTTCAAAGGAACCTTTTACCAATTTCATGCTCTGTTGTTAATCCCTAATATCAGCAAATGGGCTGGTACTCTGGTTTGGTGTGTAAGAGGACTGTTATATTGCCCCATTCAAAGTACTCGGGTTTTGTGTGTATGAGGACTGTTATATTGTCCCATCATAGTACTCTGGTTGTCAGTGTAAGAGGACTGTTATATTGCCCCATTCATGGTACTCTGGTTTTCAGTGTAAGAGGATTGTTATATTGCCCCATTCATGGTTCTTTGGTTTTGTGTGTAAGAGGACTGTTATATTGCCCCATTCAAAGTACTCGGGTTTTGTGTGTATGAGGACTGTTATATTGTCCCATCATATTACTCTGGTTGTCAGTGTAAGAGGACTGTTATATTGCCCCATTCATGGTTCTCTGGTTTTGTGTGTAAGAGGACTGTTATATTGCCCCATTCAGAGTACTCAGGTTTTGTGTGTATGAGGACTGTTATATTGCCCCATTCATGTTACTCTGGTTTTTTGTGTAAGAGGACTGTTATATTGCCCCATTCATGGTTCTCTGGTTTTGTGTGTAAGTGGACTGTTATATTGCCCCATTCATGGTTCTCAGGTTTTGTGTGTAAGAGGACTGTTATATTGCCCCGTTCATGGTACTCTGGTTTTCAGTGTAAAATATTTGAATCAGATTTAAATTTTATGATAGTGACACTTTTGACGAGGGGGGTGTCAGTATGGTTCAATTTTATGAAAAATGAAGCTTGTTATTTCTTAAGCATTTTAACTTATCAGATCATATTTCCTTTCACAGCTATCTTCTTGCTCTCCAGCACCATCAGACAGAGATGTCCAGAGTGGAAGATGCCAGGAAACAAGAGCTTAGGACAACAGAACAACTTCAGCAGAAAACCAAATCTGCACTGATTAAGTACAACTCTTTGAAAAAGTATGTTGAGTTATAAAAATTGGCATTAATGGTTGTTGAGTCATTTTATGTCAAGTTTTTTTTAGTTACAGGGTATTAAGAGAGATATAATTTACTGTAGCTTCATTTTCCAGGTATCAAGAATTTGCATTGATATGGGATTCAAGCTGTCAGATTGGTGCAAGAGACTGGGACCTAAGCTGTCAGATTAGTCCAAGAGACTGGGACCCAAACTGTCAGATAGGTTCAAGAAACTGGGACCCAAGCTATCAGATAGGTCCAAGAGACTCTGCCCCACACTATCAGATAGGTCCAAGAGATTTAAATTTTTGTGACTAAGTTTAATTACAAGCATCAATAGTGTGATCTGTAGAGGTAATTCAATTCTATTCTTGTTTGATAAAATACAGGCTAAGGTTGGTTTTGTGTAGGGATTTTAGCATAATTTTCTCAAGTTCACATTGGTTACTTTATACCTGCATGTGTCCTGAAGACTCGCCAAACTTACAGTTGGATGATGAGTCTTTTCAGAAATTACCCTTCAATTATGAACTTACATAAGAAAAGCAGAAAATATATGAAAACATGATCATTGTCAACAGATCCAATATTGGGTTGTTCAGATCCCTGATTTCATATTCAGTGGAATTGGTCAGGGGTTAAATTTACAGGACTACTTCTGATGCTTAAATTTGCTCCAAATTTTCATACATATTACCTGCATATCAAGATTCTTGCCTATGATATAATATAGAAATGTCCAATGATATAATATAGAAATGCCTATGATATAATATAGAAATGTCCAATGAAATGAAAATATTTTTCAGCAAAAAGTGATAATATTATTCTTAAAAAAATTCAAACATTCAGCACAGAAATGTAGAAAGGAAATTAGTAGAAAAAAACTGGAACGTTAACATATATCCCAGGTTCATTTATTGTACATATGATGTTGATTTGAATATTGCTCATGGCGGGAGCATCACATTAAACTTTTTTTTTATAAAAAAAGTGCAAAAAACCTCTAACAAACAAGAATGATGTCATCTTGGGATCTTCGAAAAAGACATTGTCGCCATGGAGTTTAGAACTGCAGTTTCCGAAACAGAGGTGGAGATAACTAAGGTGTACATTAGGAATATTTATGTTGCTTTCACTGCATTAGATGACATTTTGTAACTTTTGGAAAGCATGTTTTAAAATTAAGCATCAGCAGTACAAGATATTTTGTTACACCTTACATAAATTTGTTCTGAGTTATGGAACAATATTAACTGCCTTGCTGAGAAGGTCTTGTTAGATTCGGGTCATCTGATATTAAGCATTTCAAAGTGTTTGCATAATAAGACCGATTGATATTATATTGAGTATGACAAATGCATTATTTTATTGTGACATTGTTGGTAATAGATGCCTATATATCCGACAATTTAAACATAAAAACATAATAGAAATGGAGGTATGTGAAATAAAAATGACATTTTAAAAGAGATTTTTTGCCTTATACTGTAGCAATTGACTCTGCGACTTTGTTGACAAGAGTGTGGTGTTCATTCATATGAGATGTTGAACAGTGTGCATGGATGATGCAGTGTGGTGTTCATTCAAAGGAGATGTTGAACAGTGTGCATGGATGATACAGTGTGATGTTCATTCATATGAGATGTTGAACAGTGTGCATGGATGATGCAGTGTGATGTTCATTCATATGAGATTTGAACAGTGTGCATGGATGATGCATTGTGGTGTTCATTCATATGAGATGTTGAACAGTGTGCATAGATGATGCAGTGTGATGTTCATTCATATGAGATGTTGAACAGTGTGCATGGATGATGCAGTGTGATGTTCATTCATAGAGATGTTGAATAGTGTGCATGGATGATGCAGTGTGGTGTTCATTCATATGAGATGTTGATCAGTGTACATGGATGATACAGTGTGATGTTCATTCATGTGAGATGTTGAACAGTAAGGTGTTTATTCATATGAGATGTTGAACAGTGCATGGATGATACAGTATGCTGTTCATGTATATGAGATGTTGAACAGTGTTCATGGATGATGCAGTGTGGTGTTCATTCATATGAGATGTTGATCAGTGTGCATGGATGATAGTGTGATGTTCATTCATATGAGATGTTGAACAGTGTGCATGGATGATAGTGTTATGTTCATTCATATGAGATGCTGAACAGTGTGCATGGCTGATACAGTTTGATGTTCATTCATATGAGATATTGAACAGTGTGCATGGATGATGCAGTGTGATGTTGATTGATATTATATGTTGAACAGTGTTCATGGATGATTCAGGGTGGTGTTCATGCATATGAGATGTTGAGCAGTGTGTATGAATGTTAGGGATTCCTGTGTTGTTGTTTGATAACAGCAAGATTCTACATATTTTTTTTATCAGAGCTCTTGAACTTCTAGAGGAGCAAGCTGCTGGCCAGCATCCAGAGATGGAGAGCCATGCCACACAGACCAAGTTTTTTCATGACAAGAGCAGAGATTATAGAGGACAAATCCAACAGCTACAGGTCTTGCTATGCTTTGGGTTGTGCATCATAATCAGTGTTTTTAAATTTTCTAATGCAGTCCAACTATATATACAGTACCTTCACCCCAGAGTAGGAATTATCATTGTTAGCCAAAGTGAAATGGGATGTAGAACAGGATTTAGTGCCCAGTACGTAAATATAAAGCTCTAATCACAAAGTCCACTTAAACAAATATTACTGTTGCCTAAGTGTGTAGTCAGTGAATGCTTTGTATGCCACATTAGACAACCGATTCAGTGAAAAATAGCTTTCTTTATAAATTTATATGGTATTTCATCCGACCATCCATGTAAATTTTTGGAAGGGTATATTGTTCCACCATTTGAAAAAATCCCTAAGCTGGGCAACTGTTATTTTACAGTATATTGAAATGTTTTTCTTAATTTTATTTACCCATCCTCTCAGCCATTTTGTTTATTTAAAACTGAAAATCATCTAAATTTGTTAGAGCATTAAAATGCAATGCCCAATTAAGTTTGATCAAACAGATAACAAGTCTGGATGTGATTGTACTTGAGGCACTAATTGATCATGCAAAAAAATAGTAGCAGTCTTTCATACTCATTTGTATCAGTGTTTTCCTCAATGAATTAGCTGAAGGTGTATTTGGTGTAAGTGCCATATGTGTGCTTGTTTATGTATAGTTTTGCATCCCATGAATACACTGCATTTAATACTTTATTATAATTAATTAATATTCATGTTGGCCATTCTCAAACAAATGAACACTTTACTAAACGATAGCAACCACTTTTTGTAGAACTGTACCGTGATGGTTGTAATAAATGAACTATGAAGACTGTTCTGCCCCCATTTCTTGTTGACAGCATTACCAATACCTCATTTCTCACATATTTTCATTGATCAGCAATACAGCTACCTCACTTGTCAATTTCACTTCATAATTTACTTGCAAAGATCAAGTCAAAAAATGTAATCACTAAGAACTATTTTGACTTTGCATAGTAGAAACATATATAACCACCCAAAAATAGAGAGGCCCACAGATATCATAACAGGTAATCAATGGCAGATCAGTGAAAATCCAATAATTAACCTTTAATTTTTATGGGTTTCCCATGAACCAGAAAAATAAAAATTTCACCATCATCTTGCTGTCTTTCCATTCTTTATCTCTTGAAAATTTTATCATTTTCCCTTTAAAAATAAAGAAATTAGGATGAGTTTGAAATAGGTACTCAGCTGTTTTGTTTTCAGTCACTACAACCGTCCATTTTGACCATATCAGTGACCTGCTAAGGAACAGTATTGATGCTTCACATTTCTTAAACAACGGATAATTTGATTTGCTTTGTGCATGGAAATGTGTTAGTTTTAACCAATGAAATTGGGTTTAACGTATAGTTGACACTATGACATTTACCTCAGTACTTGCACTACAAAGAACAAGCAAGAACAAAGAAATGGGTACGTTTTTCTCTTTTTACTCCAATATTTCTGGTTATTTTGAGGAGTGCACTGTAAAATATATAATACTTTTCTTTCTGCATTGAATGAGCCCCAAATAATGTCTTTTGCAAGAGTTATTATGTCGCACTTTGAATTAAAGATTTCAAGATAATCGGGCACCCGGAGTAAAATGGCCACTATGGCTCATCACTTTTTTACGGTAGGTCAGTCATAATAGGTTTTTACATTACACATTTTCACTGAGTAGTTAATTCAGCATGCATTCAATGGAAACAATTTGTATAACTTAAAAATTATGTTAATAATAACATTGTTGTTTCTAAACTTTAATTAGGGATACGACTTTACTGGGAAAATGCACTACATGTTGCACAGTAAATTGACGTAACTATGAATAATCAATTTGAACAAATATTCTTCTATTTTGTGTTATTTTATTAAGATATATACTGTCAATTTAATTAATATAATCAGTTATTCATTAGTTTATAGTGTTCAAACCTGGTATATATACCAATTTCAATATTTGAAGGTTTGATGGCATTTTGCAGCCCCCACCCCTCTGGTTTTATCTAAATTCACAGCAATAGTACGTGTTAGTAAGCATAACTGGTTTATTAATGAATTTAAAGTGAGCATAATATAAATGAAATTGAAAATGTCATTATATTAAGAGCATTTACAATTATAATAATTATAAGGACTTGGCATTTCTCCCCAACCCAGTCCCTAATTTTTCCTTAAATGGCTAAAATAATATTAAAGCCCTTAAGAAAATGAAGAAACATGTGTATATCAACATAAATTTTATACATTCATAAATTCATTATTCAACGAAACTCAAAGGACACTTTAAACATGTTTGGTAAAAATTTATATTTACTAATTCCATACAGTTGAATTAATTTTTAAGCTAAATTGTCTTTCAGATATGTATGTACAACTAGTATTGCTAGAAGGTGATATTCGGTTTGAAGACTGGGGTCATCCGATTCCAAACTGGCCATTTCAGTCTTTGGAAAGTTTGCTCCCACTTGATCCACCTGTGTCGTCTGGAACTTTGGATTATTTTAAGAATCTCACAACAGGACAATTTCTTTGCCTCATCCATACTGCCAAAAACTTTGAAACCTATAGCCTCACTGTCAAGAAAGAATCTAATTGTGGGTCCTTATGGTATGAAATTATGACAATATGACTTTGTCAGTTTTCAAATTCTCTGATAGAATGCAATGCTTTACGTGCTTTGTACAACAGGTGTCAGAAGAGTTTCACAGAAATACAGAAGAGGTTCCATGTTCACCATGACAGTGGAGTAAAGGATACTATGATTTTGTTTCTAAATTCGAAAATAGTGCTTCCAAGAAAGAAGAATGTACATTCAGATTTCAGGAAGGGAAGGTCGAGAGGGATGCTAAAATTAAAAAATGTAGACTAATGCGAGTGGAACACAGACGAAAACAGAAGGAGCAAATTTTAAAAGCAAGAACACACAGAGCTTTGAAAAATATGAACAAACGGCAACAGTTGGACCAAATTTGAATGTGGAGGGCAGTCAGTAGATTGTGTCGTGTTGAAAATCTTGATTGCATGAAAGGATTTACTAGTAATGTCAAGGTCCCAACGAATTTCATGCATGAAGCAAGTTATAATTCGGAATTACAAGCTAGACATAAGTAAACTGGCAAATATAAATGGTGTAAATCCTGCAGGTGAAAGTGACTGGAGTTCATCTGATGAGGAGTCATTAGATATGTCACAACCTCTTGTGTTAAAATCATCTAAGTACCACAGTGCATGTACAGTAAGTAAAAAAGATTCAAAGCATGAATGGAACTCACCAGATGAGGAGACATTAGATATGTCACAAGCTCTTGTGTCAAAATCATCTAAGTATCACACTGCATGTAAAGTTGGTGAGAAAGATTAAAAGCATGAGTGGACTTTTTCAGATGAGAAGCCATTGAACATGAGAAAAATCCTGAAACCTTCAGTCATTGTAAGGCCATATATTGTTACACTTGTCTGTCAATTTATCATACATTGGTCAAGTTTTGTTTTAGTCTTTTTCAGGCACTGAGCTTTTATCTTTCTAGTTGGACATTGTGTCATACAGTGAGCAAGACTAGTATCTGGACAGTTTTTCTTTTTTGTTGTTGTATTTTTAATCTTTATTATTTTAGAAAATTGTCTTTTTGTGTGTAGAGGAACACTAATTAATAATGTTTGCTTTTATACATATATATGCATATGTTTAAGATTGTAACTGGCAGCATCAGATGTTATAACCTTTTGAAAAATACAAGATTATAAATTATTTCACAAAATGCTGCATTGTACATTATTTAGTATACATTTTCTAAATTGAATTGAGTGAACTGGCACATGCATCTTTTTATGCTTGTATTAAGAAAAATAAGTATAATGGTTTTTATCATTCAAAGAAAAAATATTAAATTTCGAGAAAAGTTGAGTCCAGATTTTTTGGATTATCTCCCCTTAAAAGTCTTAAAAAACTGAAATCATTTTTCAGTTAATTATATAGGAAATGTAGATATTTTTGAAACATGTTTTTGGTGTTTTATTATTTAGGCCACCTGTAGATCACTTTGAAACAGTGTTTACTTTGATTAACAGAGTCTTTCTATTTTCTGATGATGGACATTTGGACTTTAAAATTTTGATAGAAAGAAAAATTCATAATGTGGCATTTTAAAAACCATCTTGTCTATTTACTTACAGTGCTGTACATCATAAAAGTAGTATTTCCTTTAGCAATGTATGCATAGATGAAACTGTTTAAAGATAACCTACAAAGATTAGTAAAATATTTTGGTTCTTAAACATGAGAAAATGCTGTATGTTTTAAAAGATTTTGTCATTTTTCAGATTTTTAACACAATTTGTAAATAAAAGTAAAGCTACCAGAGTTGTTCTTTTTTCTGCATATCAAGATCAATATAGATGTAATTAGTTTTTTGTATCATTTTCATGCAAACTCTTTCAGTAGTTGTTTGGCATTCTGGGTTACTCTGTAGGCTATAGTGATATGGCAATGGATATGGAAGGTGATCTAAGAAATGCAATTTGCCTTCATTTTTCTGTTCATTAGTGATGAGTGCAAACAAGGACATGTATCAAATTTGAAAATGTGTTAGTTACAAAAACATCTTCTGCCAATAACCAAACATGTTCTCAATGTACTGTTGGTTTTTTGAGGATCATAATGAGGCAGAAATCTGTCAAAGTTTGAGTTTTTGATTTAACCTGGGCCTATTTAGGAATAAAATTAACTGTTAATTTCACACTTTTATTATATCATGTGTACATAATGTTATACAGTGGATATGGCATAATCATAACAATTACTTTTATAAACACTTTAATTTGGTTGCCTAAATCGGCCCATATCAAACCTTGTCCTTTTGTATTCAAACTGGGTAAAGATCTAATTGAAAATGAAGAAATATACTTGAAAATGGGGTTAGGTAGAAGTCCACCTTTTGTATTCAAATTGGGTAAAGATCTAATTGAAAATGGGGTTAGCTAGAAGTCCACCTTTTGTATTCAAACTGGGTAAAGATCTAATTGAAAATGGGGTTAGCTAGAAGTCCAGATGCAGCAATTTATTAGTCCTTGAGCTCCAAGCACAAGATTTGTGACAATGATGTATTTACTAACATATGCAAAGAGGGAGCTTCATTTTCCACACTAGTTTTTGAGATCTATTATTTATTTATGCATTACTTTCTGTTTCAGAACCATTTGGACAAGGTCCATGCAGATCCTGCCCTTTACCATCAGACCATAGTCAAACAAGCAGAGGTATCTCTAGTTATTGGCTTGTGTCTTCTTCAAAGAACTTCTCTCTTTGCATATCAGTAATATTGAGAAAGTATCCATTGAAGCACCAAAGTATTAAGATTGTTCTGGTGTGTCAGTTGATTCAAAATCCAGATTTTGAGTTTATATTGTGCTGCCACCATAGCTGTAGAGGGTCCATTAAATAAAGTCCCATCACAATTTCCATCTGTAGCAAATTTCGTTTACTCTCAGTAACTGCATGGATTGCGAAGCCAATTCTTGTTCAGATTATTGCATTAAAACCTATAGGTCAGGTTGATTTTTGTTTTCCGACAGATATGAAAATTTCTGGCCCATTTTACTATGCACATTGGTCTCTTTTGTATGATATTGCTGACAGATATGAACATTTCTGGCCCATTTTACTGTGTACATTGGCCTCATTTGTATGGTATTGCTGACAGATGAATATTTCTGGCCCATTTTACTATGCACGTTGGTCTCATTTGTATGATATTGCTGACAGATATGAATATTTCTGGCCCATTTTACTATGCACGTTGGCCTCATTTGTATGATATTGCTGACAGATATGAATATTTCTGGCCTATTTTACTATGCACGTTGGTCTCATTTGTATGATATTGCTGACAGATATGAATATTTCTTGCCCATTTTACTATGCGTGTTGGCCTCATTTGTATGATATTGCTGACAGATATGAATATTTCTGGCCTATTTTACTATGCACGTTGGCCTCATTTGTATGATATTGCTTTTGGGCATCTACTTCATATTGACACATTTCTACTTTTACATAGATTGGTTATCACAATTTATATTAGGTACTGTTGAAGGCACAGTTTGAAGACATGGCAAAGCCCATAAATTAGTAGAAGATCTTGAAAACCATTAATCTTGAATATGGGACTTTGTACCCTTGTGTGTTTTTATAACATGAACAAACATGAGACTGCATTAGAATTTAGACTTGCTGCCAGCTCATTAGCCCAACACTTGCAATTTTCAGAGTGGGAAACAGCAAATTTTTATAATTGCTGGCTGGATATCCAGTATGTTCTGAAAGCTATTTTTTTAAAAAAAAGAAAATAAGAACTTCATGTATGGAAAGATGTATCACCTATATATATATATATATATATATATATATATATATATATATATATATATATAAGTCATCAGCATTACATTCAATCAATCAAGTGTATATATACAACTTGTCAGCATTACATTCAGTGAGTCATGTGTGGAAAGATGTATCACCTCTGTGTTTTGTAGAAGTCATCAGCATTACATTCATTGAATCAAGTGTGGAAAGATGTATCACCTCTGTGTTTTGTAGAAGTCATCAGCATTACATTCAGTCAGTCAAATGTGGAAAGATGTATCACCTCTGTGTTTTGTAGAAGTCATCAGCATTACATTCAGTCAGTCAAATGTGGAAAGATGTATCACCTCTGTGTTTTGTAGAAGTCATCAGCATTACATTCAGTCAGTCAAGTGTGGAAAGATGTATCACCTCTATATTATAAAGAAGTCATCAACATTACGTTTAGTCAGTTTTTTGTGGAAAGATGTATCACCTCCGTGTTATATAGAACTCATCGACATTACATTCAGTAAGTCTTGTACCATGGCATGTACTTGAGGCATAATCTTTTTTGCCACATAAATCCAACAATGCCAAACGACTGAAAGATCACAGAGAGTCAGACATACAGTGTAATGATGTTTAGGAGTCATACTTACAATCAGCAACCAGGATACTGATAAATATTGTGATGGGATTTTGTGTAGGATTGATAGAATTAAATTTACCTCTCTTTGCACAGGACATGGTTTAACTAGAACACACAAGATACAAACATGAGCAGCAGCATAATATTCAAATGGAAAATTATTACCATGAATAGTGCATTTAAATTTATCAAGAAAAAAGAATTATTATAGTTTCTATAATTTGTCTTTCTTCTAAAAAGATTATTTAGGTATTCAAGAAGTAACAGACACTTTAATTATATTGCCTAATATTTTATTTTACAAGATAGGATGTGTTTGCAGAATATAATCATGAAAATACTGAACACTCTTTTAGTGATACATTGTTTTTATCATTTTAGGAACTGCATGCCCTGAAGGAAGAAATAGCTCCTTTGAAGGCCAAATTGGAGGCTTATCACAGTTTGCCTCCAGTGAGTATTCAGTCTCTGCAGTTATTATTTGAATTCAAGACTTCCCAATAAAAGCCACAAGAGTTTTTACCTCACCACCAGTGAGAAACTTTAATCCCAACTTTCTAAATGGTGATGTATGAGAGTTACAGTTTTAGTCTGTGCTTCCCATTCCTTTCTCAAATGTCCAGGCTGTAGCTCCACTGAGTTCGGCTTGATCTTCGGATATGTGTTGCTGTAGTTAAATTATAAAAAAATTCATTATGCACATGACGATTTTGTATTTCTCAAAATTGACGTAATAATATCATGCAGTTTTGAGCATTCATTGTCACTGGCTTATGTAGTATAGTGTACCCCATGAAAAATAAAAACATTTAACTCATTAGCCCCTGGCCTCGAGTTTACATGGCAGGAGGTAGTAGCCTACTGCCGAGCTCTGTAGTATCAAGGTCATGTATGATACACTAAAGTGGGTGGTGTTATAGAAAGCTAGACAGGTGTAGCTGTAAAATGATACCAGATAATCTGGAAATTCTGGATGAACCTTTGCAAAAAAGCAGGGTAAGATGGGCGTTTGGAATAAATAGTGATTTTGGTATGAAAATGATGGGTCTGTGAAGCAAAATAAAAAAAAGAAAAAAAAAGAACTCCAACTTTTACCCTTCTGCTCATGCATGAGTGAAATAGCCAATGAAAAATGATGTTTCTAACACAACTAGGCATTAGGTTATTGGAAAATCACCTGGAAGTTGATGTATTAGGATGTATTCAGAAATAGCCCACAACATGTGTTTCCTGCTTGCATTTCAGACAAAAACCTCCAGTGGTTAATGAGTTTAGTATGACTGAGTTAGTGGTTTATTTTTAATGACACTTTATTTTAGGGAATAAGAGCTAAGTTCCTTTTCCAATGATTCTTAGAGAGCTGGCCTGGACAGACATCAAAAGCTGCAAAACTTGGATTAAGAATCTGACACTCTAACAACCATGCTACCATGGTTTACAAAATTAATACAACTGAAAATGGCTTATAGATATGAACAATGGTTGTCAGTTTTGATCCACTCCAATATTGAGAGTTGTTGGAAGGATGGGAGGCTGTGACTGGTAGACAATGTATTGATAAGAATAGAATGGAGAAAAAAATATGCTTGGCAAAAGATATGTAGCTGTACTGGTGATAGACCAGAACATTTTATGGGGTGCTCTTTTGTTATGGGCTCATTATGAGCCCTTTTGTTCATTTTTTTTACAATCTTTAGCAAGGTTTATGTGAGGATTGCCATGAAACATTACACACACATTCATCCCCTGGTCTAGCTGGTCCTAAGTGAAAATGGTGCCAGTCAGATGGATGATCATATTAGCATGTTGTTTTCACAGGAAGATTTATAATGATGTTTAGTTGGTCCTCTATGAATAATCTTACAGCCATTATGGTCATCACAGTTACTAATTTGAAAATTTTGTTATTGCACAAGAGTATCGTTGTTGTTGTTGTAGGGTTTAACGCCATTTTTCAGCACATGATCGGCTATACTTGGCGGCCAGTATTAATGGTGGAGGAAGAACCCGGGAAATCCCCGGGAAGAACCATCGACCCTCGAGAAGCAACTGGCAAGCTTTCTCACATATCCACATTAGCTGAATCCAAGAGTATCAAAGATGGTTTCAGCACTCAGTAGTTGAAAAGGAAGAAATGGTCTTATCTTGAATTCCTTGAAGTTATTGTTGATAGTTGAGCATCAATCCCTTTAAGTGACTCTTGTGAAGCTTTTCCTTCAATTAAATCAGTTTTATCCTAGTGAACATACATGCAAGTATTTTCACTTCCATATACTTTTTCATTCATACAGGATATATCCCTGGCCAAGGTAAAGCTGGAAGAAATAAGACAGCAAGTTGTAAGTATTATTTTTTACATCTGTGCTTTGATGGCAGTAGAAATTGAATTTTCACCATTTAAATATCTGTTTATCCTGCCACGATCCCTCCTTTGATGGAGGAAAAATATTTTCATTGCATCATATGGATACACATAATGTTTCGGGGTTATTTTTAACATTTCTTTCAAATCTATTGATCAAAGTATATTAGGATAATTTTCTCTGCTACCTCCATCATTTTGAGTGTGTGTGTATGTGTATATAGTGTGACCCTGCTATAGCACGCTCCGTTTATAATGCGAATTCAGATAAAACATGGTTGTGGTGTGGGTCTTGAAATTTTATATACATGTATTTTTCTCGTACACAAAAAAAATCGTTCTTAAAAGTACGAAAAAGCGTAAAATGTTTATTATCATTTTGGGGAAAAGATCACATGTGAATAATACCAGACGATCATGGCATGGCTCCTGAAATTATATATGTATTTTTCTCGTACACGAAAATGTATTTTTTTCATTTTAAAAGTACAAAAAATAATGTGTAAAAAGTTTATTCTGGGATTGTGTAAGGCTTTGCCAATTTCACAAACTTGGAGGGAAAAAATTCCTTTTTGGCGGCAAAATATACCATCTGGCGATTTTTTTTATTGCTGACGTTGTTGGTTGTTTGATCTTGTATATACAACCATTGGATTGGAGTGGAGAAATTCAGAGGCCTCATGAAAGGAAGCCACAGACTTGATATAAAATGCACTGAAGTTTATCTTTTGTTTCATAAACAAACTCTTTGTCCATATTGACAAACCATCTAAACAGTGCATTGTTTCATCATAATCCACTTATCTTGACATCTAGCATGAGTACTATATGTTGTGAGATATCCACTTTTTTGTTGCTGACATTTCTGGTGATGGAGATCAACTGTATGAGGCATTTTCTCGTAATCTATCTTTCGTTGGATTTTTGGCCACTCACTAGTAATTAATATATTTACATAGACTGACATTTGTATATGGATGGTAAGTAAAATTCCTCTTCTTTCCACTCAGAATTAGATCCTTCAGAATACTCACATTTTCTGTAATAATCCCTGTCATCAGACCAGAACATCTGCATCTCTATCGTTTGTTGACCCTTTGTTAAATTTCTAACACGTGTGGCAGCATCACACTGCTACCACAAATGTAAAAAAAAAGAAGAAAAAAAAACCACAGCTTAATTATTGGTTTATTCAACAGGCAGGGAGGAACAGTTCCTAGAATAGACCATAATGAATTCCAATTCCTTTTGAAATAGTTTGCTGAAATTTCAGAGGAAACAGAGTACCTTTGAAGCACCAATTTTTATGAAAACGTACTCAGCAAATAGGAAAAAAATCTGTCTCAGTCATGCAGTACAGTTCTTTGATGTTGCTGCCACAATAAGAAATGGGCATTTGTTTGGTTCTCCAAAGCTGTCCTTTAGCGGTGACTTCAATAACGCATGCACCCATCATCAAAGAGAGTCGACAACAGTCTTCAATAAAAACAAAGAACTTTTCTTCAAAGGAACTCAGTACCAAACTTAAATAAAAGTAATGGAATCTGATGGATTTTTGCATTTTCTAATGGCAGCTTAAAATGCAAACTGACTTTTAACAGCTTGGGATGTACTGAAAAGAAAATGTGCTTCGTCATTCGTTACTTGATTGTGCTACGTTTTTCCACTGAATTCAGACCAATATGACCTGTGACAAAATTATTGAATATTTTAAATCTCTGTGTGTGCATATTTTTGATGGAAACATTTGTATTGTGGCTTCAATGTATGTGATGAGATTCGTGGGTGAGTACATGGTGTTGATACTCTATTCATACTATACATTAGACATGTATATATAAACAGTATTCACGTATATGTACCAATTCGTGGTTCTCTAAATAAAGTAAACTATTATATATGACTTCTGTTTTCACTACAGGTGTATTTCTCATTTATGCATTAATTTAAGATGGTAACTGTGCTGATGAAGCATGTATTTTACTGCCTGCATGTATTACCTAACCCAACCCCAACCCCTTGCAAATTTTTTTGGGGTATATGCATAATTTTCTTCAGTTAACTGACCTGGTTGCTTATAACATGGTTCAGTTTATAACATGGTCGGGTTCTATGGCTTCTAACATCTGCCATGTTAGAGTGGGGTCACATTATATATACATATATATATATATATATATATATATATATATATATATATATATATATATATATATATATTAGTTGGCTAGTTGGCATCCGTTAGTCTCGAGAGACGATGGAACTGCACCCATGAGAGATGTCCCGGTTGGTGGTTGTGCAGCATCTGCTGTGGCTATGTAGTCCAATGCGGGAGTGGCAGTCCCTGCTGCACTTGAAGGTTGCGTCTGGTGATGGTTGGAGCTGCTTCTTCTTCCTCTGTGATCGTCTTTCATCAGCTAGCACGCGTAGCTTATCCTCTCCGGCTTTCAGACCAGTGATCAGAGCATGTCGCCAGCTTGATCTGTCTAGAGTGAGCTCTTCCCAGATGTTGACATCGACATCAAGGGCTTTCATGTCATGCTTGCACTCATCCTGGAAGCGGAGATGTGTCAGTCCGATCAATCTTTTGCAAGAGGCGATTTCCGAATAAAGAATGTCTTTGGGGATCCATCCATCATCCATCCGACATACATGGCCCAGCCATCTCATGCGACGTTGGCAGAGGAGTGTGATCGTGCTGGGAATCTTGGCACACTCGATCACCTCGTTGTTTGTTACTCGATCACTCCAGGTGATCCCGAGTATGCATCGGAGGCATCACATGTGAAAGGCGCTCAGTCTTTTCTCTTGTGAGGCGTACAGAGTCCAGGTTTCACTGGCGTACATGAGAGTGCTTAGCATGCAGGCACAGTACACGGTGATCTTAGTGTTCAGGGTCAGCATGGTGTTGTTCCACACTCTCTGCGACAACCTGGAGAGAGTTGTTGATGCCTTTCCGATCCGCTTGTTGAGCTCAGCATCGAGCGAGAAGTTGTTGGTGATGGTAGAGCCAAGGTACATGAACTGACTCACCACCTCAAGTTCATAGTTGTTGATGATGATGCCTGGGGGGTCCGCATCCTGAACCATCGCATTTGTTTTCTTTAGGCCTATGGTTAACCCAAACTCATCGCATGCTTTAGCAAAGCAGGCCATCAGGCGCTAAAGCTCAGCTTCTGTGTGGGCGGCTAGAGCAGCATCGTCTGCGAAGAGCTTGTCCCTGATGGTTACTTCACGCACTTTGCTCTTTGCCTTCAGTCGTGCCAGGTTGAACAGTCTGCTGTCTGATCGCGTGTGCAGGTAAATCCCTTCTGTGGACGTCCCAAAGGCATGCTTGAGCAGGACTGCGAAGAACATGCCGAAGAGCGTGGGGGCAAGGACACAGCCCTGTTTAACTCCACTGCAGATGTCAAAGGGGCCGGATGTTGAGCCATCGTACTGCACCGTGCCTTTCATGTCATCGTGGAAGGACTGGATCATGCTTTGCAGCTTTGGAGGGCAACCAATTTTCGCCAGGATTGTGAAGAGTCCGTCACTGCTGACCAGATCAAATGCCTTGGTGAGGTCTATAAAGGCCAGGTAGAGGGGTCTGTGTTGTTCTCTGCATTTTTCCTACAGTTGCCTGACAGAAGATTATGTCGATTGTGGACCTCTCTGCGCAGAACCCGCACTGCGACTCTGGGTAAATTCTGTCAGCAAGCATCTGCGGTCTTTTCAGGATGACATGTGCGAAAACTTTACCCACAGTGCTGAGAAGTGATATGCCCGTGTAGTTGTTGCAGTCGCTTCTGTTGCCCTTGTTCTTGTACAGAGTTATGATGTTGACGTCTCTCATGTCCTGAGGCACTGCACCCTCGTCCCAGCACTGGCAGAGGAGGTCGTGCAGGTGTGTGAGCAGCACGCTACAGCCGCACTTAATGAGTTCTGCTATGATGCCATCCTTCCATGGGGCTTTACCTAGTGACAGTTTCTCTAAGGCCTTCTTAAGTTCGTCTACAGTAGGTTTCTCATCCAGTTCGGCCATGAGAGGGAGGTTTTCAATGGCATTGAGGGTATCAGTGGTCACGTGGTTCTCTTTGGAGTACAGTTTGGAGTAGTATTCCACCCAATGCTCCATCTGCTTGCCCTTGTTGTGGATGGTATCGTCTGTGGCAGACTTCAGTGGTGCTGTCAGTTTCTTTGTGGGACCCATTGCTTTCTTTATTTCATCGTACATGCCTCTTATGTTTCCAATATCATGTTTCCAATATCTGCTGCTGACTGGATGCTCTGACAGAGCTGAAGCCAGTATTCATTGGCACACTGCCATGCTAATCTCTGCACTTTGCTTCTGGTAGACTTGTATGCCTGTAGTGTCTTCTGGCAGGGGGATCGCTTGTATTGCAGGTGAGCACTGCGACGCTCTTCTATGGCTGGCATGAGTGTGGCAGAGTTAGCCTCAAACCAGTCATTGTTCTTTCATTGCTTCTTACCAAAGATCCATGTGGCTGTGCTGTATACAGTCTCTCTGATGTGATCCCATCTTTCTTTGGCACTGCTGTTGGGGGGTTCTGAATCAGACTTCTTGGAAAGAGCATAGGTGAATTCCTCAGCCTTGTCTGGATATGATGTTTTGCTCACATCAGTGCGTGGTTGACCCTCTTCCCTAGAGCGGTGGATCTTCTTCGGCTGAAGCTTCATTTTGCAGCACACCAGTGGTTGTGTCGCAGTCAGCACTGTGGAAGGTACGGGTAAGAAGCACACCCATCATGGCTGACCGTCTTGTAATGATCAAGTCCAACTGGTGCAAGTGTTTAGACCGGGGATGCCTCCAAGACACTTTGTGCTGTGGCTTTGTCTGAAAGAATGAATTGGTGATGCTGAGGTCGTGGTATGAGCACATCTCTAGAAGACGCTGCCCATTCTTATTCATCTTCCCAATGCCAAACTTGCCAAGACAGGAGGGCCAAAAGTCATGGTCAGCACCCACCCTAGCATTGAAGTCACCCAGCAAAATCAAGTTCTCTTCCTTGGGAATTTTGTCGATGAGTGAGTTTAACTCATCGTTAAACTCATCCTTGGTGTCTGTGGAGGATCTTAGTGTTTGAGCGTAAATGCTAATAAGGTTGACAGGCCCGTTTGTGGTGTGGAGGGATAGCAGTCTTCCATTTCCTTGTTGGCAGGGTTCTATCATCCCCAGCTGAGTGTTCCTGACAGCGACTCCAACACCAAACTCTCTGGCTTCATCAGCGCTCTTTCCTTGCCAGAAGAATGTGTAGTTCTTTTCTCTGAGGGACCCGGAATCTGGTAGTCGTATCTCCTGTAGTGAGGCGATGTCGACCTGGAGCCTTGCAAGTTCGTCGTTGATGACTGAAGTCTTTTGAACATCACTGATTGTCTGGAGATCATCTGAAAGCCCAGTCAGCATTTTCCGGACATTCCAGGTACCTAGCTTGAAGATTGAAGTCTTTTTAGTTTTATTTTGTTTTTTCTTGATGCAGTACTTGCAGTCCGCGTTTCAGGTACTCGCGTACCTTAAGCCTTACGCACCCAGCAAGGCAGGCGAACTGTGGCGGGACGGCACCTTATTGGCTGGGGGCTGCCCAGTTTGAGGCGAAGCATCTGCCCGAAGCATCTGGTTTTGAGGCGCCAGAAACTCGCCTGTCATCCCTTCTCCAGTCAGTTTAAACAGGTGAAGGCCTGAAGCTGGATTTGGTTGTCAGAGGCTCTATCAGACGCAAGCCATTGGGAGATTTCCAAAGGAAGTGGGTGCTTATCTCCCACATCCGCCCCCAGCGATGACAACCCTTGAAACCCATATATATATAGACAGACAAAGAGAAGCAACTGTTCCTGAGTTAAGTCCCTTTATACCTGCTAGATGGTTACCATTCTACTCAGACATAACTAGTTTTCACTTTCAATTTAATGCTACAAAGATGTCCAGAGTGCATTTAATCTCATACTTAAATTTCATCTCCCATCTATTATTTTTATTGTTATAGTAATACCTGTTGTTGTATATGGTGCATGCAAATTGTTTTGAATCCTGCGAATTTATTGATATTTTGACATTATCATATTGTTTGTTCTGTTACAGTTGACTTTGAGTGGTAACAAAAATGTTCACGGGTGGATTTACCTGAGTGCTATGTTTAGGCAATCATTTTTCATTCATAACTTAATCACAGTTGCCATTTATTACAGATTTTATAAATATATTTGTTGTATGCACTTCGTTTTTTTTTTATAACTTCATTACAGTGATGACAACAAATTTCACTAAATGCAAGCAAAAGTTTGAACATGCCTTATTTGTACCAACTGCTTTTTGGCCGAACTGGACGAGAAACCTACTGTAAAAGATATGATCCAAGAATACATGGCCCAGTCTTCTTATGAAGCAACTCAAGTGCTGCAAAAAAGAGAGCAATGTCAATTCCATCTTAACATGAAGAGCTGAGATTATGCCCCATGTCTGATTTCATAATGAGTCTCATGGGGGATGTTGAGATGCCCTCTCCACCTCACCCCATCAAGATAAAAACAACAGCTCCAAATCATAATGCAGTCAGAATGAGAGATGATTCAAACTAAGTGTTGGAATTGTACATGATCTCTTTAATAAGGCTTTGTCAAGATTATCAGTTTCTAAACAGGAAGAATTTTATCAGAATCCGACTCGGGATAAGCCTTTAGCTCCCCACATGAGGTATGAGAATCCTGTCAGATACCATGCTGCGAAGGTGTAGAGTCAAACTTATCTTCACCTATGAGGCATGATTGTACACAGATATCACATGCTCCGTCTGTGCATGAGAACTTTCCTGCCGGATGCGAAGGGATACTATTTGACTTGTACAGAGGTCTGGACTGACCAAATTACACTTTAACTAATACAGACGGACATATATACTAGCAGACCAACATGGCATTTATCATCTTCCATATGCCTATCCAGTTGTCAACCAACTGATCCAGTTGTATGTTTAACTTCAGTGTTCACAACTTGGTTTTCTTGGACTGGCAATCCAGCCAGCCATCCACATATACCAACAGCTACAGTATCTCTTGCTGAATGCACCACACATTTGACTGGCCAGCCAACTGACCAGCTGGACTGAACATTGCTATGCATCTTCATTGTGAACTGCCTTTATAGAGCCAAACTGGCAGTGTCAAACCAGCATTCTTTTATACCACCGAACTTAGCGTTATATCATATGAGCAAAATGATGCGTGCTGACGAAGTACCTAAGGTGTACAAGAGTATGTCAGTCCTGAGCTAGATGAAGGAAATGAAATGGATATATAAAAATCATCCAATCCAGCAAAAGAATGGATGAAATTCAGCAATATAAGAAATCTATCAAATCATGCCTTTGAGTGTCCTCCTCCACCTATAGTCTTCCCGACCTGCAAGGTCAGTGCCACTGGATATAGATGATGACGACTTCAGTCTGTCATTACAAATATTCCCTCAGTTTTCAAAAGTTGCAGAAATCACCAGGCATTTCCTGGAAAAACTAATGTTGATAAGGACATTTTTCCCCTAGGGCATCTCTGCCCCACCTTGTGGATCAGCAGCAAAATGTCACTCCTACATCCAGGATGGTGAGGAACATTATATCAGCATTATCTTTACTTAATTTAGTATCTTTTGTGATTTCTTGACTCGCTGATAAGGCCAGAAACAATCATGCATAGGATTCAGTGCGCTAAATTGCCAAGATAATGAATAGGGCATCTGACTGAACCATGGCCCTGATGGTCTCCTGCAACATGGACTTAAAAGAAATGCACTTCTGAACTCTTTTTTTAAAACTACACAATGCAGCAGCCTTGCACACCTTCCCATTTAGTTCTCCCACATCTGTTTGGTGGTCAGAAAACAAGAAGCACAAGAGATGCCCCTCACCTATTGGGATGTCCTGCATATAGATTGTTCCAGAGAGTGGACAATGATTAGTAGGGATACAATAGAGGCAGTTCCCAATGATGACAGAGTAACCATAGCCAGTTGAATTACAGGAGGTCCTACACCCCTACTTTTCACCGACAGGCAGGGAGAGGAGAAAGAACCTGTGTTTCTTCCCCTCTGCCTCTTGCCACCTGTCAGAATCTTATTCATCTGACCTCCTTCACTTTGAACACCCATTCATGGCAAAAATCGATCCGATAATAGAGGACATACTACAGAAGGAAATATATTTTTTACTCATGAAGAAGACAGTAACAATTGTACAAGCTGTACACAGGGCTTCTGCACAAGGCTGTTTCTGGTGACAGAGTCCATTGGCAAATTGAGACATGTAGTTGACCTAAGCAGGCACAATCGATTATTTCTACCCTGAAATTCAACTTAGAGACAGCAAAGTCCATACAACTCAACAACTACGCCTAGACTTGATGCATATTTTCACATTCCAATCCATCAACTTAGTGCAAATATCTTCACTTTGCCTGTCAGGGCAAATTATACCGATTCAGCGCTCTTCTTTTCAGGCTAGCTTATGGCCTTGGGCCTTCACAGAAACTTTAGACTAATCTCCAGGTTCAGAATGACCTCCTCCACAATGACAAAGGTGTTCCTAGATGACATCCCTTTAAAACATTGGTAAGTTTGGTTTTGGTCCAAATTATGAATAACTTCTTGTCATAATTTATAGCTTAGGATTAATAATAAATGATGAAAAGTGAGACCTTATCCCCTTTAAACATTTTATCCATCTCAGTGTGGAGTTTTTCTTGCACCTAAATGCATCAAAAATATTCATGCACCAGAAAGGATTTCATTCAAAATGTTTATCTCAGCAAGGGAGTTTCTTGATCTCCTCAGCCTATTCAATATAATTGCAGATTTGTGACTCCTTGGTCACCTTTGTTTGTGCCAATTACAAATAAAACTGCTTTTGCAATGGCCACCATTCATATGCCGTCATGTTAAAAAAAACTTTTGATATTGACCATCAAAAATTCCTTCTCTAATGGCAAGACAGTAAGTGACTTATAGTAGGAAAAACTGTCAAAAACACTCAACCAGAAATAAAGAGTTTTACAGATTCCAGTCTGTTGGATTGGGGAGCACACATGCTGCTGAACTTTATGATGTCAGTTGCAAGTGAATGTTTCAGGAGATGACTCGTTACATCAGCCTCCAGGAAATGAAGACCATTCTCAACACCTTCAACACTTGGCTGGAACCCACGTGTGGACATATGGTCCTGATAATGTGCTACAATTTGGGAGTTGTCATGTACCTCCTTAAGCAGGAAGGAACAAAATCACCAATCCTTTGCATTGGATTACCTTCTATGGTATGCATAATACCAGAGAAATATCCATGTCTGCCACACACCATAATGGTTCCCTGTCAAGGACACTTGCATCATATATAGTGTTCTCTCCATCCTTCCACATTCAGTTGAGTCTGCACCCTGTTGGGCCAACTGATGATAGATCTTTACACAACAAGGTGGGACAACAAATCGCAACAAATGAAGTCATCTCCCTTTATCAGACCCAGAAGCACTGCCTATCAATTCGCTGTCAGTTGCCTGGGAGGGAATGTGGACCTATGCTTTACCTACATCACTCCAGATACCAAAAGTCATTCAGAATTGAGAGAGATATGAACTGCCAAATAGTTCTGATCACCCCTCTCTGATGGGATAAATCCTGGGTTAATTATCTGCTATCCCAAATGACAGCCATACCCAAGTAAGTTGTAGCAATCCCAACTCTTCTCAAGTAGCCCAGGTTGCCACTGTTCTACAGAGAAACTCTTCCTTAATGCGTAGCTCTTGTCAGGCATGCCTTGCATGCAAAGGCTTTCGGAAATTCATTTGTGAAGAGGATCACAATAGCTAGAATCCCATTCTCTCTTAATGCTTACAAAAGGAAATGGCATGTTTGTAATGACTTGTGTCATTTCAGTTCTGTCATACAACTGAATTCCTCAACTGGTCAACTTCTTTTTCTTTCTCATTGAAGAAAAGAAGTGAGTCCCAATCATCATCAAGTGATATCAGTCCATGATCTTGGGCTTATTCCACATTCATGAATGAGACAATATTGGACACAACAGGGACTTTTCCGACTTGCCATCGGATTTTTGAAGTTCGAGCCCATCATCCATCAGTCAAACAGCTATTATGTATGACTACCTTTTGAGAGTGTTTGCCTTAGCTTGCAGTGAGTGAGCTATATACCCTGCCTTTGGACCTGAACTACATGCAGTTCTGTCCTGATACCCTGCCTTTGGACCTGAACTACATGCAGTTCTGTCCTGATACCCTGCCTTTTTACCTGAACTATATGCAGTTCCATCATGATACCCTGCCTTTGGACCTGAACTACATGCAGTTCTGTCCTGATACCCTGCCTTTGGACCTGAACTACATGCAGTTCTGTCCTGATACCCTGCCTTTGGACCTGAACTATATGCAGTTCTGTCCTGATACCCTGCCTTTGGACCTGAACTACATGCAGTTCTGTCCTGATACCCTGCCTTTGGACCTGAACTACATGCAGTTCTGTCCTGATACCCTGCCTTTGGACCTGAACTACATGCAGTTCTGTCCTGATGGATTAATTGTCTAAGGACACAACCTGGTTTTAATGCAAAAAACATGATGCCATTGCTATGCAGTCAATAAGTATTCATCCTCTCTTTGTGATTGATGCATTGAGATAGGTGAATCTTCAGGATCCATACACTTTTGCATTATTCCCTTTGTCTATATAATACATAGAAAGACATTTTTCATCTTTCTGGTATGGCTGGATTCAGAGACAGCAGAGAAACTTATCCTAATATAATGTCATTAGGTAAGTAATATCAGTGAAACATAATTTAGTACAACATCTGCTTTCTTGAAAACTGTAGTTTATTAACTTTGGCTTAAAATGCAGACTTGTTGGAGTTACAATGAGCTCAGACTTATATTTTTATTAGGACTAAATTGAAGCAAAACATAAAATTTAATAAGTATATAACATTAATGCACTGTTAATGTTAAACATTATTTTGTCAGTGCTCCAACATTATGCTGTAATAGTTTAAAAAGAAATCATAGAAATAGGTGATACATCTTTCAAAGTTACAAAACTTCAGAATGTAATAGCCCTTTAAATAAATTAAAACGGAAATGTGTTACAGTCTCTTATTTACCATATTTGCCGGCCTATAAGTTGATGTGGATCAGCAAAATTGGCAAATTTTCCAACCTTCATCCATATATATGTCGATGCTTAGTATAAGTAAATATAACTAAAAGTACCTAATTATTTTAAATGTATTATATACTTTTTGCTACTTATAATGACGCTGACCTGAAAATTTTGTGAGTTACAGTTAGGATAAAACTTGCTATGCTGTGTGGAATTAAACTATAATAACTTCTGGTTTCATAAATATTAAAAGTATCACTGTATGCTATTTCAGATTACAAGCAATAGGGAAATTGCATCATTAATGTTAAAATGCTTTTTCCACAGTTTTTTGAGGAAGAGAGATAGAGAGGGATGCATATGTATTTCATCGCATTTTTCTTCTTGCACCTCGTAATCAGATAAAATATGGTCCAATATGAGAGAGAGAGAGATATTAGCTCTTCATGTTTATTTCCCCCGTTTAGCTGAAGCTTTTGTCAAAGAGAGAAAACATTAATAAATGAAACATTAAATATAAACTATGAAAATACATACCATACTCTGCCAGGGTTTAAATATTCACAATAGTTATATCCCTGTAGACTCCATTTAGGTTAAATCACAAGAATGACCATTTTGCATGCTGTCTGATTTTCTTTGCCAGTATAACGACCTCTCCATTCTCAAAAAATAAGACCTTTTTTAAAGTGCATGTACTCTTCCTGTACTTAGACAGCAATTGTTTTTTTATCTTTGCTCATGTTATTTTAAATTGCTGTCAGTTTCATTGGCATGTTCAAAAGATGTCACTGGCTGAGAAATTTACATGATCAACCACCTGGCATTTCCTTTTATTATATGGTATAATAGTCATAATACCCATGGTTAGACTCATTTCCCTATTGGTACCCTCGCTAATCTGATCAGGTCTGCCAAATCTTGACCTCAAACAGGTGTTAGCTTGAATACAGCTGTAGCATATTTAATTAGAAGGTTTATACCGCTATAAAGTCATGTGATTCTTGGATAAAGGAAGTGACAACAAAAGCTAGAAGGCATTGCTTACCTAGTGGTGTTAATTGATAATGGAATATGGTACTGCACTTGTACATGAGTAATATCAGTGATCAGGTAATTGAACAGTATAATACAGATTTACAATTGTGAAGACATCTCTCTTTCTCTGTCTCTCTCTCTCTCTCTCTCTGTCTCTCTCTCTCTCTCTCTCTCTCTCTCTCTCCTGCATCGGGATGTAAGTTTTATTTGATCATTAGGTGCAAGAAGAAAATTGTGATCGAATATGTCTTTGTCATGATTATTCATCATCTATCTTGTCAATTCTAAGCAAATACATGTAATCAAATTTAAACAATGTTTATTACAAACAATGTACTTTACTGGTGCATGCTGCTTTAGCGCAATTACATCTGATTTATGTTAATTTTTAATACTGACAGTCATGTAATTGTTTAAAATACTCATTGTGGGATCCTATATTTTTTCATACATGATCTCTTCCCCAAAATGAAATATTTTTTACACAATATTTTTCATCGTTTTGGAGAATTATTTTCCATACGAAAAATACGGTAAAATGATTCAGATGACATAATCCATATGTAAGTCGATTTGGAGCATAATATGAAGCTAAGATTTTCTGCTCAAAAAGTATCGTCTTATAGGCCAGCAAATATGGCAGTAAGCTTGATGTAAATGATTATAAAAGCATTAAATTTATATGCATGTCTTTATGATTGTGTTTAATAATTATAAATACAAATTGTCAGTAGAATACTGGCCATTTTTACAGTGGAATTTCAAAAACTCTTAATTCCTGAAGTAAGGTTTGAATTTTGAATGAATTTCAGTTTTTTGTATCATAAGAAACATGTTTTATGCTGAGACCAAACAGGTCCTCAAGTGATATGGATCATTCAAGTGATATCCTAGTTATGGATCTCTTATTGTACCAACATTAACATTCTGTCTTCAGTATTAACATTTTAGCTTTAATATACGGATTACCTAAACCATTTTTGAATAATTGAATGCAACATGCTATCAAAATAAACTGACAGATCTAAAGCAACATGAGAAAATCAAGATATGTTTATAGGCTTAGGTAATATTATTATATATTACAATACATTGACCATTGGCCAAACAAAAATGTTCTAACTCTGAAAGTGTCATCGATGCAGTACCCAGTACACAGCAATGCCACAAAATTGTTGGCTGCGAAGGGTACCCATTTTAGGACTCAAGTGGCAGGCTTGATGTGGTCTTGAATACATGAAAATGCAGTAGTAAGTGTGGTCACAGACCAGGCTTTCCAAGCCTTTACCAGACAGCTTTGAAGTTTGTAATGTTAATACATTGCCATCAATAAGAAACAATGTTCTCATCTTTGGTATACATAGTTAAATCTGTGCACAACTGTACATCAGTTAAACAAAGATTTGGATTGTCTCGTATGTTTGGTATACACATAGTTAAATCTGTACATCAGTTAAACAAAGATTCAGATTGTCTCATATGTTTGGTATACTTTACACTACTGTACATCAGTTAAAGATTTGGATTGCCTCATGTTTGGTATACATGTACACAGTTAAATCTGTACACACAGTTAAACCTGTACATCAGTTAAAAAAATATTCTGATTGTCTCATGTTTGGTATGAACAGTAAACCTTTACATCAGATTTTAAAAAATTCTGATTTGTCTGTCTCATATGTTTGGTATACAAACAGGAAAACATGTAAATAATTTAAAAAAAAAAGATTCTACTTGTCTGTCTCATATTGTTTTATTCACACAGAAAAACATGTTAGTCAGTTAAAAATAGATGCTGTTTCCCTTTAAATGGAGCAGGAATCTCTTGATGCAGCATGATGTGAAAACATCACAGAGCGCGCTATAACCTTCAGATCACACTGACTAAGGGCAGCAAGTCATTGACAGAGACCCACAATAGTAGGAAGCTTTACTTGATGTTCCTTGCTGTTTGTGTTCACAATGTTAGGTTAGTTGTGAGAGTGAATGTGTGTTCACAACGTTACATTAGTTGTGAGAGTGAATGTGTGTTCACAATGTTACATTAGTTGTGAGAGTGAATGTGTGTTCACACTGTTACGTTAGTTGTGAGAGTGAATGCGTGTTCACAATGTTACGTTAGTTGTGAGAGTGAATGTGTGTTCACAGTGTTACGTTAGTTGTGAGAGTGAAATTCATTTCCAGCAAAACTGTTTATATATGGAAGAGACTGAAGCCTTGTTTCAAAAAGCTTAATTTGCTGTAAAGGAAAATATTGTTTGATATAATGCCTAGTCATCAAGAACTATCTGTTTTCACAGTGGTCTTAAATAAAAACTCAACATCAATCTTTAATACTTCTGTGGAATTAGGTTTGTCTGCCTGATAGGCAATTAGAATCATTTTTTAACTGATGTACAGGATGTACTATAAGTATTTATTGTTGCTTATTTAAATGAATTTACAATATATTGCTTTGCCAAGAAATCCTAGGACACGTGTATTTTACATTAGTTCTTTCCACCACCACCCCCCCCCCCTTATGGCACAGTGTATTACATTATAATGTCCATCTCTCCGTCTGTTACCAAAAACTCCAAGTTATCTGATGTCACCAGTTACCAGAAATTGTGGATGGCTTGTACATGGTTTTAGGTAGAACCATATTGATTTTGAGGTCTAAATATCAAAGGTCAGGGTCACTGTGACTGAAAGGAAGAAAAATGTTTTTTTGCACATTAACATTAGTTTCGTGTCAGAGAGCTGGACCAAACTTTGTGGATGGCTTGTGTTTTGGATAAGAAAGAAGCCTATTAATTTGGGGGTCAGTTAAAGGTCAAGGTCACTGATATAAAGAACAAAAATTTTTTTGAACACAATGACTTTAGTTCTAGACCAATTACCCTGACCAAATTTTGTGGAGGGCTTTCATTTAAGATATGGAAGAAATCTATCAATTGGGGTTCATAAAGCCTGAAAACACACAAAGTTCAATGTGGTACATAGAAAAATGGCTTTTGCTAAATAACATTTGCTCTAGAATAAGTTTCATGACCAAACCTTGTGGATGGTTTACACTTGGAATAATAAAGAAATCAAATGATTAAGGGTCTAAAGTCAGATGTAATGGTCATGGCATGTCGAATAAGAAAATAATGGTTGCTGCACAGCAACATTAGCTCACAACCAGACATCGGGTGGGCAATTAGTGTAACTATCACTGCAAACAGTATAACAGTTGAAATTACTAAAAAGTCAGTTCACAGATGTTCGTTCAGCTCAAGGATACCTTCAAGGCAATTTTGCTGCTCTTTCTTTGCAGGCGGCTTTGGATGCAGAAATTACCAAGAGAATTGACCTCATGCATATGTAACATCAGGATACTTAAATCATTCGGTCTTCCAGTATCTGTGTTTGTCAAGGAAATGATATGCTGTTGAATCATGGGAACAGGAATACCTAGATGTGATTTGCATTGGATCTATTGATGCCACATGAAATATTTGTCTTGTATAGTGTAAATACAAATGTAAATTTGTAGTCAGTGTGACATGTTATGTATTTATCCACTTTTTTGTTGCTGCATTTTTCTCGTACACGAAAATGTATTTTTTTCATTTTAAAAGTACAAAAAATAATGTGTAAAAAGTTTATTTCTGGGATTGTGTAAGGTTTTGTCAATTTCACAAACTTGGAGGGAAAAAATTCCTTTTTGGCGGCAAAATATACCATCTGGCGATTTTTTTTATTGCTGACATTGTTGGTTGTTTGATCTTGTATATACAACCATTGGATTGGAGTGGAGAAATTCAGAGGCCTCATGAAAGGAAGCCACAAACTTGATATAAAATGCACTGAAGTTTATCTTTTGTTTCATAAACAAACTCTTTGTCCATATTGACAAACCATCTAAACAGTGCATTGTTTCATCATAATCCACTTATCTTGACATCTAGCATGAGTACTATATGTTGTGAGATATCCACTTTTTTGTTGCTGACATTTCTAGTAATGGAGATCAACTGTATGAGGCATTTTCTCGTAATCTATCTTTCGTTGGATTTTTGGCCACTCACTAGTAATTAATATATTTACATAGACTGACATTTGTATATGGATGGTAAGTAAAATTCCTCTTCTTTCCACTCAGAATTAGATCCTTCAGAATACTCACATTTTCTGTAATAATCCCTGTCATCAGACCAGAACATCTGCATCTCTATCGTTCGTTGACCCTTTGTTAAATTTCTAACACATGTGGCAGCATCACGCTGCTACCACAAATGTAAAAAAAAAGAAGAAAAAAAAAAACCAAAAAAAAAAGAAACGCAGCTTAATTATTGGTTTCTTCAATAGGCAGTGAGGAACAATTGCTAGAATAGACCGTAATGAATTCCAATTCCTTTTGAAATAGTTTGCTGAAATTTCAGAGGAAACAGAGTACCTTTGAAGCACCAATTTTTATGAAAACGTACTCAGCAGATAGGAAAAAAATCTGTCTCAATCATGCAGTACAGTTCTTTGATGTTGCTGCCACAATAAGAAATGGGCATTTGTTTGGTTCTTCAAAGCTGTCCTTTAGCGGTGACTTCAATAACACATGCACCCATCATCAAAGAAAGCCGACAACAGTCTTCAATAAAAACAAAGAACTTTTCTTCAAAGGAACTCAGTACCAAACTTAAATAAAAGTAATGGAATCTGATGGATTTTTGCATTTTCTAATGTGGCTGGAACACGTTAACTGTGCTGTGAAAGATTAATTTTTGCAGGGAAAAAGTTTATGCTAATGAACACTACCAACGGCAGCTTAAAATGCAAACTGACTTTTAACGGCTTGGGATGTACTGAAAAGAAAATGTGCTTCGTCGTTCGTTACTTGATTGTGCTACGTTTTTCCACTGAATTCAGACCAATATGACCTGTGA
This sequence comes from Sinohyriopsis cumingii, assembly GCA_028554795.2. NCBI lineage: Eukaryota > Metazoa > Mollusca > Bivalvia > Unionida > Unionidae > Sinohyriopsis > Sinohyriopsis cumingii. The sequence continues at coordinate 128,378,457 of CM068827.1, forward strand.
CAAAATTATTGAATATTTTAAATCTCTGTGTGTGCATATTTTTGATGGAAACATTTGTATTGTGGCTTCAATGTACGTGATGAGATTCACGGGTGAGTACATGGTGTTGATACTCTATTCATGCTATACATTAGACATGTATATATAAACAGTATTCACGTATATGTACCAATTCATGGTTCTCTAAATAAAGTAAACTATTATATATGCCTTCTGTTTTCACTACAGGTGTATTTCTCATTTAATATGCATTAATTTAAGATGGTAACTGTGCTGATGAAGCACGTAGTTTACTGCCTGCATGTATTACCTAACCCACCCCACCCCCCCACAAATTTTTTTGGGGTATATGCATAATTTTCCTCAGTTAACTGACCTGGTTGCTTATAACACAGTTCGATTTATAACGTGGTTGGGTTCTATGGCTTCCAACATCTGCCATGTTAGAGGGGGGTCACATTATATATCTATATATATATATGTATGTATGTGTGTGTGTGTATATATATATATATATATATATATATATATATATATATATATATATATATATATATATATTAGTTAGTTAGTTAGTTGGCATCCGTTAGTCTCGAGAGATGATGGAACTGCGCCCATGAGAGATGTCCCGGTTGGTGGTTGTGCAGCATCTGCTGTGGCTATGTAGTCCAATGCGGGAGTGGCAGTCCATGCTGCACTTGAAGGTTGTGTCTTGTGTTGGTTGGAGCTGCTTCTTCTTCCTCTGTGATCGTCTTTCATCAGCTAGCACGCATAGCTTATCCTCTCTGGCTTTCAGACCAGTGATCAGAGCATGTCGCCAGCTTGATCTGTCTAGAGCGAGCTCTTCCCAGATGTTGACATCGATATCAAGGGCTTTCATGTCATGCTTGCACACATCCTTGAAGCGGAGATGTGGCAGTCCGATCAATCTTTTGCAAGAGGCGAGTTCCGAATAAAGAATGTCTTTGGGGATCCATCCATCATCCATCTGATGTTCATGGCCCAGCCATCTCATGCGACGTTGGCAGAGGAGTGTGACCATGCTGGGAATCTTGGCACCTCGTTGTTTGTTACTCGATCGCTCCAGGTGATCCCGAGTATGCGTCGGAGGCATCACATGTGAAAGGCGCTCAGTCTTTTCTCTTGTGAGGCGTACAGAGTCCAGGTTTCACTGGCGTACATGAGAGTGTTTAGCATGCAGGCACAGTACACGGTGATCTTAGTGTTCAGGGTCAGCATGGTGTTGTTCCACACCCTCTGTGACAACCTGGAGAGAGTTGTTGATGCCTTTCCGATCTGCTTGTTGAGCTCAGCATCGAGCGAGAAGTTGTTGGTGATGGTAGAGCCGAGGTACATGAACTGACTCACCACCTCAAGTTCGTAGTTGTTGATGATGATGCTTGGGGGTCCGCATCTTGAACCATCACATTTGTTTTCTTTAGGCTTATGGTTAACCCAAACTCATCGCATGCTTTAGCAAAGCAGGCCATCAGGCACTAAAGCTCAGCTTCTGTGTGGGTGGCTAGAGCAGCATCGTTTGCGAAGAGCTTGTCCCTGATGGTTACTTCACACACTTTGCTCTTTGCCTTCAGTCGTGCCAGGTTGAACAGTCTGCTGTCTGATCACGTGTGCAGGTAAATCCCTTCTGTGGACATCACAAAGGTGTGCTTGAGCAGGACTGCGAAGAACATGCTGAAGCGCGTTGGGGCAAGGACACAGCCCTGTTTAACTCCACTGCGGATGTCAAAGGGGCTGGATGTTGAGCCATCGTACTACATCGTGCCTTTCATGTCATCGTGGAAGGACTGGATCATGCTTAGCAGCTTTGGAGGGCAACCAATTTTCGCCAGGATTGTGAAGAGTCCGTCTCTGCTGACCAGATCAAATGCCTTGGTGAGGTCTGTAAAGGCCAGGAAGAGGGGTCTGTGTTGTTCTCTGCATTTTTCCTGCAGTTACCTGACAGAGAAGATTATGTCGATTGTGGACCTCTCTGCGCTGAACCCGCACTGTGACTCTGGGTAAACTCTGTCAGCAAGCATCTGCAGTATGTTCAGGATGACATGCGCAAAAACTTTACCCACGATGCTGAGAAGTGATATGCCCCTGTAGTTGTTGCAGTCGCTTCTGTCGCCCTTGTTCTTATACAGAGTTACGATGTTAACATCTCTCATGTCCTGAGGCACTGCACCTGTGTCCCAGCACTGGCAGAGGAGGTCGTGCAGGTGTGTGAGCAGCACGCTACAGCTGCACTTAATGAGTTCTGCTGTGATGCCATCCTTCCCTGGGGCATTACCTAGTGACAGTTTCTCTAAGGCCTTCTTTAGTTCGTCTACAGTAGGTTTCTCGTCCAGTTCGGCCATGAGAGGGAGGTTTTCAATGGCATTGAGGGTATCATTGGTCACGTGGTTCTCTTTGGAGTACAGTTCGGAGTAGTATTCCACCCAACGCTCCATCTGCTTCCCCTTGTTGTGGATGGTATCGTCTGTGGCAGACTTCAGTGGTGCTGTCAGTTTCTTTGTGGGACCCATTGCTTTCTTTATGTCATCGTACATGCCTCTTATGTTTCCAATATCTGCTGCTGACTGGATTCTCTGACAGAGCTGAAGCCAGTATTCATTGGCACACTGCTGTGCTAATCTCTGCACTTTGCTTCTGGTAGACCTGTATGCCTGTAGTGTCTTCTGGCAGGGGGATCGCTTGTATTGCAGGTGAGCACTGCGACGCTCTTCTATGGCTGGCATGAGTGTGGCAGAGTTAGCCTCAAACCAGTTATTGTTCTTTGATTGCTTCTTACCAAAGATCCATGTGGCTGTGCTGTATACAGTCTCTCTGATGTGATCCCATCTTTCTTTGGCACTGCCGGTGGGGGGGGGGGGTTTGATTCAAACGTCTTGGAAAGAGCATAGGTGAATTCCTCAGCCTTGTCTGGATATGATGTTTTGCTCACATCAATGCGTGGTTGACCCTCTTGCCTAGAGCGGTGGATCTTCTTCGGCTGAAGCTTCATTTTGCAGCACACCAGTGGTTGTGTCGCAGTCAGCACTGTGGAAGGTATGGGTAAGAAGCACACCCCTCATGGCTGACCGTCTTGTAATGATCAAGTCCAGCTGGTACAAGTGTTTAGACCGAGGATGCCTCCAAGACACTTTGTGCTGTGGCTTTGTCTGAAAGAATGAATTGGTGATGCTGAGGTCATGGTACGAGCACATCTCTAGAAGGTGCTGCCCATTCTTATTCATCTTCCCAATGCCAAACTTGCCAAGACAGGAGGGCCAAGAGTCATGGTCGGCACCCACCCTAGCATTGAAGTCGCCCAGCAAAATCAGGTTCTCTTCCTTGGGAAATTGGTCGATGAGCGAGTTTAACTCATCGTAAAACTCATCCTTGGTGTCTGTGGAGGATCTTAGTGTGGGAGCGTAAATGCTGATAAGGTTGACAGGCCCGTTTGTGGTGTGGAGGGATAGCAGTCTTCCATTTCCTTGTTGGCAGGGTTCTATCATCCCCACCTGAGTGTTCTTGACAGCGAATCCAACACCAAACTCTCTGGCTTCATCAGCGCTCTTTCCTTGCCAGAAGAATGTGTAGTTCTTTTCTCTGAGGGACCCGGAATCTGGTAGTTGTATCTCCTGTAGTGAGGCGATGTCGACCTGGAGCCTTGCAAGTTCGTCGTTGATGACTGAAGTCTTTCGAACATCACTGATTGTCTGGAGATCATCTGAAAGCCCAGTCAGCATGGTCCGGACATTCCAGGTACCTAGCTTGAAGATTGAAGTCTTTTTCATTTTTATTTTGTTATTTCTTGGTGCAGTAGTTGCAGTCTGCTTGTCAGGTACTCGCATACCTTAAGCCTTACGCACCCAGCAAGGCAGGCGAACTGTGGCGGGATGGCACCTTATTGGCTGGGGGCTGCCCAGTTTGAGGTGGGTGGTAGCTGTCCAGTGAAACATGTTGATCTCTCCTACAGTCAGAAGCAACCCCTTGCGTCTGTCTCTACGCCAGTCGAGTGGTGACTTATAACCGGTAAACTGCTGCTTCCGGTATTGTGTCGATGCTGTGGAGCGAAGCTGGAGTATCCTCTCCAGGGCGCAAGCCTGGGTAGGGTGATATGGAGAATCAACTGTTGCCCATGCAGCTGATCCCCCCTCTCCACACAGCTGATGGATCCAAGGGAAAGGACAAGCTGATACGTCATGGCACCAGCTGCGTCGCAGGAGTTGCTGAGATGACACTGAAATCAATGCCAGGTCGACCTTAGGGACTCCGTCTCTGGATTTTCTGTTGGGGTTTACTCCCTTAGCCTTTCCCATGAGAGGGTATAGTCACAAGGCAACCACCCAAGGTTAACGAGCCCAATCTGCCCGAAGCATCTGGTTTTGAGGCGTCAGAAACTCGCCTGTCATCCCTTCTCCAGTCAGTTTAAACAGGTGAAGGCCTGGAGCTGGATTTGGTTGTCAGAGGCTCTATCAGATGCAAGCCATTGGGAGATTTCCAAGGGAAGTGGGTGCTTATCTCCCACATCCGCCCCCAGCGATGACAACCCTTGAAACCCATATATATATATAGACAAAGAGAAGCAACTGTTCCTGAGTTAAGTCCCTTTCTACCTGCTAGGTGGTTACCATTCTACTCAGACATAACTAGTTTTCACTTTCAATTTAATGCTGCAAAGAGATGTTCAGAGTGCATTTAATCTCATACTTAAATTTCATCTTCCATCTATTATTTTTACCTGCTGTTGTGTATGGTGCATGCAGATTGTTTTGAATCCTGCAAATTTATTGATATTTTGACATTATCATATTGTTTGTTTGTTACAGTTGACTTTGAGTGGTAACAAAAATGTTCACGGGTGGATTTACCTGAGTGCTATGTTTAGGCAATCATTTTTCATTCATAACTTAATCACAGTTGCCATTTATTACAGATTTTATAAATATATTTGTTGTATGCACTTGGTTTTTTTTTAATAACTTCATTACAGTGATGACAACAAATTTCACTAAATGCAAGCAAAAGTTTGAATATGCCTTATTTGTACCAACTGCTTTTTGGCCGAACTGGACGAGAAACCTACTGTAAAAGATATGATCCAAGAATATATGGCCCAGTCTTCTTATGAAGCAACTCAAGTGCTGCAAAAAAGAGAGCAATGTCAATTCCATCTTAACATGAAGAGCTGAGATTATGCCCCATGTCTGATTTCATAATGAGTCTCATGGGGGATGTTGAGATGCCCTCTCCACCTCACCCCATCAAGATAAAAACAACAGCTCCAATTCATAATGCAGTCAGAATGAGAGATGATTCAAACTAAGTGTTCGAATTGCACATGATCTCTTTAATAAGGCTTTGTCAAGATCATCAATTTCTAAACAGGAAGAATTTTATCAGAATCCGACTCGGGATAAGCCTTTAGCTCCCCACATGAGGCATGAGAATCCTGTCAGATACCATGCTGTGAAGGTGTAGAGTCAAACTTATCTTCACCTATGAGGCATGATTGTACACAGATATCCCATGCTCCATCTGTGCACGAGAACTTTCCTGCCTGATGCCAAGGGATACTATTTGACTTGTACAAATTAACTAATACAGACGGGCATATATACTAACAGACCAACATGGCATTTATCATCTTCCATATGCCTATCCAGTTGTCAACCAACTGATCCAGTTGTATGTTTAACTTCAGTGGTCGCAACTTGGTTTTCTTGGACTGGCAATCCGGCCAGCCATCCACATATACCAACAGCTACAGTATCTATTGCTGAACGCACCACACATTTGACTGGCCAGCCAACTGACCAGCTGAACTGAACATTGCTATGCATCTTCATTGTGAACTGCCTTTATAGAGCCAAACTGGCAGTGTCAAACCAGCATTCTTTTGTACCACCACTCTTAATGTTATATCATATGAGCAAAATGATGCGTACTGACGACATGTACCTAAGGTGTACAAGAGTATGTCAGTCCTGAGCTAGATGAAGGAAATGAAATGGACATATAAAAATCATCCAATCCAGCAAAAGAATGGATGATATTCAGCAATATAAGAAATCTATCAAATCATGCCTTCGAGTGTCCTCCTCCACCTATAGTCTTTCCTACCTGCAAGTGTAACAAGATAACCGGGTGGGATATTTCGGATTAACAACAGAACACGTTTTGACGACACGTATATATGATTTAATGTGGCGATTTATATGAGTAGTGGATTATGAAGATGTGTGCGTATTTATAATCCAAATATTGGATCTATTTAACATAAAAACGCACAGTTTCAAAGATGGAAAAAATATACAAATAAATTTAGTTCAGTAACCCTAAAACACAGGATAAATGATTTCACAAATGATTCAATAATGGAAAGATGAATATAGTTCACTCAAATAGTAAACGATGTAAGTCTTTACACATAGTAAAAAATGTATTCGCTCAGGTAGCGAAATTATGTCACTAAACAAGAACGGATATACAATCTATCCTTCCAGTCCTGAATAATACACTGGGTCTTACTAACCCAAAATTAGCATACAGCTAAAAATACATGCGTGGAGATGCACTCCGTCACCCGTGCACCATATCCTCTCCACAGCTCCTCCAAATCAATTTCACAACCAATATAGACTCCGGACCCTCGGAATACTATGATCACTTGAAATATTAGACCCTCCGGATACTTGAAATACTAGACCCTCCGGACCCCCTGGTCCTTTGACGGCTCTACAGCTGGGTCACCTTAGTCCCTCTGGACACTCCGGACGCTAGACAGTAGACGCTCCGGCACCTTAAACGCTCCGGACACACGGACGTTTCTACCCTCTGACAACACCGGACACCCCGGATATTCCTACCATCAAAAACTCACTCACTCAGCTGAAAATATACCCGATACAGTGTACTAAACTTGATACAGACATAACGTAAGGACGTTATACATGGTAAGTTAAAAAGATTATATTATAATGGCAATTACAAAACAGAGGTTCAATAGTAAACCTAACCCTGCTTGATAAGACAATAGTAAACAATTCTTTTAAAAAATGTAGCTTTACATTACCAATATAAGTCCTGCACTACGTCGCAACAAGAATAAAAAATGCACGCATTATGGTATGCAAAGAAAACTATAACAAACATGCAAAGGCAAATATGGTAATACACTAGTTATCACTTAAAACCCAAAACATTACCTACCCCTACAGCTGGAGTTGTGCGAATCCTTTTAGCAGGCCGCTTGCTGACAAAACCACTAGTATTGTAAAGGTCCTTTACATGTAGTAACGTATTTATACCTTTAGAATTTTCGTTATTCTTTATCAAAGGCACCTTGCACGTGTGGCACAGGACGAATCGTACTCACGATTTCGAAATACATAGACCATATTATAATCACCCTCGGGTATCGTTGTACAGAGAAAAGAAACGAAACCCGAGTACATGTATTTAAGTTAACAACATTTACACCATTCCGTGACAGCAAGTTTAGTGCCACTGGATGTAGATGATGACGACTTCACTCTGTCATTACAAATATTCCCTCAGTTTTCAAAAGTTGCAGAAATCACCAGGCATTTCTTGGAAAAACTAATGTTGATAAGGACATTTCTCCCCTAGGCATCTCTGCCCCACCTTGTGGATCAGCAGCAAAATGTCACTCCTACCTCCAGGATGGTGAGGAACATTATGTCAGCATTATCTTTACTTAATTTACTGTCCTTTGTGATTTCTTGACTCACTGATAAGGCCAGAAACAATCATGCATAGGATTCAGTCAGCCAAATTGCCAAGATAATGAATAGGGCATCTGACTGAACCATGGCCCTGATGGTCTCCTGCAACATGGACTTAAAAGAAATGCACTTCTGGACTCTTTTTTTAAAACTACTCAATGCAGCAGCCTTGCACACCTTCCCATTCAATTCTCCCACATCTGTTTGGTGGTCAGAAAACAGGAAGCACAAGAGATGCCCCTCCAGCTGGCATTGCAAGCTGACCTATTGGGATGTCCTGCATACAGATTGTTCCAGAGAGTGGACAATGATTAGTAGGGATACAATAGAGGCAGTTCCCAATGATGACAGAGTAACCATAGCCAGTTGAATTACAGGAGGTCCTACACCCCTACTTTTCACCGACAGGCAGGGAGAGGAGAAAGAACCTGTGTTTCTTCCCCTCTGCCTCTTGCCACCTGTCAGAATCTTATTCATCTGACCTCCTTCACTTTGAACACCCATTCATGGCAAAAATCGATCCGATAATAGCGGACATACTACAGAAGGAAATATATTTTTTACTCATGAAGCAGACAGTAACAATTGTACAAGCTGTACACAGGGCTTCTGCACAAGGCTGTTTCTGGTGACAGAGTCCATTGGCAAATTGAGACATGTAATTGACCTAAGCAGGCACAATCGATTATTTCTACCCTGAAATTCAACTTAGAGACAGCAAAGTCCATCCAACTCAACAACTACGCCTAGACTTGATGCATATTTTCACATTCCAATCCATCAACTTAGTGCAAATATCTTCACTTTGCCTATCAGGGCAAATTATACCAATTCAGCGCTCTTCTTTTCAGGCAAGCCTATGGTCTTGGGCCTTCACAGAAACTTTAGACTAATCTCCAGGTTCAGAATGACCTCCTCCACAATGACAAAGATGTTCCTAGATGACATCCCTTTAAAACATTGGTAAGTTTGGTTTTGGTCCAAATTATGAATAACTTCTTGTCATAATTTATAGTTTAGGATTAATAATAAATGAAGAAAAGTGAGACCTTATCCCCTTTAAACATTTTATCCATCTCAGCGTGGAGTTTTTCTTGCACCTAAATGCATCAAAAATATTCATGCACCAGGAAGGATTTCATTCAAAATGTTTATCTCAGCAAGGGAGTTTCTTGATCTCCTCAGCCCATTCAATATAATTGCAGATTTGTGACTCCTTGGTCACCTTTGTTTGTGCCAATTACAAATAAAACTGCAATGGCCACCATTCATGGGCCATCATGTTAAAAAAAAACTTTTGATATTGACCATCGAAAATTCCTTCTCTGATGGCAAGACAGTAAGTGACTTATAGTAGGAAAAACTGGCAAAAACACTCAACCAGAAATAAAGATTTTTACAGATTCCAGTCTGTTGGATTGGGGAGCACACATGCTGCTGAACTTTATGACGTCAGTTGCAAGTGAATGTTTCAGGAGATGACTCGTTACATCAGCCTCCAGGAAATGAAGACCATTCTCAACACCTTCAACACTTGGCTGGAACCCACATGTGGACATATGGTCCTGATAATGTGCTACAATTTGGGAGTTGTCATGTACCTCCTTAAGCAGGGAGAAACAAAATCACCAATCCTTTGCATTGGATTACCTTCTGTAGTATGCGTAATACCAGAGAAATATCCATGTCTGCCACACACCAGAATGGTTCCCTGTCAAGGACACTTGCATCATATATAGTGTTCTCTCCATCCTTCCACATTCAGTTGAGTCTGCACCCTGTTGGGCCAACCGATGATAGATCTTTACACAACAAGGTTGGACAACAAATCGCAACAAATGAAGCCATCTCCCTTTATCAGACTCAGAAGCACTGCTTATCAATTCGCTGTTAGCTGGCTGGGAGGGAATGTGGACCTATGCTTTACCTACATCACTCCAGATACCAAAAGTCATTCAGAATTGAGAGAAATATGAACTGCCAAATAGTTCTGATCATCCCTTTCTGATGGGATAAATCCTGGGTTAATTATCTGCTATCCCAAATGACAGCCATACCCAGGTAAGTTGTAGCAATCCCAACTCTTCTCAAGTAGCCCAGGTTGCCACTGTTCTCCAGAGAAACTCTTCCTTAATGCGTGGCTCTTGTCAGGCATGCCTTGCATGCAAAGGCTTTCGGAAATTCATTTGTGAAGAGGATCACAATAGCTAGAATTCCATTCTCTCTTAATGCTTACAAAAGGAAATGGCATGTTTGTAATGACTTGTGTCATTTCAGTTCTGTCATACAACTGAATGTCTCCATTCCTTAACTGGTCAACTTCTTTTTCTTTCTCTTTGAAGAAAAGAAGTGAGTCCCAATCATCATCAAGTGATATCAGTCCATGATCTTGGGCTTATTCCAGATTCATGAATAAGACAATATTGGACACAACAGGGACTTTTCCGACTTGCCATCAGATTTTTGAAGTTCGAGCCCATCATCCATCAGTCAAACAGCTATTCTATATGACTGCCTTTTGATAGTGTTTGCCTTAGCTTGCAATGAGTGAGCTATATACCCTGCCTTTGGACCTGAACTACATGCAGTTCTGTCCTGATACCCTGCCTTTTTACCTGAACTATATGCAGTTCCGTCCTGATACCCTGCCTTTGGACCTGAACTACATGCAGTTCTGTCCTGATACCCTGCCTTTGGACCTGAACTACATGCAGTTCTGTCCTGATACCCTGCCTTTGGACCTGAACTATATGCATTTCTGTCCTGATGGATCAGTTGTCTAATGACACAACCTGGTTTTAATGCAAAAAACATGATGCCATTGCTAGGCAGTCAATAAGTATTCATCCTCTCTTTGTGATTGATATGTTGAGATAGGTGAATCTTCAGGATCCATACACTCTTGCATTATTCCCTTTGTCTATATAATACATAGAAAGACATTTTTCATCTTTCTGGTATGGCTGGATTCAGAGACAGCAGAGAAACTTATCCTAATATAATGTCATTAGGTAAGTAATATCAGTGAAACATAATTTAGTACAACATTTGCTTTCTTGAAAACTGTAGTTTATTAACTTTGGCTGAAAATGCAGACTTGTTGGAGTTACGATGAGCTCAAGCTTATATTTTTATTAGGACTAAATTGAAGCAAAACATAAAATTTAATAAGTATATAACATTAATGCACTGTTAATGTTAAAAATTATTTTTTCAGTGCTCCAACATTATGCAGTAATAGTTTAAAAAGAAATCATAGAGTTAGGTGATACATCTTTCAAAGTTACAAAACTTCAGAATGTAATAGTCCTTTAAATAAATCAAAAGGGAAATGTGTTACAGTCTCTTATATACCATATTTGCCGGCCTATAAGTTGATGTGGATCAGCAAAATTGGCAAATTTTCCAACCTTCATCCATATATATGTCGATGCTGAGTATAAGTAAATATAACTAAAAGTACCTAATTATTTTAAATGTATTATATACTTTTAGCTACTTATAATGACGCTGACCTGAAAATTTTGTGAGTTACAGTTAGGATAAAACATGCTATGCTGTGTGGAATTAAACTATAATAACTTCTGGTTTCATAAATATTAAAAGTATCACTGTATGCTATTTCAGATTACAAGCAGTAGGGAAATTGCATCATTAATGTTAAAATGCTTTTTCCACAGTTTTTTGAGGAAGAGAGATAGAGAGGGATGCATATGTATTTCATCGCATTTTTCTTCTTGCACCTCGTAATCAGATAAAATATGGTCCGATATGAGAGAGAGAGATATTAGCTCTTCATGTTTATTTCCCCCGTTTAGCTGAAGCTTTTGTCAAAGAGAGAAAACATTAATAAATGAAACATTAAATATAACCTATGAAAATACATACCATACTCTGCCAGGGTTTAAATATTCACAATAGTTATATCCCTGTAGACTCCATTTAGGTTAAATCACAAGAATGACCATTTTGCATGCTGTCTAATTTTCTTTGCCAGTATAACAACCTCTCCATTCCCAACAAATAAGACCATTTTTAAAGTGCATGTACTCTTCCTGTACTTAGACAGCAATTGTTTTTTTATCCTTGCTCATGTTATTTTAAATTGCTGTCAGTTTCATTGGCATGTTCAAAAGATGTCACTGGCTGAGAAATTTACATGATCAACCACCTGGCATTTCCTTTTATTATATGGTATAATAGTCATAATACCCATGGATAGACTCATTTCCCTATTGGTACCCTCGCTAATCTGATCAGGTCTGCCAAATCTTGACCTCAAACAGGTGTTAGCTTGTACTGAGTGAAAACAGCTGTAGCATATTTAATTAGAAGGTTTATACCACTATAAAGTCATGTGATTCTTGGATAAAGGAAGTGACAACAAAAACTAGAAGGCATTGCTTACCTAGTGGTGTTAATTGATAATGGAATATGGTACTGCACTTGTACATGAGCAATATCAGTGATCAGGTAATTGAACAGTATAATACAGATTTACAATTGTGAAGACATCTCCTTTTCTCTGTCTCTCTCTCTCTCTCCTGCATCAGGATGTAAGTTTTATTTGATCATTAGGTGCAAGAAGAAAATTGTGATGGAATATGTCTTTGTCATGATTATTCATCATCTAACTAGTCAATTCTAAGCAAATACATGTAATCAAATTTAAACAATGTTTATTACAACCAGTGTACATTACTGGTGCATGCTGCTTTAGCGCAATTACATCTGATTTACGTTAATTTTTAATACTGACAGTCATGTAATTGTTTAAAATACTCATTGTGGGATCCTATATTTTTTCATACATGATCTCTTCCCCAAAATGAAATATTTTTTTACACATTATTCTTCATCCTTTTGGAGAATTATTTTCCATACGAAAAATATGGTAAAATAATTCGGATGACATAATCCATATGTAAGTCGATTTGGAGCATAATATGAAGCTAAGATTTTCTGGTCAAAAAGTATCGTTCTTATAGGCCAGCAAATATGGTAGTAAGCTTGATGTAAATGATTATAAAAGCATTAAATTTATATGCATGTCTTTATGATTGTGTTTAATAATTATAAATACAAATTGTCAGTAGAATACTGGCCATTTTTACAGTGGAATTTCAAAAACTCTTAATTCCTGAAGTTAGGTTTGAATTTTGAATGAATTTCAGTTTTTTGTATCATAATAAACATGTTTTATGCTGAGACCAAACAGGTCCTCAAGTGATATGGATCATTCAAGTGATATCCTAGTTATGGATCTCTTATTGTACCAACATTAACATTCTGTCTTCATTATTAACATTTTAGCTTTAATATACGGATTACCTAAACCATTTTTGAATAATTGAATGCAACATGCTATCAAAATAAACTGACAGATCTAAAGCAACATGAGAAAATCAAGATATGTTTATAGGCTTAGGTAATATTATTATATATTACAATACATTGACCATTATCCAAACAAAAATGTTCTAACTCTAAAACTGTCATCAATGCAGTACCCAGTACACAGCAATGCCACAAAATTGTTGGCTGCGAAGGGTACCCATTTTAGGACTCAAGTGGCAGGCTTGATGTGGCCTTGAATACATGAAAATGCAGTAGTAAGTGTGGTCACAGACCAGGCTTTCCAAGCCTTTACCAGACAGCTTTGAAGTTTGTAATGTTAATACATTGCCATCAATAAGAAACAATGTTCTCATCTTTGGTATACATAGTTAAATCTGTGCACAACTGTACATCAGTTAAACAAAGATTTGGATTGTCTCGTATGTTTGGTATACACATAGTTAAATCTGTACATCAGTTAAACAAAGATTCAGATTGTCTCATATGTTTGGTATACTTTACACTACTGTACATCAGTTAAAGATTTGGATTGCCTCATGTTTGGTATACATGTACACAGTTAAATCTGTACACACAGTTAAACCTGTACATCAGTTAAAAAAATATTCTGATTGTCTCATGTTTGGTATGAACAGTAAACCTTTACATCAGATTTAAAAAAATTCTGATTTGTCTGTCTCATATGTTTGGTATGAACAGTAAACCTTTACATCAGATTTAAAAAAATTCTGATTTGTCTGTCTCATATGTTTGGTATACAAACAGGAAAACATGTAAATAATTTTAAAAAAAAAGATTCTACTTGTCTGTGTCATATTGTTTTATTCACACAGAAAAACATGTTAGTTAGTTAAAAATAGATGCTGTTTCCCTTTAAATGGAGCAGGAATCTCTTGATGCAGCATGATGTGAAAACATCACAGAGCGCTATAACCTTCAGATCACACTGACTAAGGGCAGCAAGTCATTGACAGAGACCCACAATAGTAGGAAGCTTTACTTGATGTTCCTTGCTGTTTGTGTTCACAATGTTAGGTTAGTTGTGAGAGTGAATGTGTGTTCACAACGTTACATTAGTTGTGAGAGTGAATGTGTGTTCACAATGTTACATTAGTTGTGAGAGTGAATGTGTGTTCACACTGTTACGTTAGTTGTGAGAGTGAATGCGTGTTCACAATGTTACGTTAGTTGTGAGAGTGAATGTGTGTTCACAGTGTTACGTTAGTTGTGAGAGTGAAATTCATTTCCAGCAAAACTGTTTATATATGGAAGAGACTGAAGCCTTGTTTCAAAAAGCTTAATTTGCTGTAAAGGAAAATATTGTTTGATATAATGCCTAGTCATCAAGAACTATCTGTTTTCACAGTGGTCTTAAATAAAAACTCAACATCAATCTTTAATACTTCTGTGGAATTAGGTTTGTCTGCCTGATAGGCAATTAGAATCATTTTTTAACTGATGTACAGGATGTACTATAAGTATTTATTGTTGCTTATTTAAATGAATTTACAATATATTGCTTTGCCAAGAAATCCTAGGACACGTGTATTTTACATTAGTTCTTTCCACCACCACCCCCCCCCCCCTTATGGCACAGTGTATTACATTATAATGTCCATCTCTCCGTCTGTTACCAAAAACTCCAAGTTATCTGATGTCACCAGTTACCAGAAATTGTGGATGGCTTGTACATGGTTTTAGGTAGAACCATATTGATTTTGAGGTCTAAATATCAAAGGTCAGGGTCACTGTGACTGAAAGAAGAAAAATGTTTTTTTGCACATTAACATTAGTTTCGTGTCAGAGAGCTGGACCAAACTTTGTGGATGGCTTGTGTTTTGGATAAGAAAGAAGCCTATTAATTTGGGGGTCAGTTAAAGGTCAAGGTCACTGATATAAAGAACAAAAATTTTTTTTGAACACAATGACTTTAGTTCTAGACCAATTACCCTGACCAAATTTTGTGGAGGGCTTTCATTTAAGATATGGAAGAAATCTATCAATTGGGGTTCATAAAGCCTGAAAACACACAAAGTTCAATGTGGTACATAGAAAAATGGCTTTTGCTAAATAACATTTGCTCTAGAATAAGTTTCATGACCAAACCTTGTGGATGGTTTACACTTGGAATAATAAAGAAATCAAATGATTAAGGGTCTAAAGTCAGATGTAATGGTCATGGCATGTCGAATAAGTAAATAATGGTTGCTGCACAGCAACATTAGCTCACAACCAGACATCGGGTGGGCAATTAGTGTAACTATCACTGCAAACATAACAGTTGAAATTACTAAAAAGTCAGTTCACAGATGTTCGTTCAGCTCAAGGATACCTTCAAGGCAATTTTGCTGCTCTTTCTTTGCAGGCAGCTTTGGATGCAGAAATTACCAAGAGAATTGACCTCATGCATATGTAACATCAGGATACTTAAATCATTCGGTCTTCCAGTATCTGTGTTTGTCAAGGAAATGATATGCTGTTGAATCATGGGAACAGGAATACCTAGATGTGATTTGCATTGGATCTATTGATGCCACATGAAATATTTGTCTTGTATAGTGTAAATATAAATGTAAATTTGTAGTCAGTGTGACATGTTATGTATTTATTCCTGATCTTTCTTCCTGTTTGAACATATCATCTTCTTCGATCATCAGCATTCACTTATTTTCGCTCAAATCATTTTCTTGTATTTAGGAGCAGAAACATAAGCTGAACATTTCAAGTAGGCACTAGAAAATGGGTAACATGTGGAAAAAAATTATATTGAAATTTTTATTTGGTGTTTCACACACATACACAACTGTTGTAAGATATCAAACTGCTGCATTGTGCAGTCTTTCAAATAAAATATTCTGATTTCATTTTTATCTTATTCTCTTCTGCTACAGTTTGTTTTATAATGTTTAAAGGTATCAAATGTGTTAGTATAATTGGCCATGGTTAGTCTGTTATAATGGCTTTCTATCAAGGAGTGCTTGAAATCTTGTTAGCTCAGCTAAATGACAATTTATAGCCATTCTTGTAAGAAAGGGAAACAAATTATCATAACCAACCATTTGGAAAATCACTTGTTCAAAGATCTAAATTGCAATAATTGTACAGATGCAACATAACATTTTCAAGTGACAAAAATCTCACAAAATAACAAAAATTATACAAGTATTTTGTATAAATTAGTGGTTTCCATTTCGGAAACATCTCCCTTGCTAATTAAATAACCCAAACTACTTTTTGAGGTACATGACAGAAAACGATTAGAGACAGATCCTTCTATTTTTCATAACTCTTGTAGCACTACAAGAGAATTTACACTGAAAGGTCGATGGATGAGGAAAAAGCTGCTGCAACCTTCATTAGTGGAAATCACACTACAAAAAATTCACTTGCCAGATGGTGCATCAATATTTTCAGCTGAAATCAGGGAAATAGATCGTGTTCTGAAATGTATCGAAAGCAAACATATTTTAAACTTCATCATCCTCTCCAATTCACTATTAGTACATCAGTCACTGCACAATATTAAGTTGGACAAGCATTTCTGGCCAATATTCTCATCATATATACTGAGCTGTGTATCACTCACAATATAGTGTAGTGTTGGTTACCCAGCCATGTTGGTATTAAAGGTAAACAAAAAGCTGATCATGCTGCTAAATTGGCCCCAGCTCTACAACCATCTAAGTTTAATATAACATGCTGATTTTAAACCTACTATCCAAAATCCTTATTTAGTAAGTGGCAAGCATACCAAAGACTGGTAAAAAAGGTACTAGCGGATGCCTTTCCTGGCACTCAGCATTAAGAGGTTAGTGTTAGAATTGGTTGGCCTGGTGTCAGGATAATGTAATTAGGTGGGACATGATGCTATATGTCTGCATCATAATGCTCAAGTGCTAGACATCACTATAAACTGCCACACTGCAGACATCATATCGATATGATTGAAAAGTTGTTAAACTATGTTAAAAATCAAAGTCACAAACACACGCTCACTCCAGTGTCGCCAACGCGAGTCTTTCAGTCTGCTTCAGGTTGACACTGGCCATGAGTTTATGGTCAGAGTGTCAGACTCTTGACCAATTACAACATGCAGGTGAGACAGAACGAAGGCAATGTTCGCTGCGCGCAGGCATTGTGAAGAGGCTTAAGGGGGGATCACCAGTTATTATGTACTTTTGAATGAGTGACGTATGTATGGTGAAGTTGTTTGCATTTGAAACATGCACAGTGGAGAGAATGTTGACATTCCACTATGCTACTTTGATGTAATGCGGCTGATATTTCTTTGGATATTATATTCATGGAAACTGTGCATGATCTAAGCACACTGCTAAATAAAATGACTGCTCCCTTGTACTAAAAACATCAGCTTAAATTAGTGTAAAGTACACTATCTTTAGCACCTCTTACAATAGGGAAAATGAATTTTGACCCACTAGATAATACTAGTTTCTGAAAGTGCAATGAATGAATTACTGCAATTTACCTCTGAAGACCAGGAAGTGAAAGTGACCAAGTGGAGCTAGCATTTTTTTGAAAGGTGCACATCTGGAGTAAGGCCAAGCTGTATACTCTATAATCCATATTACACCCAACAATCATACACCAAAAATAAAGGGAATTAAACTTAAAGGTTCTTTGAACAATACCTAAGATATACAAGGTCTTTTTTAAATAGCCAGTATAACCAGTGAGGAAACCTGGGGAAATTCTTTTTCTTTGAAATTCTACCCCAATGCAATATATGAAACTGTAGAGTACCACCTTAATCTTTCTCTATCCCAGCAGATGTTTGGTCACAAGTAACCCATGGAAATGTTGTTTACAGCCAAAATGGCAAGCATGGCTGCAAAGGGTAGAACCAAGTGAATTCGGTCACCGTCTGGTGCTTTTGCATCCAGAACGGTGAAGTAACGTGATTCACAGGTAAGAAACATATTGATGCCATTCGTGTTACGTCTGTGCGTGCAACCAACCTCTTGTATGTGACGCAGCCTGTCGGTCCTGAGGTAAAATTCAAGCCCTCAAATACCTTAATGTGATACCTATGTTCACTTTGGCAGATGGAAACCTAATACATCAATGCCCTCATAAAGCTCATATGCACTTTCGCAAAGTGGAGATTCAGTGGCCTTTGACTTTGTTGCTGTAATCGTTGTGGACTGCCAATTTGATCTGTATCAATCCAGAAGCGCAGTACGTTCCACTGCAGTAAATATGATGTCCTTCATAACAGCCAGTCTATTTAGGAGACTTTCTAACCATGTTGTTTCCTCCATCTTTGCCACCTTCCCCTCCCTCGTGGACGTGTTCTTCCCAGCATATCTGGTTGTTGCGCCTTTATTCTGTTAAGATATCCCCTCCTTGCATGTTTTGTTGTTTTGTTCTTTTTTCCCCTCGCTTTTTTATATTCCACTAACCACTGCATTGCAATTAAAACTGCATACCTTCATCGTTTCTAGTTTTTTGGGGTATGGCTCTTTCACATAGTGAATGCCTCAGATCACAGCTGTTACTGGTTATGAGTTTTCGTAGTATCTTGTCATCACCTTTCCTCCCTTTTCTAGCTTTACTGAGTCGAACTTGTCCATTACAAGCCATTCACCTGGGCCTTGATTGTTGAGAAATTTTATTTAAATAAAGTACTCACCTCCTAGCAGCTCCAGCAATTTAGCTGCACAGACTTTGCTCGTCCGGTTGTTAGCACCAAGAACGGAATGTGCTATACCATTCCTTATCTAATCTGTTTGGAATATGGTCAGGGTACTGTACTACCTTATCGGTTTTTGGTGGGGTATCCCTTTCTATTTTCCTTCCATACTCTCCTTTTGGATCTCCTTTTCTCATCCTTGTCTTCAAAGCTTTTTCTGCCGAGTCAAAAACCTGTTTTTACTAGGAGAACTTTATCTTGAAGTCGTCTAGCACCAGTAGTGTAGTGTGGCCCTTTAGCCTCAATGGGAAAACCAGTCAAAAAGGTGTCCCAGCACTATAGCCTCAAGATTTATAGCCTTAATGGGAATTAGCATTAAAGACCTCCCTGGGCCTGTATAACCTCAAGACTTTGAAGTACACCTTGGGCCACTATAGCCTCAAGGGAAATTGAACATGGAGACGATTGGGTTTGTATAAGCGAGAAGGGAAAGATAGCGTCTGACATCATGATAGGGGAGATTGGTAACAATGTTGCAACTAGGGAAGGTGATGTCACAGTAATGAGCAAAGGAGTGGGACTTAGATTAATATAACACATATACAACAGACAAAACACTGATACATTTTTTTAAAAATATTTTTTTGGGGGGAGGCAAGAAAGTCATTTCTTTTCGAGGCCTATGAGTGGCCCTTAAAAGGGCCTTCGGGTTCTTCTATTTTCTTAAGTTCTTCATCCATCTCCTCACTTTCCAAATTATTCCTTTCTTCTTTTCCGACTCTGGCATCTAGTCTGGATGACCAAATGCTCTAAACTTCTCCTGGACTTTTATCCAGTTGTTGTTGACTCTCTCAAATGCTTCTTTTTTCTTTCTGTTCTCTTGTTCTTTCCTCTCCTTTGCCCATGTGTCTTTAATGTTCTTGACTTCTTCTTCCAAGACCTTTTTCATAATTTCTTCGGCTTTATTGAGTTGGTCATGTCCCCTTTTGACAAATGGCCACTCTGTCAAATTGAAGATATCATCCAAAAAGCACCAGACTTTTATAACAATGTCATCAGCCTGTCTTAACATTCCTAATCTGACATATTCAGGATGGATGAAACCTCTCAACTTCTTTACCTCTTCTTCTATCATCCCTTCTAATTTTTCCCTGGCTATTTTCAGGTTGTTTGCAAAGTCCAAGCTGCCTGGGAACTTCCATTCTTTTGTAGTCTTTCCACTACATACTCCCCATCTATCATCCAATACCAACTCTCCTTCGAGTTATTAAACAAGTCTGAGACTGCTACCATCTTCTTTTCGCTTATTCCATAGAATGGCGCGAATGACGGACACTTTGACATTTATTTCTAAAGCATGGATGTTAAGGAAAACATCCCTTACTTTTCTTTCCTCATATTATCTACTATCCACACAGGTAATGAGACAAAAAACTAACCACATTATATACTATCCACACACGGGAAGAAGCAAAAACAAAACCTAATTATACCATCCACATATAAGGAAAGTTAAACAACCACACACTCTACTATCCAGACAAACGTATGTGAGCACTTACAAACCCCAACAATCTACTATTCATACACGCGAAGAAGCAAAATCAAACCCAAACTATACTATCCACACGGAAATGTGCCATAACTAACCACATTATCTACTATCCACACGCGAAGAAACAAAATCTAACCCAAAATCTACTATCCACACAGAAGGAAACTTGAAAACCACACACTCTACTATCAACACAAACGTACGTGAGTGCTTAAAAACCCCAATAATCTACTATCCACACACGGAATGGTGCCATAACTAACCACATTATCTACTATCCACACACGCGAAGAAGCCAAAACATTACCAAAATATACTTTCCAAACATGGAAAGGTGCCATAATTAACCACATTATCTACTATCCACACACGTGAAGAAGCAAAATCTAACCCCAAATATACTATCCACACACAAGAACGAGCAAAAACTAACCACAAATATACTATCCACACACGGGAAGAAGCAAAATCAAAACCGAAATAAACTATCCACACACGAGAAGGAGTAAAAACTAACCACAAATAAACTATCCACACACGGGAAGGAGTAAAATCATAACCAAAATCTACTATCCACATACGCGAAGAAGCAAAATCTAACCCAAAATCTACTATTCACACAGAAGGAAAGTTCAAAACCACACACTCTACTATCTACACAAACGTACGTGAGCGCTTAAAAACCCCAATAATCTGCTATCCACACATGGAATGGTACCATAACTAACCATATTATCTACTATCCACACACGCGAAGAAGCCAAAACATAACCAAAATATACTATCCAAACACAGAAAGGTGCCATAACTAACCACATTATCTACTATCCACACACGCGAAGAAGCTAAATCTATCCCAAAATATACTATCCACACACGAGGAGCAAAAACTAACCACAAATATACTATCCACACACGGGAAGAAGCAAAATCAAAACCGAAATATACTATCCACACGCGCGAAGAAGCAAAATCTAACACAAATTATACTATCCATGCACGGGAAGAAGCAAAAAACATCAAAATTTACTATCCACACACGGAAAGGAGAAAAACCAAACCCCTTTATATACTATCTACACATGGGAAGAAGAAGAAAAAAAACTAGTATATACTAAAAATCCCAAACTATACTATCCACACACGGAAGGAGAGAAAACAAACACCAAACATACTATCAACACAGAGGGGAGGGAAAACAAGCCCCAAATATACTATCTACACAGAGAGCAGGGAAGAAAACCAAATCCCATATCTACTAGCCACACAGAGGTGAGAATTAAACAAACAAGCCCCATATATACTATCCACACATAGAGAAGAAGAAAAAATAACCCAATATATACTATCCACACAGAGGGAAGAAGAAGAAAACATTATACTAACCACACAGAAGGACGGGAAAACCATTATATACTATCAACACAGAGTGAAGAAATAACCCATTATATACTATCAACATAGTGAAGACGAACCAGTTTGTTTGAAAGCACCTAAGCCCTCACCTACAATGACCAACTCTACCAATCACCCACCCACACTCCAAAATCCATTTAACCCATTATTCTATAGCGTCAGTGTGTCGTTTTAGGAACAGTCAAGACACAAAATGATGGATGAACAGACTGACTATTTTACCCATTTGCATGCCTAATGTGCGTACGTAAAGGAAAACACCCCTTCCATTTCAATTCTAACTAAACAATGATCCAGAGGGATAGAGAGAGGTGAAAGAGCACATATTCATGCAGTGTCAATTAAAACAAAACATACCATCCTTATTATAAAAGCTCAAAACCAAGAGACACTTATGTTTTATTTCTGGTCAAATCTCTTAGAAGTTATTATGAAATTTCACATCAGGGCCAACGCATCGGCTCAAATTGTCAATTTTTCCATTTCCATCTCTTCACTGGCACAAGTTCTTCCTCATCTACAATTTCTTCTTCTTCTGAGTCCCTCTCCTCTTTCTCCTCTTATTTCTGTTTTTTTTTTTTTTTCTCTTTCTCTGAAGCCCAGTGTCCTTTTTCCCTGACAACGATAACAGGTATCTTGACTTTTGTCTCTCTTTCTTGGACGACGCAGGTATTCTGGAAACAAATGCCCATTTACCTTGCAGATATAGCAAACCTCATCAGCACTTATACACTTTCGTTTGACTCTCATCAAATCAACGACCAGAAGGGTAAGTTTTGTTGCCACTCTCGCCTGCGAATTATGCTTTCTTATGACTCTTAGCAAATATTTGACCAGCAGGTCGATCTGTGCTGACTCTTCCATCTTCGTGATCGTTTGAGAGTTGAATTAATACTGTTCTGACTGTAAGACACTCTCCTCATATACAGGGACCTGCTGCGTGTGAAACCTAGTCAAATGAAACTTTGCAATAACATGAAACGATTTCATTCAGAAAGTAAGAGGCAACGATATGCCGTATCGCCTCACACAAGAGCTGAAGTGTTAGCTCAAATCCGTGCCAGCAATCTCGAAGACGACATAAGTGAGCTTGAATCAACGCTCTCCACATATGCCACAAAACCAAGAGTCTTCATTCACGCCAAAAAGAACTTCGTTCCGTCCATAAAAATATTACCACATTTGAGAAACGCAAAAATAAACTTCCAAAAAATTGAGAACGACGGCCTACATCTACAACGTGAAATGTTAAGAGTTCAAGTAGTGTGTAAAACTTAGTCAAATTAAATTTTTATAGTGAAGACGAAACGATCTATTTTCCAGGGAGAAAGCAAACACCAAGCGACAATGGCGATCCGTGTCACACACCACTTTTCAAAATGTGTTGGTAGAGGATTGTGCTAGCGATTTTGAAGAGGATAAAATTATCTCATGTTTAAAACCATTTCCATCCACTACAGAATGAGGTCGAGAGATTGAAAGAACAACGGTGGTAAATCCAGTAGGATTACAGAACCAACACGACCAGTGAAGAAATAAATTTGTTTGATACTTCATGAAGATTATTTTTTACAATCTAGTAGACCCAAAAGTGACTTGTAGAAAAATTTAGAACGATGACAACCTACACGGTTAAATTAAATGGTTTACGTCAATGGTTGCTATTTCTTTGTTATTACATGTTCGTACAAACGATATGTGTGTAAGCGAAAACTAACACAGACACGCACGCACGCACACAAGTGTTACTGCATTGAGTGACAGTAGAACGGGCAGTACTTTAGTCTGGAGTGTTTTGAGAGATGGACAGATAGACTTAACATTACATTGGAGAGAGAAAGAAAGAATGGTAAAGAAAAAACAAACGTAGGACACCATTTTTGGTTCCTTTATTCTTGCTGTATTATAGGACACAGATTATTGAGACAACCATACATTCTGTGTGAAATATGTTCCTTGTTTTCATTCATTCATCAATTTCATAAAAAGGTAATGTGACATCTATTGTCGACTTACTGCTTAACATTTGCTTAACATATCTCAGACTTAAGATATGTGCTGTCTTTCGCAGCACACGCTACAAACAATGTTGCAAAGTTTTCACAAATCTAAGGTCGGGGGGAAGAAAAGAAAACAGCACCATAACGCTCCTTGTTCTATCCACAGTCTAAACTGAGAGAAAATAGGTCGAATATTGTTACATATTTTCTGAACGTGTGTTTTGATTCTAAAATACAGAGTTAACCATAGGCAGGGTTATACAGTGCAATGTCACTCGCGCCATTCTTGAAAAAGCCTTCTGTTTGTTTCTTTTCTTGAAAAACGGTAGATCTAATGTTAGAATGTTTTTCCGTGACACATTGTAGTGCCAAAATAAAGAGAAAACCACGATGCCTGAATTGTACAAGCTCGTCAACTCAAGATTTTATTTCATCCAACGATTTATTGATTTACAATTTGTAAGGATGTAAATGTTTGAAAAAAAATTACATGACAAACGGAACAGTTCACAGAAATAGGGTGACTACTGATCACAATTTTGGAGAGGTATCTTCACACTTCTAACAGGCACAGATACCATTAGGATTTCAATCAAAACTACCATTACAGAGAGAGAGAGTGTGTTATTCCTACTGTAGAACATATCACGACACTTACGTTTGTTTTTACAGTATATTTTCCTTAAGAAAGATTAAAAGAAACACATAATCCACTATGATAATCACAGCCATAGAAAAAATACACCATTTTTAAATATCACCCAAGTGATTTGAAGATTATGGAAACTAAAAATTCTTCCTTGTTTGATAACGTGGATGTAAAGTTCTCACAGAATAGTTCATCTAAATATCCTGTGATGTATTTGACGATAAAACTGACAATTTCCGTGGGATCGCCCAGGGTACAATTGTTCTTGCGTTAGTTTTACCTTTTTTTCCCATTATTTTATAAATCGCCTAGCAGTGAGACACGACCTATCTCGACACTGTGTAAAGAGCTACTCAAGTCAATTCAAAGTGAACACGGTAATGAAATAAGTCTAGCCAATGAAATCGTTTATGATGAGTGATGCATTGTTTTGTTCCAAGTCAGTGAGGCAAAATAATGCCTACGCTCTTGCGTTGTTACCATTGCAGTGCAGACTGACTGCAGTGTGAACTTGCAATCCTGTATTGTGTATTGTACCATTTCTTCTTACATCAACTACTGAAAGGTCACGGTACTGATTCACGTTCTGAAACTGTCAATTTCTGTTTACCTCACTTAAACATTTTGACATACACACTCACATCGGTAGAGTCATAAGTGTTACAGTATTTTGTGGCATGGTTTTTTGTTTGTTATTTTTTTAAAAAATTGTGACTATTGAGTTTTTATTAAGTAAATAAACTAAAGTACAATGAACCTCAAGGATGATGACCCAAACTGTCTGTCTATTGATGCGTGTATTTACTTAAGAAGAAATATGACCTCTAAAACACAAAGATACACGGCAAGCATGATTAGAATGAAGACAACAACAGCTAACTTTAGTAACAAAGTGTGTGTTTTCCTTCACGTCCGTGTAACTTCGCGTTTCAATCCTCTTTCAAGACAAAATTGTTTAAATATATTCAGAATTACATAGATTGACAAACTAACGTTGTTTATTTTAGTGACGTAATTCCCATAACGTTAAGTTTGAAAACTATCTCTGAATTTGCTTGACTTGTTTACTGTTTAAAACCGGCTTGGTGTATAATTTTAAAATTTCTACTGAGTGCGGCCATCAACAACACTAATTAATATAGAAAAAAGGAACAAGACAAATTGTGCAAAGATATAATGCTAAGAAGAGGAAACGATTAGCAACCCGGCAAGCCGTGAACAAAGGAAGTGCACAGATCTAAGGAACTCTCACAAAGGAACGATAGGAACACGCAGTAAGATAGTAATATATCAGACAAAGGAAATCCAGCCAAGTAGCCCGCCACGCAGCCATTTTGGATCATACCACCTCGTATAAAAGCTAAGTACTTTAGTACAAGGTAGGAAAATTACTAAGCCTGCGGGCAATTAAAACTCTATGCTGTTTACATCTCACTATAATATATTTTACCTTACTTGTACTAAATTCCGTATCTACTCAATTTGCCGCCTATTCTCTTAAACAGTCTCTAAGAAACATACTAGAACCGACTGGATTGAACCCACACATGATACAAGCACCAAATATCATTGTGTGATTTTCAATCATAGAGAATAAATTCGACAAATTACACAACTAACCACTACCTTTTCCTTATAATAACAACTCTAGCTATTAGCACTGTTCCCGAAAACAGGCACTAGGAAACACACTGATACCACGCCTGGTCAGAATCTCACAAATTACAAGCACAAGCTAACCGCTGTGAGATTTTCCGATTCACGGAACGTAACAGAATCTCATCTCTCATTGTTTCTTCATAACCACAACCACTATTAACAACAATAAGTAACCTAAACTTTGTTCAAAACCAAAGTAGGAATGTCTCAATCAATCACAAACAAACTTAACTTTAACACTAGAAAACAAATTCTGAGAAACAATAGGCTTGAAAAGGAAATGAAATCACATAAACCTCCCACCCCTATGACACCAAACCCGCAAATAATCACGGGGAAATTGGATCTCAGTGAAAACTCCAAGCACCTTGAACTTTGCGAGAAGAAACTCAACTTCTCATCCACTCCTGAAAGGAAAGATTTAACAACACCGCATCTAACCATCCCTGAGAGAAATGAACTAATTCAAATATCAGCAGCCGACTTAAGTATCAACTCAACTCTAAGTTTCAAAAACTTACTAGATCCATCGGCAAACAAGGACCTGGATGATACAATACCTATAGAAACACCAATATCGCCACTCCAAAAACAAGACCAGCCACCCACCCCCAAATACATGGTCATTGCACAATCCCCGGAAAAAAAACATATAGCCATGATAATAAGAAACCCACTGAAAATAGGGCCCAACTCATGTAACAAAGGAAAAACTACACCCAAAATGGGGCCCATGGTAACGATAACTCCACCCATTCATATCAGTAACAACAAACCGAAATATCATAACAGTCAGACCCCTGGACCATCAAAACCCTTAACTGAAGAACAATTACTCAGCAGCCGAAACAAAACACAAGCTAACCCAACCACTAAATCAAAACCTAACAGTCAGACCCCTGGACCATCAAAACCCTTAACTGAAGAACAATTACTCAGCAGCCGAAACAAAACACAAGCTAACCCAACCACTAAATCAAAACCTAACGTGTGGGATGGCAAGGGTAAAGGGAAGGGACCCATGTTTACCAAGAACAAACCTGCCCCCCGAAATAATTCAAACTCACCCCCCCCCCAAAGAACCAAAGAAACAGGCCAAATTTTCATACCACCCCATAGAACACACACTTTATATCAGTAGCAACTCCAATAAACTGATAAACTTAACTGTTAACAGTCTCACACAGGCCCTCCTTAGGGTTCATCAAGGACAATTCAAAATATTTAGGCCAAACACAAGATACATAATAGTACACTGCAGCACTCGCAGTCAAATGGCCAAATTCCTAGAAATTGAAATTATTAACAACATTAGGGTTAACGTCGAAAGACACAAACAAATAGGGACAAAGAACATAATAACCAAAACACACAATAGCAACCAGACCCTCATGGCAATAAACAATAACACACGAACAAATGACTTAGCCACATACTCCCGCACGAACACCCCCACATTTAAAGCAGTTCTAAAACTCACAGGACAAAATAAAGGGATAAACAATGAAACCCTCACTGCCAAACTCAAAGACAGTGGTACCCCCATAAATAGGGCGTATAAACTCAAAAATCATTTAGGACAGGAAACCAATACAGCGATACTAGAATCAAATTCTCCACTCTCAACCATGATAAGACTAGATCACTCTGGGGCACGCCACCGCCTTGAGACATACATAAACAAACCCAGGTTCTGCAGCAACTGCCAACACTGGGGACATTTCTCTAACAGATGTAGATATACCCAACTATGCTACAAATGTGGGGGAAACCACAAAGATGTATGTTGTAGAACCACACCCAAATGTACCAACTGCAGGGGCCCCCACCTACCTAAATCCCACGAATGCCCCAACACTATCAAGGAATATCAAACCATAGATATCATGAACAACAAGCAAATCCCGTATCATGCGGCGAAAAAACTAACCCCTAGTAATAAAAATTACCACATCATGACCCCAAACAAACCAGCAACTGAAGCAACCACAGCCCAAACACCCAACCTACCAAGGTCAAACAAGATCAAACAAGATTAAATAAACAAGATACATTCTTAATCAAATCCCACAAAGACTCACAACTCCACCCCGAAGAATCAGATAACACTAACGCCAAAAACAAATCACTGTCAAACCCGACAATAGAAAAGTTACTCACAGAGATCAAAGCCGAACTTATCAACAACCACCACCACATCGTGGATAAAATAACACAGATAATAAGCATAATAAGCAAAATCGAATCAAATTTGAAGTTAACATAATAACCCTCAACACAAAACAATCAATAAATGACCACCGAAATAATGGATTATACAACAAACCGGAACATTATAATATGGCAATGGAATGCTAGAGGCTTAATAAGTAATATCAGTGAACTCAAAGCCAAATTACAAAGCTTAGAACACAAACCAGATATTATATGCATTCAAGAAACAAAAATAACAAGTAGAACCAAACAAATACCCAAACTCCCAGGATATGCCCCAGGTCACTTCAGAAATCGAACCACGGGACAAGGAGGTGGGGGTTTAGCCATCTATATAGCAGATAACATCCCGAATGTAACAACAATAACCATAACACCAACCCCAGGTAGCAACAAAGCATTCGAAATTCAGTCCCTCATAATTCATACAGGCAAGGGTCAAATACAAATATTCAATATTTATGACCCGGGGGAACATCAGGCGCAGCTAACTTAATTACTTACAAACAAATAAATGATCACAAACGAGTAAATCAGATCGTCATCTGTGGAGATTTCAATGCCCATAACGAGCTATGGGGGGGCGGTGTGACGGACAAAAGAGGCAAATTGATTGAAGAATGGACCGCAGAATCTAACTTAGCCATTTTAAATGACGGTACAAAAACACGCCTTAACCCAGAAAACGGTCTCATGTCCGCCATCGACCTCACCATTTGCTCGCCATCAATAACCCAGGTGGCGGACTGGAGAGTGGATCAAACTGACCCCTTGGGCAGTGACCACTTTCCAGTAATAGTCACCCTGCAGATGACGGTCCAATACAACTCGCTAAAAAGAACCCCTAGATGGATATATTCAAAAGCAGATTGGACCTCATTTAATGAAACACTAAGCAAAATAGACACCAAAAACATAGAAAATGATAATATTAATAAATATTACGAAGACCTGATTGATACCATACTAAAGGCAGCCACCACTAACATACCCAAAACCAGTGGTAACCCACATAAACAAGGAGTCCCATGGTGGAATGATGAATGCAAACAAGCCATCACTGATAAGAAAAAAGCCCTCAATAAATTCAAACGCACTAAAAACTCTATTGATTTCACTATATATAAACAAAAGGAGAAAAACCTTAAAAACATAATTAAACAGGCAAAGGAATCAACTTGGCATAATTACTGCACGAATATCAATATCACAACTAGTACCAAACAAGTCTGGGATAAGATTAGATCAATTAGAGGAAAGACAACTAACACCACTCCAAAAATAGCTGGAGCCATTACTAATAAAGAAAAGGCTGACCGACTAGCTCAGCATTTCTCAGATATGAGTAGCAACACCAACCACACCCCAGCATTTCAATTACATAGGGACAAAGTAGAAAGAACCCATAGTAATCTCTTTAAAGACCTCGGTCCCAAAGTCTCGAACCTAAATAAAGACATTACAACTTACGAATGGGACCTAGCATTGAAAACCAAAAACGAAACTAGCCCAGGGGAAGATCAAATAGGATACACAATATACAAAAATATCCCAAATAACATTAAACAAACAATTATTAAATTACTAAACCAAATATGGACCTCAGGCAAACTACCCGATAAATGGAAACACGCAATAGTAATTCCAATGCCCAAGCAAGGAAAAGACCCTAACGATATTAGCTCCTACAGACCCATTTCCCTAACAAACAACATTTGTAAGATCATGGAAACCATAGTCACCAACCGACTCAAACACCACCTAGAGAGCAATAATTTAATCTCCGATAATCAATGCGGATTTAGAAACAAAAGATCCACCACGGATCAACTAATACGATTAGAAACCGCAATTAAATTGGCGTTCAACTCCAAACGCAAAGCTGATAGGAATTTAATTGCAGTATTTATTGACCTCGAAAAGGCATTCGACCTTGTATGGACCAAAGGCTTATTAGCCAAACTCAACCACTACGCCATCACAGGTCGAATGTTTAAATTCATTGAAAACTTCCTCGCTGACCGTAAAATATCAACCAGAGTCGGCGACACCTACTCTGAACCACACACACTTGAAAACGGTACACCACAAGGGAGCGTACTCAGCCCAACCCTTTTCAACATCATGATTAATGACTTGGACACCAACTTAACATCAAAACTAATTGAACTCTCACAATTTGCTGATGATAGTGGATTATGGAGAGCAGGAAACCCCTCCAACCACAAAGTAATCAGCGATATTCAAACAAGTTTAAACAAAATAGGGAAATGGGCTGATAAATGGGGTTTCAAAATATCCCATGAAAAAACCATAGCAGTATTATTCACCACCAAACGTAAATTACAAAATCAGTTTCCCAAACTCACCATCCAAAATCAAGAAATTAAATTCGTAAATGTAGCACGATTTTTAGGAATGCATTATGACTCCAAGCTAAACTGGGGACACCACAAGCAGCAGAGAGGGTGAACAGACCATAGAATTCCGACAAAACAAATAAAACAAACAAATAAATCATCTCGTAGAAAGGTCCAGATTTTACAAATGAACTTTCCTTGAGATGTTTATTTTTGCAATGACCGATTGTGCTAATAAAACCTCAGTTCGAAATAGTATCTGAAAAAATAAAGTACTCTACGTGTTTATTTATTTCTTGTTTATTTTTTTGACGACCAACGTTGGTAGGTACCCTCTCTGCTGCTCCTCTTCTGCTGATATTAATTAAATTATTATGTTATAATAAAATGATACATCCAGAATCTCATACTGCAAGAACAGCACGAGAACGATTAGAAACAATTAAAAAATTTCTTCCTGTCAGAGACTCATTTAGAAAAAATCTACAAGCGCAGCAAGAATCAAAAGTTGAGTACGAAGAAGACACTAAAAAACTATTTAAACCCGTCACTGCAGCTACTAAGAAAGCTGCAGAGGCTGTTGAAAAAACTATATGGGGAGATATTGCGGAGGAAGATGAGAAGAGGAAAAAGGGTATTTTTCCGGTATTAGAACAAACTGCAGTGCAGGCTGAAAAAACAGCAAGAAGAACCAAACAAACAAAAAAGATTTTACGAGACCTTCCAACTGGCATAGCCGGGAAAATAGCTGCAGCTCAACCTCCACCTGTTGATGAGGAAATACTTGAAGGCATTGAAGAACTTCGTACTGAAGTCGCCGATGTGAGAAAAAAACTTGCATCTAAATCCAAACCAGCAGGAGAAAACGTAGAATTAATTGCAAAATTTAACGAAGGAGTTGTTGAGGAAATTAGAAAAACTGAAAGAGAGAGATTACCTGAAGCAATATTAAATAGTATATCTAATAAATCTAGTATTTTAAAACCCCGTTATGAAAAAACAAATGATGATAATTTCATTAAATGGATTATATCGCGTATATTACAACAAAAAACAAGCTAGAGGTCCAGAATTTGAAAGACTTAAAGAAGAAGTAAAAAGACTTTATAGAGAGAGATGGGAACAACTAGAACAAGGAGAGTCCTCCCAGTATCAGCTTCCTCCACCTCTGCAACAAATAGAACAACAACAATCTTCTTCGCCACAGCAAAGGTTGATGTCGGAAATTAAAAAGGCTAAAGAGTCACTTAAATCACCCTCCTCGAAGAAAATTTCTGCACCGAAAATGACATTTACACCGACAGGTTCACCACATGGATTTCGAGAAGGTGACTCACCCCCGGCCACCACTGAAGTACTTACTCCGGTAATGCAACCACCAGTATTTAAAACACCTCAAGATGAACCTAAAACAGGATCTGGTTTATGTCCCGATAATATCATCAATGACGTGTCACGGTTAGAAGTTCTCATAGGAGGAAAACGTGCTGGAAATAATTCACCAGAAATAACCAATGAAGCAGCTGATATTTGTCGGCGACTATTTCAAGGTGGTATCATGGATATTGGCGTTTACCGAGAACTTATTGATGAGCTCGTTGATGACTAGTTGTTAGATAAATGGTAAATAAAATAAGATGATTGTGCATGATAATCATCGTAAACCCACACAGGTTAGAGCGGTAAACTCACGATTACCAATCTATAGTGTTATTTACGGAGATGGACTTGGTGATGTCATTCGGGGATTATTCACGAGGATAGCTCCAAAAGTAGCACCTGTAGCAAAACAATTATCGATGAAGGCTATTGATATTGTTCGTGATAAAGCTCCTGGTGCAATTGTCAATGTTGCTGGTAAGGCGTTCTCGGCGATCAAAGAAAGACTAGCACGATTATTGCGACGAAAACAACAACCACCGGTGAAACTGGCAAGTACTGAGGTGATGCCTGCAGATGTTAGTAAAATAATAAATCAGGCTGCAAATCAAAAACTAGCGGCGTTAGCAGATCAAGGACTCGGTGAATCTGGAAATAATATCTCAAGTTTGATATCAGGAAGTGGAACTTCCCGAGGTGGAACTTTCCGGCGGCGGTGATCAACGTGTTAGACGAAAAATAATTATAATAAAATGTTCAAGCGCGTGTCCGACACAGCATTTGACATGGAAGCACCTGTCCTTAAGGATGAATCTGTACGTGATTATCAATTTTATTCCTATGACGCAAAACAACCAGATCAACGTGGAAGAATTGAACTACAAGTTCATGACACAAGTAGATACTTTTTACCCGCTGATGCCTTTCTTGAGGTAGAAGGTACAATTATAAAAACGGATGATACTAATTACTTGGATCCAGTAAAAATTGGTTTTGTCAACAACGGGATCATAGCATTATTTAGTGGCGCCACATACATGATTGATGGAAAAAATATTGAATCAATTCAGAATGATGTCGACGTTGCTACAACAATAATTGGTCTGGCGAGATATTCTGATGATTATACAAGATCAGCAGGTCCCACAATGATGTTTGTGAAAGATAACTCCGATAACCCTGAAAGTGATCCGTACAATATAAGACGACCAAGAAATTTTGCCAATGCCGCTGATGCTGACGTGTGGCCGGTAGTTCATGGTTCTGGCGAAAATTTCAACTTGGGATTTGCATCACGTAGAAATATGTTGCTAGGAGGCAATAGAGGTTTTTCATGTACAATTCCACTATCGCATATTTTTGGATTTTGCAGGAATGTTAAAAAGGTTATTTTCGGAGCTAGACACACTGTTGTTCTTGTAAGAAAGAACGATGATAATGATGCTCTGTGGAGACCCGTTGGTGACGCTGGTAAAGTAATATTATCGAAACTTTCACTGTGGATGCCGGTAATGACTCCAACGATCGCAGAAGAACAGCGATTAATTTCTTTCATGGATGCAGGTGGTAAATCCTTGTTGTCATGGTTAACAACAAGCACAGACAGTATGCAAACTAACGTTAACGGTCAGTTTACATGGCATATAGCATCACAACAGGGTGTTTCTGCACCACGGCATATTTTTATTGCGTTTCAGAACCGTAATCGTTTAAACTCACAAGTTCACTCTCATATGATATTTGACCAACTAGGTCTCACAGATATTTCTTTACGAATAAACGGACAACAGGAACCAACAGAAAATGTACAACTAAATTATGCATTAAATCACATAGGACGTGCATATCATCGTTTGATGTCATTTATGGGACGTGATCAAAATGTTGATACTGGGTTGCAAATATCACAACTAGATTTTAAAAACTTGTACCCGATTTATTATTTTTCATTAGAACATCTTGATCTATCAAAACAATCTGTCGTTGATATACATCTCAAAGCAACATTAAATACCGGTGGTGTTGATTACAGAGCGATCGCGGTCATACTTAGCGACAAGGCCATGCTACTTGAAGGTGGCAGTGGTCGAATGAGGGTCGTTGATGCACCGGTGGAAAATATTTAATCGTGTTATTTAGAAAAATATATTTTATATAAAAATGTCGTATAGTCATGTTAATGTTACTCTGACCCCGGGTCAGGTAAAAAAGCTTCAATCAAAAACCGCCAACAAATGCGGGACTAAAATATCATTAAAACGAGATCAGATTGGTGGTGGTCCAAACAAATTATCGTTGACAAATAATCAGATTAAACATTTCAATAAAGCTCTAGAATCAAAAACCGGAGTTCAATTTCATCTCTCCCCGAGCGCCATCAAAGACATGGTTAAAACGGGTGGTATATTTCCACTACTTGCGGCCATTCCGGCATTACTAGCTGCAGCTGCTCCAGCCGTAGCAAAAGCAGTTGCGTTAGGTGCTGCTGGAGGTGTTGCTGGAGCGGCGGGTAAAAAAATTTTCGAAAAAGTTACTGGTGGACGATATAACAAAAAAAAGGGACGCGGTCTAAGATTACCGGGATCTCGTTGGGGGAGAGGCCTAAAGCTTCCAGGATCATTTCGTTAAACGTTCCATCATCAAATTTTGATTTACTTGATGCTGCTAAAAAATTAAAAATATCCGCCTTTAGAGGTGTTTTTATGAGAGATCAATTACCGAAACAACCAAACAAACTAGAAACAGGTATTATTAATCTTGACAAACGTTCCGGACCTGGTACTCATTGGGTATCATACGCGGTTGATCCACGTGGAATTGTTTATTTTGATTCGTACGGGTTAGCTCCACCTGTTGAATTTATCAAGTATGTTGCACCACTCCACGCAACAACTAAAGGTTCCAAAGTTTGGTATTCAACGCTACCCACACAAACAATGACAGATCCGCCAATATGTGGCCGTGAAGTAATTAATGTACTCGACGCTATATCAAAATCATCCAGGCCGCCACATAAAGTCGTGCACGATTATACAAGCAACCGATTTGTTGCGCGTAAAGCATTTTAAACAACGGATCTTATTATAATGGTTGACATCTACGGAAGATCTTCTACTAGTAAGAAAATAAAATCCGACGTTGATCTGTCAAAGTATGCGACTAAAGATGACCTCGCTGATATTATGAACCTTGCTGGAGTTGATCCAGATGAGGTTATTATTTTTCAAGATCGATATGGCAAACTAAAAACCAGCAATATCAAATGGAATGATATAGTCCGGCGAGTACTCGGTGCAGTTACAGATAATATTCCCGTGTTTACTGATAGCGGCAAAATCAGAGATTCAAGTGTATCATTAGCAACCATCAGAGATGAAATTGCAAAAAGTGTTGCTAATCGCGTGAGAAACACCGGTGACACAATGACGGGTGAACTTAGCATGAACGGGAACAAAATAGTAGTTTTAAAAGATCCAACATCTGACGAAGACGCAGCAACAAAAAAATACGTCGATGTCAACTATGGCACCGTAGACGGTAAATTATCCACGTTACGGGCTGAGTATGACGTTCACGCAGGAGCTTTTGGAAGATTTCGAAGAAATTTTCAAAAAATCGATGATACCATAGATAAATTCTTCGGTACTCCACGCGCCATTGACATGAAACTCGTTGATATCAAAAATAACCTAGACACGATCAAACAAACACAGCAAGACGTCGTAGCAGGAATTCCTGAGATTGTCAGTAAAACCAATTTGATTAAAATTCCAGCTGCAATAACTCCCGGGCATATTACAAACATCGTATGCACGGTATCATCGGGATTTGCAACATGGTCGCAGCAAAATAATACTATCAAATATACCGCAACAGTCACTGGCGTGTACAGGTTGTCTGTGTTTAGTGCTGCAAAATTTGAAATATTTACAACGTTTCCATGGCGTCATTCCACCGACAGGTTTTCCGGGGTTGTATCTGTTGTATTAAATATCGGAACCGAAGAAATATTTATTCTGGAAGCAGATGATAAGAAATTAACCGCAACATCCTTCTGGTGGTGTTTGGAATTTGTAGCTGAAACACCTCAATTGGTTACTGCATAAAAATATATGGACGGTGCACAATACAGATACAATCAAGCGCGTGAATGGCAGGCGGCGCTAAAAGATCAAGTTGATCAATATACAGTAAAAGTAAAAAAATATCGACGACGATTGGTTATCGTTGATGTGATTGTTTATTCAGTATCCGCTGTTGTTGCTGGAACCGGTGTAATATTATCAGCGTTAACAACGATGGCACCAGTAGCTGTAACTATCTGTATATCAGCAGCAACAACTATTGCAGGTGTGCTTGGTATCATCACAAAAAAAATATGTACTTGTACGAATGAAAAATTATCCGATTACAAAATAAAATTACATACAGCGACGGTAGCATACTCGAAATTATCCTCGTTGTTATCAGCGAGTCTCAGTGATGGAATTATATCTGATTTCGAATTTTCAATGATGACCAAAATATACGATGAAGGTATTAAAGAAACAAGTATCAATAATGACAGAATTACTCCAGCAGATCGTGACCAACACAACTCCGCCAAAGATAACGATGATCTCGGTAAGTTCAACTAATCCTGAATTTAGTGTTAATTTTCCTACTGCAATTCCAGTAAAAGAAATAGCACTAGCGCAATTACGAGTATATTACAGCTGGCCAAATATCAGATCAAAATCATTTAATGGTACACCAGCAAATAATTCGCTTGTATTTACTAACAAGAACAAACCCGATGTAACACCTGACTGGGTTGTTGTTGGAATACCAACCGGCAGTTATGAGATCGAACAAATCAGTGAGGAATTTGCGCGTAGAATAAAATCAATAACAGGAAAAGAATCAAAAATATCAATAAACGTTCATGAGCCGACGTTGTCCTCGACTGTTGAAATAAACTCGCCTGATTATGCCGTTGATATTTATCAATCTTCAATCAGATCCGTACTAGGTTGGCCTGAAATTCCCCCGGTGTATGAAGGACCACCAGAACCGAAATTAAATGATTTTCTCACGGACGAAGCAAAATTTATAACAACTCTAGAATATAGAGAAAAATTTCCATGGAATAGAGCCGGTGATGCGTATCGGGTTTATAATTTCAGTGATGATATAACCTACATGAATGTTTTTAGACTGTATGCTAATCCCATTAATTTTGAGATCCAGCAATCAATCGACAAAATACAAAATCTGTTTTCATCGTTATCGCAACATTATTCTGAGGATATAAAACAACAAATTATTGAGTCAATACAGCATCTAAATCAAGTAGGATCAGATCTTAATTATATTAATGAAGTTTTTGTTGAAGCAGCACTTAAACATGTTCTTTCCTTCCCCCGTCCTAGAAGACCATTTCTTGATCATTATACAATATCAGAAAAAGAGTATGAAGGACCGGGTGATCTCGAATTTATAGTACCAAAATATAGAAAGGATAAAATAGACAGAATTATCAACGAAAACTTCCCTAAAATACTCGATGCATGGAAAAAACTAGCACCACCTCCAACTGTTCTCAGATATGATAACGATCCACATGGCGGCGGAAGACACGTATCCCCGCGGATCGTTAATATAACATCGACGGTCGCGGTCAATCTGGTTTGTGACGTAATCGATGGCAGCTATCAAATAGATCTCGGAAGATCAAATCAAGCTCAACAAGGATACATCCTATACACGTTCACACCACAAGTTCCCCCTGGAAATTTAATCGTGCAAGAACCAACTAATCCCGTGTATTTGCGGTGTCACAATGATATGTTAACACGAATCAATTTTAAGCTCACAGACCACCTTAATCGCTTGATTGACATACGTGAAGAAGAGCTTGTAATAAATCTGTATGTAAAGTCGTAAGACTTCCGTCGTAAGGATTTCTGTCCTAAGACTTTTGTCTTAAGGACTTCCGTCGTAAAGACTTCCGTCTTAAGGATTTCTGTCTAAGGACTTTTGTCGTAGATCTTCAGAATCAAATTCGATCAACTTAAAAAAATATTTTATTATTACTGGCACAAATTTGTGTTTGGTACAAATTAATCGGCCTAGGCAACTAAAAAAGCTAGTCGATGAAAGTAAAATTAAAATTTCTATCACAAAAAAAAATAATATTTATTAATTTTCCTGATTTTTACTGAAATTGTACAAATTACTTGATTTTGACTGCCAACTACCCCCTCAGAAACATAAAAATGCACGAACTACTTGATTTTGACTACCAACTACCCCTTCAGAAACATAAAAATGCACGAACTACTTGATTTTGACTACCAACTACCCCGTCAAAATCAAGAAAGTTCTAACCTTGTCAAATTGTTCCTAACAAATTTTATTTATTATAAATTAATTTTATTTATTAATAATATTATTTTTACTGAGATTTTTATTTTTTTTTACTAAAATACAACGAAATTGCTCAATTTTCCTGATTTTGACTACCAACTACCCCGTCAGAAATCAAGTAGTTCGTGCATTTTTCTTTGATTTTGACTACCAACTACCCCGTCAAAATCAAGTAGTTCGTGCATTTTTCTTGATTTTAGTAAAAAAAAATAAATTAATTCAGTAAATAAATAAATTAATTCAGAAATAAATAATTTGTAAAATTAAGAAATTTGTACAATTTTATGTTTTTGATGGGGTAAATGGTAGTCAAATTAAGAAATTTGTACAATTTTATGTTTTTGATGGGGTAAATGGTAGTCAAATTAAGAAATTTGTACAATTTTATGCTTTTGATGGGGTAAATGGTAGTCAAAATTAAGAAATTTGTACAAATTTGTTAAATTTCAGTAAAAAAAAACAAATTACTAACCCATCAAATTCAGAATAATATTTCTGATCAAAGATCTCAGTCATCTTCAAAATTACTACTTTGGATCGTTTCACCAGTAACGGGGTTACTCTCTGACATAATTTTTCTTAATAGTCTTATACGGGTACTAATCGTTTTCTTTGCCTCATACTCGTGGGATAATAACGACTTAATTCTTTCTACGGCGGTAGAAAGAGGAACGAACTCCTTCACATGATCATCTTCTACGGTAGCTAGCGACTGAAACATTGCCGATTGAATCCGTTTCATGAGCCTGTATTCAGATGATAGTGTGTGTGTCCCCATGGTTTTACGTTCTTGTAAAATCTCAAAGTCAGAAACTATTTTTTCAGGATTAAGTTCATCAGATATATTAATTCCATCTTTTTTTAATTTTTTAATAGCGACAATTACATCATTGATATTTTCATGGTTCATTATATAATATATAAATCTTTAAAATAAAAAAAATATCCCTAGAACACCTATCGAGTGTATTAGCGAGTTCGTCGGGATGTTTCAGGGACAGCACAACATATACAATGAATGAAGAGCTCCTATCGAGTGTATTAGCGAGCTCAGATTATGAATGAAGAGCC
Source organism: Sinohyriopsis cumingii (assembly GCA_028554795.2). Lineage (NCBI taxonomy): Eukaryota > Metazoa > Mollusca > Bivalvia > Unionida > Unionidae > Sinohyriopsis > Sinohyriopsis cumingii. Next base: position 128,417,916 of record CM068827.1, read on the forward strand.
CTTATCGAGTGTATTAGCGAGCTCAGATTATGCATGGACGGCACAAACATATAACTTAACTAAGGAAATGGATATATACAATGAAATGGTTATATACAATGAATGAAGAGCCCTTATCGAGTGTATTAGCGAGCTCAGATTATGCATGGACGGCATAAACATATAACTTAACTAAGGAAATGGATATATACAATGAATGAAGAGCCCCTATCGAGTGTATTAGCGAGCTCAGATTATGCATGGACGGCACAAACATATAACTTAACTAAGGAAATGGTTATATACAATGAAATGGATATATACAATGAAATGGTTATATACAATGAATGAAGAGCCCCTATCGAGTGTATTAGCGAGCTCAGATTATGCATGGACGGCACAAACATATAACTTAACTAAGGACAGTACAAACATATACGCTCAGCAAAATCACACCCACAATAATTAATCCAGTGGGTGATACGAAAATATGTATCAACCACAAGTCAATATTGTGGTTGTGAATTTTGCTGAGCGGAGGGGTTTTTGCGGTTCCCCCCACTATTATAAAAATCGCAATTATGCGCACCACCGACAAATTGTCAGCCATGGGGATTCGATCCTGGACCGCGAGCGCCACAGTCCAATACCATACTGATCGAGCTATCAAACATTGTTACGAACATATGTTTCGGAAGTTAATATATAGCTAAGGAACCAATATTTACACTAAACAGCGGTTTCTGAATCATAACAGTTTCTGTATTTAACAGTTTCTGTATTTGTAGCGGTTTCTGGATAATAACAGTTTCTGTATTTATAACAGTTTCTGAATAATAGTTTCTGTATTTATAACAGTTTCTGAATAATAGTTTCTGTATTTATAACAGTTTCTGAATAATAGTTTCTGTATTTGTAGCTGGTTTCCTAAGCAGACCGAATATCAATAATACAGTGGCATTAATGCACAACTGCAGGTCGATTACAATGAGCAACGGTTTCTGTTTACACACAGCTTCCTACGGATCAATAATATTATCATGTGTTGTATGATGGGAAAATATTTAAAAAACATAAATAATACTTCTACGAGTAATTAGTTACGATGTAATTAGTTACGATGTAATTAGTTAAACTGACTAATTACGATCATAAAAAACCAACCATCTACGAAGAAAACTATATATTACAAAGTAATCTCCCCTTATGTAATCAAAAATTCAGTAGTGTATGGAGGACCTACTGTGACATAAATTAAAAAAATTAATTCAATGTGGTGATGATAGTTAATAATGTGGTGATGATAGTTAATAATGTGGTGATGATAGTTATTGATACTTAAAGATAATTTTCTGCTTATATTTTTTCGATAAAGCTGTTTTATATATATTTTCTGCCACTCTTTGTACTGATTGCGGGTGAATATCAAAATATTTCGCCGCTGAATGCATTGAACGAAATATATTTTCTTTGCCAGTTTCTGTGTTTGTGGAATTTACCGCCCTCTTTCCGATTGTCTTACATCTTCCTGTATTACCACATGCAGAGTTCACGCCTTGCGTGACAATACGAAGGTTGGATAAATTATTGTTTTGAGGATTTCCATCAATATGATCAATAACAAGACCGTCTTTGATCAAACCCTTGTGACACTCGTACGTAAATCTATGACATAGATAATGTTTCTTTTCCCCCCCGCATGTGAACATTAGATAACCAGCATTAGTAATATAACCAACTTGTTTCTTCAACTTGCAGTGTCTGATGATACCATTAATATTTGATTCATAGTTTGTTATGACAGGATGTGGGACAAATATATTTTGCTCCATTATAATAATATTATATGTTTAAATCATTGTTTGTCTGAAATCTTGATATATAATCCCTCACGGATTTTATAGCGTTTTCACCGCTATTATTTTTTTTGTCATAATATCTTTTAAGCTCTCTGAACCGTTTCCCGCCACACTTTCCACATAATTCTGTCTTTCCTCGTACTCCAATACCACACCGTAGACATGGTATTGGTCCTAGACTTCCTCGTCGTATGTTTTGTGAGTTCATCCAACAAAATTCCTTTCTACAGGATTTGTTGCATCGATTTACTGAGCCGATCATCAACCATCTGCATTGGGACATTGTATATATATATATAATTTTCTTTATTTAAATATTTGTTTTAATTATATGAACGAGTTTGAGAGATTATCCCAAACTAGGCCTGTTAAGCATAAATTCAACCTTGACAGATTATCTTCTGACTTGCCAGTACGAGATCTGGTTGATCCGAAAAATAAAAGTTTGATCTCGAAAATTCACGACGCCAAGAAAGAATTTTACACGGATGGTGCATCTCATACATGGTCAACGTTCAAGATTATACGCCTTGATTCCGTCAAGGAAGCTGTCACGGACGCCACAATGAACGACAAGCGAGCGGCAACTATCATTAACTACATCGCTGAATACGAGGGCAATCAAAAATATTTCTTCAGAGTAAAATTTATTGTATTAACAGAAACAGATAGTTGGATTATCCGTGACAAATATGATCCTGTCCTTGGTAATAATAAAACTATGATATTAAGTAAAAATTCCAGACCGGGTCTACTGACAGGTATTGATAAACCGTATTATGAACGAGCGTATCCTGTAACGGCGGTTATTTATGGAATTTATGAGATAAATAAAAAACCCAACGTTGATAAACTAGCGCCGATGAAATTTTCAAGGTTAAATTGTGTAGCCGAACGAGTAATAGAACACTTTACAAACGCGATGCGTGGAAATGGATTAACTGATTTAAGGCGTGAAAAAATAAACTCGTGGGCTGATTCGGTTAAGGATACCGGTGCTACAATAAAAGATGTTGCTGAGTTAGGAAAAATATTAAAATTTCCAATAGCCGTAGCGACAATAACGGGAGAAGTACTGTACCAATCGAAATATAAATCGAAGGGAGCTCCAATGAATATTATTGATCATAACGCGCACGCATGGACTAACGCAGTAACAATATTTCCACGTGATCGAACTGTTAGATTTTACCCCCCAGATAATTCTGGGGCAGATAATTCTGTGGCAGATAGTATGTTTGATTTTATCAACGAAATAAGTAAAACCGATCCTGTATCGGTATGGTTATTTAAAAGTAATGAAGAAGGTGAATTTGATCAGTTTGTCAAACCGAACGGTGAAATATATCGCACAGAATCCCTCCATGACGAGATGAAAAATCTTGCGACGTTTTTACAGTGCAAGCACGCGGAAAATACTGACAAATTACTAACTAATTGTTTTACCGTTCCATCTGTTGCGGCTCATTTCGCCAGAGAACGAAATTCATGGAAACCAACACGATTTGATTTACTCGAGGACGTACGCGCAAGTTGCGTCGAATATGGACATGGCGGATTATGGAATACCAAATACAATTACAATGATGTTATTTCGGTTGATATGGTTGCATGTTATCCAGGAAGTTTTCTGGGATACGGAAATTGTTCTGTGTACTTTGAAAGAATTGGTCACCCTACAAACGAGATGACGCGAGTGGCAATTAATGGACCATTACCTGATTTTGATTTGACTGGATTCGCCTGTATTGAGTCGTTCGAGTTTAACGAAAATCTTCACAAGATTTGTTATGTTTGGTTTGGCAGACATTTTTGTGAAAAACGTTGGGCACCTATAGTTCTGTTGCGATATATGCTAGATTGTATGATACTGACATCGTTGGTGGTCAGTGAGGCAATTATATCATATCATGCACAGACCAAAGTTTGGTTGCCCATGTCAGATTCTGAAGTTATCAGCGAGTTTAAGGATATTTCCGAAGATGATATTCCTAATAAACTCAAAACCGCAAAAGATCTCGGTAGAAAAATTATAGGTAAATTTACTCAAGGTGGTGCATATGATTATAAAAGACATCACGCACGATTAATTCTAGATGATGCCGAGTACGATTTTATAATCGCTGATACAACGGCGAAAAATATATTTGTAAATCGAGAGAGTGTTTATTTATCCGACGGAACAAAATTAGGTACGATCGTTAGTTACATAAATGACGTATCCCCGCAATATACTCATCTAAGATCTTCCATGTTGGCTTATGTTTCTATAAATTTATTATCGATGATTAATAGATTTCCTGAGACCGCAGTCAGAGTCGCAACGGACTCGTTTTATATTTCAAGTAAATATTTAGAACCTGTTATGAAATTTACAAGTAATGATGAACGATGGGGTTCGTGGAGAATAAAAAAGGAACTATTACACAATTACACAGAATCAACAGATGTTCCAATGAGAGATTTGTATCGTGAGGGTAATAAAATATCAGAAATGTCGAAAGCGCCATCGTTGAGTGATCCAATAACTAGATATAAGACAGTATATCTCAATGGACCTGGTGGATGCGGCAAAACAACTCGAACGATTAATGTTTTTAGAAATTCAGATATAATCGTGCTGACACCCACACATAGACTTGCACGTGAGATGAAACAGCGGCAAGTACAATCGTGTACGTATCATAGTTTCTTCCGATGGCGCGGAGATACATGGACTCCTGAGCGAATGGGAGAAAAATATATACCTAAAATAATTATTTGGGATGAGATATGTACGGTCTCATTGGATACATTAAAAATGTTTCTTGATTGGTTGTTGACGAAAAATACCGCTATAATAATGTGTGGCGATCATGGTCAACCGCCGCCCTTTGTTGGACCATCTCCACATGATTGGTTAAAAAATTTCGTTGATTATTACGAAGAAATAGATGATGATCATAGAGCTCTTGATGCAAATTTGAAGGAGTTTAAAAAATTAATCAGATTACAATCAAACAAAATTCAGTGTGAAATAATACGTGGAGTGATCTCAGAGACATCAATGAGTGATTTTTTGAACTCATGGAGACCCACCGATTTGATCGTAGCAAGTAGAAAAATAATCAGAGACGCTTTACAACAGCAGTTATTTCAACTACATAAAGAACAATATTCAGAACTACCCGTTCCGTTGTGTTATAGACCATCAGATACACGAAAACAGAATATTAATGTCGATATTCCAGGACCCTTGACAGAGTCAAGGAAACAGAATCTCGTATTAAATGATATTGTCGCCGTTGATATCAGTGTAGTCGAAGATGCATTACGCGCTGACAAATCTCCATGGGTGTTGGGATACGCTATGACGATCCACTCGTCTCAGGGATTAACTATTTCTGATACACGAGTTTGGATTGTAGACGATCGCATCGAGTGGTCAAATTTAGTTTATTTAGCGGTATCGAGGGTCAGAAATATATCTCAATTACGTAGAATTATAATTCCTGAAATCGTTGATAAATTTAACATCATCGATGATGATATAATAAGAAAAAAATTAATCGGATACAAACAATCTGACAAAAAAAATAAACGTGACTTTGATCTTGATGTTGAATTTATTATTGAGTTAAAACAACAGCAGAACAATCATTGCGCAAGTTGTAATTGTATAATGTTATGGCGGTATTCGAGTAATGATTCAAGACAATTTACCGTAGATAGAAAAGATAATAGTCGCGGTCATACACGAGAAAATACCATGTTAACCTGTCTTGAGTGTAATCGACGTAGAGGCGCTAGCGCCTTGAGTGCTAGTTAAGTGATCGAAATCACCGAAGTGATCGCGGTGGTAGTTGTGTATCCGCGGGAATTATTTGTAGTTGTTCACGTGTAAATCCACGTTGAGGAGCGGCCGAATCTAATCTGTAGATTGCAGGTCTGGAAACGCCTACGTTTCTTCCAGTGGATCTTGTCACGGCAGATATTTTGTGTGTGGTAACACTCCAAATAGGATCAGTTGCTCTCGCTTTACCACCTTCAAGTTCACCAGGCTCATATAAATATCTGACTGTGACATCACCTAATATTTTTTGTTTTCCAGCATCTTTTCGTTGTGTTGGTATATTTATTTTTGTGACCGCGCTAATGGGTTTCATGTTGGTTGTTCGTGTGATCTCATTATTTAATGCAGCTATCACGCCTGGTAGTCTTGCCACCCATTCACGAGATCTTTTATCCTGAATAAATTCCCTCGCGTATTGATATCCAAATAACCGCTCAGCAAGTGTTCGATTAAATCGCTCAACAATTGCTTGATCACGGTGAATTGCAGTATGACCTCGTCGTATTTTGGTATTATGTTGTTTCATCAGCGATGATACTGGACCAAGAAATTCCTTGCCAGGATCAACCTGTAGTAGCTGCGGCCATCGTAGACCACCTTGTGGTCCGAGTCCTCGTTGATAAATTCGTTCAAACGCATCGGCTACTTCAGATGATGTTTTCGCCGATAGCGGCTCTGCTTCTTTATATCTACTTGCAACATCAACTACGGTTAGCGCGTACTTGTAAGTTTTTCTACGCACAGTATCATGCGGTAAAAACAGAATATCAGCTTGATGAACTTCATTAGGAACACTGACATCGAAATACGAGTACTGAATTTGTTTAGGACGTGGTAGATAAATTTGCCATATTGCTTGTTTAGATAACCACGTTTTAGCAGTAGAATGTTTAACCGATGCTGCATCAGCGAGTTTACCAATTGCTGCTTTGCCTCTCCAGTATCCTCTCGGCGAATAATAAATTGATTCCATTATTAATTACCAGCCCCAATCGCTAATTTACCTTTCATCGAGGATCTTACTAACCAATTAGCTAATGATTCTCTAATATTTTTATTTTTTATAGAATTTAATGAATGAATTAATTTTACATCTGCAATATGCCTATCTTGTAGATTTTTACTTTTATAAGCTACATCATGAGCATGACAAGCTCGATCAATAGCATTTATTGGTTCCTCGCCTGGTTTTGGTTGATCTTGATTATCGAGCCTGATATCAAGTCGAGTACCAGGACCGCAATAATTATATCCTGGTAGATGTTTTTCTCAGCTGTATTTAGCCCATGGAGCACCTGGAAACTTTGACATCAAATTAGCAATATCACCACCGCGCTTATTAGGTAAAAACGAAAATTTCTTTCTACCGCATATAGAACATTTTCCACCGTACGCTATTTTTTTGTTTTTTGTTGTAACCGTAGCTAAATCAATAGTTGGAGTTTTAACTTTACAGCGTAAACAATATAAATTCATGTTATAATAATATATGGATATAATTGATTTCTCAGCAACTCGGCAGCGAGAGCCAGTTAAGCATCATCCTGCGCTACCGAACTCCATCAGAATGATTATCATAGGACCATCTGGATCGGGTAAGACGTAATTATTACTTAATCTGATAATGAGATGGTTGAAATGGGATAAGTTGTATTTAGTAGCACCATCCGTTGATGATCAGCGATGTTATGATGTACTTAAAGATTTCAATGAAAACGCGCGATTACTGGATGAAGATAATGATGTTATAGAGTTTATAACCGATATTGATGAAGCACCATCCGTAGATTCCATAGACGGGTTTATTAATAATTTAGTTGTATACGACGATGTGATGCTAGATAAACAGTCAAATCCAGCCAGAATATTTTCCCGAGGGAGACACAAAAATACAGACGTGATCTATGTTACTCAACGATATACACAAATACCAAAAGTGATCAGAGACAACTGCAACATTTTAGTTGTGTTTAATGGCGTAGACACACACACGTTGCGAAATATTCACCAAACTTGGTGTGGTGGTGACATGGATATAATTAAATTCAAAAATTTCTTCTCACGAGCGCAAGCTACTCCGCATGGATTTATAACAATAAATTTACATGATCCAAGAACAAGATATCGTGTGGGTATTGATAAAATATTTGGGTAACAGGGGTGATGATAAAATTAAATTGAATTAAACAGATATCATTAATATAATGAACAACTGTGCGTGGCTGCGTCAAGGAACAACAGATAAATGCAACAAAAGGTGCCGTGGAGAATATTGCAAGAAACATAATTATCTTATAAAGAAAAATCCTCATGCTGGTCCACGAAGATGTGTTGGATATAACAACGGCGTTAGAGGATTATATCAGATTTGCAAAAATAGCGGTGGAGATCGATATCGAAGTTTGATGAACTATTACAGAAAAAGAAAAAACATAAATCCAAAAATAGAAAAACCACCATCAGAACTTGAATATTACTTGAAACATAGAACAAATTCCGAAGATTCAGATGAAGATGAAACAGATGAGGAAAAACGACAGCGAGAACGCGTTGAAAAATATTCATCAAACTTGGTATGGTGGTAAATTAATAGCAGCAGAGAGGGTACCTACCAACGTTGGTCGTCAAAAAAATAAACAAGAAATAAATAAACACGTAGAGTACTTTATTTTTTCAGATACTATTTCGAACTGAGGTTTTATTAGCACAATCGGTCATTGCAAAAATAAACATCTCAAGGAAAGTTCATTTGTAAAATCTGGACCTTTCTACGAGATGATTTATTTGTTTGTTTTATTTGTTTTGTCGGAATTCTATGGTCTGTTCACCCTCTCTGCTGCTCCACATAAACGAACTAGTCAAAAGGTGCAATAAAGACCTTAACCTCCTTACAACCCTTAAAGGAACCACCTGGGGATCCAATCAAGAAACCTTACTAGCTTTATATAAATCGTTAATTAGATCTAAACTAGATTACGGATGCCAAATTTACAACTCGGCACCGCAAAATAACCTCAAAAAACTAGATAGCATACAAAGAAAGGCCCTAATTATTTGCACTGGTGCACTACCATCCACATCACTAGTGGAACTTCAAATCTTAACTAGAGAACTGCCGCTCCACCTTAAAAAACAAGAACTCACCCTCAGATATGCAGCCAGGCTAACAACACACCCCGACACACACCCCACCCGGCTAGCTATAAATAAATGCAACATACCTTTTAGAACTAAATTATCACAAAACATACCAGCAGGGAAATTAGTCCATCAATTAGTTGAACAACTTCCTATAGACAAACTCCAAGCAGAAATTGCAAATCACTATGACAAAGAACCATGGATAAATATCAACCCCACAGTTAACACCCTCATTACGAAATATGGCAATAAAAACGAACAGGAACTCAAACTAAACACAATCTGTACAGAAGAAATCAACTCAAAATATTGCAACTACATTAAGATTTACACTGATGGATCCAAAATTACAGAACCACCCAGAACAGCAGCAGCTTACGTAATCCCCGAACTTAACATTAAAGTAGGACGAAGACTACCTAACCTCTGCTCTATATACACAGCTGAATTCTGGGCCATACTTGAAGCACTCAAATGGATCAAAGAGAACAAAATACCCCAAGCGGTAATAATAAGTGACTCGCTAAGCGTCATAAACTCAATACTTAATAACAACACCAAATCAAGAGAAAACTATCTTAGGCAAACCAATTTATTGTTAAAAATACTGAACAATAATAACTTACAAGTAGAATTTATGTGGATACCATCCCATATTAACATACCAGGTAACGATATGGCAGATATAACAGCTAAACAAAAACTAAACGAAACCACTCACATCAACCTAGATTATAGCATATGCGAACTCAATAGCATATCTAAAACCCTCATTGATAATAAATGGCAGGAATTATGGAACACAAGCACTCAAGGCAGGAAACTAAAAACCATCATTAAAGAAGTATGTAGAAATAGGAAACCACCCAAAACAAAAGGCAGTGAACAAAAATTCATAAATAGAATACTCACGGGCAAAACCAAGCTGGCTAACAGCTTCGGACAGTACATAGGACCACAACCACATAACCCTAACTGCTACCACTGCAGGGTCCCAGAAGACATAGAGCATATTTTTAACAACTGCCATACACTTGAAAAAGAAAGGGCTAAGTTTAAAGTTAAACAGCATAAAATTGGATCCCCTACAACATACCCAGAATTCTTGATGAACACAAACCCCAATATTAATCTAACATTCAAAAATATCATAAGTTTTATACACGAATCAAATCTACTCAAAAAAATCTAAGAAAGTAAATCAAAGACCAGTTAAAAATATAACAAATCACTGTTTGGGAATTATGACGGCCGGCTCGGTCTCGTGGGTTCACAGACTGACACAGCCGTTCATAGCCCGAATAATAAAAACCAGTTAAGGACGAATATTACAAAATCACTGTTAGGGAATTATGACGGCCTGCTAGGTCTGTAGGTTCACAAACTGACACAGCCGTTCATACCCCGAATAATAAAAACCAATTAAGGCCACAAAAAATTAAAATAGGAAAATAAGAATTAATTAAAACAGGACTCCATAATAACATACAAACAACCATAAAACAAGTTTTCATTCCAAACCAATAAGATAGGGAATCAAAATAAATAAGGAATTCATGAATAAAAAAAAAAGAAAACGAAAAAAAAAAAAATAAAAAAAAATAAAAAAAAAATACTCCTAACCGTCTCCTTGTCTCTTAAACAACATCTGGCTGAACTTTTAAATCAAGCTTCCACAGCTATTTCTACTAACATACTCAGCCAAATCCAGGCAATGTTGGCAGACGACACTGAAGAATTTGAAACTTCCACGCTGGCAGCGGCCCTGGAAGTATCATCATCAAGCGGCGATGAAGCTGATGAACCTGCACCACCTAAACAGAGTGGAAAAAAGGAAGGCTCTGTCTACCGGAATATCGGACTGGGAAAGGCAATTGATGATATCAAAAAAGCGGGCCACTTCGTCAATGCCACAAGACCGGGTGTCCTAATGTGACGTCATCGCTGCCGACCAATCGTGGCGGGAGTCACATACTGCTTGGTTTGACACCTGGGGCATTTCAATCCAACTAAGAAACACGAGTGTGTGGTGTGACTATTCCCACTCATGTCTATTAGCCTTTCAGTCAGGTTGTTAAGGACTAGTTAGTCCTACACCTGAGTGGCTAAATTAAAAAGTACTCTTTGAGTACATAAAAGCCTGGGGGATGAGGTTCCTTTTCCTTCCCCCAGGAGTAATTAAAAATCACGCAGTGCGTGAATAAAAAAGTGGTACATGTTCAAAAGAACGAAAACCACTATAATCCAACTAACTAACTAACTAACTAACAAACTCGTATCCTTTTGTAGGGGTTGAAATAAAAAACTGAACAAACTTAAGCACTTTGCTCTTAATATTTCCTTTTGCAGCAACAGACTATACAGCATAAATACTGTTACAACAATAGAAAGCCTTAAATCTTCTAGCAAAAGGAAATACATAAAAAATAGAATTAAAGATTAACGATGACTAACCAACAAAACTGAATTTAACAAAGGCAATGACATGTGAAGAAATGCCTCTCACTTTGGAAAGGTAGGCGAATGTAATCTGCCATGCACCATCAGCTTGAAAAAAATTATAACCAGAGAGAAACCTGAATTCAAAATTCATTTTTTTTTCATCAAAATTGTTTCTGTTTCCTTTTTCGTTTTTGGAACAGATCTAAGCACTAATATAGAGTGGAAAAGGGAAAATACACATAAAATCTTTGATATTTCTTTAAAAAATGAGGGGATATTCCTAACGTTCTTAACCACCTATATATGCTTGGACTTGTCTGTGGGATATCCACAAAACAAGAAGTACTGATTTCTTGTCACGCTGCAAGTGTGTGCGTGTTTTGATAAATGGTAAAAATTGGATATACAATTTTCTCGTGACACCTATAAAGTGAAGAGCCTGTGCAAGTGTCAAAAGCCAAAGTCATATAACTTTTGTATTTTGTACAGCTTGTAAAGATTTCCACTTTAGCAAATGTGAAGTATCACAAGTTATTATCACAAACATCCACTAAATTTTACAACTTACTTGCTCTGTCTCATACTTTAGGATTAGGAAAGATCACCTTTGTAGGTGCAGCAACAGTGGTAGAGCAGGAGGAGACATCGAAGCTGCTGTCGTAAAACGGTTGTTCTTTAAAAATGGGTTTAGTTTAAAATAAAAAAAAAAATGAAATGAAGAAAAACGTGTGTTAAATCAGGGTTGATAGACATCGTGCACAACGACAAAGAGTGAACTGAAGACGCATGTGATTAAATGTGACCACAGAATAGTACATCCAAACAAGTCGTGATGTATTTCGTAATATGACGAGCATAATTTCCATGAGTCGCCCATGGCGTGATCGTTTGTTTGTGTGTTGGTTTTATTCTTTGTGAAGTGACTAGCGGACAGGTACAGAAAAACGCGTCTGATCATCTCGTGGTGCGAATAACAACTGAAACCAATTTGAAGCTAAGGCAGTGGAAAATATCGGTTAGCCAATGAAGCCACTTACAATGTGTAACACATTGTTTGGTTGTAAATTCAGGACAAGTAGTGTAGCGGCCAGCCGCAGAATAAATAAAAAATACACGTCTGATCTTGTCACTGTGCGAAAAGCTACTGAAGTCAATTCGAAGCGAACGCTGTAAGAAAATAAGTATAGCCAATGAAATCGTTTATGATGAGTGATGCATTGTTTTTTATTTCTAAGGTAGTGTGGGAAAATAATGCCAACGCAAGAGCGTTGTTACCATTGCATTGCAGACAGACTAGAGACTAGTTCCGCCGAAAACGGCACAATTAAAAATCACATACCTCCAAAAATTGAATGTTTACTTTAAACATAACTGTTTACTCCTATAAATTCATTTATGTGTTTGTTACTTACTTGTAGAAAGTCATGCACGTTACTCGTTGCATTTTTTGAAAAATCATTTTTTTGTCTCGGGTATGGCCATATCTGTTACGGACATTAGTGTCAGGAATTAATTCCTATTAAAAGCCGAAGTTGCAGTTCAAGATAACTTTCTACCAGTCTACCGCAAACACCAACAATACCAGAGACAGAAATAATGCATCTTAAACATGCCAAATACTTTTTCGTTTTAAAAAACAAGAAAATCTTTATGGTCATTGTGTCATTTTTAAAGAAATAATTTCTGGTACAACATTTGTGTCATGCTCCTTGTTTTTTAAATGTTCATAATCCTTGTGTGAAGTAATGTTTAGCTGAAGTAATAATATGTTTATCAATTTTTAATATATTTTATCTGTTTTCAAGAGTGTTGTTTCATCAGAGGTTGGATTTTCATAGGCATGTATTCGTTACGGACATTCGATGAATTTCACGGAATGAGTGGAAAGCGTTATTGCCTCAACATAGCATTTAATCTTAAGTCAAAAGTAATAACACAAATCAAAATAGTATCAACAAACATCAGATAGATATCTAGCTTTCAAAACTTATCACTGTCATGTCCTGTATCAATAAATTGGCCGTAGTCATACCTCTCGTTTAAAAAAAAGACAGTATGCAAGAATAATTTAAGAACAATAACTGCTCAGGCTGGCAAACTAGAAACTTGATAGGAATTTTCAATTTAAAAAGCTTTTATATGCACCATATTACTCAACAATGATGAATAAATCCACAATTCACTCAATTTATACAGTTACGGACATTAAGAAATTTCGTTACGGACGATAAGAGTCAGGAACACATTGTAAAAAAAAATCAACAATTGACGTCTAGAGTCCATCTTTAAGCGACACGAATCCCTCTTCTAAGCGATCAATAACTTCCTTCGGTATTTTGAAGAGTCTCTTTGTTTTCCCATGAGGAACTGGCTCATCTATGATTGATATAATGTTTTTATGGTCGAGCCATATCTCGTCCTTTGTAGTAGGCCATTTAAAAGAATCATCGTATTTGCCTGCTCTACACATGAAATTTATCATAACCTCTGTTTCGTCAACATCGGTAACTCTTCCGATATACCAGTTTTTGTCGTAAATTGCTGCTACAAAATCGTTTTCCTTTGGAATTATTGTTTGACGTTCATTACCACTGTAATGGTCTTTATGTTGATCTTCGCTTCTTCAAGTTATATTAGTATCATTAACAATCTTGCCAACAACAGTACATGTAAATATCAAGCTGATTTTAGTTTTACATAAGTAATACAAAACCACTGAGATGCTCTTCGACTTATTGATTTTCCTTGACAAAATATCTGTAATGTCCGTAACCATTTTATTGCCTCTATCGAGAATGATAGTTGTGAATTGATTGTTAATAAACTTTAAGTTATCTTAATGCGACAATTCAAGACAATAGAGCTTATAAAATGTATGTTTTAACTGTTTTTCTAAAGGTTCTTTTAAATAGAAATTATGATATAATGTCCGTAACAAGTTTTCATCCGGGCAAAAATGTCGGTATTATTTTTCAGGTTACACCGGTATCATTACCCTAGTTTGGTCTTGCATGTCATCGTTTAAATTTACAATAATTTTCACACAACAGTATAACTTTATTTGTATAAAAGTCATCTTTAGAAAGCCATGATAGTGATACTTACGTTAGAAATATGTATACAACACCAAGAATCTCGTAAAAGTATCTAAATCAACAGTATTTTCGTCTGCTATGCACATATCCGGCGGTGTAATGGAAAATAATATCGAAGACTACCGTAATTACACGTAAATTACCGTTACGTACATTATCGTTACGTACATTATATGTTATGTACATTAAATGCACGGCATTTTAAAATAGTTTGTCTTTAGGTGTCAAATAAAAGAACAATATTAATAATGTTCTGAAGTACCTTTCAATGTATTATCTCAATTGTGACAAATAATTCAAACACCTTTAGTGTTTCAGCGCTTACAAACGGTGTTACGGTCCTTAATTTCTTAAACGCGACAAAATAAATTTCGATAGTTTTAATTTGTTATCGTCATCAATCTAAATGATATATAGTTAAGCATGTGTTGGGATGATAATAGCATTCAACTTGATCTGAAACCAATACTAAAAGGTCAATAAACGTTTATTGGTCTTACTTTATAGAGAAAATTGAGTGTTGTTACGTATATTAAAAGGTTTTCGGCGACATGCAATCAAGGCCACATATTTTTGAAAAATAAAAACAACTTTTGTCGAAACTATATTTCTGTCTTTATAAAACACAACAATTTAAAGAAAAATCATCAAAAGAATATTGTATGAGCGTGTTTAATGATTATTTAAATAATCAAAAGTACTTGATGTAACAAAGCGACAATGCAAATCTGAACAGTACACTACCATTTATGTAATGTATGCACGTCAAATGTAAAGACTGAGTGAACCTTCTGCCTACAAAACATTGACAATAATACATTTTCCATATAGGAAATAGTTTATTGAGACTTTTATCATTCACTGAATAAATATTCGACTTCAAAGTTTGAAGACACGTTTTTCTTTAAAATGCAACATTTACGATGGAATCAGCGTAGAGTGTAAACTTACAATCCCTTTGTTGCGTATTGTACCATTTCTTCTTCCTACATCAAATATTAAACGGCCACAGTACTGGTTCGCGTTTTGAAACTGACAAACTTTTTTAATTTCACTCAAACATTTTGACAAGCACAATCACATCAATAGAGACAGATGTGTTACAGTACCAGAGGTCAGTCTTTGGTTATTTTCTCCCCTTCAAACTAGTGAATTTGGGGTTTGTATGAAGTAAAGAAACTAAAGTACAGTGAACCTCAAGGATGATAACCCAAGCTGTCTGTCCATTGATGCATGTATTTGCATCAGAAGAAATATGATCCTAAAACACAAAGATATAAGGCAAGCATGATTAGAACGAACACAAAGACAGCAAACTGTAGTAATAAAGGTATGTTTTCCTTCACGTCCGCGTAACTTAAAGTTTCAATCCCCTTGCAAGACAAACTTGGTACCGTTTGTAGAGCTTGAAATAAAAAAAAAAACCTGAAGCACTTTGCTATAGATATTTTCTTTCTCAGCAACAGACTAAACAACATAAATACAGTTACAATACCGTTACAACAATAAACAATCTTATATCTTCTATAAAAAAAAAAAAGAAATACATCAAAAAATAGAATTAAAGATTAACGATGACTAACCAACAAAACGGAATTTAACAAAGGCAATGACATGTGTAGAAATGCCTCTCACTTTGAGAAGGTATTTGGATGTAATCTGCCATGCACCAACAACTTGAAAAAAAATGTATAAACAGAGAGAAACCTTAATACCTAAGCACTAATAAAGGGTGGAACAGGGAAGATACACATAAAAGCTTTGATATTTCTTAAATAAATTAGGGGATATTCCTATAGTTCTTAACCAGCTATATATGCTGGGACGGGTCTGTGGGATATCCACAAATAAAGAAGTACAGATTTCTGGTCACGTGCCAAGTGCGTACGTGTTTTGGAAAATGGTAAAACTTGGATACACAATTTTCTCGTGACACTTATAAAGTGAAGAGTCTGTGCAACTGTCAGAAGCCAAAGTCATATAACTTTTGTACGGTTTGTAAAGATTTCCACTTTAAAAAGTTATTATCACAAACAGAAATGGAACATAGGGGCTTGACAGTTGTTGTTTACACACCTCCGCTCAACTTTGATCTTAAGGAAAGATCACCTTTGTGCAGCAACAGTGGTAACAGCAGGAGGAGACGCCGTCGCTGCTGTCGACAAAGGGTAGTTCTTTTAAAAATGAGTTTAGTAAAAATAACAAATATCAGATGAAGAAAAACATGTGTTAAAACAGGGTTGGTAGAATCGTAATCAGCGACAAAGTAGAAGTGACAGAGAAGGAGACATCGTTGTCGAGTAGCGTAGTTTTCTGGTGTACGTACGTGCCTCAGCGACATAGTGCCGTCTCTAGCTCTCTTGAAGACACCAACTGTCTGTTTGTTTCTTCTTGCAACTTTTTTCTTTCATGGTAGGGTTTGAATCGAAGGGTCGTCAAGATGCATGAGGTGTTTAAGACGCACCGCTGTCGTTGGGTTCCTATATGCTTGGCTTTCACTTGACCTTGTGAAATATACCAAGTCATTGTCACAACAAGAGGTAGAGAGGGTATATATGGAGAGAATGAACTTGGTTAAATCATTTCTGAATCAGCAATCGAGATGAAACGATTGCACGATTTCAGTGAGAGAGAAGAAGAACGTAAGAGGCGGCGAAGTGACGTATCGCCTCACACACGAAAAGAAGTGTTCGCTCAAATAGAAGACATGAGCGAACCTGAACCAACACCTTCCACGTCTGCGACCAGACAGAGAGAGCCTACTCCAAACCAAAGTCCACCAGCATCACCCGCAAAGTATTACCACATTCGAGAGACGGAAAAGCGCTTCTCTAGAAAATTTAGAACTACGGCTTACATGTACACTGTGAAGTTTAAGGATTTCAAGTCCGACGTACCGCTGGAGAAAGAAGAGTTCATCACCGAGGTGTGGGATTCTTTCTTAACCACACTGAAACGACAATGTGAAGCCAAAGAAGACAATCGCTCGAGACTTTCCATTCATCACGACAGCTTGAAGTCACCCGTTTGGATCCAAGTTAGCAGTCCAGCAGAATTGACACCTTCCACAGTCATCGACAAGATTCAACACGTGCAAGAATCCAATGACAAGTTTCACATCACCGATGGAAAAGCAACACTCTTTATGACCCACGTGTCTCTTCCTCACGGGACAGGACGCAAAAAGGTGTTATTGGTGGACGACCTTCGCAGCACCAAAAAGAGTCTCGTCAAAATTAACAACCCTCAAGACCAGATGTGTTTAGCCTGTGCCATCGTGGTGGGACGAACGTATGCCGACAAGAACGACACAGTAGAATGGAAAAGAGCCTGGATAACTATTCAACAATCTGACCGAGCCAAACAACGAAGTGAAGCAGAACTCCTGTTACAACAAGCCGGCCTGTCCAAAGGCACACCCTGTGGCATTCCTGAAATGCAAAAATTGCAAGATGTCCTAGCTCCACGCTACACCTTGAAAGTGTACCCTCAAGAAGTGCGCAGGCCTCTGTTGTTTCGAGGCAAAGATTTCCAAGACGGAAAATACATTCACGTCTATTATCACGATGAACATTTCGTTACCATTCACAGTATCACTGGATTCCTGGGATACAGTCATTATTGTGAGAAATGTGACTATGGATATAACAATCGAGAGCAACACAAGCATTGTGGAACGAAATGCTCAGGATGTTTGGCCTCCTAACCCTGTCTGGACGGAGGACAACCACGAGTGCATTGCCCTGCTTGTCAGCGCACTTTTGTCAGCCCTACCTGTTACCAACAACATCTAAAAACGCAAGGTTCACAGCAGAGAAGTGCTTGTCAACTCCTGAGATTGTGCCCTACTTGTGGACAAGGCATATGTACCAATTGTGCCAAGTTCACGTATGTCGAGGAAAGAAAAAATGACACATTTGTCACCAAATCGTGGACTTGGAACACCAATGCTACATTCAAAAATACCAACTACCGCAAGAGGAGGAAGATGATCAGAAGAAAGGCAATTTCATCTTTTTCGATTTCGAATGCATGCAAGAGACTGGCATTCACATTCCTAATTTCTGCGTGGCTCATCGAGTCATTGCCCTCACTGCAGCAAGATTCCTGGAGGACGTGAAAAAATATTTCGGGGACCGAACACGCTGGCCAATTTTGCCCGATGGATCTTAGACCCCATCGACGAGACGTGGAGCGAAGAGGACATCGAACGTTATGGAGATTGTCATCGTCATGCCACGGTGATGGCCCACAATTTCTCGGGATACGATGGACAGTTTCTTTTGAGATACTATACGCAGCAAGGCACCGAACGTCCTAAAGTGACTTTGAACCGGCCAAAATCATTTCCATGCAAGTGGGATAAGTACAGTTTAAAGATTCGATGAGCTATTTGGCCATGCCTTTGAGTCGAATGCCTAAAACGTTTGGAATGACAGAAATGGTCAAAGGTTACTTTCCACACTTTTTCAATACGGAAGCCAATCAACATGCCGTTCTACCCCATTTGCCTGAAGCTAAAGACTACGACCCCGACAACATGCGTACCGAACAACGAGAAGCTTTCTACGCTTGGTACCAGGCTCATGCCTCTGACCCTTTCGACTTTCAGGAAGAAATGTTAAAGTATTGTCGTTCCGACATGGACATTTTACGGCTTTGCTGTGGAAATTTCGAGTACTGTTCATGGAACACGGAGTGGTCGATCCTTTGAAAGAAGCTTGCACCATTGCCAAAGCGTGTTCCTTAGTGTACCGCGAACGATTCATGCCTGAAAACACCGTGGCTGTCATCAGCCCTCAAACGACCAACTTTGTCAAACGTCAATACTCGGTCAAAGCCCTACGCTGGTTACATTACTTGTGCGACAAGGAAGACAAATCGATCCAACATGCCCGCAACGGAGGAGGCGAAAAGACCATCGGAACGTATTCGGTGGATGGCTGGGACTTAGAAAACCCCAAGATCATGTACGAGTTTAACGGTTGCTTATTTCACGGATGTCCCCTCTGCTACCATGAACGTAACACTAAAAATCAGTTTTTACAAAGAACCATAGAAGACTTGTACGAGACCACTTGCCAACGTCGCCTGAAGTTAGAATAGCAAGGATACCAAGTGGTGGAAATGTGGGAACACGAGTACGATCACCGTTTGAAAACCGATCCCGAGTTTAAACGCATCGTAGAAAGTTACAAGTTGATGGACCCACTGAACCCGAGGGACAGTTTGTAAGGAGGAAGGACAAATGCCAACTGTTTGTTGTACCAAGCCGACGAGGAGAACGGAGAAGAAATCAAATACTTGGACGTGTGTTCGCTGTATTCTTACGTGTGCAAATATTGTCGCTTTAATACAGGGCACCCGCATTTGTTGACGGAACACATTGACCTGGACAACATTCGACAATACGAAGGCTTGATCAAGTGCAAAGTCTTGCCTCCCACCGACTTAAACCATCCCGTGTTACCTCACCATTGGCAAGGAAAACTGATGTTTCCATTGTGCCGTACTTGTGCCGAAATGTGCAATCAAGATCAGCCTTGTCAGCACACCCAGGAAGAACGCGCCTTGACGTGAACATGGGTTAGCGTGGAATTGTTCAAAGCTCTGGACATGGGATACCAACTGTTAGAAGTGTATGAAATTTACCACTTTCCCAAAGACACAGAAATACCACAAGGGTGACCAAACTCAGAAAGGCATTTTCGCAGACTACGTGGATGCCTTTTTGAAACTGAAACAAGAAGCCAGCGGCTATCCTTCCTGTTGTCACACTCCCGAAGACCAAAAGACATTCAAAGAAAAATACCGGGAGCAAGAAGGCATCACTTTAGACCACATCGAGAAAAACGAAGGCAGGCGATCGTTTGCAAAGTGATGTTAAATTGCTTGTGGGGTAAAATGGCACAAAATCCGTGTTTCCTCAAGACAGAGTATTTAACAGAACCTTTCCGGTACTTTCAGATGTTTCACGACAAAACCAAATACATAAAACACGTGGACGTCGTTAGTGAGGATTTGATCTTAGTCAATTACGAAGAAGATCTGGACTTTGTACAAGCCGACGAATTTGGAAATGTCATCATTGCGGCTTACGTGACAGCCCATGCTCGCTTAAAGTTGTACGAACCTTTAGAACTGTTAGGGGATCGTGTCCTGTACTTTGACACGGACAGTTGCACCAGTCAAGTGGTGAACTTTGGAGTATTGAAAGAAGCCTTGCAGTCTGGAGAGGATGGAAACTTTAAAGTGACCACCCGTGAACCGATAAAATTGTACGTTTACCCACTCACCAAATCGTCAGTCGACCCTAGGAAAAGCTGCATCAAATCGTGTACCAGAAGCGAGTGCGGCTTCCCAACCACTTCACTTTGCCGTACGGTCACGTCGATATTGGTCAGCATATAAAAAGGGACAATATGCAAGACCGATAGTTCATTGTCACTACCAACGTCAATCGAGAAAGATGAATCCTTTCAAACAGCAAGTATCGAGCGTAAGACTCAAGTCGAACGAAAAACTCGGGTGTGATTCTATGCCTCACGATCACATCGCCAATGCAGTACCACATCTTAGTTGTTTATGTACTAATACCATGACAAACTACGTGCAACCAGTACAACCTCCAGACCACAAAACTTTACCTTATGGACATGCTGAATTCACCCAGTATAAAAAGGGACGACTTGCAAGAACGACACTTCATTGCGAGGACAAGAGTTGAGAAAGATGAATCACTCTACACAGATGAAAAAAGAGAAGGAAAAAACATCATTGACCTCTTTCACCACCATACCGTTATAGCAAAGTGCGTCCAAGAAGGGAAAGGATTCAGTAGACCTAAAGGAGTATTTTAGTATCCAAATAACTCAGACAGCGACCTCGAGAAAATTTAGGACGACAACTTACACCTACACGGTGAAATTTAACGACTTCGCTTCTGACGTTCCAGCCGAGGAAGTGGCAGGTTTCAATATGGACCTACTTGACTCACAGTTAGAGGAACTCAAATGTCATTGCCAAGTCAAAGATCGAGGTCGTTTGAGCCTATCTATGTATCACGACCATTTGAACTCGTCTGTATGTCTTGGGTTTAGCACTCCTGCAGAACTAACTTCTTCCAAACTTTTGAGGGCTATAGAAGACGTGCAGACGATGAGAGAAATTTTTTACATCACCGATGGAAAAGTAACCATTCATATGGCATACGTTGTACCTCCATGGGAAGAAGACGATGACTGCACTTGATCTGCTTACCGATACGTGTACCTAGCACGATGGATATAACAGCAGATTTATGAATGAAAGGGAGTACCTGATGGGAAACATCTACGCTGGGACACAAATGGTAGCTGATCAGATTTTTAACAACGTGTGAGACGAATATTGAGAGAAACATGAACTTTGTCCTATTTGGTTGCATGTTACTTGTTTTGTTTTAGCTTTTTCTTATAAATGAACATTAAATGTAAATAAGTTTACTAGAGCCAAGAACTAAATAAATAGTAAATAGGTTTGTTTGATGTAGAAATGTTTATGTATTAAATGGATAGTGCGTAGACCAAAGCACAGGCCAGAGAGTCCATGTATATACTTGAATAAATGTTTTGAACCCATACAACAGACTTTTCTGTTATGAATCTCTATTCTATCTGTGAGTCTTTCTTTAGAACATTTTTGTCCTCTTTTCTGTGTGTTTGGATGTGTATTTGTTTGTTTCTGTATGTCTACGTTTGTCCCTATCAACCCTTTGTCCCTACAAATACATCTCACCCTATAAAAAGTTTTGACCGTATAAACCCCATGACGTCACCAATGTTCAATTCCCATTGACCCCCAGGTGACATTCCCATGTTAAATTCCCCTTGACGCCAAAGTGCCGGGACCATGTTTTCAATGGTAAATCCCATTGACGCCAAAGTGCCCCCATTTACTACTATCGATTTGGGGGTCTGATTTGTCAAGCTAGGAAGAGAATTGCTAATGGTAATACTAGTTACGATATCGATATCAACATTGACAATAAAAATATTAATAGCATAAACTGCATCACGACCATTATCGCCATTTTAATCATCATCATCAATACCATCAAGGTTACTATAATAACAGAGATAAAGCGATAATTACCAACATGCAATAATGCCTGTAAAAACATGAACTGTTGATATTTAGTAAAATATATTCGTAGGCTAACAACTCTTCAAGCAATGAAATACTGGTTCCAATTTTCATTCAGTTAGTGCTAAAAATTTACATTGCAATGTTGATGCACAATTTAGTCGTATATGATGCCACAAGATAGCAGAATAAATAATCTTTTAGCAATAAATGATCTTCAATAATTTTACAACTGACAGCATGTTTTGATCCACGGCACCGAGGTCTGAATCGAAATCATTTAACGATGTTTGCACTCATGCGGAAACTAAAGTAACTGAGCTATAAATCTGCTTTCATCTTTCTATTCTGTCAGCCAGTTAAATGTCTGAAGAACCACTCAGGTGTTTGAAAGCAGTGTACAGATTTGTAATGTGCATCATTTTTATTTTGTTTTAATTGAACTCGATTATATTTGAAATACATTGACGAAGGATTTTATATGTTTTAGTGTGAGATCTTTATTTGTTTAATATATATAATATTGCTATACTGGGGAATTTACACATTTTACAAGTATCGGGTGCCTAGGGCAAGCTAACTGGAAAATTGAACTTGCCCCAAACATAATTTCCCAACAAAAGCAAGACAATAAAATATAGTATGGTTTATTTGGAAGAAATCGCATTATGTTTATTTAAACTTTTATTTTTTCTTCATCTATGTTGGCACCTTAAAACCATATGCCGATAATCAAGGTTATCAAAAAATATATATGTAAATATTAGGTAGATATGTAGACTAAAAGAGAATGCAGATAGTGTTAAAAGCGCAACAACAGATATATCTATCTACATAGATAAATGAATAGACAGAAACGTGTTTGGAAATAGCTAGGTGTGTGTGTGTGCGTGTGTGTGTGTCAAATTTGCTTCAAATAGTAAATATTCACATTATCACATCTTCACAGGGAAATGCGATACTGGCCTTGACTACAAGATGGAAACGACACACACATTAGACGAAAGAAACTGTTGGATAAATAGATCACATAGAGCTATTGTTTTATCGATTTTAATTAGACTACCTACTTAAAAATTTTCGTATCTTGTATTCCTCTCTCAATATTTTGGTCTTGCCCGTGGGAAAGTGCCTTGCAAACTTTAGCTTGTCCGGGAGTCGGGCAAGTGGATTTTATATCCCTGACATACTACTTTCCAATGAAAGCACACCATTAATTTTCAAGACAATCTCCCTTCCTATACAGATTGGAAGGAAAAGCTATGGGAGATGTACTATAAAACGCGCAAGAAAAATTATTACCACATCCGTTAAGAAATGTGTCTGCAACAATTTATTTCAAGAAATCTTTTATTGTTGTTTATGATAAAGATTCCTGAGAAAACACATGTACCAACGGAACGAAACATAGCTTATTTTTCTGGTGAATGTGTCCCATTTTTAAACTGTGAGCTCGAGATATGTGTTCAGCTGCTAGAATCAAAAGTCTCATATTTTTGGGGAAAAAGTTAAATATAGATTAATTCAGCACATCAGTAATTTTAATTAATAAGAAAAAATGAAAATGAGAAAAAAATTATCATTACACAGTTGTCACCTAATTCGAACTAATCACCAAACGTTAAAAAAAACCTTTGTGAAATGTTGCCTCTCTATCATTGTTGAATAAAACCAATATCACATCCTGCTGAGCAAAGGCACCAATCAATAACATTCAATAACGTACATACATGCAGTTCTTTGAAATCCAGCTATAGGGTAGAATATCGGCATGAGTGCTACGCTTCTTTCTTTACATTTATTGATTTTTATAATGTGTAACTTCTCTCTCATGATATTAGTTCCATTATATCAGAATATAGGTTCAGTTTTTCAGACTAGAGGTACGGCGCCTAATAGGATTTTAAAAAAAAACAAAAAAAAAAAAAAACATCTTGGTGGGATAAAGAATGCGAAAAAGGCAATATATAATAAAAACTACCGGTTTCGATGCTTTAGATTCTCAAATACTGAATCTGACCATAAGTTGTATAGAGAGCATAAATCAGCTTTTAAATCAATAATCGCACTAAAGAAAAGATACACTCGAGAATCCCAGATGAATAAATTATCTCAAGCGAGGAGAAACTCAACAATTTTGGAATATTTTTAAACGCATTATTCTCAATGAGAAGTGGAATACATTTCCCCCAATACTGCTATGGATACTTTAAATCTGTATTGAAAATGTCTGTGCCGATTTAGATGACTCAGACAATATTTTCAGTGAAAAACTACCTCACTTATGGGTTGATGACTTAAATGCACCTATCACAAATGATGAAATTATGAGAAGTTTACTTAAAATAAAAACAAAACCCCTGGAGCTGATATGATACCTACTCGTTTTTATCAGTACACGAATGAAACAATCTTATCATTCCTTAACGCTCTATTCAATAACATCTTTGAATCCGACTATTTTCCTAGACATTGGGAGAAGAGTATTATTTGTCCTATATATAAGTGCGTTGACAAGAGCGATCCAAACAATTACAGAGGTATTTCTTTTATTGATACTCTATGCAAAGTCTTTACTGATATATTGAATAATTATATATACACGTGGAAAGAAGACAATGGTCTTGCAGACGAAGCACAAGCAGGGTGTGGGAAAAAAATACTCCGCATACGACAATATCTTTATTATTCAAGTTTTAGCTCAAAATTATATATCTCAAAGAAAATATAGTTTCTTGCCTTTTGTTGATTTTAAGAAAGTTTTTGATAAAGTGCAGCATAATAAATTATGGTCGTTATTAATGCTTAAGTGTATGAATGGTAAAATAGTGAAAATTTTAATAGCTATGAATAGTAGACCTGAAAATCTTTGTCCGAACACTTCGAATGTACATTAGGCACAAGGCAAGGATGTTGTTTGAGCCATATCATGTTTTCCCTTTTTATGAATGATTTGATTACAAAACTGAAGTTTGAATGCAACAGAGTTGCATTTAAGAAGATATTGATGGTATTTTTGCAATACTTTACGCTGATAATGTTACTAATTGCGCTAATACAGTAAAGCTACTTCAGAATCGCTTGGATGAAGATCGGTGGAAGCTGTGAGTGATGTTTCGTCAACAAAAGCCAGATAAACGATAGTTTTTCCTAACGGAATGGAATAAGTTTGCTGCGAAAGTTAATGTAAAGGTAAGAGCTATTTCATCTTGGAATAACCGGCTCAAATCAAACTCAAGTTTTGACACTTTATTAATTCTTATGTAGATTGGTTTTATCAAAGTCGGATGAAGCAGTGGGTTATTCTCATCTTAACGAGGTCATCTATTTTTAGAGCTCATCAGTTAACAAAGGATTTAGGTCAGCCTATCGACCCTTGACTACGCTGTGTGCAAAGTAGCCAAGTTTGAACAGTGCAAATTACCGTATATAAGCTACTACTTCTCGTCTATATCGTCTATATTGTTTATTTTGTGCAAAGCTTCTTTAAGTGCATTCAAGTGTAACTTAAATACAAAACCTAAATAGTAAATGTGCGACCTTCACTCTGTACCAGTTAAAATGGATCCTATCTTGCAAAAGTTGACACGGAATTACGAGAAAAATACACATCCTTGATCAGTGAACTCTCTCTTGAAGAATTATGCTGCTTCAACAAAATTCAATACAGAGATAAGATTTGTGCCGACATGTGTATTCATTTACCCAATCATAACAAGACGTCTCTTGAAAGCACATCACATTACATCAGTAACATGCTCAACAATGAGGCACAGCGTTTAAAAGCTCGAAAACGGAGGCAACAATCAACAAAATCAATACGCCAGAAAGAAAAAGAATCAATCCCAGCCAAAAGTCCTTCTTGCACATTCAAAGAAAGTGATGACCCTAATTTAGAACAGGAAGACGATGAACCAGATGATAATAGCATTGTTGCATATCGCGATACCCTGAACGAAGAACAGAACGAACCAAGCACTGGAGACGACAGTATAACACGCTTGAAACAGACATATAAAACCTCAAGAAGTGTGTCGACGAATCCAGACAAAAAAAAAAAAAAAAACACAGAAACTGTGACTGATAATGAGTATAAGTGTAAATCTGACTGTAAAGCAATAGGCATGTCAAAAACAAAATTTAAAAATATGACAAGGTGTAACATTTGCATGTCCTGGTATCATGATACTTGTGCTGGTATTAGCAGAACAGACCCAATAGGATTCTGGCTCTGTACTCTATGTAGAAAAATGCCTAAAGACCTTAGAACGATTCAGGCTTCGGTAAATGAAATGCATGCTTGTACAACGGTCATTTTAAACCAAATACAAATTCTGTTAAACAGAATGGAATCAAAATTTGCAAACATAAACGACCAAATATCCAGCATCACAAAACGCATGGCTGTGTACGACAAATCAACCTCACTACAACTTGAAGAAATCAAACAGCAAATACTAGATGCCAAACTTGAAACAAACAAAAAGACAGCTTTGTTGTTGAACAAAACACAAAATGCAATCGAATTGCTAAAAACTAATACAAAATACCCAAAGTCAGGTAATGAAATGGCCAATAGCCAGACCGACAGGAGTCAACCAAGAACTAATAAACCAACACGAGCTAATGATAAATACGAACACCCTCAAACAGACCAAAATCGACTTATCGTTCTCTTCCAAAACTATCAATGACACTGATTACAGGATCATCTCTCCTGAAAGGTATAAACACCAGAGGACTTTCACGTGAGGTACATGTGAAGTCATACCCTGGTGCCACCATTGACAGTCTCAAAAGAGAACTGAACAAACTTGACCTAAATAATTACCATATGATTATTGTACAAGTAGGTAAAAATGACGCCGATAGGGATCTGGAAATAAACCAGTTTGAAGTCAAATACATGTCCCTCATTAACCAGTTGCTAGCCCAGGTAGACAATGTCGTTATATCTGGACTTATTCCAAGACGTGACGTCGGTATGACGCAATATGATGACATCCTCATAAATATTAGCAGATCCTTCAACCTGCCATACATATCAAACCTTGACAGCTTTTTGCTAGCGTCGGGTCAGCTACCATCTACTTTCTTTTACTCTGACCTGATCCACCTGAAAGATGCGGGCACAGCAAACCTATTGAAAAATATACATAGTGTTACTCCTGTACTCAAAAGAACACGTACCAACGTGAGTAAGCACTACCCAACTGCTAAATACCAACATAAGCAACAGAAAAGCCACAGACTTGCAATGCAAGTCCGAAATGGGTGGGAACAGAATCATCAACATGATACACAGAATACATGGCATGGTTATCGAGGCAGACTCGAACGTTATACAAGGCCTTGGAAAAGTGACACTTCGATCATACAACAGTACGCACATGACAGACGTGGCGTACCAAACTATAATTATAACCACTATGTATGTCCATCTAGATACAATAATTATTATACATACACCTCAACCAATAATAAGTATCATATTTTTGGAGATATTTGTTCCGACTGCATCTCTGTCCAAAGTACAAATTCTAATTGTACATGCCAAGGTTATGAGGTCTCTCCCACTGACTTGGGAATAACTAATAAATCTGTCTTCATTCCTTTAAAGACTGAGAAAAATTTAAACTGTACATCCTTTGGTCTGAAAAAGAAAGGTTTTCAACTTATCAATATCAATGTAAGACACATCTTACCAAAGATCGATGAACTAAGACTAACGATACAGAATGAACCCAACCTTGCAGTAATTGGACTATACGAAACGTTTCTAGATTGCAATGTACCTGACAGTGCTATCTCTATTAGCAACCTTTCTTTTGAAAGACGAGATCGACCACAAGGCATAGGAGGAGGGATAGTCATGTACGTTTCAAATAACTTAACATACAAGAGAAGAACAGATTTGAAAATTCTACTATAGAATCGATATGGATCGAGTTAAGTTTCCTCAATAGCAAATCACTCTATATCTGCTCAGCACACCGACCCCAAAACTCCCTCTCCTCATGGACTGACCAATTTGAACACGAGTTAGAGGCTGCTTTATCTTCCAACAATGAAGTAATTATCATGGGAGACTTTAATATTGACTTCATCTCTGATACTAACACTAAATGGCTACATATGATACAACTGCACGACCTTACACAGGTAATATATGCTCCAACAAGAGTAACAGCCTGTACTTCTACTCTGATCGACCACATCTATACTACCCATCCAACCAATCTCTACGAGATAAACGTACCATGTTTCCCTATTAGTGATCACTATCCTATATGTGCAACTCGTAAGCAACAGAGCGCAAAGAAAAACAACTTACACTCCTACATGCTGTACAGATGTTTCAAAAACTTTTCTGAAAATGAATTTCTCTCCGAACTATCACAAAACATTAATGCAATATATTTCCCTAACATAGACCCAGATTGTGACTTGTCTAACTGGAATCACTGTTTTCTTACTATCCTAAATAAACACGCCCCCATACGCATCAAGAGAATTAAACGATCAAAACAACCATAATGGTATACTAATGAAATCGAAGAGGCACAACGCAAACGAAACTACTACCATAAACGTAAAGACTTCACAAACTATTTTTTTATGGCGAAACAAAGTAAAATCAACCATTGTAAAATACAAACGCTCCTTTTTCAAAGAAGCCATCACATCAAACTCCGACAACAGATCCATCTGGAATCACTTACGAAATCTAACTTCAACGAAACCTGCGCCTCTAGCTCCATGTGAAATTATAGCTGATGGCACTAAATATACTGAAGAGCTCGATATTGCAAACCAGCTGAACCATTTTTTTTTACTAATATCTCCCAAACGCTTGACAGGTCTAAGAATACAGAGCCTAATTTAGACAAACTTACTAAATTCGTGAATGAAAGGGTACCATATGTTAGTTTCAACATTCCCTTAATAACAATAAATGACACTTTTGATATTATAAATAAACTTGACACAAACAAATCAGCTGGTCTAGATGAAATTCACCCCAAACCTCTGAAAATGTCGGCTTTATCAATCTCAGAGTCGTTGAAATAAATAATTAACTGTAGTATCACTTCCAATAAATTCCCGGAGTCATTGAAGTTAGCAAAAGTATTCGCAGTTTATAAGGGAAATGAAAAGAATGACCCATCCAACTATCGACCCATATCTGTTCTATCCGTACTTTCAAAAATTATGGAAAAACATGTCAGCAAGCATATTTTCAGATATCTTGACAAGTACCAACTCCTCGATAGATCACAATCAGGTTTTCGAAAGAATCATTCATGTCAGACTGCAATGACAAAACTTATAGACCAATGGCTACTAGCAGTAGAATCAGGTGAACTTACTGGTGCAATCTTCATTGATTTTAAAAAAGCATTCGATTTGGTTGACCATTCGGTGCTCATTAAAAAACTTTCAGCCTACAAATTTTCTCCCAACTCAGTTGCCTGGTTCACGTCGTATCTCACAAACAGACACCAGGTTGTTTGCACGGGTAAACATATATCCGAACCAAGTCATATCTTAAATGGTGTTCCTCAAGGATCTATATTAGGGCCTCTTCTGTTTCTACTATTTATCACTGACTTAGCTTTGTATCCAGCACACGCTAACAGAGATCTTTTCGCTGACGATTCGACATTGCATTTATCTGATAAATCTCTAGACTCCATTAAAAATAAGCTTCAAACCGACCTCAACAATATATCAGTTTGGTGTCATCAAAACAAAATGCATATTAACATCTCTAAAACGAAATGTATGACAATTGGAACAAGGCAGCGTCTATCTACTAACATGGATTTACTTCTAACTCAAAATGGCTTAGACGTATCTATTGTCGAAAATCAAAAACTTCTTGGTATCTACATTGATCAACACCTCAGCTGGAATGCGCATATTGATCACTTATGTGCAATGGTAGTCCAAAGAATAACTCTGTTAAAATTGCTTTCAAAATTTCTACCTCCACAATCACTTGAAATTTATTTTTCGGGTTATATACTAATACTAATAGATTACGGCTGTACCATATGGGGAAACACATCAAATTATAATCTGTCCAGAATTGATAGACTCCAGAAAAGGGCAGCCCGAATAATACTGAAACTTCCTGTTATGACTCCCTCAAATGTTTTGTTTTCACATCTGAAATGGCTACCTATACAAAAACGTATTCTTTATTTTAAAGGAATCATGACATACAAGTCTTTAAACGGTCTTTCTCCAGATTATATCTCTAACATAATTGAACTAAGATCATCGAATACTGAGCGTAATCTCCGATCGACGACAAACAATGATCTCCAGATTCCTTGGTCGAAAACCAATTATTAAAAAAGCTCATTTTCTGTATCAGCACCTACTGTATGGAATTCCTTACCAACGAGGATACGAAATTCAACTTCCTTGCTTCTTTTAAAATATCATTAAAGAAATTCCTTCTAGACCAGCTAATATGACATATTAAAAGCTCTGAATAGAAAACTTTAAAATCATATCCATAATTGATATATATTTGTATGTTTCCCAGTATAGTCACACATAGTTATTCATGTCAAATATGTACGAATGGGTGTGCGACGATACATGGTTATGTGCATGAACTTCTATTTTTATTTTTTTATTACAAAAACTGAGGACCACATGGCAGATGGGTCAGCCATGACCAAATGTGTTACCCTCGTTAAAGATAGTTCATTATTAGTATTATTCTTATAGAACCAAATGTTATCTAACGTTTCTGTGATAAAATTGGATGATGGTCAATCTCGATAAAAATTAAAATTATTGTTTTCATAAATGGGGGATATCTCAAGCACAAGAAGGTATGCTTTTTTTTTTCTTCAAAGAAAGCCGTATTGAGGTGTACCTTATTACAAGTACATGGGTTTATTCTCACCCGATCACCCCAAATTTTGTTTGGACGAAAGCTAAGCATATACTATCAGCTCAGGCAAAGAAAGCCACTTCAAGAATTTTCAATTATCAAAATCGATTTGGCTGTTTTTCTTTAGAGGATATTTGTACAATTTTTGATTCTGTAAAAGCTTGCTATGGGTCAGAAATTTGTGGGAATTAATTTAGTAGGGTTATTGAAATTGTGCTATACAACTTTGGAAACAGGACTATGGTGTTCCTAAAACTACCAACAATGCAATTGTGTTAGGGGAGTGCGAAAGATATCTCGTATTGTACCTCGTATTTTTACGATGTATTAAATATTGGTTGAAGTTTGTAAGAATCCGTTCAACAATCTACCCACACCAATGTTATTTAATGTTGAAACGATCAGATGAAACCAACCGTGTCGCATAGTCTACCAAAGTTAAAGACATTTTTTTCCCGCTCCGTTGCTGGATATATTTGGCCTTACTTTACATACATAATGAAGCTCAAGTGCTTAAACTTTTGTTCTTAGACCGCCACCACACAGAAAGGGCCCAACACATCCAGGAAAAAAAAAATACGAAAAAAGGGGAAGGTGGTAATTCTTCTTGTATTTTATGCTTGTTGTTGGTTGTTTTTCTTTTCGGGGGTGGGGGTGGAAAGATGTCTTTAGCATTGTTGTAGTCTTTGTTTTTGGTTGTTGATTAAGATGCTGATTAATGGTGATGAGGAGGAGGATGAGGATGTGAGTTTTAAGCACTTTAAATGTGGTAATGAAAATGGCGCTCTAATTTGCATTATACTTTTACCTCGTATAATCATGACGTGTTCTGCCATGGGCACACACGGTATCTGCCTTAAAGGTTTAAATTGTCATTTGTAATTTTTGTTTTCCCATAAACCGTGGTAAAAGAAATTGTTTCATCCAATGTCTCGTTACCTACGAATACTGCTAATCCGTACGTTATACATATTTTCAGTTATTACTCTTAGGTATTATCAGTCATTCTAAGTCTGCTACTAACATTACAACGTCGACCCAATTTTTGTTTATGTATGATGATACAACATGTCATAATTCTTGGTCATTTTACACTTAATAACAGTTTTTGATCCACATCACGGCGGTTAATTTTTTTTTTTAAAATTTGAAAGTGATTAATACAAAAATTATTATTCCGCCATGGGGATTACTTTTCCGGAGCAATTTATAGCCACTTTAGTGAAAATCAATTGCCTCAGATTACTTTAACTGTATAAGCAAAAGCATAAAATAATAAATTTTAAAAGTGTCAAGCATCATTTGGTTCACAATGTTGCAGGATATATACATTATTTCTCTCTAGCTCGTGCATATTTGTGTGGGTTCTTTTATATCTTTATTTGTCCATTGCATCAATTCAGTCCGGCAGTCAGGAAGATACTGACTCCAGTTAATGTGTGTGAGTGTGTGATTTGGATTTTTAACGTAGCTTTAACAATTTTCCGGTCAGCAGTGTGGCAGTTTATAGTGATGTCTAGCACGGGGACATCATGACGCAGACATGCAACATAATGTCCCAATCAGTCACATTATCCTGAAACCAGTTCGATCAGTCCTAACATTAACCTCTTAATACTGAGCGCCAAACGAGGCAGCTGCTAGTACCATTTTTATAAGTCTTTGGTAGGACTCAGCCGGGTTCAAACCCGCGACCTCCCCCATCCGAGGCGGACGCTCCAACCACTTATGCCAGACTCCCGTTATAGCAATAATATATAGCAGTAAAATATGTCTCTTTTGTGCCAATGATGCCAAACACCACCGGCGTACCGGAATTAAACACAAACTTTATGTTTAACAGCGTGTAGGGAACTATGCCAAAATATATTTCAATGAACGACACCATGTTATAAAAAAAAAAAAAATATTTATGGTTCAATGAGCTTCTATAATATGGGTTGAATTTAATATTAAAATCTAGTCTGCACCCATGCACCCCTCATACAAAGCAGAAACATTTTGGTTTTCTTTCAGGGGCGTAGCTAGTCCGATAAATCAACCCCCCAAATATGTGCTGATACTGATGGACGATATGTAGATGCAGCTGATAATTACAGCCTTTAATGAATAGGTGATATCAGCCCCTTTCCCGAAAATCAATATCATCACAGGTGAAGGGCTGATTTATAGGCCTAGGGCGTAGCCAGTTCGACTCAAGCATTCATGCGAGTGCACATGTCTGCCACAATGTACATCAGACACAGATTCCTCTTTTGCATCATCACATTCGTTAATATGATGAGCGTACACATCGTATGTACCCTAGTTACGCAACTGTCTTTAACAATGTTCATCTTTCTCCTGATATTATTTTTTTATAAAAATTACAAACAAATAAATGTGGTTTTTTTTAAATGTAAAATGAATTTTTCTGTAAACTATTTTCTAAAGGAAGAAATAGAATCCCAGCAGCAGAGAGGGTGAACAGACCAAATAATTCCGACAAAAAAAATAAAACCACCACGGAAATCTAATCCGCAGAAAGGTCCAGATTTTTCTAAATAAACGCTTCCTTGAGATGATTTTATTTCTGTAATGGCCGATTATATTAATAAAACCTTAGTTCGAAATAGTAGTTGAAAAATAAAGTACTCTACATGTTTATTTATTTTTATTTTTTTCCACCAGACGACCAACATTGGTAGGCACCCTCTCTGCTGCTATTAATTAAAAAATTGTTATATTAAAAAATAATGATACTGCAAGAATAGCACGAGAACGATTAGAAGCAATTAAAAAATTTCTTCCTGTCAGAGACTCATTCAGAAAAAATCTACAAGCGCAACAAGAAGCACAAGTTGAGTACGAAGAGGACACTAAAAAACTGTTTAAACCCGTCACTGCAGCTACTGAAAAAGTTACAGCTGTCATCAAAGAAGATCTTCTTCCGGTATCAAAACAAACAGCAGAACAAGCTGAAAAAATAGCAAGAAGAACTAAACAGACAATGAAGATATTACGAGATCTTCCAGCTGATATAGCTGCGGCTCAACCTCCACCTGTTGGTGAGGAAATACTTAAAGATATTGGAAAACTTTATACTGAAGTCACCGGCGTGAAGAAAGAACATACACCTGAACCCTGGCCAGTAAAAGAAAATATAAAATTAAATGCAAGATTCAGAGAAGGGGTTGTTGAAGAAATTAGAAATACTGAAAGAGAACAATTACCCGAAAAAATATTAGATTATATATCTGACAAATCTGGTATTTTAAACCCCCTTATGAAAAAACAAAAAATGATGATCTTCTTAAATGGATATATCGTGTATATGCAAACAAAAAACAGGTTAAAAGTGATGATTTGGAATACAACGCTCTTTATGAAGAAGTAGAAATACTTCATAGAGAGGGACAGAGACAGAAACAAGAAGATCTTTCCCAGTATCAACTTCCTCCACCTCTGCAACGAACAGAATAGAAACAATCTTATTCAGCGATGATGTCGAAAATTAAGGAGATGTTTGCATTGACGACACCACCTAAGAAATCAGAAGAAGGAGCAACGGGGAGTGGTCTGGGAAACAATTTTGTTTGTCCTGATAATATCATTAATGATGTGTCACGGTTAGAAGTTCTCATAGGAGGAAAACGTGCCGGAAATAGTTCACCAGAAATAATTAATGAAACAGCTGATATTTGTCGACGATTATTTCAAGGCGGTATCATGGATATCGGCGTTTACCGAGAGCTTATCGATGAACTTGTTGATGACTAGTTGTTAGATAAATAACAAATAAAATAAGATGATCATACATAATAATCATCGTAAAATTGTACAAGTCAGAGCGGTAAACTCACGATTACCAATCTATAGAGCAATTTACGGAGATGGACTTGGTGATGTTATTCAGGGATTATTCACAAGGATAGCTCCAAAAGCAGCACTTGTTGCAAAACAATTATCGATGAAAGCTATTGATATTGTTCGTGAAAAAGCTCCTGGTGCAATTGTTAATGTTGCTGGTAGGGCTTTCTCGGCAATCAGAGAAAGACTAGCACGATTATTGCGACGAAAACGACAACCACCAGTAAAACTGGCAAGTACTGAAATTATGACCGCAGACGTAAGTAAAATAATAAATCAGGCTGCAAATCAAAAACTAGCGGAATTATCTGAAGAAGCAGAAAGAAATATAACATCAAATTTAATAGCAGGAAGCGGTCTTCGTCGACGATAATTTAAATCACCATTTGGAAAAATGGTAATTATAATAAAAATGTTCAAGCGCGATTCCGACGTAACATTTGATATGGAGGCACCTGTCCTTAAGTATGAATCGGTACGTAATTATCAATTTTATTCCTATGACGCAAGACAACCAAATCGGCGGGGGAGAATCGAATTACAGGTTCATGATACAAGTAGATATTTCTTGCCCGCTGAGGCGTTTATTGAAGTAGAAGGTAGACTTGTAACAAATGTTGTAGCTAATACGCCATATGGTGCCAATGCACGAGTTGGTTTTGTCAACAACGGAATTATGGCGTTGTTTGATAGCGCCACATACATGATTGATGGAAAAAATATTGAATCAATTCAGAAGGATGTTGATGTTGCTACAACAATAATTGGTCTAGCGAGATATTCTGATGATTACACAAGATCAGCTGGTCCAACAATGATGTTTGCTAAAGATATTACTGACAACGCTGATCATATCAGGTATGCTAAATTACGAACACCACGAGATACTGCATCTGATCTACAACCAGTTGCTGATGGTCCTGAATACGCAGCCAGACCAGCTGCTGCTTTTGATATTGTACGAGGTGATAACGCGAGATACAACTTGGGATTTGCAACACACCAAGCAGCGTTGTCAGGAGATAAAAGAAATTTTTCGTGTGAAATTCCATTATCTCACATCTTTTGATTTTGCAGAAATGTTAGAAAGGTCATCTTTGGAGCTAAACACACAGTTGTGCTCGTAAGAAAAGGTGATGATAATGATGCAATCTGGCGAGGTAATGGTGTTGCTGATGGTAAAGTAAATATATCAAAGCTTTCATTGTGGATGCCAGTAATGACTCCATCTATTACTGAAGAACAAAAATTAATATCTTTTATGGATCAAGGCGGTAAATCATTGCTATCATGGTTAACAGTAACCACAGATGCTACTCAAAGTTCTGTTAATGGTTTATTCACATGGCATATAGCATCACAACAAGGTGTTTCTGCACCACGGCATATTTTTATTGCGCTGCAAGATAATGCTCGGACAAATAATCAAGAACGTTCACATATAATATTTGACAAACTTGGAGTTAATGAAGTTTCCTTGCGGATAAATGGACATCAAGAACCGGCTGAAGATATATTGTTACATTTTGATCAAAATCACGTAGCGCGTGTATATCATCGTTTAATGTCATTTCTGGGACGTGATCAAAACGTCGATACTGGGCTGCAAATATCACAGATAGATTTTACAACATTATATCCGATTTATTACTTTTCGCCGGAACATCTTGATTTATCCAAGCAATCTGTCGTTGATATACACTTTCGAGCTCGTGCTAATACCCTGCCAGAAATCGCGGCTGGTCCACCAGTTGTTTATGGTCCTTACAGAGCAATCGTTGTTATACTCAGTGACAAAGCGATGTTACTTGAAGTTGGTAGTGGTCGAATGAGAGTCGTTGATACACCAGTGGAAAATCTTTAATCAAGTTATTTAGAAAAATATATTTTATATAAAAATTTCGTATGGTCATGTTAATGTTACTCTGACTCCTGGTCAGGTCAAAAAGCTTCAATCAAAAACCGCCAACAAATGTGGAACTAAAACGAGATCAGATTGGTTGTGGTCCGAACAAATTATCGTTGACAAATAATCAGATTAAACATTTCAATAAAGCCCTAGAATCAAAAACCGGAGTTCAATTCCATCTTTCTCCGAGCGCCATCAAGGACATGGTTAAAACGGGTGGTATATTTCCACTTCTTGCGGCTATTCCAGCGTTAATAGCTGCTGCTGCTCCAGCCGTAGCAAAAGCAGCCGCATTAGGTGCTGTTGGAACAGCTGCTGAAATGGCTCTAAAGAAAGAAACAGGAAATGGATACAAAAAAAAGGGACGCGGTCTAAGATTACCGGGATCTCGTTGGGGGAGAGGTCTGAGGCTTCCACGTTAGACGTTCCAGCATCAAATTTTGATTTACTTGATGTTGCTAAAAATTAAAAATAAAAGCCTTTAGAGGTGTTTTTATGCGAGATCAATTGCCGGACCGACCAAATAAACTCGAAACAGGTATTATTAATCTCGACTCGAATTCAGGACCCGGTACTCACTGGGTATCATGCGCGGTTGATCCACGTGGAATCGTTTATTTTGATTCATACGGGTTAGTTCCACCTGTTGAATTTATCAAGTATGTTGCACCACTTCACGCGCAAGTTTGGTATTCTACGCTACATACACAAACAATGACAGATCCGCCAATATGTGGCCGTGAGGCAATTAATGTACTTAACGCTATATCAAAATCATCCAAACCGCCACATAAAGTCGTGCATGATTACACAAGCAACCGCTTTGTTGCGCGTAAAGCGTTTTAAACAGATCTTGGATCTTAGATCTTATATAATGGTTGATATTTACGGAAGAAGATCTTCTTCTACCGGCGTTAAAACAAAGAAAGATTACATTGATCTGTCGAAGTACGCGACTAAAGATGAACTCGCTGATATCATGAATCTTGCTGTAGTTGACCCAGATGAGGTTGTTATTTTTCAGGAAAGATACGGAAAACTAAAAACGAGCAGCATCAGATGGAATGATATAGCTCGACGAGTACTCGGTGCAGTTACGGATAATATCCCTGTATTTACTGACAGCGGCAAAATCAGGGATTCAGGTATATCGTTTACAACCATCAGAGATGAAATTACAAGAAGCGTTGCTAATCGCGTGAAAAACACCGGCGACACAATGACGGGTGAACTCAGCATGAACGGAAATAAAATAGTAGTTTTGAGAGATCCAACATCCGACGAAGACGCAGCAACAAAAAAATACGTTGACGTCAACTACAACACCGTAGATGGTAAATTATCCACGCTGCGGGCCGAGTATGACGTTCACGTGGGCGCTTTTGCAAGATTTCGCAGAAACCATCAAAACCATAGATAAATTCTTTGGAACTCCGCACGCCATTGACATAAAACTCGTTGATATCAAAACTAACCTAGACACGACCAAACGAACACAGGAGCGGGGATTCCTGAGATCGTTAATAAAACCAATTTGATTAAAATTTCAGCCGGAATAACTCCCGGGCATATCACAAACATCGTATACACAGTATCATCGGGATTTGCAACATGGTAGCAGCAAAATAAAAATATCAGATATACCGCAACAGTCACTGGCGTGTACAGGCTGTCTGTGTTCAGTGCTGCAAAATTTGAAATATTTACAACGTATCCATGGCGTCATTCAACGCATAAGTTTTCCGGGGTTGTATCTGTTATATTAAATAGCGGAACCGAAGAAATATTTATTCTGGAAGCAGCTGATAAGAAATTAACCGCAACATCTTACTGGTGGTGTTTGGAATTTGTAGCTGAAACACCTCAATTGGTTACTGCATAAACATATATGGACGGTGCACAATACAGGTATAATCAAGCGCGTGAATGGCAGGCAGCATTAAAAGATCGAGTCGAACAATATACAGTAAAAGTAAAAAAATATCGACGACGATTAGTTATCGTTGATGTGATCGTTTATTCAGTATCCGCTGTTGTTTGCTGGAGCAGGTGTTATATTATCAGCGGTGACAATGATGGCACCAGTAGCCGTAACTATTTGTATTTCAGCAGCAACAACTATTGCAGGTGTGCTCAATATCATCGCAAAAAAAATATGTACCTGCACGAACGAAAAATTATCCGATTACATAATAAAATTACACACAACGAAGGTAGCATACTCGAAGTTATTTTCGTTGTTATCAGCGAGTCTCAGTGATGGAATTATATCTGATTTCGAATTTTCAATGATAACTACAATATATCATGAAGGTATCGGTATTAAAGATACAGTTACTAATAATGACAGAATTACTCCAGCAGATCGTGACTAATGCAACTCCGTCAAAGATAACGATGATCTCGGTAAGTTCAACTAATCCTGAATTTAGTATTAACTTTCCTACTGCAATTCCAGTAAAGGAAATTGCACTAGCGCAATTACGGGTATATTACAGCTGGCCTAATATCAGATCAAAATCATTTAATGGTACACCAGCAAATAATTCGCTTGTATTTGCTAACAAGAACAAACCAGATGGTACTCCTGACTGGATAGATGTTAGAATACCAACTGGTAGTTATGAGATCGAACAAATCAATGATGAATTTCAACGTAGAATAAAATCAATAACAGGAAAAGAAGCAAAAATATCGATTAACGTTCATGAACCGACGCTGTCCTCGGCGGTTGAGATACATTCTCCTGATTACGTCGTTGATATTTATCAGTCCACGATAAGATCCGTACTAGGTTGGCCGGATGTTCCCCCAGTGTATGAAGGACTACCTGAACCAAAATTAATTGAATTTCTCACGGACGAAGCCAGGGTTATAACAACTCCAAAATACCGAAATTTGTATCCATGGACAGATAGGGATAAATATGGCATTTGGCATGATGGTAAATTATATCCTATGGTGCCGTTTTCCCTGACTGATGTTGATAAAAACTTCAACTGAAATTATTTATGAAAGAGATTTCAGATCAAGGGCTAACGAAATTAAATCTGAGTACACAACTACATTAACGACATTAGCACGTTTATTTAAAAATTATATCCTGGAGTATCCCAATATCAATCTGAAACATCAGATCATTGCAACGATACAACATTTAAATCAAATTATTTCAGACCTTAAATATTTTAATCAGACTATTATTGAAGTAATAAATGCTAGTACTTATAATATAGGAAGTAAAGTGGATAAAATAACAACCATCAAACGGATATACCTTGATCATTATAAGATAAATGAAGGAGATTTATTAAAATTTACATTACCAGGATTTGAAACTGGCGAATTAATAAGATCACTCAATGATATTGTCGCGAAAAATTTTCCTGAAATACTAGCTGTGTGGAGAAAACTAGCACCACCTCCAATTGTTTTAAGACATAATAATGATACACACGGCGGCGGCAGACACTTATCTCCGGGAATCGTTAATATAACCAGCATGATCGTGGTCAATCTGGTTTGTGACGTAATTGACGGTAGCTATCAAATAGATCTCGGAAAATCAAATCAGGCTCAGCAGGGATATATTTTATATACATTTACACCACAAGTATCTCCTGGAAGTTTGATCGTGCAAGAACCAACTAATCCTGTATATCTGCGGTGTCACAATAATATGTTAACACGAATAAATTTTAAGCTCACAGATCACATTAATCGCTTAATTGACATACGTGGAGAGGAGCTTGTAATAAATCTGTATGCGAAATCTTAATTAATCCAGTAAATATTATATTAATGTACCAGCACGTGATGGTTTTTATACATGACAAAGAAGTACTTGAAAACGCCATCAGAACAGCGTTTTCACAACCTCAAAACATGGAGCAATTTAACGTTAATTTAGTCATTGATGAATACGGAAACGAGGATTTCTTATTAACACAAGAACAGTTAAATGAGCTCCGTCGAGAACATATTATCGAGATCATTTGTAGCAGAGATCAGATTCTAAATTATGCACACTCCTGTATTAAACTCGATCAACTTAAAAAATATTTCTAAATAAATATATAAATAAAAATATTTTTTATTATTGATACAAATCAATCAAATGGGGTGATTGGTACTCAAAATTATACAAATTACTCAGTTTTGTAATTCTGATGGGGTGATTGGTACTCAAAATTATACAAATTACTCAGTTTTGTAATTCTGATGGGGTGATTGGTACTCAGAATTATACAAATTAATCAGATTGTTGATTCTGATGGGGTGATTGGTACTCAAAATTATACAAATTAATCAGATTGTTGATTCTGATGGGGTGATTGGTACTCAAATTCGTGTAAATTAATCAGTTTTGTAAATAATTATTATAATCTGAAATAATTTATTCAGAAAAGAAATATTTTATTATTATTCTGAAATATTTTATTATTATGAATTCGATCAGTTTGTGTCTCTGATTTGTGATTTGGTACTCAAATTGATCAGGGCTTTGCAAAAAATGCTACAAAAAAATTTCTGAAATGTTTTTACTCAAATTCATGCAAATCAATCAATTTGTTAATTCTGATGGGGTGATTGGTACTCAAATTCATGTAAATAAATCAATTTGTTAATTCTGATGGGGTGATTGGTACCTAAAATTCGTGTAAATCAATCAATTTATTAATTCTGATAGGGTGATTGGTACTTAAAATTATACAAATCAATCAGTTTTCCAAAAAATACTACAAAAATATATTCTGAAATATTTTATTATTATTCTGAAATATTTTATCTTTTTATGCAAATCAATCAATTTATTAATTCTGATGGGGTGATTGGTACCTAAAATTATACAAATCAATCAATTTATTAATTCTAATGGGGTGATTGGTACCTAAAATTATACAAATCAATCAATTTTCCAAAAAATACTACAAAAAAATATTCTGAAATATGTTATTATTATTCTGAAATATGTTTTTATTCAGAAATATTTTATTTTTTATGCAAATCAATCAATTTATTAATTCTGATGGGGTGATTGGTACTTTAAATTATGCAAATCAATCAATTTATTAATTCTGATGGGGTGATTGGTACTTAAAATTATGCAAATCAATCAATTTATTAATTCTGATGGGGTGATTGTACTTAAAATTATGCAAATCAATCAATTTATTAATTCTGATGTGATATACATGATAATGGGTGATGGTTGAAGTCTCAGTTTCTTAATAATATTATATATTTATGAGAGCTCAACCATCATGTGGTTGGAATTATGCCAATCAATCAGATTTTATATTTCAGAAATAAAATATTTCAGACAGGGTTGCTTTGGTCGTTACCTGCTGACATAATTTTTCTTAAGTATCTTATGCGGGTACTGATTGATTTTTTTTCGTTTCGTACTCGCTGGATAATCCCGATCTGACCTTTTCTTCTGCAACAGAAAGAGGAATAAATTCATTTACTTGATCATCGTTCACCATAGCTAGTGATTGAAACATAGCTGCCTGAATCCGTTTTATGAACTTATACTGAGATGATAGAACATACTTATTTTCATTTTTAAGTTCTTCTAACGTTTCAAAATCAGATATTATTTTTTCAGGATTTAGTTCATCAGATATATTAATTCCGGTTTCCTCTAGTTTTTTAATAGCAGAAATAATGTCTTTGATATTTTCATGGTTCATTATATAATATATAAATCTTTAAAATAATTTTTTTCCCCCTATAGAACCCCTATCGAGTGTTTAGCGAGTTCGTCGGGATGTTTCAAGGACGGCACAATATATACAATGAATATATACAATGAAATGGATATATACAATGAATGACGAGCCCCTATCGAGTGTTTTAGCGAGCTCAGATTATGGATACATACAATGAATGACGAGCCCCTATCGAGTG
Organism: Sinohyriopsis cumingii; assembly: GCA_028554795.2. Classification (NCBI taxonomy): domain Eukaryota; kingdom Metazoa; phylum Mollusca; class Bivalvia; order Unionida; family Unionidae; genus Sinohyriopsis; species Sinohyriopsis cumingii. The sequence goes on from CM068827.1 coordinate 128,460,973, forward strand.
TTTTTTTGCGAGCTCAGATTATGGATATATACAATGAATGACGAGCCCCTATCGAGTGTTTTAGCGAGCTCAGGACAGTACAAACATATAACTTAATTAAAGACAGTACAAACATATAACTTAATTAAGGAAATGAGTATATACAATGAATGAATATATACAATGAATGAATATATACATTGAAATGGGTATATACAATGAATGAATATATACAATGAATGGATATATACAATGAATTATATGTACAATGAAATGGATATATATAATAAATAAAGGACAGTACAAACATACACGCTCAGCAGACCCACCCCTAATAATCAACCCGTGGGTGATACGAAAATATGTATCAACCACAAGTTGATATGTGGTTGAGGGTTCTGCTGAGCGGGGGGGGGGGGTGTGTTTGCGGTTCCCTCCAATTATTATAAAATCGCAATTATGCGCACCACCGACAGTTATCAGCCATGGGGATTCGATCCTGGACCGCGAGCGTCACAGTCCAATACGATACCGATTGAGCTATCGAATCAGTTAACAGTATATGTTTTAGAAATTAATATGTACTAATAATCATTGAAAAGAAACTAATTTAAAATATATTTGCACTAAAACAACGGTTTCTGAATAATAATAGTTTCTACATATAAATAACTGTTTCTACATTAAAATAACGGTTTCTGAATATATCTATATTATAACAGCGGTTTCTGAATATATCTGTATTATAACAGCTTTTTTCGTAAAAGACTGCAAATACAAACCTGCGAAATCAATAGCGGTTTGTGAATACACCTGTGCACCATAACAACGGTTTCTAAGCTGATTGTAAATGCAGCGTGTTCTGCCTATATACAACTACCTGCGGATCAATAACAACAGTTCCAAACAGATTGTAAATTGCCCTGATTTCTTTTAACAGATCCGCTATGTTGTATGATGGGAAAATACGTTTATATATTTAAAAACCATAAATATACTTCTACCAGTAATTAATTACGAAGTAAATGGTTAAACTGACTAATTACGACCATAAAAAATCAGAAATTTTACGAATAAATATATACATACAGAAGTAATCTCCCTTTTGCATAATCAAAAATTCAGTAGTATATGGGGGAAATACTGTGACATAAATTTAAAAAATTAATTCGAGGTGGTGATGATAGTTAACAATATTGGAAGGTGATTTTCTGTTTATATTTACTGGAAAAGTAGATCTGGTTATATTTTCTGCGACATATTTTACCACACGCGAGTTAATATCAAAATATTTTGCAGCTGAATACATCGATCGAAATATAATTTCTTCGCTAGTTTCTATGTTGGTAGACTTTCTGCCCTCCTTACAATCGTTCTCTCATATTTACCAGTCCCTCCCCGTGCAGAGTTCACGCTCTGTGTAACAACTTGAAGGTTGGAAAACCTTTTATTTTGAGGATCCCCGTCAATATGATCGATTACAAGACCGTCTTTGATCATCCCATTATGACTTTCATACACAAATCTATGACAGAGATAGTTTTTCTTATTCCCTTCGTATGTGGACGCTAGATAACCAGTATTATTGACATGACCAACTGGTCTTTTTAACCTGCAATTTCTGATCACACCATCAATATTTGATTCATATTTTGTTATGACACGATGTGGGACAAATTTATTTTGCTCCATTTATACAATAATATTATTTGTTCAAATCATTGTTTGTATGAAATCTTGATATATAATCCTCCACGGATTTTATAGCGTTTTCACTACTATTATTTTTTGTCATAATATCTTTTAAGTTCTCTGAACCGTTTTCCACCGCACTTTCCACATAATCCTGTTTTTCCTCGCACTCCAATACCACATCGCAGACACGGTATTGGTCCTAGACTTCCTCGCCGTATATTTTGTAAGTGCATCCAACAAAATTCCTTTCTGCAGGATTTGTTGCATCGATTTACTGAACCGATCATGAGCCAAGTACAATGATTCATCATGTATATATAATATTCTTTATTTAAATACTCGTTTTAATTATATGAACGAGTTTGAGAGATTATCCCAAACTAGGCCTTCTAAATATAAATTTAATCTCGACAGATTATCTTCTGATTTACCAGTACGAGATCTGGTTGATCCGAAAAATAAAAGTTTGATCAGTAAAATTCATGACGCCAAGAAAGAATTTTACACGGATGGTGTATCTCATGTATGGTCAACGTTCAAGATTATACGCAATACTGTCAAGGACGCCACAATGAATGACAAACGAGCGGCAACTATCATTAACTACATCGCTGAGTACGAGGGCAATCAAAAATATTTCTTCAGAGTAAAATTTATTGTATTAACAGAAACAGGTAGTTGGATTATCCGTGACAAATATGATCCTGTCCTTGGTAATAATAAAACTGCCATATTAAGTAAAAATTCCAGACCGGGTCTATTGACTGGTATTGACAAACCGTATTATGAGCCAGCGTATCCTGTAACAGCAGTTATTTATGGAATCTATGAGATAAATAAAAAACCCAGCGTTGATAAACTGGCACCCATGAAATTTTCAAGGTTAAATTGTGTAGCCGAACGAGTAATAGAACACTTTGCAAACGCGATGCGTGGAAATGGATTAACTGATTTAAGACGTGAAAAAATAAACTCGTGGGCTGATTCAGTTAAGGATACCGGTGCTACAATAAAAGATGTTGCTGAATTAGGAAAAATTTTAAAATTTCCAATAAAATTATAAACGATAACGGGAGAAGTACTGTACGAATCAAAACATAAATCGAAAGGAGCTCCAATAAATATTATTGATCATAATGCGCATGCATGGACCAGCGCAGTAACAATATTTCCACGCGATCGAACTCTTAGATTTTACCCCTCAGATTCGGGAGGTATGTTTGATTTTATTAACGAAATAAGTAAAAATGATCCTGTATCGGTATGGTTATTTCAAAGTAATGAGGAAGGTGGATTTGATCAGTTTGTTAGACCAAACGGTGAAATATATCGAACAGAATCTCTCCACGACGAGATGAAAAATCTCGCGGAGAAGTTTTTCACGGAAAATACTGACAAATTACTAACTAATTGTTTTACCGTTCCATCTGTTGCGGCTCATTTTGCTAGAGAAAAAAATTTATGGAAACCAACACGATTGGATTTACTCGAGGACGTACGCGCAAGTTGCGTCGAATACGGACACGGTGGATTATGGAATACCAAGTATAATTACAATTATGTTATTTCGGTTGATATGGTTGCATGTTATCCGGGAAGTTTTCTAGGATACGGAGATTGTTCTGTGTACTTTAAAAGCTTTGGTCACCCCACAAACGAGATGACGCGAGTGGCAATTAATGGATCATTACCTGATTTTGATCTGACTGGATTCGCTTGTGTTGAATCATTCGAGTTTAACGAAAACCTTCAGAAGATTTGTTATGTTTGGTTTGGCAGACATTTTTGTGAAAAACGTTGGGTACCTATAGTTTTATTACGATATATGCTAGATTGTGCGATACTGACATCGTTGGTTGTCAGTGAAGCAATTATATCATATCACGCGCAGACCGAAGTTTGGTTACCCATGCCAGATTCTATCAGTTTTGATGAAGTCATTAAGGAATTTAAGGAAAAATGTCCTGGTATTTCCGAAGATGATATTATCAAAGAAGCTTCTAAAATTCTCGAGATTAAACTTAAAAATAAAGAAAAAACCGCAAAAGATCTCGGTAGAAAAATTATAGGTAAATTTACTCAAGGTGGTGCATATGATCATAAAAGACATTACGCACGATTAATTCTAGATGATGCTGAATACGATTTTATAATCGCTGATACAACAGCGAGAAATATATTTGTAAATCGAGAAAATGTTTATTTATCCGACGGAACAAAATTGGGTACGATCGTTAGTTACATAAATGATGTCTCCCCACAGTATACTCATCTAAGATCTTCTATGTTGGCTTATGTTTCAATAAATTTATTATCGATGATTAATAGATTTCCTGATACCGCAGTCAGAGTGGCAATAGATTCGTTTTATATTTCGAGTAAATATTTAGAATCTGTTATGTAATTTATAAGTAATGATGAACGATGGAGTTTGTGGAGAACAAAAAAAGAAATATTACACAATTATACAGAGTCAGCAGATGTTCCGATGAAATTTTTTTATCGTAAGTGTAATAAAATATCAGAAATGTCGAAAGCGCCGCCCGTGAGTGATCCAATAACTAGATAAAAGACAGTATATCTTAACGGACCTGGTGGATGCGGCAAGACGAATCGAGCAATTAATATTTTTAGAAATTCAGATATAATCGTGCTGACACCCACACATAGACTTGCACGAGAGATGAAACAACGGCAAGTACAATCGTGCACGTATCATAGTTTCTCTCGGTGGCGCGGGGATACATGGACTCCTGAACGAATGGGAGAAAAATATATACCTAAAATAATTATTTGGGACGAGATATGTACGGTGTCATTGAATACATTAAAAATGTTTCTTGATTGGTTTTTGACGAAAAATACCGCTACAATAATGTGTGGCGATCATGGTCAGCCGCCTCCTTTTGTTGGACCATCTCCACATGATTGGTTAAAAAATTTCGTTGATTATTACGAAGAAATAGATGATGATCATAGAGCTCTCGATGAAAATTTAAAGGAGTTTAAAAAATTAATCAGATTACAATCAAACAAAATTCAGTGTGAAATAATATGCGGAGTGATCTCAGAGACCTCAATGAACGATTTTTTAAATTTATGGAGACCCGACGATTTGATAGTAGCAAGCAGAAAAATGATCAGAGACGCTTTACAACAGCAGTTATTTCAGCTGCATAAAGAAAAATATTCAGAATTACCCGTTCCGTTATGTTATAGACCATCAGATACACGAAAACAGAATATTAATGTTGATATTCCAGGGCAGACTGAAAAACAAAATCTCGTATTAAATGATATTGTCGCTGTTGATATTAGTGTGGTCGAAGATGCATTACGCGCTGACAAATCTCCATTGGTGTTGAGATACGCTATGACGATCCACTCGTCTCAGGGATTAACTATTTCTGACACACGAGTCTGGATTGTAGACGATCGTATCGAGTGGTCAAATTTAGTCTATTTAGCGGTATCAAGTGTTAGAAAAATATCTCAATTACGGAGAATTATAATTCCAGAAATCGTTGATAAATTTAACATCATCGATGATGATATAATAAGAAAAAATTAACTGGATACAAACAATCTGATAAAAAAAAATAAACGCGACTTTGATCTTGATGCTGAATTTATTATTGAGTTAAAACAGCAGCAGAATAATCATTGCGCAAGTTGCAATTGTATAATGATGTGGAGGTATTCGAATAATGATTCAAGACAATTTACCGTAGACAGAAAAGATAGTAGTCGCGGTCATACACAAGAAAATTTGATGTTGACCTGTCTCGAGTGTAATCGACGTCGTGGCGCTAGTTAAGTGATCGCGGTGGTATTTGTGTATCCTCTGGAATTATTTGTAGTTGTTCACGTGTAAATCCACGTTGAGGAGCAGCCGAATCTAGTCTGTAGATTGCAGGTCTACCTGGGGATCTTGTCACAGTGGATATCTTGTGTGTGGTAACACTCCAAATAAGATCAGTCACTCTTTTTTTACCACCTTCAAGTTCACCCGGTTCATATAAATATCTAACTGTAACATCACCCAGTATTTTTTGTTTTTCATTACCTTTTCGTTGTGTTGGTATATTTTTTTTTTTGTAATTGCATTAATGGGTTTCATGTTGTTTGTTCGTGTAATCTCATTATTTAATGCAGCTATCACACCTGGTAATCTTGCAATCCATTCGCGAGATCTCGTATCTGGAATAAATTCCTTTGCATATTGATATCCAAATAACCGCTCGGCAAGTGTTCGATTAAATCGCTCTACAATTGCCTGATCACGGTGAATTGCAATATGCCCTCGTCGTATTTTGGTATTATGTCTTTTCATCAACGATGATACTGGACCAAGAAATTCCTTGCCAGGATCAACCTGTAATAATTTTGGCCATCGTAATGGTCCTCGTTGATAAATTCGTTCAAACGCATCGGCTACTTCAGATGATGTTTTCGTTGATAGCGGCTCTGCCTCTTTATACCTACTTGCAACATCAACAACAGTCAACGCGTACTTGTACGTTTTTCTACGTACAGTATCATGTGGTAAAAACAGAATATCTGCTTGATGAACTTCATTAGGAACACTAACATCGAAATACGCGTACTGAATTCGTTTCGGTGGTGGTAGGTAAATTTGCCATGTCGCTTGCCTGGACAACCACGCTTTAGCAGTAGAATGTTTAACCGTTGCTGCATCAGCAAGTTTGCTAATTGCTGCTTTGCCTCTCCAGTATCCTCTTGGACTATAATAAATTAATTTCATTATATATTACCAGCCCCTAATACGAATTTACCTTTCATCGCAGATCTTACCAACCAATTAGCTAATTTTTCTTTGATATTTTTTTTTTATAGAATCTAGCGCATGAATTAATTTCACATCTGCAATATGCCTATCTTGTAGATTTTTACTTTTATAAGCTACATCATGAGCGTGAAAAGCTCGATCAATAGCGTTTATTGGTTCCTCGCCTGGTTTTGGTTGATTTTGATTATCAAGCCTGATATCAAGTCATGTACCAGGACCGCAATAATTATGTCCTGGTAGATGTTTTTCTCCTGGGTATTTAGACCATGGAACACCTGGAAACTTTAACATCAAATTAACAATATCACCACCGCGCTTATTAGGTAAAAATGAAAATTTCTTTCTACCGCACACAGAACATTTTCCACCATACGCTATTTTTTTATTTTTTGTTGTAACCGTAGCTAAATCGGTAGTAGGAGTTTTAGATCTGCAACGTAAACAATATAGATTCATGTTATAAAATATATGGATATAATTGATTTCTTAGCAACTCGGCGACGAGAGCCAGTTAAACACCACCCTGCGTTACCAAATTCCATCAGAATGATTATCATAGGACCATCTGGATCGGGTAAGACGCAATTATTACCTAATTTGATAATCAGGTGGTTGAAATGGGACAAATTATATTTGGTAGCACCATCCGTTGATGATCAGAAGTGTTATGAAGTATTAAAAGATTTGAATGAAAATGCAAGATTACTGGACGAAGATGATGTTATAGAATTTATAAACGATATTGATGAAGCGCCGAGCGTTGATGTTTTAGACGGATTTATTAATAATTTAGTTGTGTATGATGATGTGATGCTAGATAAACAAACAAATCTAGCCAGGATATTTTCTCGTGGCAGACATAAAAATACAGATGTGATCTATGTTACTCAGCGGTATACACAAATTCCGAAAGTGATCAGAGACAACTGCAATATTTTAGTTGTTTTTAATGGCGTAGATACACACACGATGATAAATATTCATCAAACTTGGTACAGCGGTGACATGGATTATAATAAATTCAGAAATTTCTTTTCACGAGCGCAAGCTACTCCGCATGGATTTATAACAATAAATTTACATGATCCAAGAACAAGATATCGTGTAGGTCTTGATAAAATCTTTTAACGTTTCTGATTTTTAAAATTAATAGCAGCAGAGAGGGTGCCTACCAATGTTGGTCGTCTGGTGGAAAAAACAAAAATAAATAAACACGTAGAGTACTTTATTTTTCAACTACTATTTCGAACTAAGATTTTATTAATATAATCGGCCGTTACAGAAATAAAATCATCTCAAGGAAGCGTTTATTTATAAAAATCTGGACCTTTCTGCGGATTAGATTTCCGTGGTGGTTTTATTTTTTTTGTCGGAATTTTTTGGTCTGTTCACCCTCTCTGCTGCTATCCCCGATATTTGCAATATTTGAAAATGACACTCGTGATCAGGTCAGCAATAATGAGCTGTAATGGGTCAAAAGATAAAAAGACGATTTGACAATCTTCCTAATTTTCAACCGTCATGTAATTTGTTTTATTGACATGTATAGCCATCTGAAAACTGTGATCGCTCTCATTAAAGGGATCTCTTTCTCGATAGCGTGTTTTCAAGGGCATATGTACATTAAAAAAATATATAAAAACCACCCACCTCCCCCCAAAAAAAAATGTAGGAGAGAACTACTTGAACATTCATGGAGACGATAAATAGAAAGGGATTTTGTGGGAAATTATCAGGAGAAATATAAATACCTGCACATAGTCTACACATAAATGAAATTTAATCTACAGCAATATTTGACTGTACTCATCTTAACTATTAGCAGCAGAGAGGGTGAACAGACCATAGAATTCCGACAAAACAAATAAAACAAACAAATAAATCATCTCGTAGAAAGGTCAAGATTTTACAAATGAACTTTTCCTTGAGATGTTTTATTTCTGCAATGACCGATTGTACTAATAAAACCTCAGTTTGAAATAGTATCTGAAAAAATAAAGTACTCTACGTGTTTATTTATTTCTTGTTTATTTGTTTGACGACCAACGTTGGTAGGTACCCTCTCTGCTGCTCCCCCTGTTACCCAAATATTTTATCAATACCCACACGATATCTTGTTCTTGGATCATGTAAATTTATTGTTATAAATCCATGCGGAGTAGCTTGCGCTCGTGAGAAGAAATTTTTGAATTTAATTATATCCATGTCACCACCACACCAAGTTTGATGAATATTTCGCAACGTGTGTGTGTCTACGCCATTAAACACAACTAAAATGTTGCAGTTGTCTCTGATCACCTTCGGAATTTGTGTATATCGTTGAGTAACATAGATCACGTCTGTATTTTTGTGTCTACCTCGGGAAAAAATCCTAGCTGGATTTGATTGTTTATCTAGCATCACATCGTCGTATACAACTAAATTATTAATAAACCCGTCTATGGAATCTACGGATGGTGCTTCATCAATATCGGTTATAAACTCTATAACATCATTATCTTCATCCAGTAATCGTGCGTTTTCATTGAAATCTTTAAGTACATCATAACATCGCTGATCATCAACGGATGGTGCTACTAAATATAATTTATCCCATTTCAACCATCTCATTATCAGATTAAGTAATAATTGCGTCTTACCCGATCCAGATGGTCCTATGATAATCATTCTGATGGAGTTCGGTAGCGCAGGATGATGCTTAACTGGCTCTCGCTGCCGAGTTGCTGAGAAATCAATTATATCCATATATATTATAACATGAATTTATATTGTTTACGCTGTAGAGTTAAAACTCCAACTACTGATTTAGCCACAGTTATAACAAAAAATAAAAAAATAGCGTACGGTGGAAAATGTTCTATATGCGGTAGAAAGAAATTTTCGTTTTTACCTAATAAGCGCGGTGGTGATATTGCTAATTTGATGTCAAAGTTCCCAGGTGCTCCATGGGCTAAATATAGTGGAGAAAAACATCTACCAGGATATAATTATTGCGGTCCTGGTACTCGACTCGATATCAGGCTCGATGATCAAGATCAACCAAAACCAGGCGAGGAACCAATAAACGCTATTGATCGAGCTTGTCATGCTCATGATGTAGCTTATAAAAGTCAAAATCTACAAGATAGGCATATTGCAGATGTAAAATTAATTCATTCATTAAATTCTATAAAAAATAAAAATATTAAAGAATCATTAGCTAATTGGTTAGTAAGATCCTCGATGAAAGGTAAATTAGCGATTGGGGCTGGTAATTAATAATGGAATCAATTTATTATTCGCCGAGAGGATACTGGAGAGGCAAAGCAGCAATTGGTAAACTTGCTGATGCAGCGGCGGTTAAACATTCTACTCCTAAAGCGTGGTTGTCCAGGCAGGCAATATGGCAAATTTATCTACCACGTCCTAAACAAATTCAGTACGCGTATTTCGATGTCAGTGTTCCTAATGAAGTTCATCAAGCTGATATTCTGTTTTTACCGCATGATACTGTGCGTGGAAAAACGTACAAGTACGCGTTAACCGTAGTTGATGTTGCAAGTAGATATAAAGAAGCAGAGCCGCTATCAGCGAAAACATCATCTGAAGTAGCCGATGCGTTTGAACGAATTTATCAACGAGGTGGTGGACCACGAGGTGGTCTACGATGGCCACAACTACTACAGGTTGATCCTGGTAAGGAATTTCTTGGTCCAGTATCATCGCTGATGAAACAACATAATACCAAAATAGGACGAGGACATACTGCAATTCACCGTGATCAAGCAATTGTTGAGCGATTTAATCGAACACTTGCTGAGCGGTTATTTGGATATCAATACGCGAGGGAATTTATTCAGGATAAAAGATCTCGCGAATGGGTGGCAAGATTACCAGGCGTGATAGCTGCATTAAATAATGAGATCACACGAACAACCAACATGAAACCCATTAGCGCGGTCACAAAAAAAAATATACCAACACAACGAAAAAATGTTGGAAAACAAAAAATATTAGGTGATGTCACAGTCAGATATTTATATGAGCCTGGTGAACTTGAAGGTGGTAAAGCGAGAGCAACTGATCCTATTTGGAGTGTTACCACACACAAAATATCTACCGTGACAAGATCATGTGGAAGAAATGTAGGCGTTTCCAGACCCGCAATCTACAGATTAGATTCGGCCGCTCCTCAACGTGGATTTACACGTGAACAACTACAAATAATTCCCGCGGATACACAACTACCACCAAAATCACTCCGGTGATTTCTATCACTTAACTAACACTAGTGCCAGCGCTAAGGGTGCCTGCACCCCGACGTCGATTACACTCAAGACAGGTTAACATGGTATTTTCTCGTGTATGACCGCGACTATTATCTTTTCTATCTACGGTAAATTGTCTTGAATCATTACTCGAATACCGCCATAACATTATACAATTACAACTGGTGCAATGATTGTTCTGCTGATGTTTTAACTCAGTAATAAATTCAACATCAAGATCAAAGTCACGTTTATTTTTTTTATCAGATTGTTTGTATCCGATTAATTTTTTTCTTATTATATCATCATCGATGATGTTAAATTTATCAACGATTTCAGGAATTATAATTCTACGTAATTGAGATATATTTCTGACCCTCGATACCGCTAAATAAACTAAATTTGACCACTCGATGCGATCGTCTACAATCCAAACTCGTGTATCAGAATTAGTTAATCCCTGAGACGAGTGGATTGTCATAGAGTATCCCAACACCCATGGAGATTTGTCAGCGCGTAATGCATCTTCGACCACACTGATATCAACGGCGACAATATCATTTAATACGAGATTCTGTTTCCTTGACTCTGTCAAGGGTCCTGGAATATCAACATTAATATTCTGTTTTCGTGTATCTGATGGTCTATAACACAACGGTACGGGTAGTTCTGAATATTTTTCTTTATGTAGTTGAAATAACTGCTGTTGTAAAGCGTCTCTGATTATTTTTCTACTTGCTACGATCAAATCGGTGGGTCTCCATAATTTCAAAAAATCACTCATTGAGGTCTCTGAGATCACTCCACGTATTATTTCACACTGAATTTTGTTTGATTGTAATCTGATTAATTTTTTAAACTCCTTCAAATTTTCATCGAGAGCTTTATGATCATCATCTATTTCTTCGTAATAATCAACGAAAGTTTTTAACCAATCATGTGGAGATGGTCCAACAAAAGGCGGCGGTTGACCATGATCGCCACACATTATTATGGCGGTATTTTTCGTCAACAACCAATCAAGAAACATTTTTAATGTATCCAATGAGACCGTACATATCTCATCCCAAATAATTATTTTAGGTATATATTTTTCTCCCATCCGTTCAGGAGTCCATGTATCTCCGCGCCACCGAAAGAAACTATGATACTTACACGATTGTACTTGCCGCTGTTTCATCTCACGTGCGAGTCTATGCGTGGGTGTCAGCACGATTATATCTGAATTTCTAAAAACATTAATCGTTCGAGTTGTTTTGCCGCATCCACCAGGACCATTGAGATATACTGTCTTATATCTAGTTATTGGATCACTCAACGATGGCGCTTTCGACATTTCTGATATTTTATTACCCTCACGATACAAATCTCTCACTGGAACATCTGCTGATTCTACATAATTGTGTAATAGTTCCTTTTTTATTCTCCACGAACCCCATCGTTCATCATTACTTGTAAATTTCATAACAGGTTCTAAATATTTACTTGAAATATAAAACGAATCTGTTGCGACTCTGACTGCGGTCTTGGGAAATCTATTAATCATCGATAATAAATTTATAGAAACATAAGCCAACATGGAAGATCTTAGACGAGTATATTGTGGGGATACGTCATTTATGTAACTAACGATCGTACCTAATTTTGTTCCGTCGGATAAATAAACACTCTCTCGATTTACAAATGTATTTTTCGCCGTTGTATCAGCGATTATAAAATCGTACTCGGCATCGTCTAAAATTAATCGTGCGTGATGTCTTTTATAATCATATGCACCACCTTGAGTAAATTTACCTATAATTTTTCTGCCGAGATCTTTTGCGGTTTTGAGTTTATTAGGAATATCATCCTTAAACTCGCTAATAACTTCAGAATCTGACATGGGCAACCAAACTTTGGTCTGTGCATGATATGATATAATTGCCTCACTGACCACCAACGATGTCAGTATCATACAATCTAGCATATATCGCAACAAAACTATAGGTGCCCAACGTTTTTCACAAAAATGTCTGCCAAACCAAACATAACAAATCTTGTGAAGATTTTCGTTAAGCTCGAATGATTCAATACAGGCGAATCCAGTCAGATCAAAATCAGGTAATGGTCCATTAATTGCCACTCGAGTCATCTCGTTTGTAGGGTGACCAAATCTTTCAAATTACACAGAACAATCTCCGTATCCCAGAAAACTTCCTGGATAACATGCAACCATATCAACCGAAATAACATCATTGTAATTGTATTTGGTATTCCATAATCCGCCATGTCCATATTCGACGCAACTTGCGCGTATGTCCTCGAGTAAATCAAATCGTGTTGGTTTCCATGAATTTCGTTCTCTGGCGAAATGAGCCGCAACAGATGGAACGGTAAAACAATTAGTTAGTAATTTGTCAGTATTTTCCGCGTGCTTGTACTGTAAAAACGTCGCAAGATTTTTCATCTCGTCATGGAGGGATTCTGTGCGATATATTTCACCGTTCGGTTTGACAAACTGATCAAATTCACCCTCCTCATTACTTTTAAATAACCATACATACCGATACAGGATCGGTTTTACTTATTTCGTTGATAAAATCAAACATACTATCTGTGTGATAAAATCTAACAGTTCGATCACGTGGAAATATTGTTACCGCGTTAGTCCATGCGTGCGCGTTATGATCGATAATATTTATTGGAGCTCCTTTCGATTTATATTTCGACTGGTACAGTACTTCTCCCGTTATTGTCGCCACAGTTATTGGAAATTTTAATATTTTTCCTAACTCAGCAACATCTTTTATTGTAGCACCGGTATCCTTAACTGAATCAGCCCACGAGTTTATTTTTTTACGTCTTAAATCAGTTAATCCATTTCCACGCATCGCGTTTGTAAAGTGTTCTATTACTCGTTCGGCTACACAATTTAACCTTGAAAATTTCATCGGCGCTAGTTTATCAACGTTGGGTTTTTTATTTATCTCATAAATTCCATAAATAACCGCTGTTACAGGATACGCTCGTTCATAATACGGTCTGTCAATACCCGTCAGTAGACCCGGTCTGGAATTTTTACTTAATATGATAGTTTTATTATTACCAAGGACAGGATCATATTTGTCACGGATAATCCAACTACCTGTTTCTGTTAATACAATAAATTTTACTCTGAAGAAATATTTTTGATTGCCCTCGTATTCAGCGATGTAGTTAATGATAGTTGCCGCTCGCTTGTCGTTCATTGTGGCGTCCGTGACAGCTTCCTTGACTCCGTCAGTGCGTATAATCTTGAACGTTGACCATGTATGAGATGCACCATCCGTGTAAAATTCCTTCTTGGCGTCGTGAATTTTCGAGATCAAACTTTTATTTTTCGGATCAACCAGATCTCGTACTGGCAAGTCAGAAGATAATCTGACAAGGTTGAATTTATATTTAACAGGCCTAGTTTGGGATAATCTCTCAAACTCGTTCATATAATTAAAACAAATATTTAAATAAAGAAAATTATATATATATTCAATGTCCCAATGCAGATGGTTGATGATCGGCTCGGTAAATCGATGCAACAAATCATAAAACATACGACGAGGAAGTCTAGGACCAATACCATGTCTACGGTGTGGTATTGGAGTGCGAGGAAAAACAGAATTATGTGGAAAGTGCGGCGGGAAACGGTTCAGAGAACTTAAAAGATATTATGACAAAAAAAAATAATAGCGGTGAAAACGCTATAAAATCCGTGAGGGATTATATATCAAGATTTCAGACAAACAATGATTTAAACGTATAATATTATTATAATGGAGCAAAATATATTTGTCCCACATCCTGTCATAACAAACTATGAATCAAATATTAATGGTATCATCAGATACTGCAAGTTGAAGAGACCAGTTGGCGTTGTTTCTAATACTGGCTATCTAATGTTTACTGTTGGGAAGAAACATTATCTGTGTCATAGATTTACCTATGAGTGTCATAATGGGATGATCAATGACGGTCTTGTTATTGATCATATTGATGGAAATCCTCAAAACAATAATTTATCCAACCTTCGTGTTGTCACACGAAGCGTGAACTCTGCATGTGGTAATACGGGAAGATGTAAGACAGTTTCTAGAAGGGCGGTAATTTCCACAAACATAGAAACTGGCAAAGAAATTATGTTTCAGTCTATGAACGCGGCTGCGACATATTTTGATATTGACTCGCGTGTGGTAAAATACGTCGCAGAAAATATAACCAGATCTACTTTATCGAAAAAATATAAACAGAAAATTATCTTTAAGTATCAATAACTATCATCACCACATTATTAACTATCATCACCACATTGAATTAATTTTTTTAATTTATGTCACAGTAGGTCCTCCATACACTACTGAATTTTTGATTATATAAAAGGGAGATTACTTTGTAATATATAGTTTTCTTCGTAGATTTTTGATGTTTTATGATCGTAATTAGTCAGTTTAACTAATTACATCGTAATTAATTACATCGTAATTAATTACTCGTAGAAGTATTATTTATGTTTTTTAAATATTTCCCCATCATACAACATTACGAGAGATCATGATAATGTTATTGATCCGTAGGAAGCTGTGTGTGGAACAGAAACCGTTGTCATGGTAATCGACCTGCAGGTGTGTGTTCATGCCACTGTTATTAGTGATTCTCAGTCTGCTTAGGAAAACCGCTGTTATAAATACAGAAACTGTTATTATTCAGAAACCGCTGTTATAAATACAGAAACTGTTATTATTCAGAAACCGATGTTATAAATACAGAAACTGTTATTATTCAGAAACTGCTGTTATAAATACAGAAACTGTTATAAATACAGAAACTGTTATTATTCAGAAACTGTTATAAATACAGAAACTGTTATTATTCAGAAACTGTTATAAATACAGAAACTGTTATTATTCAGAAACTGTTATAAATACAGAAACTGTTATTATTCAGAAACCGCTGTTTAGTGTAAATATTGGTTCCTTAGCTATATAGCTAGCTATATAGCTAACTATATATTAACTTCCAAAACATATGTTCGTAACAAGGTTTGATAGCTCGATCAGTATGGTATTGGACTGTGACGCTCGCGGTCCAGGATCAAACCCCCATGGCTGACAATTTGTCGGTGGTGTACGCATAATTGCGATTTTTATAATAGTGGGGGGAACCGCAAACCCCCCCCCCCCGCTCAGCAAAATTCCCACCCACAACATTGACTTGTGGGTGATACATATTTTCGTATCACCCACTGGATTAATTATTGTGGGTGGGATTTTGCTGAGCGTACATGTTTGTACTGTCCTTAGTTAGTGCCGTTCATTCATAATCTGAGCTCGCTAATGCACTCGATAGGGGCTCTTCATTCATTGTATATAACCATTTCATTGTATATATCCATTTCATTGTATATATGTTATATGTATATCCTCTAAACTTGGTAGATTGCGGTGGCAAGCTACGAGTTTAATGAGGATTGTGCTGTCCTTAGTTATATGTTATGTGTATATCCTCTAAACTTGGTAGATTGCGGTGGCAAGCTACGAGTTTAATGAGGATTGTGCCGTCCTCCCTCTTGGGCCTCTAGACCGTTGTTTGGCGGGTTAGGGGCTCTCGTAGAGGGAATATTTGCCTAATGAACTTGGTAGATTGCGGTGGCAAGCTACGAGTTCTTGGTTGTGCTGTCCCTGAAACATCCCGACGAACTCGCTAATACACTCGATAGGTGTTCTAGGGATATTTTTTTTTTATTTTAAAGATTCATATATTATATAATGAACCATGAAAATATCAATGATGTAATTGTCGCTATTAAAAAATTGAAAAAAGATGGAATTAATATATCTGATGAACTTAATCCTGAAAAAATAGTTTCTGACTTTGAGATTTTACAAGAACGTAAAACCATGGGGACACACACACTATCATCTGAATACAGGCTCATGAAACGGATTCAATCGGCAATGTTTCAGTCGCTAGCTACCGTAGAAGATGATCATGTGAAGGAGTTCGTTCCTCTCTCTGCCGCCGTAGAAAGAATTAAATCGTTATTATCCCACGAGTATGAGGCAAAGAAAACGATTAGTACCCGTATAAGACTATTAAAAAAAATAATGTTAGATCGTGAAACGGTCCAGAGTAACCTCGTTACTGGTGAAACGGTCCAGAGTAACCTCGTTACTGGTGAAACGGTCCAGAGTAACCTCGTTACTGGTGAAACGATCCAAAGTAACCTCGTTACTGGTGATAATGAAAATGAAAGTTTTGGTAACTGGGGTCCATGTCAACGCTGACCACGTGTATTGGTAGTCAAAATCAAGAAAGTTCTAACCTTGTCAAATTGTTCCTAATAAATTTTATTTATTATAAATTTTATTTATTATAAATTTTATTTATTATAAATTAATTTTATTTATTAATAATATTATTTTTACTGAGGATTTATTTGTTTTTTTTACTGAAATTTAACAAAATTGTACAAATTTCTTAATTTTGACTACCATTTACCCCATCAAATTTACAAAATTGTACAAATTTCTTAATTTGAGTACCATTTACCCCATCAAATTTACAAAATTGTACAAATTTCTTAATTTGAGTACCATTTACCCCATCAAAAACATAAAATTGTACAAATTTCTTAATTTTACAAATTATTTATTCACCGAATTAATTTATTTATTTCTGAATTAATTTATTTATTTACTGAATTAATTTGTTTTTTTTACTGAAATTTAACAAAATTGTACAAATTTCTTAATTTTGACTACCATTTACCCCATCAAAAACATAAAATTGTACAAATTTCTTAATTTGAGTACCATTTACCCCATCAAATTTACAAAATTGTACAAATTTCTTAATTTGAGTACCATTTACCCCATCAAAAACATAAAATTGTACAAATTTCTTAATTTTACAAATTATTTATTTCTGAATTATTATTTTATATCTGAATTATTATTTATTTATAACTCTGATGGGTGAGTTGGTAAACCCTCCATTACATAAAGATCTACGACAAAAGTCTTACGACGGAAGTCTTTACGACTTTACATACAGATTTATTACAAGCTCTTCTTCACGTATGTCAATTAAGCGATTAAGGTGGTCTGTGAGTTTAAAATTGATTCGTGTTAACATATTATTGTGACACCGTAAATACACAGGATTAGTTGGTTCTTGCACGATTAAACTTCCAGGGGGAACTTGTGGTGTGAACGTGTACAGGATGTATCCTTGTTGAGCCTGATTTGATCTTCCGAGATCTATTTGATAGCTGCCATCGATTACGTCACAAACCAGATTGACCGCGACCGTCGGTGTTATATTAACGATTCCCGGAGATACGTGTCTTCCACCGCCGTGTGGATCATTATCATGTCTGAGAACAGCTGCTGGTGGAATTAATTTTCTCCATGCATGGAGTATTTTAGGAAAAAACTCATCAATGACATCATTGATAGATTTTCTTAACTCGGTTACACTATACCCGGGAAATTTAAAATTTGGTACATCGGCTTCTGTTAATTTATATTTTTCTAACCATCTTTTTGCATCATATCCTTCAAATGATTCTAAACTAACCATCGCTTGAACTATTCGGTTATTAAAATATTCCATATCTGATATAAGCTGATTTAATATTTCCACACGCGTGATGATTTTTTCACGCGATGACGCTGATATGTTAAAAATATGTTCGTTAAAATATTGATTTAGTTGATCTAGTTGTTTTTTACATTCTTGATTGATTTCCTGAAAATATTTAATAATATCACTCCGATGAAGACTAAAACTATTTGCTTTTTCCCCGGAATTGTTAAAAGCCCATAACTCATCATAACTGAAAACGAAAAACCTGCTGAGCATCGATTTACCTTTTAAAATACGTAGTTCTTCCCCGTATGATGGATTAATTTCATGATATGATTGTCTATCCGTGACATAATCAGACTTTTTCGGTTCTGGTGGTATCGGTGTTATCGGTGGTGATATTTCAGGCCAACCTAGTACGGATCTTATCGTGGACTGATAAATATCAACGGCATAATCAGGCGAGTTTATTTCAATCGTCGAGGACAGGGTGGGTTCATGAACATTAATTGATATTTTTGATTCTTTTCCTGTTATTGATTTTATTCTACGCGCAAATTCCTCACTGATCTCTTCAATCTCGTAACTGCCAGTTGGTATTCCAACAACAACCCAGTCAGGTGTTCCATCGGGTTTGTTGTTGTTAGTAAATACGAGCGAATTATTTGCTGGTGTACCATTAAATGATTTTGATCTGATATTTGACCAGCTGTAATATACTCGTAATTGTGCTAGTGCTATTTCTTTTACTGGAATTGCAGTGGGAAAGTTAATACTAAATTCAGGATTAATTGAACTTACCGAGATCATCGTTATCTTTGGCGGAGTTGTGTTGGTCACGATCTGCTGGAGTAATTCTGTTATTATTGATACTTGTATCTTTAATACCTTCGTCGTATATTTTGGTTATCATTGAAAATTCGAAATCAGATATAATTCCATCACTGAGACTCGCTGATAACAACGAGGATAATTTCGAGTATGCTACCGTCGCTGTATGTAATTTTATTTTGTAATCGGATAACTTTTCGTTCGTACAAGTACATATTTTTTTGTGATGATATTAAGCACACCTGCAATAGTTGTTGCTGCTGAAATACAAATAGTTACAGCTACTGGTGCCATCGTTGTCAACGCTGATAATATTACACCGGTTCCAGCAACAACAGCGGATACTGAATAAACAATCACATCAACGATAACCAATCGTCGTCGATATTTTTTTACTTTTACTGTATATTGATCGACTTGATCTTTTAGCGCCGCCTGCCATTCACGCGCTTGATTGTACCTGTATTGTGCACCGTCCATATATATTTTTATGCAGTAACCAATTGAGGTGTTTCAGCTACAAATTCCAAACACCACCAGAAGGATGTTGCGGTTAATTTCTTATCATCTGCTTCCAGAATAAATATTTCTTCGGTTCCGCTATTTAATACAACAGATACAACCCCGGAAAACCTGTCGGTGGAATGACGCCATGGAAACGTTGTAAATATTTCAAATTTTGCAGCACTAAACACAGACAGCCTGTACACGCCAGTGACTGTTGCAGTATATTTGATAGTATTATTTTGCTGCGACCATGTTGCAAATCCCGATGATACCGTGCATACGATGTTTGTGATATGCCCGGGAGTTATTCCAGCTGAAATTTTAATCAAATTGGTTTTGCTGACAATCTCAGGAATTCCCGCTACGACGTCTTGCTGTGTTCGTTTGATTATGTCTAGGTTATTTTTGATATCAACGAGTTTCATGTCAATGGCGCGTGGAGTACCGAAGAATTTATCTATGGATTCATCGGTTTTTTGAAAATTTCTTCCAAAAAATTCCAAAAGCGCCCACGTGAACGTCATACTCAGCCCGTAACGTGGATAATTTACCGTCTACGGTGCCATAGTTGACGTCGACGTATTTTTTTGTTGCTGCGTCTTCGTCAGATGTTGGATCTCTTAAAACTACTATTTTGTTCCCGTTCATGCTAAGTTCACCCATCATTGTGTCACCGGTATTTCTCACGCGATTAGCAACACTTTTTGCAATTTCATCTCTGATGGTTTTAAGTGACATACTTGAATCTCTGATTTTGCCGCTATCAGTAAACACGGGAATATTATCTGTAACTGCACCAAGTACTCGCCGGACTATATCATTCCATTTGATATTGCTGGTTTTTAGTTTACCATATCGATCTTGAAAAATAACAACTTCATCTGGGTCAACTCCAGCCAGGTTCATGATATCAGCGAGGTCATCCTTAGTCGCATACTTCGACAGATCAACGTCGCCGGGCTTTTTCTTAACGCGTGAAGAAGATCTTCCGTAAATGTCAACCATTATAATAAGATCCGTTGTTTAAAACGCCTTACGCGCAACAAATCGGTTGCTTGTATAATCGTGCACGACTTTATGTGGCGGCCTGGATGATTTTGATATAGCGTCGAGTACATTAATTACTTCACGGCCGCATATTGGCGGATCTGTCATTGTTTGTGTGGGTAGCGTTGAATACCAAACTTTATAACCAGAGGTTCTTGCGTGGAGTGGTGCGACATACTTGATAAATTCAACAGGTGGAGCTAACCCGTACGAATCAAAATAAACAATTCCACGCGGGTCAACCGCGTATGATACCCAATGAGTACCGGGTCCGGAACGTTTGTCAAGATTAATAATACCTGTTTCTAGTTTGTTTGGTTGTTTCGGTAATTGATCTCGCATAAAAACACCTCTAAAGGCGGATATTTTTAATTTTTTAGCAGCATCAAGTAAATCAAAATTTGATGCTGGAACGTCTAACCAAGTGATCCTGGAAGCCTTAGGCCTCTCCCCCAACGAGATCCTGGCAATCTTAAGCCGCGCACCTTTTTTTGTATCCTTGCCCTGTTGCTTTCTTTAGTGCCATTTCAGCGGCTGTTCCAACAGCACCTAACGCGGCTGCTTTTGCTACGGCTGGAGCAGCTGCAGCTATTAATGCCGGAATGGCCGCAAGTAGTGGGAATATACCACCCGTTTTAACCATGTCTTTGATGGCGCTCGGGGAGAGATGGAATTGAACTCCAGTTTTTGATTCTAGGGCTTTATTGAAATGTTTAATCTGATTATTTGTCAGCGATAATTTGTTTGGACCACCACTAATATGATCTCGTTTTAGTGATATTTTAGTTCCGCATTTGTTGGCGGTTTTTGATTGAAGCTTTTTTACCTGACCGGGGGTCAGAGTAACATTAACATGACTATACGACATTTTTATATAAATAATATTTTTCTAAATAACACGATTAAATATTTTCCACCGGTGCATCAACGACCCTCATTCGACCACTACCACCTTCAAGTAACATGGCTTTGTCGCTAAGTACGACAGCGATCGCTCTGTAAAAGGCACCACCAGCTGGTGGGTTAGTAACATGAGCTCGAAAGTGTATATCAACAACAGATTGTTTGGATAAATCAAGATGTTCTAGTGAAAAATAATAAATCGGATATAGACCTGTAAAATCTAGTTGTGATATTTGCAAACCGGTATCTATATTTTGATCACGTCCCATGAATGACATTAAACGATGATATGCGCGCGCTACATGATTTTGTGCATAATTTAGTTGTATATTTTCTGTTGGTTCTTGATGTCCATTTATCCGTAAGGATACTTCACTAACTCCAAGGTTATCAAATATCATATGTGATTGTTCTTGATCATTTATCCGGTTAATATTTTGCAGTGCAATAAAAATATGTCGTGGTGCAGAAATACCCTGTTGTGATGCTATATGCCATGTAAATAAACCATTAATATTGCTTTGAGCAGCATCTGTGGTTACTGTTAACCATGATAGCAATGATTTACCGCCTTGATCCATAAAAGATAGTAATTTTTGTTCCTCAGTAATAGATGGAGTTATTACTGGCATCCACAATGAAAGTTTTGTTATATCTACTTTACCAGCATCAGCAACACCAGCACCTCGCCAGATTGCATCATTATCATCACCTTTTCTTACGAGCACAACTGTGTGTTTAGCTCCAAAGATGACTTTTCTAACATTTCTGCAAAATCCAAAGATGTGAGATAATGGAATTGCACACGAAAAATTTCTATTATTTCCCGACAGCGCCGCCCGGCGTGCTGCAAATCCCAGGTTGTAAGTCGGGGCAATATCTTTTATGATTTCAAAATCACCTGCTGGTCTAGTTTCACGATCGGGGTTGGCAGCTTCTGCCTGATTAGCAACAGAAATATTTTGTGGTGAAAATAACTTGATATACTGATTATGGTTGGCGTTGTCGGTGATATCCTTGGCAAACATCATTGTTGGACCAGCTGATCTTGTAAAGTCGTCAGAATATCTCGCCAGACCAATTATTGTTGTAGCAACATCAACATCCTTCTGAATTGATTCAATATTTTTTCCATCAATCATGTATGTGGCGCTATCAAACAGTGCCATAATTCCGTTGTTGACAAAACCAACACGCAGATTGGCACCATATGCCGTATCATCCCCCTTTACAAGTATACCTTCTACTTCAATAAATGCCTCAGCGGGCAAGAAATATCTACTTGTATCATGAACCTGTAATTCGATTCTCCCTCGCTGATTTGGTAGTCTTGCGTCATAAGAATAAAATTGATAATCACGTACCGACTCGTACTTAAGGACAGGTGCCTCCATATCAAATGCTGGGTCTGATTCGCGCCTGAACATTTTTATTATAGTTACCATTTTTCCAAATGATGATCATCGTCGACGAAGACCACTTCCTGCTATTAAATTTGCTGTTATATTTTTTTCTGCTTCTTCAGATATCGCTGCTAGTTTTTGATTTGCAGCCTGATTTATTATTTTACTTACGTCTGCGGGCATCACCTCAGTACTTGGTAATTTTACTAGTGGTTGTTGTTTTCGTCGCAATAATCGTGCTAGTCTTTCCTTGATCGCCGAGAACGCCTTACCAGCAACATTGACAATTGCACCAGGAGCTTTATCACGAACAATATCAATAGCCTTCATCGATAATTGTTTTGCAACAGGTGCTACTTTTGGAGCTATCCTCGTGAATAATCCCCGAATGACATCACCAAGTCCATTTCCGTAAATAACACTATAGATTGGTAATCGTGAGTTTACCGCTCTAACCTGTGTGGGTTTACGATGATTATTATGCACAATCATCTTATTTTATTTACCATTTATCTAACAACTAGTCATCAACGAGCTCATCAATAAGTTCTCGGTAAACGCCGATATCCATGATACCACCCTGAAATAATCGCCGACAAATATCAGATGCTTCATTGGTTATTTCTGGTGAATTATTTCCGGCGCGTTTTCCTCCTATGAGAACTTCTAACCGTGACACGTCATTGATGATATTATCAGGACAAACAAAATTGTTTTCTTCCGATGTAGTCAGAAAACCACTTCCAACAGCGCTCGGAGGATCATCATCAGGATCTCTTTCTGCCAACATCTGTTCTCTTTCTTCTCTAAACTCCTCAATTGGTTTCCTCAGTATAGTACTTCGTCGGGTGTACAATCGCTGCAGAGGTGAAGATTCTTGCTGTGGTGGAGGAAGTTGATACTGGGAGAACTCTCCTTGTCCTAGTTGTTCCCGTCTCCCTCTAAGTCTATTTACTTCTTCATTAAATCTTTTAAATTCTTGACCTCTAGCTTGTTTTTTATTGTAATATACGCGATATATCCATTTAATGAAATTATCATCACTTATATTTTCATGAGAGGGTTTTAAAAAATTAGATTTATTAGATATATATATCTAATGTCATCTCAGGTAATTTCTCTCTTTCAATATTTCTAATTTCCTCAACAACTCCTTCGTTAAATCTTGCAATTAATTTTAAGTTCTCTCCTGCTGATTTGGATTTAGATGCAAGTTTTTTTCTCACATCGGCGACTTCAGTACGAAGTTCTCCAATACCTTCAAGTATTTCCTCACCAACAGGTGGAGGTTGAGCCGCAGCTATGTCAGTTGGAAGGTCTCGTAAAATCTTCTTTGCCTGTTTAGTTCTTCTTGCTATTTTTTCTGATACCGGAAGAAGATCTTCTTTGATGACAGTTGCAACTTTCTCAGTAGCTGCAGTGACGGGTTTAAATAGTTTTTTAGTGTCTTCTTCATACTCAACTTTTGCTTCTTGCTGCGCTTGTAAATTTTTTCTAAATGAGTCTTTGACAGGAAGAAATTTTTTAATTGCTTCTAATCGTTCTCGAGCTGTTCTTGCAGTATGAGATTCTGGATGTATCATTTATTATAACATAATAATTTAATTAATATCAGCAGAAGAGGAGCAGCAGAGAGGGTACCTACCAACGTTGGTCGTCAAACAAATAAACAAGAAATAAACACGTAGAGTACTTTATTTTTTCAGATACTATTTCAAACTGAGGTTTTATTAGTACAATCGGTCATTGCAGAAATAAAACATCTCAAGGAAAAGTTCATTTGTAAAATCTTGACCTTTCTACGAGATGATTTATTTGTTTGTTTTATTTGTTTTGTCGGAATTCTATGGTCTGTTCACCCTCTCTGCTGCTCTATTGTACTTATCTTGTTGTATAAAACAATAGTTTTCATGTTCTGTTTCATTCATAACTTTGTTGACAGAGATACACAATAGAAAAGAATTAATACCTAAATAATGCAATAAAATTTATTTCTCTGTTATTAAGTTTTTCTAAATCAGGTTTCCAAAACTCTGATTCAGTAATTCGCAACACCGGTTTGTCAACTAAGAGCGTATGCCCGTCACAGACGGTTACCGCCTATATTCGGTTAAACTCCGCGAGGAGCGCGCAGTTTGCTTAAAACGCGTCCATAAGAAGTATTCCGATCAGAGAGTACGCTGTATGTGCCCAGGTCGACTCCGTGTTTTCTTAAGGTAAAAAAAAAATATACAAAAAGTGTTACGTCATGACAAATGATTTTTTTGCGAAAAAAAAATGTAAGAAGTTGCATTATAATATCTCCTTATTTGTAGCGCTTGCATGTTAGTCCCACATGTAAGACCTGACGCTGATATTTATGTTGTGGGCACCGAAACAAAATGAACATGTGCTATGTCTTACATGTAGGACTAGCTTGCATGTATGCTTGGGTTCGACAACTAGTTCTTTTGGGTGGCCGAGTGGTCTAAAGCGCTCTCCGTTACGGATTACTGTCATGGGTTCGAGTATCGGATTCAGCCAATGTGGGTATGTGAGAAAGTTTGCCAGTAGCTTCTCGTGGGTCGGTGGTTCTTTCCGGGGTTCTTCCTCCACCATTAATACTGGCCGCCACCGTGTACTGAAAAATGGCGCTAAATCCTACAACAACAACAACAACTAGTACTTTCCATCAGAACCCCACCCCTCATCAAGACTTTTTCTATGCAGTTATGCATGGTTCATTCCACACAGTATCGCACATTTTATCCTATCTGTCACTTGGTAAATTTTCAGGAAAGCGTTGTTTAATGTAGTAAAAGTTCCTAATTGGTTTTAAATACTTTGTGTTATGTTTTTCTGATTAACATAACTAAGGTTTGATCTAATTATCCTATAGTTCTACAACTTAAGACATCACCCGATATTTTTGTTCTTGTAGGTGATGGGTCTTACTGCGTAACCAACAGCATTGTGCAGCATGTTTTGATGTCAACTAACAGTGTAACCAAAGTCAAGTTTTCAGGATTATCACACACAACTGGCAACCAATAACTACGCTTTTCTACAAAGTAAACTTTTAAAGTTTTTGTCAGACTTTACTTACCCTGATGTCTTTTCTCTAATAAATTCAAATTCTCACAAAAGAAATGGACCTGTTTTCAAGTTTCATTGGCCGACATTTCATTTGGCTGGAAAGCAATGAAAGCCGGGAATACAGAAATCGGGTTAAGTTGAAATATTATTCTTTAACGAACTGAATAAAAAATATATTATGCCTATTGGAACTGTCAGCAACGTTTCGTTTTATTCAAGAAACATATCCCTCAGGTGAACCAACTTACACATATTTTGGCATACCTTGACTACCATCACATTGCAACAAATTTAAATGTATGTCAACGGAACATGAAAATGCATAATTTGCTAATGTCATATTTTCATTTCAGCAGGATAAAGACAGCACACTAAGTATGTTAATTACAGATAAATTAGTGGCTGAGTGTTGATATAGACTGCCAAGTGTGAGATCTTCCTCAAACTTTGACTACTCATTCCGATGTCAACCGACATCGGAACATGCTATACAAGGCCATTATTTGGATAGTAAGACATAGCACTAAAAAAAAGAAACACGTGCTATGTCTTACATTGTAGGACTAACTTTCCTATAGTACAAGTCGTATGGGTCATTTGTACATTTAATCTTTTAAATTAAATATAAATTGTTCTTTTAAAATTTAAGACTAAGTCCTGATTATTGAATGTTGTTTACATTTAATCTTTTAAATTAAATATAAATTGTTCTTTTAAAATTTAAGACTAAGTCCTGATTATTGAATGTTGTTCACCTTAACTGTCACCAAGAAATTCCAGACAAATTATCTATCACTATGGACTTTTACAATGGTGGCCATGTATTAAACTTGGGTCAAAGTAAGAGCATGTCGAGTGGAATCATCACAATAGAGGGTTGTATGAATTTGTTTGTCAATATGCGTAGCTTCCATTGTGACATCACAGTGTGTGACATTCAATCCGGACTGTACTGGATACACCTTTGGTTTAATTTCGTCCAAAATGTCTACATACTTTAACATTGATTTTGCTATAAACACCTCTTGGGGCATCTAAATATAGACCTTCCAAAGGAATATGGATGTATATGAATCCAAATGAAGTGAATACTAGCCACTTAAAGGTATGTCAGATAAAATTCCAAAAAATGACAACCATTACTAAAATAGTCGGTGTTGATTGCATACATGACTCGTGATTTGTACTATAGATTTCTTTGTTTTAAAGCACTTAAGCATTTACTTTCACCTTTTCAGAAATATACTTCTTTCATAGTTACATGTCTCAATACTTTAGAAACATTCAATATTTTATTTAAGCAATTTCCGGATAACAAATTGTTGAAATATTCCTATATTCTTCTTAGTGAGCTTTCATCCAAATGACCCCATGTAAAGATAGTATAATGTGTCATCCAATTTGACGCACCTCACATAAGACTATTTTTTCCTGTGACATCATTGTACACGTATACTGGAGAAAATTATATATTTACAGAGCAACATCAATAGCATATAGAGAACTAAAGTTTATAGGAAAAAATACATTTTAAAATTTAATTTATTGTTCCTGAAGTTTTGCTTATATTTATCATTAGTTTCATTTTGGAACTGATTTTGTTGCAAAAGCTAAAATAATCCAGTTGTGGGAAACAAGGCTAGTAACATTATTTATGATTAAAAACTTAGTGTCTGTTTTCCAATAGTTATTTGGCATAATGAATATATGGAACCTTAATCTTTGGGATTTTCATCCTTCATAATTTATGCCTCTAAAAGTGCCTCTAATAATCAGAGACAGAAATAATGTTACAGGAGAAGGTATTATTTTCATTTATTGTAACTGTTACCACTGTAAAACCATTTTATAAAAGAAAATAATAACTTGGTCAGAATAAGTTAAATATCAAGTTTCTTTCAAAAGCTGATTGAAAATTTACTGTTAAAGTAAAATTGCTTATTTATTAGATAGAAATTCTTCATTTTTGTGTAATAAGCAGTAATATACAGGACGCTGGTTTAATTTTGAAATATATTATTCAATTATATTTCATGTAAATTTCCACAAATTATAATATATAAGGAAGAACCTCAGAATATCTGTAATGACAGATCCACATAAAACTTTATAATGTTGTACACTGCTCAAAATGATATTACTGATGCATTTAGCAGCTGTTATATGACTAACACACGACATGTAGCAGACTGGATGCTTATTGTGGCGGGAAGTTGATTTGGCCAGTCAGAATATTTGAATATTTTTGTGAGGACTTAACTGTGAGGACAAAAAAGAATTAGTGAAATGCAGTTATTTTTTTCATGGTATGTACCTGTGTTTCATTTTATAAATGATAATCAGATTTTTGTTAAATTATTCTGTCTATATGACTCAATGTTGAACAGCATAAACAAATGTAGTTGTGACGTCAGTGAGACAGATTTCCCCGTGAACTGTGAGTTTATGACACGGTGCCAAAATTGGTCATGGGATGATACTTTAATGGTTACAACTGACTGTTAGTACTGGTCAGCCTGGTGTCAGGATAATATGACTGGGTGGGACATAATGCTACATGTCTGCGGCATGATGCCCCAGTGCTAGGCATCACTATAAACTGCCACGCTGCAGAGATCATAGCAATAGGACTGAAAATTTTGTAAAGCTACTTTAAAAATCCAAATCACACACACGCACACTTGGATTCATCATCTGCTCTGCATATAATAGCCAAATTACTGTTTGTAGTGTCTTGGTCAGTTAATGCCAGAATTAGGTGACCTACATTTCACACTCCATTAATTGGTTATGGTCAGTTTCTTTTGTATATTTCACTGCAGGGTCATGCAAAATGGAGGGTGGTAGGGCATGCTTATTCATTGAACACATTTCTTCTTTTAATTTAAGGCAAAGAAGACTTCACAAGACTGTTTCTTCTTTTCAACTTCTAAGTTTTAAACTTTTTTTATCAGAGCTAAGTGATGGCAACACCAGAAATTTCCGATAATATCAAGAGGAACATTCGTTCAGTCCTGCTCTCAAAGTATGATGGGAAGGGAATCCTTGTAGGTGAATTCCTGCAGGAGTACAAGAAGCTGCTGAAGGAACCCTTGCACTTCAAGTCATTGGGATTTAAAACCCTACAGGAGTTTATTGAGGCCTTGCCAGATGTTATTAGGTTGTAACTTTAGCAGGACACAAATGTGGGAAAATTAAATTTATTGAGGTCATGTCAGATGTTATTAAGTTGTAACTTTAGTATAACACAAAAGTGGGAAAAATCAAGCTTATTGTTCTTAATCTTGTTTGGAGAAAATCCTTTGAGCACTTGATATTGCCTATTGAGTACATATCATTTAATGTCACGGAACTCAGCCTACATAGTGTATATACTCACAAGTTGAATCCAACTGCAAATAAGATAGATCCTGATCTGCCTTTATATAATATGACTGTAGATTAGGATCTGTGCTGTTTGTTCTAGTGATTACTCCCAACAAACTACACAGCCCCATATCTGTTGGCAAATTAAGCAATGGCAGATCTGGATCTGTGCAGTTTGCAGTTGGACTTGCCTTATATGTGATTATATATGGTGATTTATTCCAGACATTGTACACTTTGGCATACCCGAGGTTTACAGATGTTTCAGCTTTTTCACAAATTTCATTTGCCTTTAAAGCAGTGTGTGTGTGTTTAAAGATTGGTGAATATTGAAAAGCAGAGGAGGCTGAAGCATATAATTGTTTTGCAAACTTTTTTAAAATAATTTGTTTAATAACTGAAAGATTGTTTCTAATTATGGGGATAGAGATGTCACTAGAGATAGAATATGCAAGCTTATTAGCTTGGAAAGGCAGGGTTTAAGGCAAAGTCAACTTTATAGCTTGTATGTATTTGTGTACAGAATGACAACAGTCATGCCATTTTCTTTGATGTTTTTAAATTACATCATAGTTTGAGAAGATGCTATGTCTTCAAGTTCAAAGTCAGCATATGGCTAATTTCAGGGTGTCTATTTTGTTGCTGTCTGATCTTTCAGACCTATAGGCATATAACACCAGTCATTTACATTATCCTTCATATCCGAAATTCAAAATGTATTATCACCCCAAAACTCCCCAGCTTAGTTGCCACATTAGAATATAAAGTAAAGGAAATCACAATAAAGGAACAATAGATACCTGCTTGTATAATGAATCAGTTCTTTCAAGTTTCTTAATTGACATTTTTCTACAGTGTATTGATTTTACATTTTCTTTGTTATTTTCCAGGCTGGACTATTCTAATGAATGTATGGGATATAAAATGTTTGCAGTGAAGAATCCAAAAGCATACATGTCTCTTTCTGCCAAGAGGGCCATGGGTATAAATGGTGACTTGAACAGTTCAAAACAGGGAAGAGGAAGAGATAGGAGAGAAGGTACTTTCTAGATTATCTTGTTACTATGGTTGGGGGAGGGGATAATTATAAAAATAGAACCTACAAGATATACAAAAAATTTTAGTGAGTTAAACATCCCTACATTAGATGTCTATGCCTGCCCATAGCTGCCAACCCTCATGAATTTGGCGTGAATTTCACGACTTTTTCAGCAATTCACGGATTCACACCGCAAGCCAAAAATTCACGAATTCTCCAGTTCTCAATTATTTTTAAATCTTTAATAGAATAACTGATTTCCCGTTAAACACTAGTCATGATATTCGCAGTTGCCGAAATGGTCCGGTACTGCTGGTCATGATATTATTAGATCTACAGCCGATTAGTACAGTTGGCCCGGTAGCAAGCATTTTAGCCTGTTTAAATCTATATCTATAAGAGTAGTTTTACAAATGCTTTTGAGAGAAAGTGGGGCCTAACCGGAACTTTGCTCCGCACATGCGTCACCAACACTGATTTGAGTTACCGTTCAGCATCGCATGTAAGATCTTGAAAATGTCTTCATCACCAAGGAAAAACAAATGTATTGCTCAAAAAGTGAAGTTTAATTTGGAATATGTCAAAAATTGGCAAGGCATTCTGCCATTAAACATTGATATTCATCATGCTTTTTGTACTCTGTGTGCCATCGCAGAGACGATGTGTTAGCACATCGGTTCCCCCCAAAAAAAACCATGTAGAAGTTGGGAAAATTAAGAATTCAGAGATTTCAGCTTTGGAATATTTTAAGCAATTGGCTGAAAACCTGCAAGCTACCAATGCTGAAGCATTATTTGTGAGTTTCTTGTCGAACACAATCTACCTTTATCAGCTGGAGACCATGCTAAACATTTGTTCCGACAAATGTTCCCGACTCGAAAATTGCTTCCAAATTTTCCTGTGGAAGAATCAAAAGTGCTGCAGCTCCAGTTCATTCCTCACAGCAACAGTGACAACGAAAGAGTATTTTCTCTAAAAAGGAAAAATAAGACAGACTTTAGGGCCTCCTTAGCTGCAGAAAATTTGTCAGCAATTTTAGTTACCAAGATCAACCAGCAGGCAAGAAGTCTGAACTGTTTAGAAAACAAATTTACGATCAAGCAGTTGAGAAAGTTCAAGTCTGTCACAGTATCATGTCTTGATAAATAAATATTTCTGCATATATGTAGTGTTTTAGTTTTATTTTGCGATCTTGATATAGTCTAGTATTGACAGTCAGAGTGGATGGATTTATTGTCATGGTATTTTTCACTAATTCATGTCCAAATTCACGACTTTTTATCCCTATTTTCACTAATTGTGAGCCTGGAAGGTTGGCAGCTATGCCAGCCATACAGAATGAACATGTCTCTACATGTCTCTCAAAGCTTACAACTGTGATCCGATATACCTTTTACTTATCAATGTATAGATATGTCTCTACCCATGAAATGCAGTACACTTGTACAGCCTTTATTACAGGTGAGAAAAAATCCAAATTTGTAAAGGAACAAGAGACTGCTGAACAATACTGTAAATATCGTCAGATACACATATTTATCATAACTTAGGCCGTAGACATACTCAGAAAACAATTACCATGAATTGTCCGTCAATCTATCTTGTCTTTCTTCTTCATCTTCATCTGCAACTTCATATTCGTTGGTATTGGAAATATAGGGTTCAAACTGGTACGGATTAATTTGGGTGCTGTCAGCTGCTTCTACGCCATTATTAGAATCTTTTGAGCTTATTACCTCCCCATCTTGGAATGGCGAAAATCCGCAGGACAGTGGCAATTCACTTTCTTCAGAATTGCAGCTTTCGTGTTGAGTTTCTGAAGACTTTTCCATAATATGATGATACCAACTGGGCCTGCATTTACAGCAAGTGTTCAAAATGTGACGTCATGCTTTGTTTTCACGAAATACCGGAAGTGGTCGGCGGTTGCATTCAGTTATTATCATAAAGAGGTGCAAATGCGATATTAGTTGGGCTCCCATGCAGTTATTGCTGAAAATTTTTCAATCGGATTTTTTACATTCGTATTTTGAATATATATTCTCTTTCACCAAGAAATGAACTGAATAAATGTAGATACACTGTTATGGCACTTTAAATGTCAATTTATGGGAATATAGTCAAACTTGCTTCATGTGACTCATTTTGTGGTTTTGTACATGATCATCATTTCTGACATATATGTTTTGGAGAGTCTTGAAAGAGAAACATCTTCAGATTTGGTAAATGCATGTTTAATAATCCAAAATGTTCTTTAATTCCATTCAGTAATGGTCATATGTTAACCTTGAAAAAATTAATTTTTTCCTGGAAAAGACCTGGAAATTTGTATTTATAGAAAAGTGTTGGAACCATGTTTGTAACATGGTAAAAGATAAATATTTACTTTTTCCATGTCAGCATTATGATAGTGTGACAAAATTGTGTATTGTATTTTTCACAATTTAGATATGTGAAAGGTTCAGGCAGTATACTTTGTTCTTTGGAAGTCTTTGTAGCTTTCACAGTGTAGAACATACGGATAGAATCTTCATGTTTTATCCCATTCCATTTAAAAATGTACAGACAGTATATCAGTATTTTTTTACCATTCCAGGGCTCGAATTTAGCACAAATTTTTTTGTGGCCAGAAGGGCTGGTATATTGAGAAATTTACTAGTCCTGCCAAATCGTTACTAGTCCTGTTCACAAAACACATAGCTTTGATGTACGTTTACCGATTCAGTTTTAAAGTTTGAACAACCCGCAACAAAACTGGATGTTTTCTGTGTGTTTGTTTTTGCGAATTGCGTACACCAGTTACACCACATAACGTTCCTTTCCTCATCATAAGTCAGCCATTCCCTGTCTTTTGTCCATTTCTTCTGAAATGTTCATTACGCTTTTCCCTATCATAAGAATTATTCCTCATCATTCTCATTCAACATTTGCTTTTTTTCCGGTGGCTCAACACCTTCTATCAAATGCCACATTTTGCCTGTCTTATAAGGAGGGAATTGTGCCTTGTTTTGAAATACGATATGTTATAGTATAGCTGACGCGAATTATTTAAAGCAAGAAAAAGAATGGCACAGTGTCCTTTATATAACAAAGTCAGAGCAAGAAACACGTTTTAAAACACGTGTCTTTGCCCCCTCCCACAATTAAATGGCTTCTCCCTAACAAAGACTTAACTTTAGCGGATGTTCTGCATGATCAAAGCAGTGGCTATTGTAAACACTGTTATAAAATATTAGCATCAGAAGATAGTGTTAGTTTCAACTTGGAAAAGGTGTGTTCCCATCAAACGAAGCCATCTGACGCTCGACGCGTTGTATTTAACAGCTTCAATTACGGTTTCATAAGTCGTAAGTTTGGTAATTGTTCCAAATTAATTGAACCTCAGTGTATTGTTGAAATTAATAATAGGGCGGAAAATTTTCAAATCTTAGATGCCGATGCTCAGCGATTTTAATTCTGAACAAATGTACGGCATTCTGCTTAGATATCTCCACGTGTATTCAGTTATTTGTTCATTCTTTTAAGGGAACAATATAAAAACTATTCTTATCATCATAGAAAAAGTAGTTGTATGAAAAGGATGTGTCAGTAACGTAATCATAATTAATCGATCTAATTCTTATAATTATTTCGATGGAAATGTAAAATATGTAGTTTCCTATGTGTGACTGTTGGAGCAATTGGGTAGCGAGCAACAAAAAAAAGAACCTTAAACAAAAAAACGTGCAAACTAATTTCTTTGAATTGGTTTTGCCATGTTCTTTTGTGTTGTATACCACTTCGTAGTTTGTTACTGTGGTCGAGTGAATAAAGTGTGATACCATGTCATTTTTTCATTTAATTCATTATCAGATTAATTAGGATCAATTACCAAACTTCCGTTGTTAATGACAGGACCATAATTTGCGCTGTTCAGTGAAATGCACAAAATCGGATGGATTCTTGTTATAGAAATGCATCTTTCCGTGGTAGAAATTGACTTCATCTTCTCATGCTAATATTTTACGACTGTGTTTACAATGGCCACTGCTTTGATTCTACAGAACATCTGCTACGTCAAGTCTTTATTAAGGAATGGCGTAAACAAACACTGACTACTGATAACCGAAACTTACTAGCCCATCGGACTATAACATTATGAAAGTTACTAGACCAACAGGAAATCTGCTAGCCTCGGGCTAGTGTACTAGCACTAATTTCGAGCCCTGCATTCTGTTAAAAAAATATACAGATAGAATGTAAGTATTTTATACAATTCTGTTAAAAATATAGAGAAAATCTATATTTTATAACATCATGTTTAAAAATGTAGAGAGAGAATCTACTTCTTTTATACCATTCTTTTTAAAAAAAATATAGACAGAATCTGTTTCTAATTAAAATTATTGAGCCAGAACCTTAATATTTTTACCATTCTGTTTAAAAATGTAGAGACAGAATCTCAGTGTTTTATACCTATTTAAAAACATTCAGAGTCTACGTTTTTTACCATTCTGTTGAAAACATACAAAGAGAATCGAGATGTTTTATACCATTCAGTTTATAAATATACAGACTGAATGTTAATGTTGCTGTCAGATCTTGGTTTCTATAGTTTATGAGGAGTAATTAGTAGACGAAACAACATAGACTTATTTGTGAATACAGATCTGTAAAGGGGTCCCTCGTTGACTACCTTAGGTTGGGGTAGGATGCTCCCAGTATTATCTTTAATTATTACTGAAGACCCACCCTGGCTCGTTTTTGTTAGAAATTGAAGTAGTGATAGAGATGCAAAGCTCCGAGCCCACAGTCAGCGATGCCGACAGTTAAATTACTGAATACACAAAAGGTGAAATTCAAATAAACAATGTATTTAATGCCATTCAATTACAGATAATCCTTCCTCAATTGAAATTCAATATTCAAAACCCTATCACTCGTCTTTCACTCAACCAGTTGACGGCCTATTTCATCGTCTGACTTAGTGTGATAGATTTTCCTCCTTTCCTGTGTTTCTACTTATCTGTAGTATTTCTTGACTGGTACCCAGTACACCTTCAGTCCAACAACCACGTCCTTCACCCTTCACTTCCTCCACCTCCGTTATCTCCTTTTCTTGTCTCCCAGAGACTTGGGACCAGGTTATTTCCCTTCTCTGTCTCCTACAGTTCCTCCGGTCCCTAAAAGCTTCCTGTCCGAACACACACAAAGACATTAGTATTTTCCTCAAGCTATCTAGCCTCATACTAAGCAACAATCTATCATCAGATAAGCCATTACCTTCTTTGGTCACGCATTCGTGCACATCGAAATGCCCATACTTTCTGGTATGGTATACACTGTATCAACTGCTTATTATGTATATATCAATAGATTTCATCACATCGGTATATATAGATTCTCAATCTTATTATACAGAACAGTATCACATAATCAGACGCATTTCTGTACATTACACTTCTACAAAGTGTACACAGATATCCACATATCCATGCGCTGATATATCTTTGCACATAATACTCCTACAAAGTATACACAAATAGTCAAATACGCATTAACTAATGTTGCCCACTGCAACCATTATACAAATTATAATTCAATTCGACATTTGCAAATCTAGAATATCACATGAATAAATGCATGAGGTTACTACGAATTAACCAAATAACGAATTACGATTTTAATTCTTTACATAAACATTGCTCATATCTCAAAATATGTATGTAGATCAATGCTACAAATGAATCAAATCCTACAAATAGTAATTCTACGTACTAACGATTCTAGTAATCAAGTATACATACTGCACATAATTAAAGTACAATACCTTGCCATAATAGATTGCGACAATCGAGCAAATAAGTCACTGACCTTTCCGAAGCTCCTTTGTAATTCCCAGAATAACAATGTTTCCCACCAATTTCGAATGACGTCAGAGTAGCTTAGAACTTCCTTATGTAATTCCCGCAAGATGGTTTAGCGACTACTGACATTTAGTTTCAAGACACTAGATTTAAACTTGCGATTCCAATGGTGGCCACGCCTTGCTAAATTTCGAGTGGATGTCGATTCACCCATGGTCTACATAATTAGCAGACATTGCCCCCTCCCCGGCAGTCTGTCAGGGGTGGATTTACGACCCTCACTTGATGTTCTTTTGAGTCAACACCGGCAATTCCTGCCGCTTACCTGTCAATCGCACGCCACCGAATAAGGCACCAGTAACAAGTTCCTATGGCCATATTATACACAACTGGCTTCACCCCATCTTTTTTATGTTAGCGTACACTCGCAACATTTATGAAGCGACTAATTAGCCTCTGGGTCTAGCATATACATATTGCAATCTGGCTATTGTTCCTTACTTATAACGTGACAAGATCATATCCTAAAAAAACAAATTGTTGCATGTCTAGATTCTCTCCAGTTAAAGGTCATATTACTTTATTTCAATTCATACTGAATTACAGCATTTATTTCTCTTTTTGACTGTTTACACATGTCTGTTTCTTTATTCAGAGGCAGAAATAAATGGGTGCAATGTTCCACATTTTAAGCGAGGCAGGAAAGGTTTATACTCTCTTTGTTTCCCCAATAAACCAACAAAGGGGCTTGACACACGTGAGGTATGTACTGACAGCATATTATTGATAGCATATTCAGGCACATGATTAACATCTCTCCAAAATTCTTTAGGCAGTCATTTATAACTGTAAGTGATGAATACTGTGATGCATGATGGCCCAACTTGCAAGGGCATTCTATGTCACATCATGAACAAGGGCCCAATATTTTTTATTACTCAGTCAATAGCCGTTTTATTATATACTTAAAAACAAGTACCGTATATACATTCTTGTAAGTGGACTCGACTATAAGTTGGCTCCCATCCCAGCATTTTCAGGCCACTAAATTCATGAAACTCCATAATGCGTGACATTTTAAATCCATGTATCTGATAAATCCAGGAATTCAGTTATAGGTCACATACTGGCATAGAAATTGTAGTTCAGAAGGATCCAGATCACAATATCCAGTAATACGTTAATTCCACACATCTTAAAAATAAACAATGAAAGTCCACTTTTTTGTGATTCACAGTATTCAAGTCTCCACTATCTAGGAATGTTATCTGGTACCGTAGTCTATAAGTTTCAATATCTGATGTTATAGTTTGGTCAAAGGGTTGTCCGGTCAGAAAACAAAGAGGATGCTGAAATTACAGGCCATGGGATTAAGGTCAAACAGGCACAGGAATGCCGACATTGATTATTTTTCTCACCCACTGGTTTCCAATCAAATTAAGACAACCCTGCGCTTTTGCAGTTTAGTTAACAAAACACAGTATTATTAATCAGGTACTATTATTGCTGTCACTATAAAGGTCAAATGGTTCTGCACTCTTTTATGAAAAGTTTACTAATTATTTAAGTAGAATCGAGCTATGTATACTGTTCTTAGAAAAGGGTAAAAAAATCAACAAGTTATAATTGTTAGGTATTGGAAGAATTGTACAACAAACGGCTTGAGCCATGTGCTGTTGTTTAGAATAAAGTATGGCTCATTTATATGAATATGTAAATAAAGGCTTTGGGGTGACTTGTTGACCAAAAGTAAACAAGTCATGCACATGAAAAAATAGAAACATAAAACCATTTGTTATTATTTCGGTATTATCACATTTAATCAACATGTGTCATGAAAATAACGATAATTAATTCATATATTTTATATGGATAACTTTTAACTTCTAATTTGGAAAAAGTTCCATGGTAGGCAATGGCACAATACATTACAATACTGGATATAGACTTCTGTACAGTTTTAAGTGTGTTGTGATGGAGAAGATTTCTTATTCATGATTTTCTTGGAAATTAATATTTTCGTTCATGGAAATATGGCAAGTGTTGCTATTACTAGTGGAATAATAAGCTACGTGGAAATTTTATTGTGGAATATCATGTGGACTGATGAATGAAACACTCTGGTAAGGGCATGAATTTTCATTTGTTTGCAATGTTTGATTCAACTGGCACTGTTTGACAAAGTTTAAAGAATTTAGGTCTGATATGACAAATTTCTAGTTGTCGTGGTATTTGCAGTAGCTCTCGAGAGAGTTTGGAATTTTCACTTCTGTATTCAGTGATGTGTATAGTCTGTGTACCCGGAACAGTGTTTTCTGTCATAGTTCATTCCACACAGCATCGCAAATTTTGTCCTATCTGTAGCCCAGTAAATTTTCAGGTCAGCATCACTTAATGTAACTAACAGTATCAAATTTGTTTCACATGAATTATTTAAAACTAATTAATAATAATAATGAGGGCTTTGTATAGCACCTAATCTTTAGTAGCTCTAAGCGCTTTACAACATTAGACAACACATATAACATAAAAAACCCATATATAATGATATGATTACAAAAAACAAACACCATGAAATTAGAAAACATAAAAAACATTATGAAAATATTTAAGGTAGGAAACATTATTAGGTCTTTAAGTTTGTTCTTGCAGTCGAAATAAGACAAAGTTTAAAGAATTTAGGTCTGATACAACATATTTCTAGTTGCTGTGGTTTTTGCAGTAGCTCTAGGTATTTTTAGCTACATTAATGGCAATGAACTGAAAAATTACTGAGTTGGGCCCACAGATAGGATAAAATTCACCTTGCTGTGTGGAACAAACTATGGTTTCTAGCACAATACCAAATAGCTCAATTTCATGTGCGTGTATGTGTCTGTCTTACTCAAAATGTTTTATATGGTGTTTTCTCAAAGTTGGAGAGACCTTAAATTGCTATATTTTTTATGTTATATATCTGTTGCTGTTGTTTAATCTTGGAACAACTCTGTCAGGCACAGCAGAAGACTCGTTTTCAATAGTAGTTTTTAGTATGTGGACACCATGACTGAGATGATCTGACTGAGACAACCAGACTGAGATAAGAAAAGTGAGGTTAGCAAATCAGCTAGATTTTCTTTGCTGCATGGGTGAGGAACATATCTCAAACATGTAGAGCATAATTTTGCTGAGATGCATTTTCAAGCACAGGAATTAATTTAAATTTTATGTAGTATACATATAATTTTATTAATCTGAAGCAAGGTTTTGCTTTGAAAGGTATACAATAAATCTAAATGATAAAATAATTTTAATTTTGGACGTTAAGAAATTATCTTTTATTTATTTCAGTGATAGATAAACAAGTGGTGGGATAAAAACAATAACATATTCATCTTTTTATGGCTGGAAATCTGATTTAAAAAAATGTACATGAAATAGATTAGTAGAAAATTAAATATACAGATAACATACAAGTTTCATTTGAGGCAACAGCATTCACTGCAGTCCTGGTGTATATTGATCAAATACAGCTGGGAGAGTTTTTAACATAGTCTTTTGTTTTATTTTTTCATTTTTAGGATGTAATTGCCAAGTTTTCAGAAGCAGGGAATGTGGCAGATGTAAACATCATCCAGTTGTGAGTATAAACAATGAGAGAAAAAGAATGAAAAATTAACCTTCTGTTCCTTTATCTTGGTTGGTGGTTGTTAACGTCACTTTCAGCACTTTATTGTTAGCATGTAAAGGTAATGGAAGAATAGTGCATTTTCCAAGGACATATTAAGTATTCTGGTCCAGATCAATCTGGATGGGTATCAAACTGACAACCCTTGGACTGTCTCACAGCAGAGTTACTGTGGCTGCCCTTATCTTTACCTTTGTTGGCCTCATTTCGGTTTTAGAAGGGGCATATAGTAATACCTTTCTCAGATTTCCTTTTTATCTGTACCATGTTTATGTATCAGGAGGTAGTACCATACTTCTGAGCACTGTAGAGTCAAGGTCATTTTACATACACCAAAATGGGTGGTATTAGAGAAAAATATACAGACATAGCTCTACAAGGATACCAAATAATCATGACTTTCTAATCACATTACAAACTGCAGAGGGAAATGTATACTTTTTAGACCTGATTTGTTTACACTGCCCAATGTCAGAATTGAATTTTGTGTCCAAATTTTAGACTTTTTGGTCTCAGATCTAAAGCAGACTGGTCTGAACTGCACACAGACAGATAAACTTTTGCAAAAGTGGGGTAAGTTGGTGACTTAAAGTAAACAGTGGTCAGACCATGAAAATGATGGGTCCAATAAGCAAAAAAAAAAGAACTCAGAATTTTTACATTTCTGCACATGTGTGAGCAAAATAGCTAATGAAAAACAATGTTTCTAACACAACTAGGCATCAGGCTAAATGGAAATCTCTTAGATGCAGATTTATTGGGATGTATTCAGAATGTGTTTCCTACCTCCAAAATGTTTTTCCTACTTGCATTTCAGGTGAAAATGACAAAAATCTACGGGGGTTAATGAGTTAAATTCCTATTACAGTGTGATCCTACTATAGCGCGCTTCGTTATAACACGAATTCAGGTATAACATGGATGTGGTGTGGCTCCCGAAATTTCATATACATGTATTTTTCTCTTACATAAAAAAAAATTATTTCTTAAAAGTACGAAAAAAATCGTAAAAGGTTTATTATCATTTTGAGGAAGAGATCGCATATGAATAATACAAGGTGATCGTGACGAGGCTTCTGAAATTTTATATGTATTTTTCTTGTACACAAAAAAATTGTTTTTTCTTCTTAAAAGTACAAAAAAATAACGCATAAAAAGTTTATTCTGTGATCGCATAGGCCTTCACCAATGTTGCAAACTTTGATTTTTTTCCTTATTGGCAGCAAAATATACCATGTGGCAATTTCTTTTTATTGGCGACATTGTTGGCTGTTTAAGCTTGTATATACAACCATTGGTTTGGAGTGGAGAAATTCAGAAGCCCCATGAAAGGAAACCACAAACAGGATATAAAATGCACTGAAATTTTTCTATTGTTACATGAATAAATTCTTGGTCCATACTGACAAACCATCTAAACAATGCATTATTATATCATAATCTGCTTATCTTGACATCTAGCATGAGTACTGTATGTTGTGAGATATCCGGTTTTTGTTGTTGACATTTCTGGTAATGGAGATCAACCGGACGAGGCATTATCTCATAATCTATCTTCCATCAGATTTTTGGCTGCTCGCTAGTAATTAATATATTCACAAAGACTGATGTTTGTATGTGGATGGTAAGTAAAATTCCTCTTCTTTTCACTCAGAATGAAATCCTTCAGAACACTCACATTTTCTGTAATAATCCCTGTCATCAAACCAGAACACCTGCATCTCTATTGCCTGTTGACCCTTTGTTAAATTTCTGATGCATGCGTGGAAGGCAGCATCATGCTGCTACCACAAATGTAAAAACAAAATAATCTTACTTATTTTTGGTTTATTAAATAAGCAGGGAGGAACAGTAACTACAATAGTCCAAACAATGGCCAATTCCTGTTTAAAAATGTACCCAGATACAATAGTTTGCTGAAATTTCAAAGGAAACAGATTACCTTTGAAGCACTGATTGTTATGAAAACTACTCAGCAAATGGAAAAAAATTCAGTCTCAATCATTTAATACAGTTATTTGATGTTGTCGCCACAATAAGAAATGGGCATTCGTTTTGGTTCTCCAAAGCTGTCCTTTAGCAGTGACTTCAATAATGCATGCACCCTTCATCAAAGAAAGCAGACTACAATCTTTCAATAAAAACAAACATCTTTTCTTCAAAGGAAGTCAGTACCAAACTTAACTAAAAGTAATGGAATCGTGGATTTTTGCATTTTCCAACATGACTGGAACACGTTAACTGTGCCGTGAAAATTTCCTTTTTGCAGGTAAAATGTTTGTGCTTACGAATGCTACCAATGGCTGCTTAAAACGCAAACTAACTTTTACTGACTTGGGACATGTTGAAAAGTAAATGTGCTTCATCATTCGTTACATGTGATTGTGCTATGTGTTTCCACTGCATTCAGATCAATATGACCTTGATAAAATTATTGAATATTTTAAATCTGTGTGTGTGCATATTTTCGATGGAATCACTTGTATTGTGGATTCAATGTATATGATGAGATTCGTGGGTGAGTACACATTGTTGATACACTATTCATGCTATACATTATATATGTATATATAAACTGTATACACGTATATGTATCAATTCATGGTTCTCTAAAGAAAGTAAACTATTATATATGCCTTCTCTGTTTTCATTACAGGTTTATTTCTCATTTAATATGCATCGATTTAAGATGGTAACTGTGCCGATGAAGCATGTATTTTACCACCCACATTTATTACCTAACCCCCCCCCTCCCCCTTGCAATTTTTTAGGGTACATGCATCATTTTCTTCAGCTAACTGACCTGGTTGCTTATAACACGGTTTGGTCTATAACACGGATGGGTTCTATGGCTCCCAGCTGCTGTGTTATAGCAGGGTCACGCTGTAGTTAGTTTCATAGCATATGGCTTCATATTTTTGGGTAAATAAAAGGCAGTGTAGAATAACAAATCATTTCAGTTTTGTGGGGAGCTTCAAAACCATGCACTTGGAACCAGAACAGAATGTACAGTCTTTCTACCCTTGGATCCTCCCAAAGTCTTT
This sequence comes from Sinohyriopsis cumingii, assembly GCA_028554795.2. Lineage (NCBI taxonomy): Eukaryota > Metazoa > Mollusca > Bivalvia > Unionida > Unionidae > Sinohyriopsis > Sinohyriopsis cumingii. Next base: position 128,504,031 of record CM068827.1, read on the forward strand.
TTTATTTAAATGTTGGCATTTGTGCACATTGGGCTGTAAGGGCATACAACTTTTCCCAAATTACTGAGAGAATTGCTAGTCATACAAAATGGTATATCTGTTCCTGTGTTAATGGATGTCAGTGTGAAATAGCTCCACTTCCACAATTCCAGATGTATGCCTTGATAAAGAAGCAGTAACATAATTACTTTGCTGGTCCTAGGTTAAATACTTGGTTCCACCACATGCAAGTGTCAATAGTCACCTTTCCATAGTCCAATTTTCTCTGTGCTCTTTTTCTTTCATTGACTCAAACATCCAAGTGGACATGCACACACTGTATAAATTGTAGTACCAAACTTTAGCAAACTTATGTATAATATGTAAATACAGGGAACTTATTGTAGAATGTACAAGAAATAAAATTTCAACATAAACCAAGAGATATATTTGCATGTAGTTGTTCGCAGTGAAGGTTTGAATTATGACTCTTATGCTAAGGTCAGGGCTGGGGTTATTATAATAAGTAACATGAGACAGAAGAGGGACAACAGTTAGATGTTATGTTAAATTTTCATGCAGTTATGTTGATTGCATTACAGTATGTTATAAACCTTGTACCAGTACCAGTTTATATACATCTTGTCTATGACTGCTAGGTACACATTTGTGAGGTTCAAGGAAGAAGCTGAGGCGGCCAGGGCACTGGAGCTGTTTAAAAATGAGCTCGATTTGAGGGTGGCTGATGAGAAAGACAGAGAAAAAGATAAAGTTAATGGTGACAGCAGACACAGAGAGGTAGAGGATGGACGGACGGGCAAATTTGGTATGCGTAATCCAAGAGGAAAAGATGACCTGTTAATCTCACCTAAAGAAGGTATGTGTATAAAATAAAGTGTTGATAACTCCGAAACTTTTAACTTAAATACTTGGCATGAATCAAAGGACTTGTATGGTCCCACTTGAAATAATTTTTTAAAATCTGCAACCAAAAATGGTTCAGCTTCATCTTTACTAGGCACCAGTGGAGGATGGTCAGCAGAGTTTGACATTACTTAACAGTTATGTCCCTCTGTCTCTCAGATATACCTGTATTACAAATGCTTTTTCAACTGTTTAGCATTTGATCTTCAGCAGATTTTTCAGTGCATTTTACAGTTATAATCCTTATTTTATCAACTTAGACTACCCTTGCTTGTTAAAACTTTAGAATCCAGTTATTTTTTAGACTTCAATAAAAGTCTTATTGACTAAAGCTTGACTTCTGGTCATAGAATGGAAGGTCTTATATGATTCTCATCTATCCACCATCTGTCTGTTAACACAAATTATCATTACTCGTCCTATGTTACTGTAAGAATTGTCATGAAACTATGCAGACATTCATGCCAAGGTCTCTTTGATGGTGCCCCACAGACATTAAATAAGTTCCTACTGTGGCATTCATTAAATTCGTTTTCCTTCTGAATGGATTTTTGTATAGACATGTGGTTCTCACCAAAAGACTTATTATTCTGTCTAGTAGTCCTGATTGAAAACGGTGCCAATCTGACATCTAACATGGTGGCCATATGAAAATCTTGTTACGGTTACTCCTTTTAAATGGATCGTCATATTCACACTGAGTTTTCACAAAAGAATTCTTGTTAGATAGCTCTTCATCTCCAAAAATCCTGTCTCAAGAATTCAAATATCACTACATCTGCAAAACATATATCAGAGTTGTTTCCTAAATAAAGACTTAGATTTCAGACATTATTTCTCCAGTATGCATTTGTTATATAATATGGAGCAATACAGGGCATCTCAGATATCTTCCTACCTATGTTGGCATGTAAAAGATGGAGAAAGCTTAATGAAAGATAAGAAAATAACATAACTATTGATAATCCTTGTTTTATATTGTCTTGACTTTCTGTTGTCCATAAACTGCTTGAGATTTTTAGACTGTAATATTTGATGGAGAATGTGCTATTTTCATTCATTTTCTCACAAGTTCTCAAAGTTATGCATGACAAACAGTTCTGAATGAACATTTATATGCCATATTTTCCATATGTTCTTGGATCCTGCTTTTGGACCTAAATGATTATCTGTCAAAATAACATTTTAATCTCCGGTCATATTTGGATGATGTTTTATAATAATTTTTTCCTGAACTTGTATTCGTAGACACATTCTGACTGACACATGGCATCTCATTTTCAAATAATGATCAATGTGTGTACATGAGAAAGTTTGCAAGTAGATTCTCGTGGGTCGGTGGTTCTTTTCAGGGTTGTCACTGGTTCTTCCTTCACCATTTAAATTTGCCACCATGTATAGCCTATCTTGTGCTGAAAATGACATTAAACTCTATAACAACATTTAAAAAAAAACTAGTGTTTGCTTGGCATTAAACTTTGCCGTTACTGAAACACATGAAGTTTGTTTCCATTGCTCATGCATTATCCTGTTGAATTTGTTAAATTAAAATGTATGTACTTGCCATAAAATTAAGCATATTATGATGCCATCTGTCCATCATTCACAATTTTGTTCTGCACATATGTCTACCATCTACAGTTACTACACTTTGTGTATGGCCTGTACTTGAGGGTTGGGAAGACTCCATAAGGTCAAAGGTCCAAATCACTAGCAAAAGGAAGAAAAATGGTTTGTGCACATTAACAAGAGTTACCACCATCTGAAGTTTCCAAACTTTGCTAGTGGTTTGCACTTGGGGTAAAGAAGAACCCTATGAACTTTGACGTCAAAAGGCCAGTGATGAAACACCAAGGAAGGTTACTGCAGCTGAAAGAAGAAAAATGGTTTCTGCACAATAACATTAGTTTTACATAACAGACGAAGTCCAAAATTTGTGGCTGACTTGCAGTTGAGCTAAAGATGGAGCCTGTCAGTTTGAAGTCGAAGGTCATGATTATTAGCTTGTGTTTGGGGCAGAGAAGAAGCCTGTTTGAAGGGAGAGTGTGTCAAACATCAAGTTAAATGTGACTTAAAAAAATGTGCCTTCCAAAAGCTTGTGGTAGATTTTCATCTTAGGTAAGCATGAAATATCAAAGTCACTGTGTCTAAAAGAAGGGAACTGCCTTTTGCATAATATCTTTAGGTCTGTATCATTTACCATTAGACTTGAACAATAGGAACAGGCCTATTGATTTTGGGGTCAAAAGATCAGTGCAATTGTAGTTTCTTGAAAGAAAAACTGGTCTTGTTGAATAATTTGTTGAAGACTTAAGTTCCTTGACAAAACTTTGTGAATGGCTTCAAGTTAGGAAACTGAAGAAACCTATAGATTCAGGGGTCTAAAGGTAGAGATCATTTTCATCTTGAGTCAGATAAAAAAAAATATCATTTCTGCAAATTAAGACTGCATAATGGGAACAGAAGTCAATGACATTGAGACAGATTGGTCATTAATTCTGGAGTCGACCATGCCCTACTAGTGCCTGCATAGAGGACTATTGAACATGATTCAGGCATATAACATGCTTTGCATATTTTTATTGGCTTCAGTATAATTGGTTGTCACATTATTGTGTTAAGTGACATTTCCAGAGGGATTCACCAGTGTATGCATTCAGTCTAAAGACATAGCTTGTAAAGGCAGTACAGTTGTATTTCATGTGTGTCAACTCCTTTGATCAGGCCATAAATTTGACACTTGATTCCTGTGGAGAGGCCCGTATTCAGTTAACTTTGGATACTTGTTTTGCAAATTTGACAACTCCCTGTGACCATGTCATACCTGTTGTATTGTAGTCACCCTTGAGATTACATAAATAGTATGATTCAAGTTCTGTGAGAGCCTAAGTTCACTTCCACAAGTAAATGAATTGGATATCATACTTTTGAGAACTTCAGTAATATAATGAAAAGGAAACCGTGCTGATGACAACGTTGAATTCGTTGAACCAGATGGTACTTTATAGTGACAGGATACTGTGAATCACAATGATGCAGGCTTTCCTTAAAAAAAATTCTCATAAAGTGATAACATTTGAATGTGTTAGAATTGTAGATTTTTAAGATCAGAGGTTAGTGAGAGATTACTTTTTGTTGATTCACTTGGAAAGCATAAAAGTCATGGCACAAATTATATGTATATTTGTGTGTTCTGTTGGATTGACATACTCATATAACAGGGCAAGTGATACCTAATTTTCACTGAAAGTCGTATTAACATGAAATTTCACTAGAAGACTTAACAAGATTTCTAGTTGATCCTGAATGCAAATGGTGCTGATCTAACCTCTTATATAGCAGCTGTCTTCAAAATGTATTTTATTACATCTCCTGGATGCATGACTTGAATCCACATGGAATTTATCACTCTAAATACTGTATTGATCAAACATGAGGCTTTGGCTTAAATGATGAGTACAGTTTTGAACAAGTGTCATGCATAATAAAAAAGTGATCTTGCATCTGATTGGCTGAGCTGGTCAGTACTTTTTTGAGTCATATTTTTTATTAAACTTGCTAACTAGGTTTATATATTAACATATATAACATGTTTTATTATGAGCAAGATCTGTGTATATTAATGAGGCAATATTGCACAAGATTGGTGACCACTTTAGACACTATTTTTCTGACCCAATTTTAATCAGTTGTTAAATAGGCTAATATTGTGAAGCCATTGGGTAAAATTTATTTTGACTGAGACTGAATATTTATAGCTGTATTTGCATCTGTATGGTTCTGGGTTTTATTTGCGATTTTAGAAACTGTTTTTATATGCTAAAATCAAGGCATATCATGTCTGTGTCCAATTTTGTTTCTTTTGAATGACTCGAGTTGTCCACAATTTACATTAACCAAACTTTGTGAAATGCTTGCACTTTGGGTAAGAAAGTACCATATTTCTGAGTCAAACCTCAAATAAGAAACCTGTGAATTTTGAGATCAAAAAATCAAAGCTCAGAGGTCACGGTCACTGACTAAAAGAAGGAAAAGTGGTTTCTGCACAATAACATATTCTGCACCATTTACAGTTACCAAAGTTTGTGGATGGCTTGTACTTGGGTTAAATAACCCTGTTGATTTCATTTTCAAAAGGCCAAAAACAGTGCGACTGAATGAAGAAAAGAATATTGCACAGTAACTTGAATTCTCCATAATATACCTGACTTTGTGGATAGCTTATTCATCAGGTAATGAAGAGTACAATTGATTTCAGGTTCAGAAAGTCAAAGATCAAGTTGGCATGGCTGAATGAAGAAAAATTGTTTCTGCACAGTAATTAGTGGTAATTGCATTTATATGGGAAAATACGAACAAGTTATTGGAAGTGCAGTATTAATCCATGTAAGTTCATATTTTCCCATACAAATGTAGTAACCTTTTTATTATGTACTTATTTTGTTTTCCCAACTAAAGCTTAATTATATAAAGGAATACACTACAAGAAACAAAGTAATTTAATTTGTGCTGTATTTCACAATGTATTCACAATGATAGACCACTCCAGTGGCCTAGTCGTTAGAGCATCCACCTCGGATGCGGGAAGTCATGGGTTCGATCCCCAGCTGAGTCATACCAAAGATTTACAAAAATGGTACTAACAGCTGCCTTGCTTGGTGCTCAGCATTAAGAGGTTAATATTAGGACTGGTTGTCCTGGTGTCAGGATAATGTGACTGGGTGGGACATCATGCTACATGACTGCAGCATGATGCCCCAGTGCTTGAGGAAATTCAAGATACATAAATGAAAGTATATATATTACCAGCTAAAGAAGACACGTTTATGCCCAGTCACTTGTATGCTCGCTGTTTGAGGGACTCCAGCTATGACCTGTATCATACATTGTATGTCTTCTATCGCTAACCTAACATTGTATCAACATAGTTAAACAGGGAAAATTACAAGCAGCCCATTGTGCCTTTAACGAGTAGAAATAATACTTTTTCATCATCTTTGTTATTGGCTCTGCAGCTCTTTGTTTCCTACCAGATCCTTCAGTTGCATATTTTCTCATTATGCGATAGCCCTTGGCCTCAAATATGCTTTCTGTGCTATTTTTATATACCCAAGAGAGCGCTGGTCATAGTCTGAACCATTCTGTTCATGAAAAATTACGAATATTTCTCCTAAATAACTGTTTCAATGATCAGAATGGTATTTTCAATGACTGCATCTCTCATGTTTGTTGTTGACATTGCAAATATCACATTCATTCATTTGCTTGTTTGAAAGTTTTATTTGTGACTCAGTTAACTTGTCGACATTGTTAAATTTATCATCTCTGCTTTCCAGTGGATAGAACAGCTTGTTTCATTCATCCACAAACAAATCTAACAAACCAAAAGTTAAAGCAAGTATTAATGAGTGTACATTGCAGAGTAGTTCCTAATACACTGTGCTATTTTTAGACACATGTGATGCAGTATGGAAAAATACTGAATGATTCTGACAATATAAAGTTATTGAGAAAAAAAATGAGCATAATAATGAGTACTCTTGTCTTTATAGGAATTTGATCATACTTAGTAAAAAGGTGAAATTTGTGCATAGCTTGTCAACACTAGCGATTTTTTTTGGATTATATTTGGATAATAATTGTTAAATTGTCTTATATTATCAAGATCTTGTTCTTACAACTATTCAGGCCTCTTTAATGAAATGGCTGACTGTTAATGTATATAATCAAGGTGAGTGATGTCAAGCCCACTTGAGTCTCTTGTTGTCACCTCATTATAGTACATCTACTTTGATATCATAGAAAAGAACCTGTTAAAGTCTTGTATGCCCTGTCACAGTTTGTAGTTTGGTATATGTGTGTGTACATGGTTTAACAGTATGTAGTTCAGTATGTGTGTGTGTACATGGTTTAACAGTTTGTAGTTTGCTGTGTGTGTGTGTGTGTACATGGTTTAACAGTTTGTAGTTTGCTATGTGTGTGTGTGTACATGGTTTAACAGTATGTAGTTCGCTATGTGTGTGTGTGTGTACATGGTTTAACAGTTTGTAGTTCGCTGTGTGTGTGTGTACATGGTTTAACAGTATGTAGTTCGCTATGTATGTGTGTTTGGTTTAACAGTATGTTTGGTGTGTGTGTGTGTGTGTGTACATGGTTTAACAGTATGTTCGGTATGTGTATGGTTTAACAGTATGTTTGGTGTGTGTGTACATGGTTTAACAGTATGTAGTTTGCTATGTGTGTGTGTGTACATGGTTTAACAGTATGTAGTTCGCTATGTGTGTGTGTGTATGTGGTTTAACAGTAAGTTCGGTATGTATGTGTGTATGGTTTACCAGTATGTATTTCGCTATGTGTGTGTGTGTACATGGTTTAACAGTTTGTAGTTCGCCATGTGTGTGTGTAGATGGTATAACAGTATGTAGTTCGGTATTATGTGTGTGTATGGTTTAACAGTATGTTTGGTATGCGTGTGTGTGTGTGTGTGTGTACATGGTTTAACAGTATGTCAGTACAGCACTGGCTGTATGGCATTGATTAAAAGGTAAGTTTTGCAGATGTAGAGATAAAATAGGCACAAAAGCTGTACTTAGTGAAGGGCCAGCATTTCATTGTCAATGTTTAGTCAAAATTTATTTTATGCATAATGTTTATAATGGTACCTGGAGACTGGTATAAACATTTAGAGGTGAATTGTGATATTGCTGATTTCACTCTGCTTTTATTTACCCTTCGGAATATGTATGAGGTGTTGTTGACACCAGTCAGGTATATTGCATGTACATAACTGTTTTGCCATATGAGCATATTCAGGTACAACATGCCTATCTTACGATAGCTGTCATCTCACTACTATAGTCTTTGAGGAAAGAAATGCACTTTTGGAGTTTAAGAAGTTGATTTCTTTTCTCACAGAGTGTGGTTCATGAAACAAAGCATGTTCTTTGGTTTCCTACTTGCACTTGAGTAATGTTGTATTACAAATTTACAAGTACTATATTGCACTGATTTCAGCAACATGTTGACCAGTTTTCCAGTTGACATGCAGTCCAGTATAAAACTAATTTTGACCAGCAAATATACAATAAAAATTGTGATATTATTTTTAAATGATATCTCTTTTTTATTGTACAGTGTAAGTAGTAGGAATAGATGGGATTGTTTCAGCCTACTAACACACCATGTAACTGTACTTCTGTCTTATTCCAGAATCCAGCAGATCTGTTACTGAAGTCTACATAGGTAACATACCATTTGAGTCCTCACAGGTAAGTCATTTTGCAGATACCTTCTATACTCACTTGTAAGTCAAGCCCAACTAGATGTGCTGCTTCATAATGTTCATGTGGGCCAGTTTGTTAGGTAAAATCAGCAGAACAAACAATATCGAACCTGATCCATTAGCACATTATGTGAAAGCAGTTTATGGTTTAGAGTTGGACTTGGGAATACACATGGTACTTTTAAGGTGATCACATGTGAAATGTTGAAGTATTGAAATATTTACATATTTAAATAGCTGAGGGGCTGAGCTGTTCAAAATCACAAAACAATGAATGGTGTGCCGTTTATAGCACTACGCTTGGTTTAATATATTTTCACAAGTATTGGTCATTACATACAGAAGAATGGGAAAAATATCCCGAATTGTTGATAAAATAACAGCTGAATAACTATTCCAAATTCATCAACTTGTATAGGCTGAAGATCATAGACTATTCTTATTAAATATGTACAGTGAAATCCTGCTTTACTATGACGTTCAGGGTCCACAGAGCGGGACCATACTATGCTATAAGCAAACAAGTCAGTGAACTGAAGGAAATGATGCATGCTGATCCCATATGCTCTACAAAAAAAGGGGGGGGTCATTGGAATGGGAATAAAATTACATTCTTCATTGGCACACTTAACATCTTAATGCATTGTAACGAGAAATATTGAAAACAGAGATTTAATATTTTAGTTTATTCCTAGACCCTTGCATTGGTACATATAGAGGATGTAAGTGTCTATAATAATAAGTGTTCTTTTGAAGTGATCTCATTTCATCTGTAAGAGTGAATCCATAATTCCACTCTAAATATGCACAGCGAAGTATACTATGTAGCCATATTGTCATTATATGTCTGAATTCATTGCACACACACAATTCGAAAAATTATGTAAGGAAACATGAAGCACATCTACGGTTCTGTACGTCTGCATGTGTAAGTCCCATGGGTCATTAAATGCTCTCTCTAAATATCATACTATAATTTTCTCTGGTATGAATCAGAATTATAGAAAAAAAACATTATTGAGAGCAAACCCCTGGTTTTTAACAAAAAGCTTGCTGAGATGCACATTAAATATCTTTGTTTTTTTGAAAATCTGATCAATTTTTAGCTGCTTTCTGATACTGAATTGCACTTGTTTAACACTGGGCTTAATCCTCGCCAGGGCTTCGCACTTCTGTATGTTTGTTTGAATGAGTACTGAAAGAATAATTGTTAATGATCCATCCAACCATTTTTTAGGGAATGGATGATATTATTCATTACTCAACTAATTGCATAATGATTGTCAGATAACACTGCCAACCCACTTGCACATGTTGTGGGCTTTCATTTTTTTGTTTTAAAAAAATGTTTTTGTAAATCATTGTCCATAATTTGAACAATCTTTAGCTGTGAGATTGACTTTGATGATTAGCAATTACTTAAAATAATTGAGTTGTAAATTCACATGAGAATCTTTGTTCCCACTACAACATTGATGCTTTATTGTGTTGGCCATTTGAATTGAAAACTATTTGTTGAATGTTAAGAAAATCGCAATCAAAATTGGTAACAGAAACTATGATGTATCGCTTGTTGTATTGTCGAAAACAGTAGGTAGGACCTGGAAATTTTAATCAACACTATGAAATATCAAATTTAAAAATAGGCTATAAAATGTTTTTACATTTTCTTTCCAAACGACATTCCTAGCACACTGCAGTTAACGATATGTAAGGAAATTTCAATGAAAATGTCACTCATGCTGAGTGGAAGCAGTACTTTAATAAATAAATACAAATTAAATAATTTTTTTATCAATTGAAATTTGTGTTCTAGTTCTATCTTTTAGTTCCTTTTAAGTGTAATTGTTATAAATGCAATGAGTCCTCTTGTAATTAAACGTAAAATGTGTCAGTCTACTGTAACAGCTATGTCCACGAGCATTTCTCTGCGAACTTAATTAAGAACCAACCGTGTTTTGATAACTTACTTCCGGAAGTATTTCTTGTATTGTTGCACTGAATTAAAATCTGGCCTCCTTTGTATTATCACTTTAATTATGTCTTTTGAATCAAATAAAGGAGGTGGAATAAAAGAAAAGTTAAAGGGCACGAAAATCCTTCAAACTTAAAATCTAGCGGCCCTGGTCGTATGTCGGGTGAACTCACTTCATTTGAGCAATCGAACACTTATAAATGTTATTGTGTATGTAACATGAACTACCTTAAATTAACCAACTCTTTAATAACTGTGATCAAAGATAACAAGGCAGCCAAGTGAAATGAATACTTCGTAAAATAAAGAGCTTGATTTCACAGATATGGACCATTGTGGGCAAGCGAGTTTCATTGAATTCTTGAACTGGCATTTATAGATATCCTCAAGGATGATAAGTTTCATTATTAATTACAGTTAATTAATTCACAACATCAATATTGTACTAATTGAGCAATACAAAAATTGAGTTTCAACGTAGATGATTTTCTGATGAAATAAATGTTCCATGTGTTTGAAAAAAGGAATCTTGTTTGGTGGTGTATCAACAGTTAGTCTAGTTCCCTGCTCTGTGGACTCCTGATTTGGCAGGATAATATTAAACACACCTACAGGAACCAGATTCATAAAGAAAGCAAAAAGCAGTGATGTAATACACAGATTTTTTTCACGTACATGTGATGGTTGTTGAAACCAGTTGGAACGATCTTTCATATGTTGGACATTTTGAAAATAAATGTTATTTAAAAAAGAATAACAAACAACTTCAGTAGAAAAAGCGTGTTATTAAAAATTATTATCGACGTGATTGTAAAATGAGGATTCAATCAATAAACATCCCAGTTTCCTAATGCTGCTCCTCCTCAATGGTTTTCTCGATGTCAAAGCGATTTAAAAAAAAATTGGAGGACCCTCTATAACTAACACCTTGCTTATAGTGCAGTCTTTGTTTGTGGACCTCATGAGTTACCGAGGGAGAGTTGTATAATGATGTCTATAACGGGGTTTCACTGTAAAGAAAAGAGTATGTGTTAGTGAATAAAATGTTCTTTAGTGTGATAGATTTATTGAGATTAACAGAATATCTCCGTGGTTGATTTACAGCATTTCATAATTAGATGAAAATATTGCAAGGTCTCGTATACCTTTTGTTGGCTTTATTATTTTCTTTAACAGGATTGTGATTTTTGTTAAAAATTTGGGTTGTTGTTATGGGTTTAATACCATTTTGCAGCACATATTAAGCTGAACATGACAACCAGTATATTTTTTGGAGGAAGAACCCTGGGAAGAATCACCGGCTCACATATCCATGTTGGCCGAGCTGACACTTGAACCAGCACTGGCAGGGGTGAGATGTCAGTGATCTCCAAGGGTGATCACCTTAGAGTACTTGGTCATATGGCGTCCTTATTAAAACTCTGTTAGCAATTATTAATAAGAGGCAGTTACATTTTGTGAATTTTAGTCCCTTCTGCCCCAGAGTTCATAGTGCAGTGATGTACCTTGGTAAGAAGTGACATCATTTCAAGCTTTGCAGTAAGATTTGATTTTGACTTTTCTTAAGTAAATGCATTTTTTCTTTTTATGCCCAGAGATGAAGTATATTATGTTATTATATTATCCATCTGTTCCCTGTTTCATTTACCATTACCAAACTTAGTGGATGGCTTGCGTTTGGGGGCAAGAAATAAGCCATTTGATATCAGGGGTCCAAAAGTCAAAGGTCAGGGATACTGTGACTGAAAGAAGAAAGATGATTTCTGTATAGTAACTTGAATTAACACATCACAGACCTGGACCAAACATTGTTAATCAGTTGTGGTAAGGAAGAACCCTGTTGATTTGGGGATTAAAATGTCAGATGTAAATGCCACTTACTAATGGAAGAATTTTTTGACACAGTAAATTTAGTTCTTCATCATAAACATAGACTGAACTCAGTGGATGGCATGTCCTTTGTTTGAGGTAGAATCCAATTGATTTTGGAATGAATGGGTCAAAGGTCAAGGTTAATGATGTTGGAAGATAAGTATTAGTTTCAGATGCAGAATTTTTGTGGTATTAAACATTTTGAGTATGAAAAAGCCTATTGATTTTGGAGTTAAAAGGTCAGAGATTGAGGTCATTGTAATTGAAACAAGAAAAATGGTTCTTCATCACAAACATGAACTAAACTTTTGGATGACTTGCTCTTGGAGCTTACGTATTTTATCATATTTCATTAAAAAAGTTGATGGCATTCTGACATTTCAAGGGCAAAGGTCTTATGGAAAACAAACTGCTTTTGACAAGCCATTTTTATTAAATGTAAAATGAAAAGAAAATTAGATGTTTACCAATTTTTTTCTTGTTAACAGTGTTTTCAGGGATAGTTTCTTACTCTCTTTTCCACAATTCATGATTTTCCCAATGCATAGGATGCCACCATATTTGTTACCTCTTCACCTGGGAAGGCAGTAACAGACAGTGTTTTGATGTGGCTTAGTCCATTCAGGTCATGTATCAGGTTGTTTGAAAGTGACTGAAAGTTTTGGTAGATTTTAGTAAGATTTGATATAATTTTGGATTTAATTTGATTTCATGATAGAAAAATGTCTTGCGGTATCTTGTATTATCTTGCAATATTGTGCTAGTATATTTTACAGTAGTTAAAAGTGGTAGGTTCCTGGAAAAGGTTGCACAAATTTGAAAACTTTAGAAACTTTTTCTGGTATATCTCCATAATCAAAATTCATTTTTATTATTTGTTATATAGTTGACCATAATTGTTCTGTGTAGATTTTATTTTCAATGAATTTAAAATTTTTTTGCAGCAGCTAGACAGTAGACCAATGTATTGGAGATTGACTGGATTTTATTGATATTTTACTATGTTGATCATGGCAGCTTTCATTGCCATATCTTTAAAATAGCACTGTAGATTGGAAGAAATATTTGGATTAACATTCACTGAGTGCATTTATTCAAGGCACACATACCAAAACTGCCATATTTCCAGATAGTGTTTGGGTGGGGTTGAGTCTCAAAAGGTGTATTTTGAAGTCCCAAGTTGGGGTCAGTGCATGTGAACAAAAATGGGGAAGTTGTCCAATTGAGAATAAGCTTACTGTCGTAAATTATTGCAAAATAACTTGTCTGTATTGTTCAAAGCAATTAATGTACTTGCAAAGAAGAAAATAGTTGGTAGACTTATTATTGTCAAATATCTTCAGCATATATGCAAACACTGACATGGTCACAACCACATTGTCATTAAATAAAAACATACACCAAGTTTCTGTCCTTAAACTCATTTGGATGGCAAAATATAGGCTTAATTAGATGCAGTCTTTGCTACTGTCAGTAGCTCAGTTTGAAGGTAATCCAAATGTCATTAGTGTTCATTACTACACTCCCTTGAGACTGGATGGTACTGTCATTAAAAACTTACCTGCTGGGTTCTATGAGCGAATCCTGGTCAGAACTGAGTTGGTCTGGATGACCGTACCATTAACATTGTCAAAACTGATGAAGTCTGAACACAAGATATGCTTGTCTTGATAGAAAAATGACTACATTACATTTGGGACTGATCATTTCAGTGGCTGAAATGGGGTGGGGCATAATATCTTTAAGTTTAATGGGGGGGGGGGGGCTTTACATGTAACACAGCAGAAAAAAATGCCACTGTTCAGTACGTATGTTATCATTATCAACACAAATCAACACAAGCATGTCTTACTGTCTGTTTCATGGCTAAAATCATCCTGAAAAACATAGGTTAGTAGTCATTAATTAATTAACAAGATTAAGATGCCAATAAAGAAGATCTGATCTGAATGTTCAGTTCAATGTGTTGAATATGTTACATACAGGTGGTGCTCCTACTTTGACAGACACACAGGAATGACATATGCCGATAAGTTGTTTGCAGTATGTGCAAGTAAACCCCTCCCCCTTTTTGCAGGCTGGTGTGTTTCACTAAGTAAAACTCTATCAGCCAGGAGTAATTTATTTTGTTTGGCTTTGCTGATAGCTAATTGCTTCCTGAATCATATTAAAAAATAAATCACACTTGAACACAATTCCATCATTTTGCATTTTATACATGGAGTCAAATCTGACTTCAAAGAAATATTGCTGCTCTTCACAAACTTGCCAATAATCTTTAAAACATAAGGCTTAAACATTCTCATTCAAGGCAATTATACATAATAGCTTTTGTTCTTTAACATGCATATAGCATCTCTTTGAATTACTTATAATATTTTATTCCATTTAATGAATTTTACCTCTGCAAATTCACAGTGGGTTCAACCATTGCAGTCTTCAAAACACTGAAGACACTAGCTGTAATATGCTAAATTGTGGTTTATACCTGACCTCTTTGCCACTGTTTAAACTGTCCAAAGGATAATGTTACATCAGCTCTAGTAAAGACTGTTTACCATTTGTACATGCTATATGCTGTGTGCATATACTGGGGCCCCGAGTGGTCGAGTGGTCTAAAGCGCTGTCCGTTACAGATCACTGCCATCTCACCTCTGTCTGTGTGGGGTCGAGTCTAGGATTCAGCCAGTGTGGGTATGTGAGAAAGCTTGCCAGTAGCTTCTCATGGGTTGGTGGTTCTTTCTGGGGTTTTCCCGGGTTCTTCCTCCACCATTAATACTGGCCGCTATGCATACCATACCATGTGCTGAACAATGGTGTTAAACCCCACAACAATAACAGCATGCATATACTGAAGTGGGTTTTGTTGAAGATTACTGAAATTCATGTTTTTTTAAACACGACCATGTTATGAGTTTGGGAGTAAAAAAATCATGTTTTATGGGATTTGGGAGTAAAAAAATTCATATTTTTGCATGACATGCAGTGTTATGGCAGGTATGACATGTACATTTCTGTTAATTTTCTTTCAGCTTTTTTTTCTTCTTTGATGGTAGTATAAATTGTTTTGTATAAATATTTTATGTGTTCTTTTGTCTTTTTGAATTTCAGGATGAATTGGAAAAACTCTTGTCTCCATTCCAAATAAAGGAACTGCGAGTAAAAAGGGAAATCAATAAAATGTAAGTTTTAGATTGCTTTAAATGTGGAGTTTAAGACTTAGTCTGGTATCCCTAATTTTATCTTTCTTTTAGTATTTTTAAACAAAAGGAAAGGTTTTATCTTCTGGAGCCACCAAATTTCCTGTCTTCCATTCCCATTTGACTATAATTTCCATATGCTGGAATGGATATTAGATAATAACAGAGAACTTAAATCAGTTTACCTTTATTTGAATAATTTGTTGCAGATTACAAGTTTGACAGGAGTGCTCAGGTAGTTTCATGTTATGAACATTGTGAAATCAGCTCTCTGTTTGGTTCATGGAAATGCAGATGTTGGTAGACATTTGTCTGTTTGGTTCATGGAAATGCAGATGTTGATAGACATTTGTCTGTTTGGTTCATGGAAATGCAGATGTTAGTAGACATTTGTCTGTTTGGTTCATGGAAATGCAGATGTTAGTAGACATTTGTCTGTTTGGTTCATGGAAATGCAGATGTTGATGGACATTTGTTTGGTTCATGGAAATGCAGATGTTAATAACATTTGTCTATTTGGTTCATGGAAATGCAGATGTTGGTAGATGTTTGTCTGTTTGGTTCATGGAAATGCAGATGTTGCTAACATTTGTGTGTTTGGTTCATGGAAATGAAGATGTTGATGGACATTTGTCTGTTTGGTTCATGGAAATGCAGATTTTGAAAGACATTTGTCTGTTTGGTTAATGGAAATGCAGATGTTGATAACATTTGTTTGGTTCATGGAAATGCAGATGTTGATAACATTTGTCTGTTTGGTTCATGGAAAAGCAGGTGTTGATAACATTTGTCTGTTTGGTTCATGAAAATGCAGATGTTGATAGACATGTGTCTGTTTGGTTCATGGAAATGCAGATGTTGATAGACATGTGTCTGTTTGGTTCATGGAAATGCAGATGTTAACATTTGTTAGTTTGGTTCATGGAAATGCAGATGTTGATAGACATTTGTCTGTTTGGTTCATGGAAATGCAGATGTTGATAGACATATGTCTGTTTGGTTCATGGAAATGCAGATGTTGATAGATATGTGTCCGTTTGGTTCATGGAAATGCAGATGTTGATAACATTTGTCTGTTTGGTTCATGGAAATGCAGACGTTGATAACATTTGTCAGTTTGGTTCATGGAAATGCAGATGTTGGTAGATGTTTGTCTGTTTGGTTCATGGAATTGCAGATGTTGATAACATTTGTCCGTTTGGTTCATGGAGATGCAGATGTTGATAACATTTGTTAGTTTGGTTCATGGAAATGCAGATGTTGATAGAGATGTGTCTGTTTGGTTCATGGAAATGCAGATGTTAACATTTGTTTGCTTCATGGAAATGCAGATGTTGATAGACATGTGTCTGTTTGGTTCATGGAAATGCAAATGTTGATAGACATTTGTCTGTTTGGTTCATGATGATGTTGATGGACATTTGTCAGTTTGGTTCATGGAAATGCAGATGTTGATAGACATGTGTCTGTTTGGTTCATGGAAATGCAGATGTTGATAGATATGTGTCTGTTTGGTTCATGGAAATGCAGATGTTGATAACATTTGTATGTTTGGTTCATGGAAATGCAGATGTTGGTAGATGTTTGTCTGTTTGGTTCATGGAAATGCAGATGTTGATAACATCTGTCTGTTTGGTTCATGGAAATGAAGATGTTGATGGACATTTGTCTGTTTGGTTCATGGAATTGCAGATGTTGATAACATTTGTCTGTTTGGTTCATGGAAATGCAGATGTTGATAACATTTGTCTGTTTGGTTCATGGAAATGCAGATGTTGGTAGATGTTTGTCTGTTTGGTTCATCGAATTGCAGATGTTGATAACATTTGTCGATTTGGTTCATGGAAATGCAGATGTTGATAACATTTGTCTGTTTGGTTCATGGAAATGCAGATGTTGATAGATGTTTGTTAGCGTATAGCAATATATGGTAGATGAGTGTAAATGGTCTTGTCAAAGATACTATCATCATGCACAAGGAAAACATTGCTGATATTTCTTTAATTCTGAGCTTAGTCAGCGCCGTGAAGAAATCACAGTACATACACAGCTGAGTGAGAAGGAACAGCTTGATAGAGATGCAAGCCATGAAGAAATCACAGTATGTACAGAGCTGAGTGAGAAGGAACAGCTTGATAGAGACGCAGGCCATGAAGAAATCACAGTGCATACAGAGCTGAGTGAGAAGGAACAGCTTGATAGAGATGCAAGCCATGAAGAAATCACAGTACATACAGAGCTGAGTGAGAAGGAACAGCTTGATAGAGATGCAGGCCATGAAAAAGAATGAAGAAAGAGAAAGCTATCAGAAAGAAGATCTAAACTGAAGAAAAAAAATCCCCATTGAATTAGACAATCAAGAAGAGTTTCAGAAGGCTTCTTATTTGTTTGCAGAGGCTAGTGAAAGAATGACTTCTGCAGTAAAGGAAAAGAACTTTAAGGAAATCAGTGTAGCCAGTGGATTTTGAAGGTGGAAAAATCAAAACTACACAAATCAACAGAAGTATTATAAAAGTGTAGACAGCAATGAAAAATTGATGAGAAGAAAAAGAAGACTGATGGATGATATGCAAGTAGAATTTAGTATTCCATAGGGATTAGTTCTGCCATGAAAATATAGTTCTTCAAAAAGAAACATACCAGCCTGAACTTTTAAGGCAGTTAGTATCTTTATCAAGGCTATATGTGGGCCTGGTAAATAAAAACACCTGTTGATTTT
Organism: Sinohyriopsis cumingii; assembly: GCA_028554795.2. NCBI lineage: Eukaryota > Metazoa > Mollusca > Bivalvia > Unionida > Unionidae > Sinohyriopsis > Sinohyriopsis cumingii. The sequence continues at coordinate 128,521,982 of CM068827.1, forward strand.
TCAATCATAAATTTGTGAGTGTTTTATATTTCTTATACCTAATGCTCATTTTCTCTACTTATAATAAAAGTTTCCAGACTTTTTCACACAGTATTGGTGGAAAGTCTGTTAAATGCTATTTTGAGGCATACAGAGAACATTTGCAGAGGCCGTAATAGGCTTTTCGTATCAATTAAAACTAGAAATCAAGACATGCTGTGTCCTTTTGCCTAGATGGGTTCAGTAGATCAGTATTCTCTGATCTCATGTAATCAGGCATGACTTAAAGAAGATTTCAGCTCAAGAAATACAAGTGATTTACACAAGCCTGGTCTTTAAACATTGTATTTCAATTCAAGTCATAGTGGAGACATTTGTCTGGCATGATAAGTCTCCTTTCTCCGGTTTCTGTTTGCATGATATGACCATGCAGAGAAGAGAACTGAACTTTATCAAAGTACTGGTAGCTGTTCATGCCCCATTCATGATAGCACAACATTAGTCACTGGCATGACGTAACATTTGCTGGATTTACCTAGAGGAAAAAAGATAGAAAGTAAGACAACAACCAGGTGTGGGTACCACAGGGATCACCCTTGCTGTGTGTTAAAGTATCACCTATTTTGTGCTAATCTTATGTTTGGAGAGTTTCACCCATCCGATGTGCACCAATCATGCCTGTACAGGGTGATGAAGGTAGGGATTGGATGCTCCAGGTTTTCCATCTCTTTCCTCCTCATTTTTATGTGGTCAAGCAATGTATTTGATGTAGAAAGCACATTTTTTGGTAAATTATATTTCCCTGAAAATACTTACCTGAGCACATTACTGTTATATTCTCACACTCTTTCCTGCAAATAGAATCATCAAGTCCCAGGTGTTACTCAAGTTGAGTGTCTGTCTATGGATCAAGAGAGATGATCTGTAAGTTACTTCCCTTACATCAGTGTGTAATATAGACATGCAGGTGTTTTTAATCTTTTGTGGTAGGGCTCGATTCCAGAGGTAGCAGAAGGTAATTCATAATGTTAATGTGTTTAAGCATTTTCAGAGAAATAGAATTTACCAAAAAAATTCTTTTCTTTGCATAGTAATAAGTTTTTTTCTAATGTTGATTTTTTGAAAACACATTTCTTGTAAAAACCATGTTCAAGTTAATTAATCCATTTTTGAAATTTGTATTAAAAAAATCAAAAGCAAGTTTGATATGTTTGGTGCAATTTAGTTTGTTGCTGGTATTGTCATTTGTCATTTTTTGTTATCACCTATGTTGTGCATTATTTTGATGAAATTTCATATATTCAGTGCCATTACTCAATTGTTTTTCGAAATTTATATTTTGCATTTTCGCTTTTAATAAAAATACCCAGAAATGCTTTCTTTTAAACACCTAAATATTCATTTACCAAGTGTAAAGAAGCTAATCATATTCACAAAAACACCCTGTGTGTTCTAATTTAAATTTGTGTGAAAGCCATATGACTTTGTAGACCACAAATTAAACTTCACTTTTAAAGATCTCTGATGACTTTGATTATGATCAGGAAACTATGCATATTAATTTTAGCTTATCTTTGGAAAGAATTTTTATAGGACTATATTAAACTAAGCAAAATCTTGCGATGTAGGGTTTGGAAGATAATTTAAGTAGGTTGTGTTCTTACAGTTTTAAATTGCGATACAAAAGTTAGGTCATTGTTGTGTTTCAACTAATATAAACTTTATACCATTACATTTTTTTAATGCTTGTTTCGATACATCAATTTTCAAATGATCAACAGCATTATATAACCTATAATTACCCCGCTAATTACATGTATGCACACCTGGAATCAACAAAGAAAGCCTGGTTGGCAAGGGATTAATGTTTTTTGAAACACTTTATTTGCATGTGTGTTTGGATTATACAGCATCATTAGTTGTTATCCTTCTTGTTACTCCAATTTTTTGTTATTGACAGGTATGCTTTTGCAACTTTTCTGGACATTGAGTGTGCCAGGACTTGTTGCCAACAGATGAATGAATATATATGGAAGGGCCGCAACCTGAATGTCAGACTTGCCCAGGAACGAAAGGAGTACAAGGATGACAGCACTGATGCAGGTAAAACTCATTCTGCAGGAAAGTATGAGTGTAATTATATTCCTCATTTTGTAGATCACTTGAATGACATGCTCATATCTGGCATACATTATTCTCTTTGCCTGCTGCTTTCAAAAGTGCAAAACAGCTAAAAAAAATTGAACAGCAAATTGGTCTAGCAGCACTTATAAATAGGTATGTAAATAGGCCTCAGCAGGAACATGTCTTCTTCAAAAGAATTCCCCAGTCACATTAAAATTGCTTTGCAGTGAACAGTTTAGCTGGTCCATCCATTTTGTCGCCCACGCCAACAACCAGGCCATGCATCCAACAAAAGCTGAGCCAGCTGCCTAGCCAGTAGCGAAGACTTCCATCCAGGTTATAGATGAGCAAACTGGCCAACAAATGTAAGACTGCAAGACACACCATGGCACCTCTGTCCGGTCGCCAATGCAACTGCTGTCTCAAATCTGTACAGCTTATCTCTTGGGGTGATATTAAACAGTACACAGGAATGATAGCACAGCCTTATCACTGCCCCCTGTCATGTTTTATTCTGATGTTGACAATACCCAATCAGGACAACCACCACAGTGGGTACAGGGTAATCTTGATGACTGAATGTATGCCGATCCTACAGTGGAGCATGAGGAATACAGTTTAAAGTGGTTATGGAGGAAACATACAAAAAGCCTTTGTGTGACAACCGAACCCATTCAACTACAAGCCAGGCCTATAAGGTCAAGACTTCATCGCATTTGGAAGATGAAGACAAATAGCCATCCTTACATCTTTAAGATATTGTTAATGAAATTTGTTTTCTCAGCACATGCATTGCACACTTTTGCAAATGTTAAGCTCATATCTACCATCTTTGGACAGAAACCTTGAAGCGGTCAACATGACCAACCCGCTCTTATAAAAAGTGAACAGAATTGTAATATATGCCACCTCCAAGTTGCTTTCTTATGCTATATTTGGCTTAGGTAGTGATTATGTTAAGGACTCCACAGTCCACATTGCCAAGGTGATTGACAGCTTTAGCTAACCTGGATCTCATTGAGAAAGATGCCTACCTGCATTTGTTTGCTGTTCAGTCTCATCATGCCTTGGTTCTGTTGTTGGCATCATAGCAACATCACAAAAGCTGCATCTACATACAGCTCACCTTGCTGCCTGTACCTGCTTTCAGGCTGAACCAGCCACAGCTGCGCTGAATAGATGATCACAGGCAAAAAGCCAAAAGCCAAAATAACGTTTTAAGTGAGCAAGCACCAAGCCTCCTTACAAATGATGTTAACTTGCATCCCTGTCCACACATAGATGACTTTTTTGTGGGTGCCAGACTCCATTTTTTTTTATGACTTTGTGGATCAGATTGTTACTGAAAATGAATGGGCCAACCAGGTTGTTTTGGAATGGGTTGGATTTCATTTATCCACCACTCCCTTACTGTATTCTTCCATAATAGACTTGCTGTCTGATCAGGACAAGGCAGGAATTTTACTGAAGTAGATTGGAGATAGTTTGTAAGTCGAACTCTCTGGGTTTTACTCAGGCCATTTCTGGTACCCAAGACAACTGGGAATCTCAGACCAGTCATAGACTGCAGCCAGCTTAACAAGTTCATAGCTGATCTGAAGTTCAAAATGGAGAAAGCAGGATCAGTTAGACTTTCAGGAAGTGATGAATTTTGCAGCCATTACAGACTTAATTGATGCTGTAAAGCACACTATTGCACAAGTTCCTTTGGTTTCCAAGGAACCATTTATCAAATTTGTGCTCTCCATTCAGCCTCAGTATCAACCCATGGGCTTTCACCTTGATCAAATGTGTTTTCTTCTCTTGTCAGCAGTGATGGACATTTCAGCAGAACACACAAAACTGAGCTTTCCATTTTGAGTTGCTTAGGGTTTATCATCCATTGGGACAAGTCAGACCACACTCCATGCCATTTTGTCCACTTGGACATGGAATTTTATATAAATCTTGTTGTTTGCCTCCCTCAGTATGCAAGGAACAAATTGTCAAGCTCACAGAGTTGATTTCCCACAGGGAGTGAACCTCGGCAAGAGAGTTGTTTTGTCTCCTTGGACTACTCAGCACTATAGATGATTTAATTCTTCTCTCCTGCCTTTTTATGTGCCCTTTGTGTCCTGCTATCCCAGTCGCAAACCTTTTCCAGTTGACTAGATAAAAATTCCTGATCACAAGCAGACCTTATCTGCATCATATCTATCCATCTGCCTGTCTATCTGTGTATCTAATGTACTCTAGTATGATGAATGTAATGTAACCTCTCAAAGCGCAGTTTGATCTGACTGTCAACATGTCACCTCTTCAGGTGGATTTGACTTGCAAAATACACCTAGACTGTTATGAAGGTAGAAGAGAAATTGGCTTTTTGTAGCCCGAACAAGGTATACTTATAGTCAAGTCAACTTATAATCGAGTATGTAAGATATATTTGGGTCATGACTATGATTGTCAGACATATTAGTCAGTTCTGAATTTAATAGACCAAATTGCTCACCCTGTTTCCCAAGTGGAATTTATCATGGGTACTGACATGGTTCAAATTCAAATTGGGTTGAGCCCTTAGCCAGCGCCTCCCTGAAGCTGCTGTAATATTAAATGTGTTTCTTAATAGTTATGGTTTCAGCATGCATAGTCAATGAGTTGCATGCCCATTTTGTTGGACTATTTACAGTTTGATCAGATGGATTCATGTCCTGATGATACAGCAAGGCTTCACAGCAAAGAACAGACTGCCATCAATGGGTAGTCTAATGGTGGTCATTTCATCTCCTATCCTACATTAATGACCCTAAGGAGGCAGTGATGAAGGACCCAGTAAGTGCACTCAAACACTAGGTACAGCATATACAAATGTGCCAATAACCTTGGCAACGTCTCTTCTGTTGAAGTCAGGGAAAAGTGGCAGTAATGAGTGATATGCTCAGAGTGCTTCAAAGGTCAGATGAAAATTCAGCTTATGAAATCAGAGATATCCATGCAAGCCATGCTTTTTTATTGCAGAATGGCAATCTAGTAAATGCAGTTCACTGGCACATAACAGTTCAGCGTTCTCAGGCTTCTGTTTGTGTTAGTTGAATTGGGGAGGTCTGGTTCATGCAGGTCAGACCATCACCAGACCAGTTTAAAGTTAGCACAGGCTTAACACAGTTGTAGAACAGTGATGAACTTGATTTGCCTTGTGAGCTACTTGGTGTGTATGTGATTTGGATTTTTAATGTAGCTTTAACAATTTTTCAGTCATATCGCTACGACGTCTGCAGTGTGGCAGTCTATTTTGATGTCTATCACAGGGCATAATGCTGCAGACATGTAGCATGCTGTCCCACCCAGTCACATTATCCTGCCACCAGGCCGACCATTCCTAACACTAACCTTTTAATGCTGAGCGCCAAGCGAGGCAGCTGTTAGTACCATTTTTATAAGTCTTTGGTATAACTCGGCCAGGGATCGAACCCACAACCTCCCGCATCTGAGGCGGACACACTAACCACTAGGCCACCGGAGTGGTGAGTAAAATCATCTGATTTCCTTTACTTTGATGCAGGTACTGTCATCTTTGGAAAATGGAATGAAAGTAAACACATACTAAGCAGGTATTAATAATTACTATCCAACAAAATAGAGCAATTTGAATCTTAAGTTGAATGAAATTTGTGTACAAATGGTTACCCATAACAAAATCCTGTTATTGATGGTTAACAGTTTGCAGAGGAATGAACATATTCAAGTCATATGTCATGAAGTCAGTTCATGTCTGCAGTTATTAAGTAAGAGAAGGCCATAACTGTCAACTAAACATAAGTTAATATATTGTATATACAACCTACACAACTAATATTATTTGAGGAAACAAATGTGACAGGAATATTTGCAAATTATATTGCTAGAAAAAAAGAGTCTTGCAGACTTACCTCTGATAATGCAACCCTCCCAAGTGCGATGAATGAAATTAAAACAGTAAAGTAATATTTTTTGAGAAAGGCACAAAGTTTCAAACTATATATCCAGTTATATCTCAAGAAACTATTTCATGTTAGATATCTTGGACAACAAGGCAACACCCCCAATTTAAGAACAATTTCAGCTATTAACTTTCCATTCCAAAATCAAATGACTCGTTAAGAATAATTTTCATTACACCACTCCCTCGATAACTTGCTCCCTGATAACTCTTGAACCTGCTTATAATGTGGGGTCAGACATAGATCCCATTTTTTAAACCAGAAAATACTAAAAACTGTATCCCTATTTGTTGAACTTGAAGCAAATCATGATAAAAGTTTGTAACTTTGATATATCACTTGTTTTATCTTTGAAAACGGTAGATAAGACGTGGAAATTTTAATGAACATTATGAAATATCAACTTTTAATATGAAGTTGTATAATTTGTTACATTTTCTTTCCAAACAACATTCTTAGTACACTGTAATTAATGATATTCAAGGAAATTTCGATCAACGAAAATGTCGCTTACATCTAGTGGAGGCAGTACTTTAATAAATAAATACCAATTAAAAAAGTTTTTATCAAGAGAAATTTGTGTTATAGTTCTATCTTTTAGTTCCTTTTAAGTGTAGTCATCATAAATGCAATGTGTCCTCTTGTAATTAAACATAAAATGTATCAATCTACCATAAGAGCTATACCCGTGAGTGTTTTCTCTGAGAACCTATAAAAATTAGGTGCTGACCGTGTTTTGATACCTGACTAGCGGAAGAATTTGTTGTATGGTTGCACTGACTTAAAAGATGGCCTCCATTGTATTATCATGTTAATTACGTCTCTTGGGTCAAATAAAGGAGGTGGAATATAAAACGTTTAAAACTGTGCAAATCCTACATGCTTAAGATCCAGCGGTCTTGGTCATATGTCGGGATAACTCACATCATTTGATCAATTGAACACTGTTATAAATGTTATTGTGTACATTATCTAATTAAACTACCAAAAATAACCTACTCAATCATAGCTGTGATCGGGGCCCTGAGTGGTTGAGCAGTTTAAAGCGCTCTCTTTTATGGATCACTGCCATCTCACCTTTGTCTGCGTGGGTTCGAGTTTAGGATTCGGCCAATATGGGTATGTGTGAAAGCTTGCCAGTAGCTTCTTGTGGGTTGGTGGTTCTTCCCGGGGTTTTCCCGGGTTCTTCCTCCACCATTAATACTGGCTGCCATGCATAGCCTATCATGTGCTGAAAAATGGCGTTAACCCTACAACAACAACAACAACAATAACAACATAGCTGTGATCAAAGATAGAATGGCAACCAAAAACTAACCTACTCAATCATAGCTGTGATCAATGATAGAATGGCAACCAAAAATAACCTACGCAATCAAAGATAGAATGGCACCCAAAAATAACCTACTCAATCATAGCTGTGATCAAAGATAAGCAACCAAGTGAAATGAATTCTACGTAAAATAAAGAGCTTTATTTCACAGATATGAACCACTGTGGGGAAAATGAGTTTCAAAGGATTCCTAAATGGGCACTTAGAGATATTCTTAGTAATGATAAGAAGTTTCACAATTACTTCACAGCATCAATATTTTACTAATTGAACAATACAAAATTGATTTTTGACATAAACAAATGTCTCACAAAATAAATGTTGCATTTTTAAAAAAAAGGAAATTGTTTGTAGTGTATCAACAGTTAGTCTCATTCCCTGCTTTGCAGACTCCTTGTTTCACACAATACTGTCTTATACCAATCTGGGAACCAGACTGATCAACAAAACAAAAAGCAGTGATGTAATTCTCAAATGTTTCACGTACATGTGAATGTTGTTGAAAACACTTTGAATAATGTAATGGTCTTTCAGATGTTGGACATTTTGAAAATAAATGTAATTTATACAGAATAACAAACAACTTCATCAGAAAAAGCACTTTATTGACAGTTATTCCTGACATGATCATAAAAACAGCCCAGTTCCTACCCCAACCCCAACCACCGGTTCGGGATGTCAAATGGATTATTTTGGGAGGTCACTTGGTAACTTGTGCCCTCGCTAATAGTGCAGTCTATGTTTTTGGACCCCATTGTGCACAAGTTATTGAGGGAGATGTGTATTTGGAGTAACTAATTTGGAGCAGAATGCCAATTATGCATATAATTGAGAGCCACAGTGCGGATTAGTTCCATGCAACTAATTGCTTCTTCCTTTTAAAAGAAAGTTATTTTTATTATTATTATTATTGTATTTTAGGTGACCTTCATTTGTGCTGTTTTGATATTAGGAGTGCGGTTTACATTTTGGCAGCCAAGAATCCATTTGCCTTTGAGAGTGACCATGATAGAGTTAAGAGGCCCAGCATTGCCTCCTCTTTTGGCTATTCTCCTAAAGTTGATGTGATTTGGAAATGTAGTCAAAAGAAAAGGCAAAGTTTTTGGTAAAGTGTTTCTCCTAAAATACTTAACCTGATCACATTCAAACCGCGCACACCTCACCAGCATCTCCGTTGAGTTATTGCGCCAGCAAAGCTGGTAAAAAAAATTGTTGGACACCTGGTGGTGGTGAGGGGAGGTAAATGGAAGGATTGGGAAGAGTTTCTTTCTATTTATTTTATGGAATATAGGTAGTAAGGTGAAATTTCATCTTCTAGGCTTCCTGGATTTGAGAGGTAGTGGAGCAGTTACACTAAATTAAGTAAACATTTGCTTTTTTTGAATATACTCAAATGTTACGTGTTGCTTAGTTTTATTGTTGTTAACAGTTGACTTGCACCATGAGAACAAGATCAAGTCCTCACATATTTTTGTTGGACAAAGTTGACAAGGGGGCCCCGAGTGGCCGAGTGGTCTAAAGCGCTCTCTGTTACGGATCACTGCCATCTCACCTCTGTCTGCGTGGGTTCGAGTCTCGGATTCAGCCAATGTGGGTATGTGAGAAAGCTTGCCAGTAGCTTCTCGAGGGTCGGTGGTTCTTTCCGGGGCTTTCCCGGATTCTTGCTCCACCATTAATACTGGCCGCCATGTATAGCCTATTGTGTGCTGAAAAAGGGTGTTAAACCCTACAACAACAACAACAACAACAAAGTTGAAAAAACTATTCACCTTATTTTCAAAAGGAAAAACAATATAGATGTTATTAGTATAGTCTTTACACCAGTTTCTAATGACACTGAAGATCTTTTTTTGTTTTCTTTATTTCTTTAGCTGAAGATGTGTTAGGTAGAAGACATCAAACAGATAAATTAGCGAGCGTTTCGTTGAATAATGATGCAAGGCTTGGCATCATAGACAAACTGGCAAATCTCACTGTACGTACAGGGCAAGGAGGAAAACGGGGAGTTACATTGAGTAACGATGATGACATGCCACCTCTGGAACACATACTTGATGATAATGAGACTGATGATATGCCAGAACTTGAATTGACAGAGACAGAACAGACTTCAAACAGACACAAGGCTAGAGAGAATGGGGTTCAGATGCTAATTGGAAATTTTCCCTATGGAACATCTGAGGTAGTAGAAAAACATTTTACATGACAGTTTTAGCTCACCTGCACTAAAGTGCTATACCCCTGATGTCAATGTCATCATTGGTACAGTATTAGTTTTAGTAAACAGTATATGTGCATGTGAGTTTTGTGCTCTTCTCACAGCTCGATGTGTGTGTGTGTGTGTGTGATTTATGCAGTAGAAACAAAATATTGCAAACCCTAATGTGTGCAAATTATATGAAAATATTCAGTGGAAACTGCATATTGCAACCTCTAAGGGACCAGTAAAATTTGTTATGATAACTTTATGTGACTGTTTTGATACAAATGTTTTCATTGCATTGTCTCACCTGCTTTTGAATACCAGAGACATAGGGGATACTCATTCTGATGATGCAGGTTGCCAGGTTTAACATAATAGATACATAGGGGACATATTCTAATGATGGTGTTGGCAGCTTTTAAATAACTGAGGGACTGTTCTGGTGGCCTAAGTGGTCAGAGTGTCTGCCTCAGATGCGGTAGGTTGTGGGTTCAAACCCTGGCTGAGTCATGCCAAAGATCTTACTAGACCAGTGGTAAGCAATGCCCTTTCAACTCTATGCATCCTCACTGTTCCTTTATCTCTGAAGCAGACAACCTAGTTTGGTTTCTGGGAAGAATCATTTGTAAAGGCACTTAACTACAATTTCCTTGGCATGATATTGGCAATAATGTGTTAAAAGTGCCATTGAAACTAACAATAAAACCCCTAAGCTATCTCCAGTGCATGTTCATTTTAAATTCTTGGCTGCAGTTCTGGTTAATAATTTTTAGCACGGTGATGAGACCCAAACACAAAGAGGGATAGCTGTCATACTTGGACTGTGTAATCAGAAAGCTCTGTCGTTTCATATTCATGTACCCTACTATCAGGCAAGGTCATGGTTATTTTAAAACTTAGTTAAATTTTTGTCAACTGTTTTTTCTCTTTGTTCTTAATACCCCAAACTCTTGAGCATGCTTGAGCTGTAGAATTATAAATCTTTGGAGGGAGAGAGGTCATACTTGGGGTGTAGAATTATAAATCTATGCCCCTTTGGAGGGAGAGAGGTCATACTTGGGGTGTAGAATTATAAATCTATGCCCCTTTGGAGGGAGAGAGGTCATACTTGGGGTGTAGAATTATAAATCTATGCCCCTTTGGAGGGAGAGAGGTCATACTTGGGGTGTAGAATTATAAATCTGTGACCCTTTGGAGGGATAGAGGTCATACTTGGGGTGTAGAATTATAAATCTGTGCCCCTTTGGAGGGAGAGAGGTCATACTTGGGGTGTAGAATTATAAATCTATGCCCCTTTGGAGGGATAGAGGTCGTACTTGGGGTGTAGAATTATAAATCTATGCCCCTTTGGAGGGAGAGAGGTCATACTTGGGGTGTAGAATTATAAATCTATGCCCCTTTGGAGGGAGAGAGGTCATACTTGGGGTGTAGAATTATAAATCTATGCCCCTTTGGAGGGAGAGAGGTCATACTTGGGGTGTAGAATTATAAATCTATGCCCCTTTAGAGGGAGAGAGGTCATACTTGGGGTGTAGAATTATAAATCTATGCCCCTTTGGAGGGAGAGAGGTCATACTTGGGGTGTAGAATTATAAATCTATGCCCCTTTGGAGGGAGAGAGGTCATACTTGGGGTGTAGAATCAAGTAGTTATGCCTTTCCTATCCATGTACTGCAACTGTCCATTTAACCTCAGGCAAGTTTAAGGCCATTTTTTATGAATGTTTTCCTATATGGTCATAGGTCCCAAACCTTTGAAGTGAAACTGGTAATACTTGGGCTGTAGAATCTGAAACCTGTGCTCTTTGAAAGGTCAGAGTTAATTAGAAATCATTGTTAAATTTTATCTGTCCAGTTACAGGTCCGAAACCAAGAAAGAGTTATTGACCTAATTTCCATTATAAAATCAGTGTGCTTTGGCCTTTTAAACTAAATATTCCAACCTTCTTTCTGACCCCTAGACAAGGTCAGTGTTATTTTTAATTTTAAAATTTTCAGTTTAGATTTTTTTTTTTATGGTTACAAGTCTTGAACCCTGGAATAAATAGCTGTCATGTTTGGGCTAGAATCAATAAGCACTGCCCTTTCATATTTATGCTTTCTTATTCCTTCATTGACCCTCGGTCAGGATCAAGGCCATTTGAAAGTGAAACATATCTCAGTAGCAGATATCAGAGCAGGTGAGACATATTGCTAATTGGGATTTCAGTGTTATAATAATTAGGACTTTACACACCCTATCAGGCTTAAGAGACGGCAGTATGGGTCACTAAAGAAAAAGTGGTGCTCCATACTGTATCAGAAAGATTTCAATGAAAGGTGGAACTAGATTGCTTTTGGTAAGAATCCAATGTACCACATATTCTTGCTTACAAGTTGAATATAAAAGCAAACATGTTTTCTTTATTCTACTTATTACTCCTAACAAACTGCATAGACCTTGAGCTGCCAGTGCATTACATGATGGCAGATCTGGGTCTGTGCAGTTTGCAGTTGGGCTTGAAGTTGAAGCAAAATATTTAGTCTTATACTATGAACAGCTGTTTTCTCTTTGTAAACCGTTGAATGTCCCTTGTGTTGTAAGGAGTATTTATGTTAATTGTCTCAGCTTAATTTCTTGAAGAATAGAAGGATAAATTAGATTACTGGAATATCTTTGACATTGTGTTCACCTATATTGTTTGATTGATATTCCTCAATTCTCACTGAACACACATTGAGCCACATTCATTCACACATTTAGCATTTCCTCTTCTAGCATACATTTCTAATTTTTTTTCACACCATAATATCTGTGTCAAACGGCATGGTGTTCACAAACATGATTTATCTCTGTTCTGTCTCAAATATGAAAATTTAAGTTAATGCCTTAGTATTATTTATTTTTATCAAAGTTGATTTTTGACTTAATTTTCAGGGTGAGCTGATGCAGCTGTTTAAAAAATTTGGTGCAAAGGAAATATTTATCATGAATACAGCTACTACAAACAGAAGGTAACATGATATATTTGTTTGCTTCCTTTTTATAGACCTATTGCATGATATATATATAGATTTTTATTTAGGACAGTGGAGGTCTGATTTTAATGAAATTGAATGAGAATTTTTTGTTGTTGAAATGAGTAAAATAGTTTTTATTTTTTGGCAAGCAGATGATTTAAATTATTTGAGGAGTTTCATAAATTTCATTTGAATAAGCACAAATGTAAGATTCTATTTACCTTATGACAAAAAATACTTATTTTATTTGACCAAACATCAGAATGGTGTAATAAATTTTTTTTGAAACACCTTTGGATGCCTTGGTCGACACACCTTTCCTTTATTTAATGTTATGATGCCATTTGAATTGTCATTAGGTGTTATTACTGTCTGGTTCATCTCAATATCTACTCCAGAAAGTTCAAAAAGTTCAAAACACAGCTGCTCGGATCATACTTAGAGCACCACGATCAGAGCACACCTCCCCGCTGCTCTGTACCCTATACTGGCTATCCATTTTATCAAGAATCAAACACAAAATTTGTTCTCTGTGCTACGTTTCACTGTCAGACTCTAGTCCAACATGCCTATCCGACCTCACCCATGTGTACACACCAGCAAAATACTTACGCTCATCTTCTGACAATCGTATACTCATTATTCCCACTATGAAAACAAAGTCATATGGACAGTGTTCTTTTGCATACCATGGCCGAGCAACGTGTAATGAATTGCCCACTGAACTTAGACACAAAGACACAGTGATCACATTCAAGAGGGCTCTCAAAACTCACTTATTTTGACTGCAAGAACAAACTTAAAGACCTAATAATGTTTCCTACCTGAAATATTCTCAGCATGTTTTTTTATATTAATTTTTAATGTTTTTCTAATTTCATGGTGTTTGTTTTTGTAGTAATTTTATTATATGTTTTTTATCTTACAGGTGTTGCCTAATGTTGTAAAGCGCTTAGAGCTTCTAAAAATTAGGCGCTGTACAAAGTCCTCATTATTGTTATTACACTTATTAAATATTTGAAAATTATGACATGAATGTATTAACATAAATATCACAATAGTCATGTGATAAATAGATTTGTATACCAAATATGAGCAGATCCGTGGTTGTCTTTCTTAATGACTTGAATGCTTTTTAATCAATTGTTCAAATACAAATACTTTGCCTTTTAAAAAAATACTACCATCAAAAGAGTTTTTACAATTGTGACATGGAAGCTGCCAGTATAGTATAAGCGTACATGCCAACCATTATGCTTTTGGCGTAATCATTACGCTTTTTTCCACGAAATTACGCCTTATATGTAAACATATTCGGATTACGTGTTTTCGGTATGTCCCCCTCCCCAAAAAATTTATAATTTGTTTTCTTATTTTTATTAGCATCCCATTAATCTTTCAGACTGTATTCTAGAAAAGACCGCTTCTACATAACTACAACCTAAGGGTTTGCTGCTCCGACCTTGCATGCACTTTCATAATAGTATTATGTTCTATTTATAGCAGCTGCCCTCTTTCCAAGAAACATGCTGGTTTTACTTTCAAACTTTTGACCTTGGTTTCTATTTATAGCAGCTGTATGGCTTAGTTAGGAGAGAACAGACTGATTTTCTAATTTGTACTCTTTCCTTGTAGATTTTTTTGTTCAAATTCATATCTGATACAGAACCAGTCTGTAGGTATTTGGTGCTAAATTTCAAGTCAGATTTATTCTAGTAGATGTGTGTGTTAGAGCAAAAATGTTTTTCAAATAATTTCACATATGGATTAGAAAAAGACAAAAAATCGATTCAAAGATGAATACATGAATTACACCATACAGTGTTCCATTCTAGGGCAGCTTCATGCCCACTTCAGGGCTGTGTGGAAAGGATTTTAGTATTGGTCATGATGGTAAAAGAAAGAAACCTTGAATTAGCTCGTTTTACAAACTCCAATACTAAGGTAACTTGTACCTTCTTTTTAAAAGCAGAACTAATAAATGCAGAGACATTATTTACTGAGTTCTTAGTTGAACACAGACTACCCCTAGCAGTAGAAGACTACATTGGTCCTTTGTTCAAACGGATGACAAAACCTTGTACCCAGTCTGTGTAAGAGACTGACAGTGGAAAGGGCAAAGTCAGAGTGATTTTCTTTCATCACCAGAATTAACAGTAGATTCCACTGGAAAAAACATTTTTTATTTGCTTGATAATGATTTGAATAAACATAAGTTGGCAGAACTGTGTGGGGTTTTCAGCTGATAATGCATCAATGATGACTGGATTACATAAAGAAGTTGCATTCTGTATTTTGAAAAATATCTCCATCAGTGTACATATCAGGTTGTCCCTGTCATATGATACACCTTGCTGCAGGAAAGGCTGCTGATAAATTAGAAGGAGAATCCCTGAAGCATCAAGTTGGCATTCTATCTGACAATGTATTTCATGCGGGCAGATTGATGTGCAGTGACACCTTATTTCCCAGCTTAAAGAGCCAATAACTGGAAGATATATATTTCCACTTCTTTGTCAGGCTATGAAAGGAATATTGGTTCTTTACCATTCTAATGCTGACAGTGAGAGATTGTTCAGTATTGTTAACAAAAGTAAAACTGAATTCAGATCAAGGCTCTGTAACCCAGCATATGGTTCTCTACTGGTGTGCAAAACATAATCTCAGCTGGTACAAAGTGTTTTGAAATGCAGTATGAGAGACTGTTGCTTTTTAAAGCTCAAAGTGCTATATATGAAGATTTGAAGCAGTAATTGATGTTAAAAGAAGGGGTAAATAAATCATTTTGTACATATGCTCATTGAATTTTATTATGTTATATGTGGATTGCTCTTTTTCTACTCTGATTGCTCTTTTTGTCCACTTGGATTACACTTTTTCCTCACCAGGGGTTGGCATGTATGTGTAAGGTCTTCCAGAACATTCTCTAGAATATTAGAGATAGCTTCAATACTCAGTCGTTAAAAAGACAGAAAAGATTGGCTTATTTTGGATGCCAGGAAATTGTGTCAGTCAGTAATGCACATACATAGTAATCTTGTTGTCAGTAATGCATCAGTCTCTACAAAGTAATTTTGTCAGTTAGTAATGCATTAGTATCTACAAAGTAATCTTGTCATTAGTAAATGCATCAGTCCCTACAAATTAATTTTGTCATTAGTAATGCATCAGTCCCTACAAAGAAATCGTCATAAGTGCATCTGTCCCTGCAAAGTTGTCATCAGTAATTCATCAATCCCTACAAAGTAATCTTGTCATCAGTAATGCATTATTAGTCCCTACAAAGTAATCTTGTCATTAGTAATGCATTAGTCCCTACTAAGTAATCTTGTCATCAGTAATGCGTCAGTCCTTGGGGCCCCGAGTGTCCGAGTGGTCTAAAGCACTCTTCGTTACGGATCACTGCCATCTCACCTCTGTCTGCGGCGGTTCGAGTCTAAGATTCAGCCAATGTGGGCATGTGAGAAAGCTTGCCAGTAGCTTCTCGTGGGTCAGTGGTTCTTTCTGGGGTTTTCCGGGTTCTTTCTCCACCATTAATACTGGCCGCCATGTATAGCCTATCGTGCTGAAAAATGGTGTTAAACCCCACAACAAAAACAACAACAGCATCAGTCCCTACAAAGTAATCTTGTCATTAGTAATGCATCAGTCCCTACAAATAAATCTTGTCATAAGTGCATTGGTCGATACAAAGTAATCATCAGTAATGCATTATTAGTCCCTACAAAGTAATCTTGTCATCAGTAATGCATCAATCCCTACAAAGTCATTTTGTTATCAGTAATGCATCAGTCCCTACAGAGTAATCTTGTCATAAGTAATGCATCAGTCCCTACAAAGTCATCTTGGCATCAGTAGTGACTCAGTCCCTACAAAGTAATCATGTCAATAGTAATGCATCAGTCTCTAGAAAGTAATCTTGTTATCAGTAATGCATCAGTCTCTACAAAGTAATCTTGTCATAAGTAATGCATCAGTCCCTACAAAATCATCTTGTCGTCAGTAACGACTCAGTCCATGCAAAGTAATCTTGTCATTAGTAGTTCATCAGCTCTACAAAGTAATCTTATCAATAATGCATCAGTCCCTACAAAGTAATCTTGTCAGCATTGATGCATTAATCCCTACAAAGTAATCTTGTTATCAGTAATGCATCAGTCCCTACAAAGTAATCATGTCATCAATAATGCATCAGTCCCTGCAAAGTAATCTTGTCATCATTAATGCATCAGTCCCTGCAAAGTAATCTTGTCATCATTAATGCATCAGTTCCTACAAAGTAATCTTGTCATCAGTAATGCATTATTCCCTACAAAGTAATATGGTCATCAGTAATGCATCAGTCCCTACAAAGTCATCTTTGTCATCGTAATTCCTGTCCCTGCTAAGTAATATTGTCATAGTAGTTCATTAGTCCCTACAAAGTTGTCTTTGTCATCAGTAATTCATCAGTCCCTACAAAGTAATTTTGTCATCAGTAATTCATCAGTCCCTGCAAAGTTGTCTTTGTCATCAGTAATTCATCAGTCCCTACCAAGTAATCATGTCATCAGTAATTCATCAGTCCCTACAAAGTCATCTTTGTCATCAGTAATTTATCAGTCCCTACAAAGTCATCTTTGTTATCAGTAATTCATCAGTCCCTAGAAAGTAATTGATAAAGTGAATCTTCCTGCATGGTAGAATTCCTCGGGAACATTGTTGTTGGCATGGCACATATCCCTGTATCATGCATACATGTACCCCGAAATGGTTAATTTTACCAATGAAGTAAAAATGTAAAAGATTGAATGTAGAATGAATGCAAACAAAATGAATGAATTTTTTTTAAAAGAAAAAGAAAATAGTGCAGATGCTGACAGATAAATGATGAATGATAAATATAGAATGAATGACAAATATGGAATGAATAAGAAATGCAGTTCATGGATGTATTAGAAAACTCCTTTATTTTGATGTAGCTGCCAGGTTTCCATGTGCAAAAACTCATTCGTATGATACCCAGGGTCAGATCCTTTACACTGACAGACAGCTTTTCATCCTTTGCAAGCCATAACACTGTTCTTGCCAATGCATACATTAGCAACTGCATCTGATTTGGTGACATCACTGATGGCTGCATTATTTGAATGAAATGAAATAACAAGCAAGATTTTGTGACAGATACTCTGCAACTGTATTTTTACATTTATTGCAGTTGCAATTTAATTTATATTTATGGTAAAAATCATTATCATCATTTGCATTTTATGAATTTTAGGATTTCAGCATATTAATACTCTCAAAACTGGAAAACCCAACTTTGGTAAAAGCAAATGAGGAATGCCGAGATGCCAATATATTCAAGTTTGGCAAAATTATTAAGAATTTTTAAGGACAATTCCATGATGAATTGGCAAAATTCAGTCAAAGATTAAACATCTTGTATTATGAAATTCTAATGGGAGTTTTCTTTGTGGACACTGGTAATAAGAAAATAACTTCATCACCAGATTCTTTGACTGGTACATGTCATGTTGTTTCACATGTATTAAACCTGTATATATATACATAGAGTGTAAAACGTGTATAATATACCTAGAATATAAAACCTGTTTTATATACCTCTATTATAAAACTTATATAATCTTTAGTATAAAACTTGTATTATATACCTAGAGTATAAAACCTGTATATATTAATTAGTATGAAACTTGTATTATATACCTATAGTATAAAACTTACATTATATACCTTTAGTATAAAACTTGTATTATATACCTAGAGTATAAAACCTGTATATATTAATTAGTATGAAACTTGTATTATATACCTATAGTATAAAACCTGTATTGTATACCTAGAATATAAAATCTGCATAATATACCTAGAGTATAAAACCTGTATTATATACCTATATTATAAAACCCGAATGTATAATATACCTATAGTATAAAACTTGTATTATATGCGTAGAGTATTAAACCTGTATTTTATACCTATATTATAAAACCTCTGTGTGTATGTAGAGATATATATATATATATATATATATATATATATATATATATATATATATATATATATACACACATACCTTTAGTATAAAACCTGTATATATTCATATAGTATAAAACTTGTGTAAATACCTAGAGTATAAAACTTGTGTAAATACCTAGAGTATAATACCTGACAATTACCCAGAGTATAAAACCTGTGTAATATACCAAGAGTATAAAACCTGTATATATACATAGAAAGCCTTCAGTTAGACTGAGTACATGCGAAACGGCACCGGAGATTAAGTGAAAAGAAAGGGTTCAGATAATTTGTCAAGAAAACTTACACTGTTACTGATTTTCCAAAATAAAAATGGATTTCATGGCACCGGAATTTCAGGAACAGATTGACTATGTTTATTCCTATTGTATTTTAATTGTCACTACCTATTTACAAGATGAATTCTGAATGCATTTCAAAAGTATTTGAAGTGCAGACAAAATGCTGGTTTGACCTTTAAGGATATGTAGAACAGTCTGACATGGAAATAGCCTTGGTGGGTTTGACTTGGTTGATTCCATAGACTCTTCTGTTGTCCTTGTGTGTGTGTGTGATTTGGATTTTTAAGATGGCTTTTTAACATAGCTTTAAAAAAAATTCAGTCATGTTGCTACGATGTCTGCAGTGTGACAGTTTATAGTGATGTCTAGCACTGGGGCATCATGCCGCTGACATGTAGCATGATGTCCCACCCAGTCACATTATCCTGACACCAGGCTGACCAGTCCTAACACTAACCTCTTAATGCTGAGCGCCAAGCGAGGCAGCTGATAGTACCATTTTTATAAGTCTTTGGTATGACTCGCCTGGGGATCGAACCCACGACCTCCTGCATCCGAGGCGGACGCTCTAACCACTAGGCAACTTGAACCATGCCACTATTTTATGGTCACATAGTGCATACAATAATAATAACATGCAGTACAAATATTCTTCATGTCCCATTGTCAATATAAGACCGCATTGGTGCTGCCAGGCAGTGTGTGTTTACTAATCACACAATATTGACCATCTGATTCTTGGCAGTATTATTGATCATTTTTTGCCAGTCAAAGTTGCTGCTTACAAGTTCTTCATAAATTTAAATCAATCAAATAAATTTAACCAAATTAGACAGCATTCTGATCTTAAGATCTTTTAGATTGTTCAATTATTGACATTCCTTCATGAAATATTGCAGCAAAAATAGAAAAACCTTTAGATGACTTTTTCACAAATGCCACTCAGCATAATTTGACCAAATATGATGGAAAACATTCTGGTATGAAGGTCTTTCAGATGTGTTCAAATGATTCTGATCACTTTTAAATATGACCGTCATTGCTAAAATATAAATCTTTTGTGACTTCTTAAAGTTAGAATATGACATAATTTGATTGAAAGCATTGTCACATTTTAGGCTCTTTAAAACAGTAACAAGAAAAGAGTGAAGACAACAAGCTTTGTAAAATTTTCAACAAATAATTTATTTCCCTGGAAAAGCAAGATTGAGGAAAATAACTCACGGTTTTAAGAATCAAATCCCAAAATAATCCAAGAATAATCCAAGAATGAAAAATTAGAAGTCCTAGTAAAGTCCTAATGTATTTGAGTTGAGTCCAGATGAAAATCCATAATGGAAGGGGATGACATATATTGTAGTCAGTATAGTACTGAAGTGTCATCAGTTCTTTGTTGAACCACAGAAAATAATCCAGTTTTTAATTCTGAAAAAAATTTCAATAAAACGTCTTTGTTCAATTGTCCAAGAAATCTGTATGAACACTTAAATATTCCCAGGGAAAAGATTAATTCCATAAAATAGAACTTCAACTCAAACTGGTTACAACAGAAAAAACACCTTGACATCTAAGTGTTTTAAAGGCCCAACATAAATAATTTCTCAAAACATTAATATTAAATCTTTCTACTGCGCAATTCCGGTAAAACCAGAATTTTGAAATGACAACGTAGAGGCTATTTACTTGTCTAAAGTCACATACTCCCAGTACAGCCTCGATTTTACTCTATAAATCCCACACTAAGAATGAATAAGAAAAAATGTAAAAAAAAGTTGTTTACTCCAACTCTACTGATTCTGAATCAAGGTCAGGAACTTGGTCAGTATTTGATACAAAGTTCTGATATTAGGTTTTTGGAAAAACTGAACTAATTTCTGGAAAATATCAAATCCAGTAATAAAATTACATCACAATTGCATGTAATGGAATATAAAAAAATTAAAACTGACAAACAAACAAATTAAATATAAATTAAATGAAATATACATAACAGTATCATGGCATAGGTGGCTTTCATTTTGATAGAAATGATAATGAGCTGCTATCAGTTGGGCAGAGATTATGAAAATAGAACTAAAAATGACTCCTTAAATACTTGTCAACAGAATTAGACCAAATTTGACAGAAAGCTTCAAGGCATGAAGGTCTTTGAATTTTTTTTCAGATGATGCCAAAATCTGCCATCAAATATAGCATCAGTTACTAAAAACAAGACCGCTCTGGTGGCCTAATTGTTAGAGCGTCCGCCTCGGATGCGGTAGGTCATGGATTTGATCCCTGGCTGAGTCATACCAAAGACTTACAAAAATGGTACTAACAGCTACCTCGCTTGGTGCTCAGCATTAAGATGCTAGTGTTAGGACTGGTCAGCCTGATGTCAGGATAATGTGACTGGGTGGGACATCATGCTACATGTCTAGCATGATGCCCCAGTGTTAGACATCACTATAAATTGTCACACTGCAGACATTGTAGCGATCCAAATCACATATGCACACACACTAAAAACAAATTGAGAAACCTTTAAACAACTTATGACGAAAATCCACTTTACAAAATTTGACTATCGCTGATGGAAAGTATCTGACATTTAAGCTTTTCAAATGATGATGTGTTGTCAAATATGGATGAAGGCATGAAAACTTGAGAAAACTTGTTTTCATCAAATGTGCAAGATGAAAAATTGAAAGACATTTCAAAAGAAAGTCTCCTTCAGATGGTTTTGCTGTAAGATGAGCAATCTCAGGCTGGGCCTTTTCTTGTGTGGCCATTTTTTCAGGTACATTTGGTCAGTGAGTTGTGTTGAGTCATAAATGGATATATCTTGGTGTGTAAAACACATCACATATCTTTCAAAGGACAGCTTGACATGAAGGCCATGATCATCTTGCTTTTGATAAAAATTTGAAGTGTGAAATTAAATAAACTGAAACTTCTTTATTTCAGTACTTATGCATTTACACGAGTAGCTGATATCGTGCAGGCACAACTAGCCATGACAGAGTTGGATCAATCCATCTTTCATGGGAGGCGACTCATGGTAGGCATAGCAGATAGGACCTACCAGGAGAAAACCACCACTAAGCCAGCTTTACTGCCAACACCAAATAACCCATTCATGCCAGTGTTTCCCCAGGCCCAGATACCAGCCCACCCTTACCACTCTCAGCAGTTCCCACAGCACAGTAAGTCTTGTTTATTAAATGAAGAATTTCTCTATAGAATAAATCAAAATATTGAAATTTGTATGTGATGTTATGTATATTTAATGTTTTGTGTAATTGACCTTTGTCCATAATTGAGGGTAGGAGCTGATCTGGGCCTACCTGACTAATGTCTTTTTTATAAACAACATATTACATAGCTAGTTCTTGACTATAAGTTTAGATTCTATTTTAAGAGCATTATTACTTTTAGGTAAACATGTTTATAGATGTTAAGAACAAGGTCTATTTTTTTCTTCTTCTAGAAATTAAGAATTTTCCAGAAGCAAGTTCTTTTTATGGATTTGATGGGAAAATGACCCTCATAATGGTTCTATTATTGTGTCTTAGCTTTTTGTATCAGTTTTCTTTACTGCAGAATTACTCATTCCATATCTTAACATCAGTCTTAGTGGAATCAATTTGAGTTGTATTTCCATTCAACTTTTGAGCAGATTTGTTAATTAAATTATTCACCAGAATTACAAAATGCTCAGTAATATTTTCAGACTAAATCACTATTTTGGGATTATTGTGAATTCATTCAAGGACATTTTGGATTATATAATTGTGATACAGCAAGACAGCACATCAACACTATTCCAGGCTGTTGGTACACCAGCACTTTTAAGATTGGAATTTATTTGAAACAATACTGAAATTCATTTGTAATACACTATACTTTTGATAGGACTAATTATGATTTAATTCACAGTACTGTGTTCCTTTTAAATTTTCACTTTGTATTTTAGGGAAATAAATTATTTGTTGAATTTTAATAAACTTGTGGGTTTTTTGCTCTTTTTTTTTCTGCTTCATTTCAAACCATAGAGTTGTAAAAGTGTAAAGGGATTGAAGTTATAGCTGCAGTTAATAATTCTGGATAATAAAATATAGTTGATTTTCTCCACAGCGATGGACACTTTCTTTTCACCGTACATGCATGTGTGTAAAGCTAAAACATCTTGTTTTGTATTTTATTGTTTCTGTTTTCTGCATTCATTCCTGTGTTTAGATTTCCTTTTTGTAGGTTCAGCAGATTTTAATTTAATGAAATTTTAGGACTTAAACAAGAAGTATTTATTATAGATTACACTTTCAACTATATGAAACAGCTTGTACTCTTTATAATTTTTTTCAAGTACCTGAAAGACACAAAACACAAAGAAAGCAATGAATGCAAAGTTTTCTAAAGTAATGTAAATTTTTATGCTTTGTTACTGCCCATAAATACTGTTGATATCATTGATAGATAGGTAGATAGACAGGAAAATATACTGATGCACACAGAAACAGGCAAACATGCATGTGTTTTACTTTTATGTGTCAGTTTTCATCTTGTGTATTTTATGAATATTTCTTGAGGGAAATGTGAAATATTTGGTCTTTGCATCTCATTTAGAGAGTGCTGGCATTACAAAAAGTTTGAATAGTGAAGCCCGATTTCACTATGTTGAAGGACATGCTCACACTTGCCATTCATCAGGTGCGTGATCTTATTGTTTTCCTGTATGCTGCTGATAGACTGTATTTTTTTAATTGTTATTGCATGAATACGTTATAACACCTCATTTACATTTTGCCAGATGTTAGTGCTAGTTGGAACATTCTTGGGGTTTTCATTTAAAAAATACCTCATATACATTTTGCATAATACAAGTAGCAGTCAGTTGAAGTTAAAGAAAGAGAAGTCATGCAAACAAAACAAACTTACTGTTTGTTTTATTCACTGATGCGTAATATTATATTACAAATGTAGTAAATTCAAATAGTTATAACTTTTGTATTGGAATATTTGACATCCTCTTTTCCATTAGCTAGTACTGTTCAGCAGTTTAAATTTTGAAATCAGTTTTCATGTAAATTAGGCAATGTGCATGTATATTTGTAATTGGACCTAGAGAGGTGGTGAAATTGATACCTCATAATGAGGACATGCCAGTAGTTGCTGTACTTAGCACTTATTACATTTTATAACTCATTAAATGAAACAGATAACTGATGTTTTTTGCTGGTGGAATACAGAGATTAGAGAAGGTATAATATCCTTCTAATAATTTTGGCACCTGTTGCAAATGAATTATCTGGAAATACTATGGGCTGACTAGAAATGATGGGGAAGGGAAGAAGGACTAACACCGAATCAGATGAACATCACAGATGATGCTGATATTACTGATTAAACTCGTTGATTATGGAAGGATTAAATCACTCTGAAAAGGTGCATCATAAGTCTTTTATTATGTAGAAGTAGTCAGAAGAGGGAGAAAGAAGGGAAGTTAGGTAAAATGTTTGATATTGTCTTGATTTATTACATATTGTCTTGTTTTGTTACATATTGTCTTGATTTGTTACATATTGTTGTCTTCACTTGTCACATTGTTGTCTTGTTTTGTTACATATTTTCTAGATTTGTTACATATTGTTTTGATCTGTCTTTGTTTTTTTGTTGTTGCATATTGTCTTAATTTGTTAGATATTGTCTTGATTTGTTACATATTGTTGTCTTGATTTGTTACATATTGTTGTCTTGTTACAAATTGTTGTTTTGATTTGTTACATATTATTGTCTTGATTTATTACATATTGTTGTCTTGTTATATTGTTGTCTTGATTTGTTACATATTGTCTTGATTTGTTACATATTGTTGTCTTGACTTGTTACATATTGTTGTCTTGATGACAATATTTCAGCAGTCAGAATGGAGCCCAGACCCTTCTGATGGACATGTTTGAGAATCAGTCATGTGTGCCTAGTATGACTAGTAATTCACTTTCTAATGCCCTATATACATTGGTTAATCTACAGCCCTGACATCCAACATGGCAACCATGGAGATCCTCTTGATAATCTGTTGTTACATATCCAGAATGGATGGTTGCCTGGTCTAAAAACTTCTTGTGACATGTATATAGTCCTAAATGAACTTTTATGACATCTAGATGGTTTGAGATTAAAAAATTGCTGATCTGACATCCAGCATGGCCACTGTGGTGGCTGTCTTTAAAGTCTTGTTATTTCTACTTTCCATGCATGGATGGTAATATCAACATTGGGCTTTAACCAAAAGGCTTCTTATGATGTATGTCTCAGATGACTCTGTGTTGATTTGATCTCTCACTATGGCTGCCAGAGAAGTTATGATGAAAATCCTGTTTTAAATGCTTAGAATGGCCAGTTGTATCAGCATGGGGTTTCTACACATGGCTAGCTGTATGGACTTGGGGTTTACACACAATAACTGGTTGTATGGACATGAGGTTTACACCGAATGGAAGGATGTATGGGCATGTGGTTTACACATAATGGTTGTATGGGCATGTGGTTTACACATAATGGATGTATGGGCATGTGGTTTACACATAATGGTTGTATGGGCATGTGGTTTACACATAATGGATGTATGGGCATGTGGTTTACACATAATGGTTGCATGGGCATGTGGTTTACACATAATGGATGTATGGGCATGTGGTTTACACATAATGGATGTATGGGCATGTGGTTTACACATAATGGTTGGTTGCATGGGCATGGGGTTTACACATAATGGATGTATGGGCATGTGGTTTACACATAATGGATGTATGGGCATGTGGTTTACACATAATGGTTGGTTGCATGGGCATGGGGTTTACACACAGTGACTGGTTGTACGGGCATGGGGTTTGCACACAGTGACTGGTTGTATGGACATGGGGTTTAAACACAGTGGCTGTTTGTATGGGCATGGAGTTTACATGCTATAGCTGGTTGTATGGGCATGGGATTTACACACAGTGATTGGTTGTATGGGTATGGAGCTTTCATGCAGTGGCTGGTTGTATGAGCATATAGTTTACACACAGTGACTGCATGGGAGTAGGGTTTGAACACAATAGCTGGTTGTATGGGCTTGGAGTTTACACACAGTGGCTGGTTGTATGAGCATAGAGTTTACACACAGTGACTATGGGAGTAGTGTTTAAACACAATAACTGGTTGTATGGGCATGGAGTTCACACACAGGGGCTGGTTGTATGGGCATGGAGTTTACACACAGTGGCTGGTTGTATGGGCATGGAGTTTACACACAGTGGCTGGTTGTATGGGCATGGAGTTCACACACAGTGGCTGGTTGTATGGGCATGGAGTTCACACACAGTGGCTGGTTGTATGGGCATAGGGTTTACACACGATGGCTGGTTATATGGGCATGGGGTTTACACACAGACTGGTAGTATGGGCATGGGGTTTACATTGGCTGGTTGTATATGCATGGAGTTTACACACAGTGACTGGTTGTATGGGCATGGGGTTTACACACAGTGACTGGTTGTATGGGCATGGAATTTACACACATTGACTGGTAGTATGGGCATGGGGTTTGCACACAATGGCTGGATATATGGGCATGGGGTTTACACACAGTGACTGGTTGTATGGGCATGGGGTTTACACACAGTGACCGTTTGTATGGGCATAGGGTTTATATACAGTGACTGGTTGTATGGGCATGAGGTTTACACATAATGGCTGGATATATGGGCATGGAGTTTACACACAGTGAATGGTTGTATCGGCATGGGATTTACACAGTGACTGGTTGTAATGGCATGGTGTTTACACACAATGGCTGGATATATGGGCATGGGGTTTACACACAGTGAATGGATATATGGGCATGGGGTTTACACACAGTGACTGGATATATGGGCATGGGGTTTACACGCAATGGCTGGATATATGGGCATGGGGTTTACACACGGTGACTGGTTGTATGGGCATGGGGTTTAAGCTTAAACTCTTCTTGTAATTGAACCTCTGTTAAAATAATTATACTCTAATCTTCAAAATGGATGTCATTGTGACCTTGAAATTCTTGGGCTACTTCTCTTAAACTGATGGTTGTATTCACTTTCACCAAAACACTCAATCAAATATGTGACAAAGTCAATGGTTTTTCACTCAGCTTTGACCTGAAATTTTGCAGAATTCTCAGTTAATTAAAGATGTGGAAGAACAATAACCTTTGTCAGTGTTGTAATGTAAGAATATCAAGTTCTCCAGAATATGTTGAATTATGGCAGATATGTTTGACTTTGATTAGCTTCTTTGTGTGTGATTTAGATTTTTAATGTAGCTTTAACACATATTCAGTTGTATCGCTAAGATGATTGCAGGGTAGCAGTTTATAGTGATGTTTAGCACTGGGACATCATGCTACATACACTAACCTCTTAATGATGAGCATCTAGTAAGGCAGCATTAAATGATTACAAAATTTCAGAATGAATGGCATAATGGTGTGACATCTATTTTACTCAGACAAAAATACATTGCACTCATATTCGAAAATATCCAGTTTTACCTTTTATTTTATGATATCCATCCATCTGTTTGTTACCAAGTTTCTGCACAATAATGTGAGTTTTTCACTGTCAACAGTTATCAAACTTTTGCAGATATCATGCACTTGGGGTAAGGAAGAACCCTATTCATATTGGTAAGCTCAAAGGTGAAGGTCACTGAGACTTAGAGAAGAATAATGGTGTCTGCACAATAACTTGAGCAGTTCACTTTCTACAGTTACCAAACTTTGTGAATGGCATACACTAGGGGTAAGGAAGAATACTGTTGATATTGGGGTCAAAATATCAAGGTTAAAGACTGACTGAAGAGGAAAAATGGTGTATGCGCAATAATCAGGGTCTGTTGTAGGATGCAGACTTGTGAGATTCATTCTGATTTGTTTAATGTCATACTAAAAAATCAACCAAATGTGTGAAAATCAAAATCCTACATTTATTTCTTCATTTAATCATTCTTATATTTGGGAAAATGCTTCCTCATTTCAGATGGAGTGAAAATTCTCCCCAAAATTTTCAATTATAAAATAGAATTTGCATTACTGGAATTTTTACCATGAGCAGTTTTTGATTTTGGTGTAAAAAGCCAGGGTCACTGGGACTGAAAATTGAAAATTGGTTTTTGCACATACCTGGACCAAGCATGGAGGATAGCTTATATATGGAGTGAAAAGGAAACATATTGATTTTTGCATCAAACGGTCAAAGGTCCAGGTGACCATGATTGAGTGAAGAAAAATGGTTTGTGCACAAATAACATTAGCTCTACAGCACTAACCTGGATCAAACTTATGGCTAACACTTCTGTTAATGTTGTGCTCAGAAGTTCAGAGGTCAAGGTCACTGACAGAAAGAAGAAAGGTATTTTCAGGACAAATTGTCAGCTATCAACAGAGAAGACTATAATTCTGGGGCAGTACTCAGCGTTGTTAGTTAAAATTGTTCAGCTGAAGATCAGTTGGATTAATAACATAATGTAATTGTTAAGTACACCTGTACTCAGAATGCTGGTGGCTCCTTTAAGAGCTTAAAGGTACTTATATATATATATATATATATATATATATATATATATATATATATATATATATATATATATATATATCTGTACTTTAATATTTTACCATTTATATTTTATATATCATAAAAATGCAGATTATGTGTAATGAATTTTGCTGACCAGTTACATATTTTGAATGAAAAAATGTCATGGATATCAATTCTCATTGATTTTACTTCTTTGAAACAATTAGTTATGAATTCAACAAATTTAAGTGCCAATAAAAATGTCATTTTTCACAAAACCATGAACCATGATGCCCTTGAAAATAAGTGTATTCACAGCATATGCAATAGTCATGTTAATAAACTTCATAATTATACACATGATTTCTGTTGTCATGTTAATAAACTTGATAATAAATGCTTAAATAATTTGTATGGTCATGTTAATTAACTTCATAACTGTTCTCTTAATTAAAGCATATAGCCATGTTAATATATTTTATAATTATACACTTAATTAATATCTGTTGTCATGTTAATGAACTTCATAATTATGTATGTAATTAGTTTCTATAGTAACTTTATTAAACTTACAAATTAAAGACTTTATTACTTTTTTTAGTCATGTTAATGGACTTGTTAATTATAGACAAAATTTATATTGTCATTGTAGTAAACTTGATAATTATACACTTAATTTCTATATTTTGTCATTTCTAGTGGGAAACATGCCAGGGATTTCACACAGTCCTGGTAGATTCTCTACACCTAATGCCATGGGGGCAGCTGGTGCTGGTCCCAAGCAGCGGGATCAAATGATGATCATTGGTTGTTTTAACCCTAGTAGCTGGGATGAAATTCTGCACACCTACATGATTGTGGTCCACAAGTTGAGAGGAAATCCAAGAGACTATTTCTGCTCCCAAGGCAGCCAGATTCTTGTCCAGATTACTTCAGCGTATGACAACTGTCACTTTTGGGCACAGGTTGTACAAGATGTAAGTTGGAAAAACTGCATTAGGTTGAAAAAACTTGATATATATCTGATGTCCAGTTACCCAATGGAGAGGTTCTAGCTATGACCAGATTGGTCTCTAAAGTGCAAATAAATAAATGGAATAGCTTCATGGATTTAGAAAATGGGCAACTTAAGGTTGAAAAGTGGGGCCAATCTGGTCATAGTGAGTCACTTTATTTGCTCTGCATGTCAAAATTTGTATTCAGTAACTTCATCCTAAATAATTAACCTCATCTGTAAGTGATTAACCTCATCTCTTAGTATTTAACATCATCTCTTAGTAATTAACCTCATCTCTAAGTAATTAACCTCATCTCTACGTGATTAACCTCATCTCTTAGTAATTAACCTCATCTCTTAGTAACTAACCTCATCTCTAAGTAATTAATCTCATCTCTAAGTAATTAACCTCATCTCTAAGTGATTAACCGCATCTCTAATCAATTTGGAAACCTGATTTTGAAAAGTGATATAATATCTGTGTTCTTGATGATTGGTACGATGCCATTAAATTAAAAAAATTAAGTTGCAGAAGTGTCCTCTAAAATACATATCCAGCAATTCTTTCTTTGTGCTGAACAATACTAATTACAAAGCAACTGTTATATCAGAAAAAAACAATTGTTAGCAAAAGCAACTGTTGTTTTAATATTGTCAAAATAAAGGTGGCAAGTGTACTGCATAACTGTCACTCTGGAAAACTCTGGCTAGGTTACAAGGCACTGGCATACTATGGGTAAATGGTGCACAGGGCAATAATGATGGCCTAAAGGTGTTTTGGTGCCCCAAAACCTCTGGCACCCATAGTTTTGACACCCCTAAGCCCTCTGGCACCCAGGGCAACCACCCCATCCAGTCCCCTGTTAGCGCACTACTGGCACAAGGAACATTACATTGGCAGTGTTGGAGTGAGGATGTGCACTTTGGGATTTGTGCAAAATAGACACCATGTCCTGCAGAGAAAAAAGAGATTTAATTTACAAAACATTGCTTCAAAAATTTAATAAGATGCATGTTTCTACTTTTACAATTCAGCACAAATTTTTTTTAAATGTCTAAATTACTTAATGATTGTTTTATGAAACTTAGCATAATATATATATATATATATATATATATATATATATATATATATATATATATATATATATATATATATATATATATATATATCACCCTTCAGATTACTATGCTCGTATCTATTTGTCCCCATTCTCCTAATTCATTATATGGCACAACTTGGGATTGTTTAGAAATAATCGTGTACTCAGTATATCCTGTAATATTTCTTAGTTGAGATGTCAAGAATTAGTGCCCATACAAATGAATTGTAGCAGTCTTGATCAAAATATGAAACAGATTTAAATGACTTATGTGAGGCTACTTCCCATGTTGTCAAATCTCAGGATCGACCAATGTTGGTATGTGAGAGAGCTTGCCAGTAGCTTCCAGTGAGGCAGTGGTTCTTACTGGAGTTTTCCTGGGTTCTTCCTCCACCAGTTTTACTGGCTGCTATGCATTGCCTGTTATTTGCTGAAAAATGGTGTTAGACCATCAACAACAACAAGAGAACAACAATCCACCCATTTTATTAACATAAATATGTAGTCACTGCGATTTTCATAAGAGTCATTTGTAAGGGCAGCAAAGTTTCGCCTTGACTGAAGACGATAATGATGCAGGGTTCCCACGCTACCAGGAAAACAGGAAAATGTCGAGAGAAATGATAATTTTTTCCCCTGACAGTAAAAGTCCTTGAATTTTGCAAATATTGACGAAAGTCGGGAAAAACCTGTGAATTTTCCTCCACAACTTGATGCCTGAAACAGTTATGTAATTGAGTCGTAACTGAACTGATCGTGAGTTAAATTTATAGAGTTCTAACCAGAATATTAGGAGGTTGCAGTACGGATCATTTGGGTGCTTGCCATTAATATATTTGTTGAGACAATCTAAACGCTGAATGGATTAGACTTTGTTTCACGGACCAGTCTAGCATCACAAGAGATCACCATAGTGGCATTAAAGCATATCTGCTTAGGGGGCGCTCACCAGTTATGTACTTTTGAGAGAGTGACATATGTAAGGTGAAATTGTTTGCATTTGAAACATGCACAGTGGAGAGAATGTTGAATATCTCTTTGCTACTTTGATGTAATGTGGCTGACATTCTTTGGATATTGTACTTATGGAAATTGTACATGATCTAAGCACACTGCTAACTAAAATGACTGCTCCCTCATTTTCAGATATTTTAGAAAAAAATGAAAGTCTTGTACTGGTTGTAATAAAACTACAAAAACAAAAGAGCACAAAATTCTCTATATTTTTTCCGAGACCAACTGCCGGAGTTTTATTGTATCATGTGACTACCATGTTGACATTGCTCTCTCATGCAGGGAGCATACAAAGCAGGGAACCGTCTACTCTGCTTGATGAATCAGACTGGCAAAGTTTCTTGTAGTTGTTTTCGAAATAAATATGTTGAGAACTATATGTTCATTCTGGTTTTTACAAAAGGTGTCAGACTTTCATTTAATATAATTGAAATTTTGTACAACAACATTAAATAGGAGTTTGTTGTCATCACGTGACTATTGAACTTCTGATGTCATTGCTTGAGATTTGTAAAGTCATGTGACTATTAACGCAAATGGTGAGTACCAGGTCATGTGTCATCTATTCTGAGTTTCGTCTGTTCTGTCATTGGATTAAAGAAAAAAATTATAATAATTTTTTTTGCCAATTTTGAGAAAATAAATAATTTGTCTATCAATTTCATGCAGGTATAAGTTGATATAACAGTTTAAATTTGTTAGGGCCGCTAGTAAGCTATCTTACGGTGGTGGCAGATTCAGAATTTTTGATATGTATTTGCTCTGTACCCACACTCCATCAAAAATGTCCAAATGTGAAAAAATGATGAATATTTGGAGGAAATCTGGATTAGAAAGATTTTTAATCTCTGAGCTGAACTTTGGTGTGAAACTAATACACAGTGACATACATGTAGCTTAAAGCATTGGTTTCAGATCTTAAATGGAATGCAGGAGAAATATGAAATTGTCGTCCCTTTATTATATATTAAGAAACGATAAGAGCCCATGTATCAGTACAGGTTTGGGGACTGGTTTATTGAACTACAAGAAGAGAAGTTAATTTTACAGAAAATTCAGGCCTTGTTTATACAACATTATTTAATTTTGAAGGGCTTTTGTCAAAATTTAGATCAAACCTTTTGTAAATGTCTTTGAATGATGGGATTTTTAAACAAATTGTCTTAAGAAGTTTAGGTTGCTTGAAAAATCTTGTTTGAGATTTTATTTGCGCACATAAATTCAGGGTTAAAATGTTTTTGTTACAACATAAGATTCTAATACTTTACATTTATTGTTTTTTTTTCATACTGTGATAGGAAGTGTTTACTTTGTATGACATGCACATGTATTGCTCTAGAATTAAAGGTTTGAAAGGAAACAAAATATTGTATGCTCATTATGTTGTTTCCAATGTAGCAACATATTGTAGGTCAGTAAAGTTAGAATTTGTATTCTGTACATTGAAATGGCTTTAAATGCCAATTTATAGGAATATAGTCAGATTTGTTGTATGTGACTCATTTTATGGTTTTGTACATGATCATCTTTTCTGACATATATGTTTTGGAGAGTCTTGAAAGAGAAAGATCTTCAGATTTGGAAAATGCATGTTTTATAATCCAAAATGTTCTTTAATTCCATTCAGTAATAGTCATATGTTAACCTTGAAAAAAAATTAATTTCATCCTGGAAAAGACATGGAAATTTATATTTAGAAAAGTGGGGTAACCATGATGATGGAATGGCATTGAATTGTAGCCTGAAACTTCCCTCATACTGTTGAAGTATTGTTGAAGGCATTGAAGAGGAGAATTGGCCCATGTATCCTAATTACATGCTTATAAGTCAAATCCTACTACAGACTGCACAGACCCAGATTAGCTGTCACATAATTTACCAGCATATCAGGGTTTGTGTAGTTTGTTATGAGTAATTATAAAACAAATGATATAGGTCTTGATCTGAAGGTGCATTATGTGACTGCAGATCAGGATCTTTGTTATTTGCAGTTTGCCTTGACTTAAAAATGAGTACATATAGTGCCCAAACCTGGCTGAAACAACATTTGGAAAGTTTGTAACTATTTCTGAAGTGGTAAACTGTACATCCAAAGTCACTTTTATTAAGCATTTTTTAAACATTTATTAAATAAAAGGCAAGTGAAAATGAAGCGTAAGTTATGTAACATTGCCTTTCCTATACAACATTGCGTGGAGGCACAGATGCTTCATTTAACTAAGTAGGCTGTTACAAAGACACAAAAGGATTGGATTTATTGGTTGGTAAAGCAGTGAGATTAGTAAAGAAAGGCAAGTATTATCGTGTGACAAAGGTATCTTATTCTAATTTCGTCAGCTAGAGCCAGTTAATTTTTTTTTATAATGAAAATAAAATCTTCAGCAATAATGCTGACTTTGTTCCAACCTGGTGAGGGTTCATCTTGTGGTTCAAGTTTTATCTAGTTGCATTGTATCCTCACTACATATCTCTGAACATTTAGTTCCAGATTGGTTTATTTATATGATTACAACCATTAGAGCTTGAAAGTTGTCTTTTTGTTAAATATCAGTGAGCCAATATACCAGCATGTAGTGCATTTAAATATCAATCAGATTATGCTAAAAATGTTTCTAATTGCTGATATTGCTGTCTTAATTTACAACTAATCATTCCAATTCCATTGCAATTACCTTTCCATCCATTAAGCTCTTGGTGTAATCATCTACCTATTTTTCCGTGAATTACATCTTGGGCTTACCTGCATTGTTGTTGTTGAGTTTAATTATAGTGGCGTGCACACAATTGTGCATGTGCCACTTTCTTCTGACTGCACCGCAGCCTGCTAGTTGTTCCTGGGGAAGGGAATGGTGCCACCTCCCCCAGGCTTTTATGGATTCAAGGAACCCTGATAGTTGGGCCTCAGTCTGTGGGTCCATAAAGGTCCCTTACAGTTGAATGGTTGGCTGTCATTAGTGGGAAGGAGAGCTCGGGAATGGTCCTGCTTGCTTTACATCGCTGGTTTCTTGTTGCATTTGCCTGGTGTTTGTTGCGAATTTTTTTTTTCAATTTCTTTTCTTCTTCTTCAAAATGTTCTAAAAAAAGGGGGGGGGGAATGTTCTATGCTGTTTATAGAGGTTCTTAGCAGAAATCATGTATGAAGAGAGATTTTCAAGGTTATTATGGTTTTACTAGTCGAGGTGTTTAGGGTGTGCTTCCTACGTTATGTTATTTATAAGTTTTTAGATATTGCCTCTTTAAGTTATTTATTTATTAATGGTTTTAGAGACTGAATGTTATTTATACTTTATATAGCAAGAGACTGGAGTCCTAGCCAATTACACGGTTCGTTAAGGGCATCTAGGACCGGAGTCCTAGCTGATTACTCGGTTCGTTAAGGACATCTAGGACATCCGATTTTGCGGTTTCCTTAGTTTTTTATAGGTGCTTCGTAAGTGAATTATTTATTAATACTTTTATAAAACTAAATGATATGGGTTTTTATTTGTAGGCTTCTAAATTTATTTAGCTAGTTACTGGGTCTTTTGGTTTTGTGGTGATAGTAATTATATTTTGTTCCTAATTCCTGCTGAGTCTATGAATTGATTTATATTTTTATATGCTGATTGTTTATTTTTATTAGAGTCCATAAGTAACTCTGGGTACGTGTGTGGTGATCCAATCTCTTTTTGGTTTTTGATAAATATTTTCCGAGCGGGTTGATATTTTGGGCATATATTGAATACATGGTGTAGATCTTCGGTGGTGTGGCAGTTAAAGCAGTTAATGGTTGCTGGTTTGGGTCCTATAAACCTTCCAAAACTGCTTGCTAGTTTAGTTTTTCCAGTTATTATCCTGTTTATGGTTTTCTGTTCTAAATAGGTACCCTTAGGTGGCTGTATGTTCCTATCTACGTTTTTGGGTTTTTCACAGTGCTTTTTACCTTTTGTGGAGGAGTTCCAAAAATCTTGCCATGTTTGGTCTATATATGTTTGTGCGAAGCTTATTGCTTCTGTAGAGCTATAGTTAAGCTTGATAGAGTTTTGATCTCCTAGTTTGATTTGTGCAACTTTGCTGTTTCGTTGCCAGAGATTCCAGTGTGCGACGGTATCCACATGAGCTCAACTAATTGATGTGCTTTGATGATATCGTCGATTAATTGGCATGCTCTGTCGAGGAATTGTTCCCTAGAGTGTGTATTGCGATTTTGGATCGATTTGATAATGCTTAGGGAATTGCTTATAATGACTGCTTTAGGTATTTGGTTGTCTTTGATCCATTGTAGTGATTCAAGTATAGCCCAGAATTCAGTGGTGTAAATGGAGCAATAGTCAGGTAATCTGGATCCCGTTTGTGTATTGAATTCGGGGATGTCTTTTGCTGCTGCTGTTCTTGGTGGGTTGTTTGTTTTTGATCCATCAGTATATATTTTAACATAGTGTGTGTATTTATGGTTGATTTCGTTTACCAGTACAGGTTTTAGTAAGTTTTCTTGTCCTTCTTTATTGCCTAATTTGGTAGCTTCAATGTTAATCCTTGGTGGTTTTTGTAATCATGGTGATATGTTCTGGTCTGTATTGTTTGTTACCTGTTTTTTTAGTAGAGGTATCTTTTCTCTTAGTTCAAGGATTACTTTGCCACTTGGTGTGGTTGGTATGATTTTGGGTTTGAAGACAACTTTACACTTATTGATAGCTGTTTTGGTGGGATGGTTGTCTGGGTGGGTATCTAATCGAATGGAGTATCGGAGGAGCAGTTCTTGCCTACGTAATTTTAAGGGTAGTTCTCCTGATAGTGTTTGTAGTTCTTCTAATGATGTTGAGGGGAGTGTTCCTGTGCATAATAGTAAGGCTTTTCTCTGGATAGTGTCAAGTTTTTGTAGTACAGGTTGCTTAGCCGAGTTATATGCTTGGCAACCGTAATCCAGTTTTGATCTAATTAGGGTTTTATATATCGTGAGGAGAGTTTTCTGGTTGGATCCCCAGTCAGTCCCTGTGATGTTCCTGAGTAAATTGAGATCTTTGTTACAATGCTGGGTTAGTTGTTCAGTGTGCTGTTTCCATGTGAGGTGGTTGTCAAAGAACATTCCTAGGAATTTTACTACTGTTACGTATTTGATTAATTGATTTTGTATATAGAAGTTTGGATAGACTAGGTTGTTATTTCGT
The DNA here is from genome assembly GCA_028554795.2 of Sinohyriopsis cumingii. Lineage (NCBI taxonomy): Eukaryota > Metazoa > Mollusca > Bivalvia > Unionida > Unionidae > Sinohyriopsis > Sinohyriopsis cumingii. The sequence continues at coordinate 128,558,738 of CM068827.1, forward strand.
TTGGGGGTGAATATGATTGCCACAGTTTTTTCATGAGATATTTTGAAACTCCATTTGTCAGCCCATCTCCCTATGTTGTCTTTAACTACTGTGTTATTGGCAGGATTTCCGTTCCTCCATATGCCACTATCATCTGCAAATTGTGACAAGTTTATTTTTGCAGAGGCTACATTGAGGTCAAGGTCGTTTACCATTAGGTTAAATAGTAGGGGACTTATTACACTGCCATGCGGTGTTCCATTTTCAAGTGAAAATACTTCCGAATGGGTGTTGCCTATTCTTGTGGTAATTTTCCGGCCTGCATGTCGATTTTTTGAAGAATAGAAAATGAAGCAATTATACATTTTGTTTCATATTTTTAATATCATCTCTTTAATGCCACACATTATATAAATTTGAGAATATTATAGAAAGGAAGCCTTATGTCTTACAGTAATGTAAGAGCATCAGATGTCTAATTCAGGATGGAACTCAGATGTTAAAGTCCTAAAATGGTAGCTGATTAGATTTAAAAATTCATATTTCTTGTGTTAAAAAAGTTGTGATTTGAGGCTATAGATGCAATCAGTGCAAAAAGTTATTTTATCTTGAAAAAGAACAAAACATTTTGTTTTAAGACATGAGAACCAGTAAATAACCTCATCCCTTTTGTTTTCTTCTGTTTTAAATGTGCTAGGAAATGATTGGAGAAAATATTCAATTATTTTGGTGGTATTCAATATTTTAACCATTCTATCCTATCAATGAATTCTGTACATTTGTATAATGTAATGGTCCTTAGCATTAATGTGTTGAATAATAGGCATCCTCAGCTGTACAAGGCATCCTCAGCTGTACCAGGCATCCTCAGCTTTACAAGGCATCTTCAGCTGTACCAGGCATTGAAGCTAGGCTTGCAGAGTTATAGAGTGAGAATTATGGCCATGCTATCCTGACCCCAATTTCACAAAATTTCACAAAATATTGTATGTATTGCGCGTTACCACATTCAGATCTGTTATAGGATGCACATCTGTGGAACATTGTTTAATTGTATCATGTCATGCCCACAATCAACTGAATGCATGAAAATTTATTTGGAAGCCCTTACTTTGTTTATATTTTAAATTTTCACTTAAGTTTTGAAAATTCATCCTTTACTCCCCATAAATTTTCATTGATAGATCTACTGCTTACAACACTGGGATTTTTTCAGATGGTGAGATGACAGAAAAGATGGAAAATACATTTATAACTAGGAAATTGCAGCTACAAATATTTTTTATTCATTAAAATAAAGAGTTGATGAATTCCTGAAATAAAGTTGTTAAAATTTCCTCAGTGAATAAAACAATAATTTTTGTCCTTGCTGCAGGTATCATCCTGTGGAGTATTTTGCATCATGTCAAATTTAGTCATTGTGGTAATTTCTTCCCACTAACTAAGAATACCTTTGATATTAGAAGAGTTTCTTGGATACTAATGGCTGTACTTTTGTGAAACTTGATATGTGATATATCCTGGTGAGAACTACAACACCTTACCAAATGTAGGGCACCATAATCTGCTTTCCATTCCTTACTGACTGTGTACACCTTATACATTTCATTAAGTTTCAAAGACTGTGTTTCTGGTATATTCCTGACTTGATGCCATAATTTTTCCAGAGGAGGGTTATACCAAAGAAGAATGCCTCCCAGCTAATATCTATGACTTAGTTTGTTTTCATTGTTACTCAGAATTTATCTCATTGCCATTGATGAATACCAACTGCTTGGATTGTAAAAATATGCAAAGCATGCTGTCTTCTGTCAGCTCCAGTTTTAAGCTTCATGCAAAATTTATAGCAGGCAATACATTAAATTCAAGGTTCTTGTGATTTAAGTAAATAATTTATTTAAAAATAAGGGTCATTGCATCAATGCATTAATAAACCCAAACATTTATTTTGTGACTAATCCATCTATTTCAGAATACAAACCTGGAGGCATTTGAAAGAATCATGGCAGAGCTGCAGAGTAGCCATTCCCGCCTCGCAGAGACATCAAAACTTGGCCGGTGTGCTGCTGTGTATAATGGTGACTTCTACAGGTATATATCTTTGTGTATTAAGCACATAGGGTAAACCCTCAATCCCCACACACCTCCAGCCATGACTAGTATTTTGCTTAGTGTCTTCTACAGGTATATAACTTGCTCAATGTGATAGTGTCTTCTACAGGCATATAGCTTGCTCAGTGTGATAGTGTTTTCTACAGGTAAGTAACTTGCTCATTATGATAGTCTCCTGCAGGTATATATCTTGCTTAGTGTGATAATGTCTTCTACAGGCATATAGCTTGCTCAGTGTGATAGTGTCTTCTGCAGGTATATAACATGCTTGGTGTGATAGTGTCTTCTACAGGTATATAACATGCTTGGTGTGATAGTGTCTTCTACAGGTATATAGCTTGCTCAGTGTGATAGTGTCTTCTACAGGTATATAACATGCTTGGTGTGATAGTGTCTTCTACAGGTATATAGATTGCTCAGTGTGATAGTGTCTTCTACAGGTATATAGCTTGCTCATTGTGATAGTGTCTTCTACAGGTATATAACATGCTTGGTGTGGTAGTGTCTTCTACAGGTATATAGCTTGCTCAGTGTGCTAGTGTCTTCTACAGGTATATAACTTGCTTGGTGTGATAGTCTTCTACAGGTATATAGCTTGCTCAGTGTGATAGTGTCTTCTACAGGTATATAGCTTGCTCAGTGTGATAGTGTCATCTACAGAAATATAACTTGCTCAGTGTGATAGTGTCTTCTACAGGTATATATATTGCTCAATGTGATAGTGTCTTCTACAGGTATATAACTTGCTCAGTGTGATAGTGTTTTCTACAGTTGAATTACTTGCTCAGTGTGATAGTGTCTTCTACAAGTATATAACTTGCTCAGTGTGATAGTATCTTCTACAGGTATATAACTTGCTCGGTGTGAGAGTGTCTTCTACAGTTATATAGCTTGCTCAGTGTGATAGTGTTTTCTACAGTTATATAACTTGCTCAGTGTGATAGTGTCTTCTACAAGTATATAACTTGCTCAGTGAACTTGCTTAGTGTGATAATGTCTTCTACAGGTATATAGCTTGCTCAGTGTGATAGTGTCTTCTACAGGTATATAACTTGCTTGGTGTGAGAGTGTCTTCTACAGTTATATAGCTTGCTCAGTGTGATTTGTCTTCTACAGGTATATAGCTTGCTCTGTGTGTTAGTGTCCTCTACAGGTATATAGCTTGCTCAGTGTGATAGTGTTTTCTTCAGGTATATAACTTGCTGTTTTTTTCAAGTACATAGGATAACCCCTCCTTCCCCACTGAGATCTCCCCTATGTACCAGTGTTCTTCTCTTTGTAAGGGAGACATATACAGGTATGTAACTTATTCAAAGTGTGTATTAAGTGCACGGGATAACAACTTCCCCAACAGACCGCTAAACTTGCCCATTGTTCATTTTGCTTGAGGGAGACTTTATAACTAAATCTGTATATTAAGCACATAGAGAATGGGTCCTGTCTGTCAGAGACCTTAAACCTTGGCCAGGTGCTGTTTTCTATGGAGAGGGCTTCTGCAGGTGGGTACTTGAAGTGTGCATTAAGCACATAGGATAATTGGTCCTGCCTCACAGAGACCTTAAACCTTGGCCAATGTGCTACTTTCTAGAGGAGACTTCTGCTTGTGAGTAACTTAAAGTATGCTTTAAGCACACAGGATAATTGCCTCTGCTCAATACAGACCTCTCCAATCTCCATCATGTGATATTTCTACAGGTAGGGAACTCGGCTATAAAGATAAGATGTTAATTTAAACTCATTGGAAAGCTGATACAATTTTGGAAAGAAGATCACATTTGCATAGAGAAAAGAAACTGGCAGAAGTGATTCAGAATACAAGCCATGATCACTGTCTGTGTGTGTGTGTGTTTGTGTGTGTGCATGCATGCATGTGAGTCATAGCATCATGAGGCAGAAAAGTTGCTGGCATTATAATAACAGTTTATGTCATGCAGGTTGGTACAAATTACTCACCATTCCAATGAAGAAATATTTTCTTAGCATCTTGTTAGTTTGCAGATTTAGGTTATACAAAAGCTTTCCAACACTGCTTTTGCTATTACTGTTACTGCTCCCTCTATAGGCCAGGGTTCCTTGAATAACCCAGATGTAGCCTCCCTGTATAGGCCTGGGTACATTGAATAACCCAGATGTAGCCTCCCTCAATAGGCCTGGGTACATTGAATAACCCAGATGTAGCCTCCCTCTATAGGCCTGGGTACATTGAATAACCCAGATGTAGCCTCCCTCAATAGGCCTGGGTTCCTTGAATAACCCAGATGTAACCTCCCTCTATAGGCCTGGGTACATTGAATAACCCAGATGTAGCCTCCCTTTATAGGCCTGGGTTCCTTGAATAACCCAGATGTAGCCTCCCTCTATAGGCCTGGGTACATTGAATAACCCAGATGTAGCCTCCCTCTATAGACCAGGGTTCCTTGAACAACCCAGATGTAGCCTCCCTCTGTAGGCCTGGGTTCACTGAATAACCAGATGTAGCCTCCCTCTATAGGCCTGGGTACATTGAATAACCCAGATGTAACCTCCCTCAATAGGCCTGGGTTCCTTGAATAACCCAGATGTAGCCTCCCTCTATAGGCCTGGGTTCACTGAATAACCCAGATGTAGCCTCCCTCTATAGGCCTGGGTACATTGAATAACCCAGATGTAGCCTCCCTCTATAGGACTGGGTACATTGAATAACCCAGATGTAGCCTTGTATGAGGTGATTAAGGATGCATTGAATAAACCAGATGTAAACTTTTAAGAGGTGACTTGAGGTGCATTGAATAAGCCAGATTTGGCCTTGTAAGAAATGACTAACACAGGTTACACTTTTACCCTATGTTGCATCCTGTAGTGTTCACACTGAGAAAGTCTTGAACTCATTAAAACAGTTAGATGTCTATAAAAATGACTTTCTGTTTTTGGACTTACCCTATTTTCCCCAGTGTATTATGTCTTTTAGGCGATGCCTAGTCTTACTAAGCACTATATAGCCAGGGTTGTACTGATGTGCCAATAAACGCTACATATACATGCATGATAGCATGCATAAATGCTTTGAATGCTGATTCTGCATATATCTGTACTAATGTGTACTACTACTTCTGCCACTACTACAGCAACATCAGAAACAAACAGTGGTCTCTTACTATAAAGCCCCTCATTGTACTAGTGTCCCTCACTATCAAGCCCAAATTGCACTCAGATCCCTCACTATAATCCCCATCATTGTACCCCTATCCCTCACTAAAGCCCATCAAAGCCACTCATTATACTCCAGTCCCAACAATAATTATCTTATACTCATGTTCCTCATTATAAATACCTTCATTGTACTCCTGTCCCTCACTATAAAGCCCCCATTATAATCCTGTGCCTCACTATAAAGCCCTTCATTGTACTTCCATTCCTTATTAAGAAGCCCCACATTGTACTCCTGTTTCTTAGTATAATCTCCTCATTGTAATCCTGTCCCTCATTGTACTCCCATCCCACCCTATCAAGCCCCTCATTATGCTCCTGTTTCTTACTATAAAGCTCATCATTGTAATCCTGTCCCTCATTATAAAGTCTCACTGTACTCCATCCCTCACTATAAAGCCACTCATACTCCTGTTTCTCACTACAAAGCCCCTCATTGAAATCATATCCCTCACTATAGATCCCTCATTGTACTCCTATCCCTCCCTATAAAGCCCCTCATTATACTACTGTTTCTCACTATAAAGCCCTTCATTGTAATCCTGTCCCTTGCTATAAGTCTCTCATTGTACTCCCATCCCTCAGTATAAAGTCCCTCATTGTATGCCAACCCTCAGTATAAACCCTCCTGGTAATCCTGTTGCACACTATAAAGTTCTCGTTGTGTTCTTGTACCAGTTAAAACATGGATATGGCCATGGATCTTATGGAAGTGGGATTGTTAAATAAACTTCATTCCTAATGTTGAATTGTTTTAATTTTAGTTGATGGCTAATTAATACCAACATTGTTATGAATTCACATCATTAAATACCTTCTTTTTGCAGTTTTATGAACTATTGTGAGATGGTCTTGTTAGTGTAAAGTTTTTCCATTTATAAAGAAGATGACTTCCATGAAGAGCAATCATATAAGTATAATACTTTACTAATGTTACTACTACAGTGACAAAGTTTGTAATCAAGTTCTAAATGTTAACCATTGCTGGAGAATCCTGATAACAAGTTAAGCCAACATGTTGAACCAAAGGTGTAGGCCTAATCCTTACAATGTGCAGTTATTATAAAAAATATTTTATTTTGGCAGAGGATGGATCATGGGTAGTAAGGATGACATGGTGACTGTGTTCTATGTGGATTATGGCAATATAGAGACAATACGCAGGGCCCAGACTTCTGCGACTACATCTCCCATCTGGTCCCTCCCACCAATGGCTAAACCTTTCAAGCTGACAAGTAAGTATTATCAATCTTACTCATATGTCACACACTTGTAGACTCTTAAACGTCTTGCACATATGTCACACACTGGTAGACTCTTAAACGTCTCGGGCAGTTACTGCTACCTGTTGGCTAAATCATGCATCCGCCTACATTCATGCCATGCTTCCAGCTGCCCACATTTTAGCATTGGGTACTATGACGTCCACCATCTGTTGATTGACCAATCCAGTGTCACATCTCCTAAACTGATGGCTGGAAAATCAGGAATTGTTTTGTAACATATTGCTGTTGCATTATCCATTGGCTGGGAATGGATTCTTACTTGGCTCCAGACCTTTATGTCCGTAGACAGGTTAAAGGTCTAATGTATAACAATTTCAGATATTACAATGACATTTTCAGATTATATTTTGACCAGACATTAGAAATGCACTCAAAGTAGTAATATGTATCACATATATGATGGATTTTGCATGATGACCCTTGGGTACCTGATTTGGTGTTGGGGTGAGTAGCTAGTATGGAGGTTGGGTTAGAATAGGTGATAAAAAGCATGGAGATTTAAAGTGGCAAACCACTGCAGTTGGCTTGGTATTCCCCATCACCAATTCCAACTTATATGTAGTAGGGGAATATAGTGTTACCCTTTTTCATAGATTTGCCCATCAGCACCTTCAGCCATTCATGTGCCAGATTTAAGACTGGCATTTAGGTCAGTTTCTTTTGCACTGTGGTGGGGGTATTTGTGTTCCATAAACACATTCCTAATTTTTTAAGATTCATTCACCAGTTTGGCATCATATTCGTCACGTATTAGAAAACATTGATTTGTGGTGTAGAACGTGGCTTTAGTGCAAATTTAGTTAACCCCCCCCCTCCTGCTCACTAGTATTATCCTGGAGTCCTTGCTGTTGATGCACTTAAGCAGTTTCACCTTTTCAGAAATATATTCCTTTCATAGTAATACCTGTCATTAAATTCAGACCATTAGTTTTATAAGCAAAGCATGAGTATCAAATGATAATGATATATTACCTCATACTTTTCATGGCATGCTTTCAAACAGAAGAATCCTGATCGGAAAGTTTTATGTCACTTGTTTTGACACACAAGTCTTGCTCTGCCAGTGACACTGTTGTACATACACAATGCTGAAAAAAATACATTGCAGAACAACATCAATAATGCATAGAGAATTCAAGTTTATATCATTCCTAAATCTTTTCTGTTTATCATTGCTTTGGTTTTGGAAGAGATTCTTTCTCAAAAGCTACAATTATCAGTTTAATTGGCAATATGGGTGTGAAAAATGTCAGTCCTTGAATGTACTGTTTTGGAACTTCAGAACTGTCTTGAATCCTTCCTAATTTTATTTATATAGAAGTGTAAATAATCAGGTACAAAAGAAAAAAGTTACAGGTTTTATTTTCATTTTAGTGTGACTTTTATGATTATCTAACAATTAAATAGGTAAAACTAAGTTAAAAATCAAACTTCTCATAAAGGATGATTGATTTGAAATTTTTTTAAAGTAAACTTGTTTGTTTATAGAAATTATTATGGTGATATAAAGTAAGAAAAACTATAGAAGATGCTGATTTAATTTTAAAATGTATTGTAAAAGTAGGTTTCCCTTGTAAATATGCAGAAATTAAAATATCAGAAAAACACCTGTGAACATCAGTAATAAAACAGCTCCACATAAAAATTTGTAGTGATGTACACCATTCTAAATAGTCTTACTGATGTAGTTAGTCACTGTGAGTTGGTTTGCCTCATCAGTATAGTTATTAAGGATATTTATGAGGACTCACAGAACGGAAAAGAGAATTAGTGAATTGTTTTTTTTAATCATGGTATGTATCTTTGATTCAAGTCACAAGTGATAATTGTAGGAATTAGGACACATTTTTCTATCTGTATGAATCATTGTTTGTCATTGTAAATAAGTATTGTGGTAATGACATCATTGACAGATGCATTATCTAAAAAAATGCGAGTTTGTAACACTGCGTCAAAAGAGGGCAGTTATGTATGTTTTTATTGTCCATGATTGTAGATTGTAATAATCATTTGTACACAACATATTACATAGCTAATTTTTGTCCTTGATTGTAGATTATATTTTAAGATAATGATCCCTTGAAAAAAACATGGTTTGTATGATGTCTGACAGGTTGATTCACTAAAGTTTATATAAAAAGACTGACTTTGTTTTCAGTTTGGTGTTATTTTCCTTTAAGATGATGGATTTTATTTTTTAGAAAAGGTTATTGTGACATAAGTCAAGTGGGGGGTGTATATAGGGTTGTTGACATCAAAATCATTTATTCCATAATAAAATCAGTCTTAGTGGAATCAGTTTTAGTTGTGTTTAGATTTAATATAAGAGAAATCATTTTTTAAAATTATTTATTGGAATTACGAAGTGCTTAAAGGACTGTTTGGACTAAACCACTATTTTGAGATTACTGTGAATTCATTCAAAGACAGTCTTGATTACATCATTGTAATAAAACAATACTTTTGGAACATTGACATTCAAGGCTGTTGGTACATCAGCACATTCAGTACCTGTAATTCTACAATTTTGGACTTCTGATAGAACTTTAAGTTTATTATTTGGGATTTAATTCACATTACTTAAGTTCTGTTAAATTTTCATTTATAATTTACAGAGCTAAATTATTTGAATTTTACTAAATTTGCTGTTTAACTTTTTTCTTTTATTTAGTTTACAATATTATGTATGTTTAATTTGCATTATTTCTTGGCTTTTCTTATTGATTATATGTATGTACATCTGTGTTTTGTGCTTGACATTGTCCTAAATCAAGTTAATTGTGTACCTGACCAATGACATTTATTTTGTAAACAACATAATACATAGCTAATATTTTTCTATCATTGTAGATTAAATATTCAGCTTATAATTACTAGTAAATATGTTTAATTTGAGTTAAAGATAGAGGCTTGATTCTGACCTTAGACATTTTCTAGAATGGAAAATTCCATTAAGTGACAGTGTATTTGAGAAAATGATAAGTGTGACTGAGGTTAAGTAGACGGATATATAATCTTGTTTACCTAAGAATTAGTCATTCTTGCATTAACATCTGAAACAGAATAAATCTTTTTGTTGTGTTCAGTTTTTAATTTGATTGGATTTATTTATTCAAATTATTATTCACTGGCATTATAAGGTGCTGAATAATATTCTTAGACTAAACATTAATTGGGAATTAAAGTGAATTCAGACAAGGATATTTTGGATTATATTACTGTGATACAGTAAAAGACTCAGCACATCACCACACTCCAGGCCATTGGCACATTAGCATGTTTGATGACATTCACATCAACACATTCAGTATTTGAATTTATTTGGAATATCACTGGAATTCATTTGGGACTTCAGTGACCAGCTTCTGGCTTTGGTGACTTAGCTAGGTTTATGCAGCAGTGAGGTACTTAATAGTGAGATCCATGACTATACCTGTTATGTCAGGGAACATGTTATACTGAGGTGCTTAATAATGAGATCCATGACTACCTGTGTTATGTCATGGTCCATGTTATATTGAGGTGCTTCATAGTGAGATCCATGACTATATCTGTGTTATGTCAGGGACCATGTTATACTGAGGTGCTTAATAATGAGATTCATGACTATACCTGTGTTATGTCAGGGACCATGTTATACTAAGGTGCTTAATAGTGAGATTCATGACAATGCCATTGTTATGACATGGTCCATGTTATATTGAAGTGCTTCATAGTGAGATCCATGACTATACCCATGTTATGTCATGGACCATGTTGAGGTGTTTAATAATGAGATTCATGACTGCCTTTGTTATGTCATGGTCCATGTTATATTGAGGTGATTCATAGTGAGGTCCATGACTATACCTGTGTTATGTTTGGGACCATGTTATATTGAGGTGCTTAATAGTGAGATCCATGACTATACCTGTATTATGTAATGTACATTGTTATACTGAGGTGCTTAATAGTGAGATCCATGACTATACCTGTGTTATGTAATGTACATTGTTATACTGAGGTGTTTAATAGTGAGATCCATGACTATACCTGTGTTATGTTTGGGACCATGTTATATTGAGGTGCTTAATAGTGAGATCCATGACTATACCTGTGTTATGTAATGTACATTGTTATACTGAGGTGTTTAATAGTGAGATCCATGACTATACCTGTGTTATGTAATGTACATTGTTATACTGAGGTGTTTAATAGTGAGATCCATAACTATACCCATATTATGTCTTAACTCGTTAACTCCTGGAGGATTTTGTTGTTTTTGCCTGAAATGCAAGTAGGAAACACATTTTGGATGCTATTTCTGAAATCATCCTAATACATTGATGTCCAAGAGATTTCCTGTTAATCTAATGCCTAGTTGTGTTAGCAACATCGTAAATGCGTCACAAGGGTTTAATGAGTTAATGAGGTAAATTGTTGGTCCTGAAAGATTTCATGAATTTACATACAAGTTCTCTATTTCTCATTGCAGTTTTTGACATTATACCTGCATGTTTTGGCTATTGTAAGTTGGTGATTCAGGACTTGGAGTTAGAATAATGATGAAAGCTCTATATAGGAGTTAGAATATAATTATGAAAGCTGTATGTAAAAGTTAGAATAATTATGAAAGCTGTATGTAGGAACTAGAATAATTATGAAAGCTGTATGTAGGAGTTAGAATAATTAAGAAAGCTCTATGTATGAGTTAGAATAATTATGAAAGCTGTATGTAGGAGTTAGAATAATTAAGAAAGCTCTATGTATGAGTTAGAATAATTATGAAAGCTGTATGTAGGAGTTAGAATAATTAAGAAAGCTCTATGTATGAGTTAGAATAATTATGAAAGCTGTATGTAGGAGTTAGAATAATTAAGAAAGCTCTATGTATGAGTTAGAATAATTATGAAAGCTGTATGTAGGAGTTAGAATAATTAAGAAAGCTCTATGTATGAGTTAGAATAATTATGAAAGCTGTATGTAGGAGTTAGAATAATTAAGAAAGCTCTTTGTACGAGTTAGAATAATTATGAAAGCTCTCTGTAGAGGTTAGAATAATTATGAAAGCTGTATGTAGGGGTTAGAATAATTATGAAAGCTCTCTGTAGAGGTTAGAATAATTATGAAAGCTGTATGTAGGGGTTAGAATAATTATGAAAGTTCTATGAATGAGTTATAATAATTATGAAAGCTGTATGTAGGAGTTAGAATAATTATGAAAGCTGTATGTAGGAGTTAGAATAATTAAGAAAGCTCTATGTATGAGTTAGAATAATTATGAAAGCTGTATGTAGGAGTTAGAATAATTAAGAAAGCTGTATGTAGGAGTTAGAATAATTAAGAAAGCTGTATGTATGAGTTAGAATAATTATGAAAGCTGTATGTAGGAGTTAGAATAATTAAGAAAGCTCTATGTATGAGTTAGAATAATTATGAAAGCTGTATGTAGGAGTTAGAATAATTAAGAAAGCTCTATGTATGAGTTAGAATAATTATGAAAGCTGTATGTAGGAGTTAGAATAATTAAGAAAGCTGTATGTAGGAGTTAGAATAATTAAGAAAGCTGTATGTATGAGTTAGAATAATTATGAAAGCTGTATGTAGGAGTTAGAATAATTAAGAAAGCTCTATGTATGAGTTAGAATAATTATGAAAGCTGTATGTAGGAGTTAGAATAATTAAGAAAGCTCTATGTACGAGTTAGAATAATTATGAAAGCTGTATGTAGGAGTTAGAATAATTAAGAAAGCTCTATGTATGAGTTAGAATAATTATGAAAGCTGTATGTAGGAGTTAGAATAATTAAGAAAGCTCTATGTACGAGTTAGAATAATTATGAAAGCTCTATGTATGAGTTAGAATAATTATGAAAGCTGTATGTAGGAGTTAGAATAATTAAGAAAGCTCTACGTATGAGTTAGAATAATTATGAAAACTCTGTAAGGGTTAGAATAATTATGAAAGCTCTATGTAGGAGTTAGAATAATTATGAAAGTTCTATGAATGAGTTATAATAATTAAGAAAGCTCTATGTATGAGTTAGAATAATTATGAAAGCTGTATGTAGGAGTTAGAATAATTAAGAAAGCTGTATGTAGGGGTTAGAATAATTAAGAAAGCTCTATGTAGTTCTTGATAAAGAGCCTTAATTTGCACTACAAAGTCTATCTTTTTTTTTTCAGAACCAATTTCTGACTTCAAGAATCATTTGGAATCACATCTAGTGAAGTTAGAAGTCATCCAGTCAGGCTCAGAAAGTACAGTAAGTGATATTCTCATTTGTAATTTTCTTGGGTTACTGACATTATGGTGCTGGGACTCTTATCCAGCGTTTTCACTGTTCCTTTTTGCATATGTCAACTAGTAAATATTTCTATGTCTCTGTGTGTGTATGTTTGTGTGTGTGTGTTTGTGTGTGAGAGAGAGAGCATATGTTGTTACTACTTCTTGATTGAATTCAATCTTTAAAGTGAGCATTTATTCTCAGAAACTTCAACCTTACATCATTGCAGCTGATCCAGACCTAGCACTTAGAGCATTGGTAAATTTCTTTTTGTGTCCTATAATACTGCATATGAGTCAATAGCCAAGAATTGAATGTCCAGACCTAGCACTTAGAGTAATGGTAAATTTCTTTTTTGTGTCCTATAATACTGCATATGAGTCAATAGCCAAGAATTGAATGTCCAGACCTAGCACTTAGAGTATTGGTAAATTTCTTTTTTGTGTCCTATAATACTGCATATGAGTCAATAGCCAAGAATTGAATGTCCAGACCTAGCACTTAGAGTAATGGTAAATTTCTTTTTTGTGTCCTATAATACTGCATATGAGTCAATAGCCAAGAATTGAATGTCCAGACCTAGCACTTAAGAGTATTGGTAATTTTCTTTTTTGTGTCCTATAATACTGCATATGAGTCAATAGCCAAGAATTGAATGTCCAGACCTAGCACTTAGAGTAATGGTAAATTTCTTTTTTGTGTCCTATAATACTGCATAAGAGTTGATGGCCTTTGTCTAGCCAAGAATTGAATGATCACGGTTGGGTATATATTGAAGTTTAAATTGTTATCTAATCACTCACAAAGTTAACTTAATCCTTCCAACTTTATTACTTTGTGAGTGGTTAGGTAAATTTACATATCGATAAATACACAAACATGATTATTTAATTCCTATAATGTATATTAATTCTTATGTGGAAACATTATGGCTTCTAAACCAGTCCTTGAAAATAAAGACACAATAATTCCAGTTGTTATAAATGAGCCAAATTTTCTGCAATTTGATTGCATATAAATGGTCACATGATACTGATCAAAATTTTTGTATATGTTGGTAAATTCTGCAGACTACTTTTGGTTCACAGTTACCAGGTAATTTAATGAAACCACCCTGAGGGCTGCATAAGGGCATTTTAGATGGCCCAAGGGCCACACCACCTTTGTTGTATCTTTTGACTCCTTGTCATTTTGCGGGCCACAGGATATAGCTTGGCAGGCCGCATGCAGCCCATGGGCAGTGTTAGGGACCACTGATCTATACCAACATCTTTCACCATAATAATAACAAACCCCACCCACCAACCTTTGTGATTTCTGACCAAATAATGCAACCCCCTGATTAAAATTGCTCATCAGAAGTTAAAATAATGTCATTGCACAGTCCTGTGTTTCAACACTCACCCCATTTACCAAAGAGGGGCCCCGAGTGGCCGAGTGGTGTAAAGCGCTCTCCGTTATGGATCACTGCCATCTCACCTCTGTCTGCGCAGGTTCGAGTCTCAGATTCAGCCAATGTGGGTATGTGAGAAAGCTTGCCAGTAGCTTCTCGTGGGTCGGTGGTTCTTTCCGAGGTTTTCCCGGGTTCTTCCTCCACCATTAATACTGGCCGCCATGTATAGCCTATCGTGTGCTGAAAAATGGCGTTAAACCCCACAACAACAACAACATTTACCAAAGAAAGTATATAGCAAGCTATACAAGCCAGTCTTGAGAAATTATTGCATTTTGCTTCGATAGTGTTTCACTCTGTTATTTAAAGTCTGGGTCATATGTTGAGCAATGGATCTCACTAAAAATGGACACCATTTTGCCTTTGAAAGATTGAAATGGATAGAAGGCAAGAACAACAAATGCTATATCTGCCACATTCAAGTGTAAAGTTAGAAAAAATGAGTGGCCTGTTTTAAACAGCATCAACCAATTTTTTGTATATGAAAATAATGATAATAACGAACTCCTTATATTACTGGCATAACAAGCTCTGACACTTTGCCCTATATTACGATATAAAGGATTGACTACTCTTGGCTAGTGAAGATGAGGCTATGTATTATATCGCAGTTAAGATGCTAATGAAAGAAAATTTCAGTCTACCTAAAAGTGAATGTTAATGAAATCAGCTGATATGTTGACAGAAAGAAAAATGGAATTATAAGAATTCAATGATCATGGATGGATATTTTATCATTGTGTAAATTTTACATAATCTCTCACAATGTAAGTTTAACTTACCGAAGGTAAAATTTACACATTGATAAATACCCAACCATGAACATTTAATCCTAGAAATGAAAAGAAATTATTCCGTGGAAACTAGTAGCACTTCTTAATCAATCATTGAAAATAAAGAGACAATGAACATACATTTTTCTTTGGAAACACTAGGGCTTCTTAACCTTCCATGAAAATAAAACTGAATGAACAGTAATTCTTCAGAGGAACACTAGGGCTTAACCAATCATTAAAATGAAGCACTGATGAATATTTTATATCCATGAACCTAAATTAATTTACAATATTGTCTTTGCTTTTCAACCACTGCCAGTAAGGTGATTGACATAGAAATGGTCGGCATATAACCCTCCATCCATGCTTTTGTTTGTCCATCTGCGTTTTGAACCCTCTAGCATCCGAATCTATTATTAGTTTTGAATTAAAGTTTCTGTGAAGCTTTACTTCAACAACAGCTCTGACAGGTCCAGTAATAAAGTGGTGATAAATTGGAGTTATGGTCCCTTGATCATCTTACCATTAACCTTGTTCATTTACAGCCTTGTCAAGCATCTTGCTTCCACATTTATTTATAGATTTAAATCAAATTTGCATTGAAACTTTAGCTCAGTGAGAGCTCAGATGATTTCAGTGATGAGTACATTCTGTGCATATTTCTTAGAGTTATGGTTCTTTGTCATCTTGGCATAGGAATTTCTAATGCAACTCATTGAATTAACACTGAAATTTCTTGATTAGAGTATAACCATATTTGCTCATTATTCATGCAAATATGACCCAGTATGAGTTCAATGAAGTGAATGTTCTTACAAAAAGTTTTGGTCCTAGATTGTTTTACTATTGGCATTACCCATGTGCTACCATGTGAACACTCTAAATTCCATATATATTATTAGATTTAACCAAATTTGTTGTGATGCTTTATCTCAAAACACGAGTTCAGATTATGTTGATGATGAGCACATTCTGCATTTGTTTCTTAGAGTTATGGCCCTTTTTCATTGTAGCAGTGAACTTGCAAGTGCACATTCTTGTGAATAATCGAGCATCTACAATTTTCATTTGACTTATACCAGATTTGCTATGAAATTTCATCTCAGTAAGAACTCAGATAAATTCACTGGCTAATGTTTCTGAGAGTTATTGCCCTTGATCATCTTAGAATGGCATCCCAATGGCTTGTGAACACTAGCATTCACACTCTTGGTTTGATATCAACCAAATTCACAGTGAAGCTTCAATCTGACAAGAATTGATATGAGTTTTGTGATGTCCAGATATTGGTCGTATTTTATGGAGTTATGCCTCTTGATCAACATAGATCAGGCATTTCATTGGTTTGTGTACACTCTAGCATCCATTTTGTTAAATTTTAACTAAATTGACTCTGAAGCTTGTCCTCATCAATGTCTCAGATGAGTTTATTGATAAATACAGCTTCTTACAGATCAACACTAGTGTTGGCTTTTTGTTTGATTCCAATCATATTTGCAGTTAAGCTTTGCTCATCTTTACTGATGACCAGATTCTGACACATTTATGGCCCTTGAAAGACATATGGCATAGGTATTCCACTGGGACATGAACACTAAAGCATTAGCATTTTCTGTTTGGTATCATTTGAAATGGCTGTGTAGCTTCTGCTTTATAAGACCTCGTATGACTTCACAATATACATGCTTATGGGACACACAGTACTAATGATACAGAAAAATGGGAACCAGCCTGGAAATGGGTGAACATAAAATAGAGAATATATGGGTTTGGCTGACCAGGATTGGTTAATAATGTAAGTTATGTTTTAGGAAAAAGAATCTTTTGAATCTTATCCTAGTTGTAAATGGAAAAAAATAGAGACATTGTTTTATTGATAGAATTTCAAAATTTCAGTTCTTTAACAGTCTTGAGTTTGGAACACTCATTACTAAAATTAGCACCCGACTCTTTGGTGCAGAATTGAAAGCACATGTTTCCAACACATGCAGGTCCAGAAAATGCCTTGGCTTATATCTTTTCCTCTACACAGAAGCTGGCATCTAGGTTTCATCTGTACTGATAAATATAGGTTTGATCATGAGCACTCAGAAATTTTATGTTATTTAATTTTTAATATCATGGTGTTTGCATAGGTTTACTATGGGAACTGAATTAGTACTGTGAGTCCTGTAAGTCCAGCTGCAAACAACATAGACCCTTGTATGCTGTCATGTAATGCACAAGCATATTGATGTCTGTGTTGCTTGTTCAACTGATTACTCCTAACAATGTGCATAGACCCAGATTCTCCTGGCACATAGGTGGCAGGTGTGGGTCTGTGCATTTTGTAGTTTTATTCAAGTTACAGCGAGTATGTAATGATGATCAGATTGGGACAATATTTTTTTCAGGATTGTGCAAACATTGCTTGCATGCACTTGTCCAGGACAAGTGACTTAGAAAAGTTGCTTGTCCTGATGAGCTTCTTTCTAGTCCCATCATTTTCCAGCATACAGATATAGTGCTGTAAATTTCTCCAGATAACAATTTTTTTATGTTTATTTCTCTTCTTTTTTAAATTGGTATCTTAAAATGTTAAAGAAATAGTAGATAAAGTTTTCTCTAATATCATTTCTGTCTTTCCAGGCTTATACATCTGAAGTGAGAATTGTTGAAGTCATGCCAAATTCCCAGAGTTAAGTATGCAGGAAGATTGAAAGTTCTTAGAAAAAGATACCACAGTCTTAAAGCAAAACAGTAGAAAGTATTATTGAGAGTTTTGATTGTTTGGATATCTTATTTTTATGAAATCAACCCCTTGAGGTAGAAAAATGAGATGACTAATGTATTTTCTTTCCATCTGTGGACACCGTTTTATTTTGTTTGGCCTAAATCATTTTCTTCCCATGTAATGTTTTGCATATCATTTGTAAAGACTTGTATTTATGTATTTACATTTGTGGACACAAATGTAGCTTTACAGTGAAGACACAAGATAAACAGTTGAATACGACTTTCATCAAGTTGGGAAATAGGCTGCTCACAATCATCAGTAACCTTGACAGATTACTTGTATGATGTTTGAAAAAATGAAAGAACCATATTTCACTATTCATTAACTGTGATCTTAAATTATGTAACAAAAGAAGCAAAACCCACTAGGGTAAGTAAAGGCAGCAAATAATTATTTCCTGAGAATGCATATTGAAAATTCAGAAGAAACAGTATTGTGAATTAAATCCCAAATAGTCCTAAATATTCTATCACAAGTCCAAAAGTATAGAATGTTCCGAATGAGTTCAATAATTTTGAATGTCCTGATGTACCAAGTCTTGAATGTCCTGATGTACCAAGTCTTGAATGTTCTGATGTACCAAGTCTTGAATGACCTGATGTACCAAGTCTTGAATGTTCTGATGTACCAAGTCTTGAATGACCTGATGTACTACATGATGTAATCCAGAATGTCTTTGAATGAGATCTCAATGATCCCAAAGTAGTGTTTTAGTCCAAAATGTTGACGATCCCTTTGTAATTCCAATGAATAATTTACAACACTAGGTGTTTCCATAGACATATCATAAAACAGACTTATCAGATTCAAGTAAACAGCTTGTTTAATTCTTAGAATGAAAATCAGTAGCCAGACACCCTCAGTCATGAGCATGATACAAGTCAGGTACACAATATAAATTAAATATACATAAGAATATTGTGTCCTTTCTCCTTTTCCAATTGTTGCCAGATTGGCCATAATTATGTTCCACATTATTATATTACTTTATGTATATCTGGAAGGGTTTATCTTCCCATACATATTCTCCTTAGTTGTCCAAAGAATTTCCATGTCTGTTGTTTTCACTCTATAGTTAGAATGTTTCAGAACATTCTACAACATGAAAAATGTGTGGTCTGCATTTTTAAGGGTATGTATAGTCAAATCCATCAGCACTTGAATTCTTTTATCTTGAATGCATGTTTCCTTTTCAAGTGTGACAAGTACATCAGTAAGACAATATAAATTGTGTTATACTAAAAATAATGATATATACATATTAAAGAAAAAAGTAAAGAGAAATGAAAAGGAAAGCATAAAGAAGTAAAATGAAAAGGAAGAAATAACATACTTGAACATGCATAACTTACCAGAAGTCATCATTTAAACTTTTGAATGCATTTTCTGTATTTCTATTTGTTGTATATTTTGTTATGACTCTATGGTCTCAAACTCAGTAACAGAAAGAAATAAAATCAACAGATTATGCAAAAATTAATAGGTAATTTAATTCTCTAAGTTATAAAATGAAAATGTAAGAGGAACTTACAGTATTATGAATTAAATCCAAAATAATCCTATAAATTCTATAACAAGTCCAAACAATTCAGAACATTCTGAATGAATTGAGGCCTTGAATGTGCTGAAGTGCCAACAGTCTTGATGTATCACAATAGCATTGTCCAGAATTCCTTTGAATGAACTAACAATAATCCCAAAATGTTGGTTTAGTCCAAATCATAATATGAGCACTTTGTAATTTCAGTGAATAATCCCCAAAAAATAATCCTCATATCTAAACACAATATTAAATACATATGCATAAAGATAGTACAACAAGAACAATACAAAAACAATACAAGGAAATAGGTGTGTGTGTATATATATATATATACATATACATACATATATATATATATATATATATATATATATATATATATATATATATATATATATATATATATATATGTATGTATGTATGTATGTATGTATATATATATAGAGACACACACACACAAAGTCAAACCCACTTATCTCAACCTCGGTTATCTCCAGAACCTGTATGTGTTAAGCATTTTGGTATGGTCCCGAAAAAAATCCTTCTTTGTTATGATAATTTTCCCCGCTTATCTCGCCCCCTGTTAAGTCGATAACCACATTGTTTCAATCCAAAGTAACATGTGGACCCACTTAATTTGACAAAATGCAACTTTTAACAGCCATTTTGGAGGATTTTTACAACAAATGATCCGATGTTTATGCTACTACTGGTATCTTGTACTGGCAAGGATGGAAAGAGTCACTACAAGACCATATTTTACTAGAACAAAAGTTAATCATCAAATCTCATCAATGCATGGTTTATCACATGCATATAGTGAAGAAAATTGTGAGGTAAACAATACTTCAGAATAAAGACACTGAATGAATGCATTTCTGACCTTTACAGGAGCTGCATTCAT
This sequence comes from Sinohyriopsis cumingii, assembly GCA_028554795.2. NCBI lineage: Eukaryota > Metazoa > Mollusca > Bivalvia > Unionida > Unionidae > Sinohyriopsis > Sinohyriopsis cumingii. Next base: position 128,579,018 of record CM068827.1, read on the forward strand.
AATGGACACTGTCACATGTCAAGACCACAACAATATAGTTAGTTCCACAGTATTGCAAATTTTATCTTTTCTGTAACTCAGTAAATTATCAGGTCACCACCATTAAATTTAGCTAAAAAATACCTTATTTGTTTTACACTGTATATTTAAAACAAATTAGTTACTTTCAGGTATTTTTAATGGTGCTGATCTGAAAATTGACAGAAGTACAGATGGGATAAAATTCACAATGCTTTATGGAACAAGCTATTGAGTAATTCCATTCCAATATTGTCACGGTCAGTCACCAACTTAATCCATACACAATTATCAACTTTGGTTTCTGAGTTCACTTATGAAGTAAATAGTGTTTCCATGCTTGCTGTGAGTGTAAGCCTTTAGCTTCAGCATCACTAGATCATGTGACTCAAAATCATTTATAAATATAAACCAGCACATTTCCAAACCAAGCTGGTACCCTGACCCGACCCCAACCAACACCTAGTTATTAATTTGTTTTGAACAAGAGTAAATATAAGCACAAATGGTATTTTTAAAAATCCATAGTGCCCAATATTTAAAAAAAATTAAGTTCTCCATTATTGTGCTATGATTACAGATTCTTAAACGCAAACAGAATGAAGCAGGAAGTGTCTGATAGGAGAAGTCTATGAAACAGAAAAAAAGGAGAGTTTTCATTTGTATTGTTTTATCTTGATTTGAGTATCAAAGTCTTGCAATCCATCAAAGTAATATGCCGACTCTCCTTCTGGCACACTGTTATTGTCGATGGTCACTGATCAGTGTTGGGATGGAAATGGGACTATAACTGAATGAATAGGTAAGCCAGCTTCTTAAAGAATTTGATGTTGAGACAGTTAAAGTCTTTAAACACATTTTACAGTTTGTCAGTACATGAATACTGACCTGTCTATTTTCTGGCACAGAGGCAAAATTTATCGGTAACAATTTACATACCATTGTAAAGGAGCATCTGATGATCAAATTGGCCTAGATTTTTGGTCAGCCTGAGAAAAATATTGCCTTGCAGAAGCTACTAATGGGATGAGGCTGTTCACAGAGAAGTAAAAACAACTTTAAAACACTGACATTGTTACAGTAACTTGTGTAGAAAAATGTTTAACTTGTTACTTAATCTCATTTAAAAGACATACAATCTTTTATCTGCAACCTAGCTTGACTGAATTATTATATTTATTGTGTATTAGAAATGCCATTTGTTTATAGAAACAAAACTGCTTCAGGTCCATAGTTATGCAGTTATGTAAACAATTTTTGTACACCCCAAATGTAATCAAGATATCCATATCCATGACTATTACAACTCTGTCACAATTCATCCCCTTGTGACTTTTATCGCATTACATCCCCATGTGACACGTTATATTAGGCACCACCTGACACATCTCAACAATACAACCATCCAGTTACAAACCTATTTCAAACTGTTAATATTCTACAACTCAAATCCAAGCAAACAGCCTATTTATAGCTCATTGCAATCTACGGTCATTGACCAGAAGTTAAAGACACAACATAACAATTTCTGTTGTGATTGATAATTATTAATCACAAAGAGGTACGGCACTGTGTCACTTCTAGTCTTTTATTTTCAGTCTTCATTTTCTTTATTGTTCATATGAGTGATAGAGATGCATTTTGCCCATAAAAAAGTTACATTTCACAAAAAATTTCTAGCAGTTTTTGCTTACAACATAAATCTTCCATGTCCTGAAATGGAATTTGTATGCATTTTTGTGTGTTTTTTTGGCTTGGTGGGATTTCTTTCCTAACATGCCTGTGGCATAGTGTCCATTCTCTATTTTCCCAAATATAGTTTGTATTAGTCAAATCCACCAGGGTTCCTTTCTGTCCATCTTTTCTTGAAATTTGATAGCCCATCTGTAAGTTAGGACATAATGGTCTTACTAAAATATAGTGTAGATCTACTAGCCTTTCAGGTTAGTTTTGAATGTCAAGGGAGGAAACTCAAATTCAGGAAAATGATTAGACCCAATAATAATTGTTTCCTTTTGATATTTTTTCACTGAAAGTAAGAAGAAAAGGCTTTCTGAAGGAAATCATGACAAAAATGCCCCTAATAATGTTTTAGATATTAATATAAATTGTCTAGTGACATGTATAAGAAATAAAGCACTATGGATAGTGAAAAGGACTTTGAATAGTAATATCTCTCGAGTTGTGCTGTTTTATCTGATCTTATATAAATTGGGATCAACTGTCTAATCCATCAGTATTCTTAATACTTTGTCATTTCATCTTTATAGCCCTTCTAATAATTCCTTTATCATTTGTCTTTGAGTCGAGGATTCGGCCAATGTGGGTATGTGAGAAAGCTTTCCAGTAGCTTCTCGTGGGTCGGTGGTTCTTCCCGGGTTCTTCCTCCACCATTAATACTGGCTGCCATGCATAGCCTATCGTGTGCTGAAAAATGGCATTAAACCCCACAATAACAACAACATCATTTGTCTTTATAGCCCTTCTAATACATCCTTTGACGTTTGTCTTTATAGCCCTTCTAATACATCCTTTGTCATTTGTGTCTTTATAGCCGTTTTAATACTGCCTTTGTATTTTTTATTTTTCCCAGATCTTTTAGTTTAAGAATCTTCATTGGGAAATATACACATGAATTCATAATTGTTCTTGTTTGCTGCCAATTCCCATATTGATGTGACATTTAGGTTGGTTAGTCAGAATAACATTAATGTTTTTCTCTCTTTGTTTCCAGTTCCCATATTGATGTGACATTCAGGTTGGTTAGTCAGAATAACATTAATTTTATTCTCTCTTTGTTTCCAATCCCCATATTGATGTGACATTCAGGTGGGTTAGTCAGAATAACATTAATGTTTTTCTCTCTTTGTTTTCTTCCCAATCAATGAATGAGAATCCTTGATGGAACAAATAGGTTTTTGTAACAAACTTTTGATGTACAATTATCCATCTTCTACTGAATATTGTATTTTACTGTGTTTAATGCTGAATTAATCAGATATTTTGTTTCTGTTTTATTGTATTTGTTAATATTTCTAGTAATGGCTTTGCATACAGTGCCATGAAAAGAATGCATCAAAATTATTATAATGCTCAACACTAGTAACCAGATCTTATGACTAAAACCAAATGTTTGGTTGTAAGATCCATACAAAATCTGTGGTTAACAGGTAGGGAGCTAGGATGGTGTGGAAAGTGGAACCACACATTTTGTTTGGACCTACGAGCTACAGCTTGCTGCTTCTTATTTCATTTGAGAAAACAAGCAAATTAAATTGATTTGATGGTTCTAGTTTGCAAATTTAACTAATAATAATTTCAGGGTTCCACACATTTCCAAATAAGTATTGTATATAGTTGCTTACAAGTTGAGTCCAACTGTAAACTGCACACACCCAGAACTACACCTGCATAATGCACTTGCAGACCCTGGTCTATGCAGTTTCAGTAGGAGTAATCAGTACAGCAAACAACATAGACTGTTGGCATATGATGTGATGGCAGATCAGGGTCTATGTTGTATGCAGTTGGACTTGCAGGTATTCATGATACCCATTGTTACTTTTGTATTTAATATCAGACTAAAAAAGACTGGAAGGAAAGGTTATTCTGTGAAATCTTATAGATTTCACCACCATCAACTGTCACATACTGTGGTTTAAATCTCGTGTTAGTGTATTATATTAGAATTTTTTTATGTTAGTCTCTGCTTTTAAAATGTTACTTCTGTCATTGGAATATTTTTAGTAAGCATTAAACATCAGATCATAGCTTTATTGTGGTTCTTTTGCCACTGCAATTAAGTATTGTTCATCTCTTTCACATTATACAGTTGAAGAGTTATATCTTTTATGATATAACCAAAAACTGTGGCCTGTGTTAAATCCCTAGCTTTGTCAAAACTGTAATTGAAATATTACTGGTTAAATAGTTGTAGAAGTAAAATAATAATAAAGTCATATGTTACATATGTTATACAAAGTAGATCTTACAAAGTAATCATCTTAGCCTTGTTTTTAACTTCCAGAAAAGCAAATGTGCATGTTACAGCAATGTTTACATATCATCTCCTGTCTAGGCGTAAATTGTCCACTATTATATACTTCTTATATACACCTTAATCAGCCTACATAAATTACAGATTTATCAATAAATGCAGCCAGAATAGGCCAGCAGGTTTATGTATTTGTATTACTTATTTTGTGCATATACTGGAAGTACATCTGCATTAATTTGGGGTTTAGTATTTAGATAATGCTTATTTTTTATAGGTCTCTCAGTACATACTTGACATATAATACTAATAAAAATAAAGAGAGTTTTAGAATCTTGTCATGTACAAGTCAGCATCATTTGAAATATTTGTTCCCATTCTGTTTTAATTTTATCCAGGTATTGTGTACATGTAGAATGGCTCTGCACGACACTATTTTGTTGTTCCATTTCAAAGAAAAAAGACGACAAAGAAGTCCATTTTTTTCTTATAAAACATTTTCTTATTTTATATACCATGCAATTTCATCTTTCTTAGAAATGTTTGTTCCCAGTTTTTGGCAAGTTTGTCTAGATAATTGTGTGCACATGGTTATATCTGTTACCAATCTTGGACAAGTTTGTCTGGATAATTCTGTGCACAAGTAGTGCACATAATTTGGGAATAAATTAAGATCCATGTGTCTATGGTAATTTCTCTATCATTCCACAGAAAGTGGAGAAACGAATCTTTTGTTTCTTACCATATGCTTGTCTCCGTATAATAGATAAATACCACTTTCTTTCCACGTTTGTCTAACTATAATAGATAAATAATGCTTTCTTTCCACATTTGTCTAAACTATAATACATAAATAACGCTTTTCTTCCGTGTTTGTTTCCTTATATTATATAAATAATGTACAAAACAATTATTGCATCTTAAGAAAACTTTGAAAAGCTATTTGCTGTTGCATGTTCGTGTTCTTATCTATCAGTCTTCAAGTTCCTTTTAAATCACAAGAAAGATTAATGAAAATTTTCTAAATTAAAAAAATATAATGGGACTGATCTTGAGTTTGTCTCAGATTTTTTTGAAAATATATATTATACTCTACTAGTAGTAAATCTACTAAGTATTTTTTCGTTCTTTTTTTTTTTGACCTGTGAAGGTAACATGAAAAGCAGTTGTACAAAAACATTTAAATTGTAAATGGTCCAAACTAAAGATGGTATTGGTTTGATCATGCAGCAAATATTTTTTCTTGTAAATGAAAAAATATTGCTGGATACCATATTTCTTTGACAGAAGACATTTCCTCATTGTTGGTGTCATTTTGATGATCTTGTTCCCAAATTTATTGTATTGACTAAAAATGGCATATATTGAATTAAGGCATATTGCCTAAGTACACTTGATGGTCTTCTAATGCACATTTCACTTTTTATTTTCGAGTTTGATTTATTTGAAAATAATAATATGAAAGGGCAACATTATTTGTGAAAGGTTTGTCGTCTTAGAATTGTTTCAACTCAGAGATGATATGTACTTTGTCATTTTGATTTTAAGAGATGAAAATAATTTCTCAGTTTCTGCCACATGTTCTCAATGCAAGCAATAAATTTATATTTTGTCAGTATTGTGTCCTTTTATTATTTCATTCTTCTCTTGGTGCAGGAGTTTACATATTGTGTTATTTATTTGGGTTATGGGCAAGACCTTATGTTTGTCTAGCCCACATTAGTAAAGTGTTGCATCATCATGAGTTCATTATGGTTTTGTTAAGCATTTTTTGGCAGTGCTTTGATCGTGGCTAGACAGCTGTCTCTGTCCTCCTTGTATTACCCACACACAGGATACTAGTGGACCATGAAGCCCTTCAGATTACTGTCAAATTGCAATTTTTCATTTGGTACCCAAGGTTCTTACTAGGTGGAGATTCAGGCAAAATAGTTGCCCTATATATTTCACCTAAACATGTGTCAAAAGCAAAGTTTCCTTTGCACTCCATTGATTTCATGTCATTTCCCCACCCCTTTTGTTCCAATATAGTGAATTAATGATGAAAGTAAGCCAAATTTTGTGCCAATTTTCCATTCAAAGAGGAAGGTGGAAAGTTAGAAAAAGAAGTTTTATTGGTGTAATCAATTTTGGTGCTAATGGACAGAAATTACATTATCTATGGAATACCCATTGAAAATTTGCCCATGATCCTTAAATCATGGAACAATGGAATTATTCTAACTTATTTGGAGGTGAATTATGACTTAGTGCACATATCCTTGTTGTCCATTACTAATAAAAATTAATTATTATATCCAATATTTCATCCTATATGCACACAAAAAGAGTACTATTGCTATGGGCATTCTTTCCAGATTTTCATCTGTAACCTATTTTTTGCGATTAGCCTTTTTATGTTAAATGCAGTAAGGCAAAAATGTTTTATCAAGTTTTAATAATATTGCAGCAATAGTTTGATCATCCATCCAAAAATTATGCAAAACAGAAGTTTAAACAGAGCATTTTGAACATTGTAAATTCAGAACCGTCACCGCCAACTTTTGCCTATTTCACCATTTTGTCCTATTTAGGCTGGAGACAGAAGTCATTTTGCCCAAATATTAGAATCGATTATTAAGAATATTACCAGTTTTCATGGATTTTGTAGTAGCTACCACTAATTTGAAGACTTATGATTTTAGGAAATGATAGAATCCAGAGGCAAAACTATTATCTCCTTGCAATGCAGGGGGCCCATTCAAAATCCCATGTTACTACATGGAGGGGGAGGGGCATTTCCCAATTTTTTCAGGGGACTCAGATCACGACTTAAGCCGCTGGTAGAGAGAGGGTATGCATTTCTTTATGTAGATTTAAGGAAATATTTCATGAGTGACAATACAAAATTGTTTGCACTTTACAAGTGAAATATTTCCTTATATCTGCTAAAAAGCCATATATTTTCTTTTTATTAATACTTTGAAAGGCAATATCCTTAGATTTGCATGAATTTATTTCTCTATTCTGTGTCAGTGAGATTAATAACTACATTGACAAAACGTTCTGAAATTTTATGATAATTTAAGGACAGACTTTAGTTTATAAATATAGATTGTACATATAACGCATCAGATTGTGTATCGTGTCAAATTGATGTTTACATGTGAAAATGAAGAGATTTTAATTTTTTGTTAAGACATTTCTTGTCTGGACTGATACAGTGGACATTGTTGGGGCGACTATAGTAACATGACAGAATGTTCCAACAGATTTTAATGATTGTCAGTTTACTTGTAAGGGTTTGGTTGCTATCTTTGTTTATATTTGCATTCAAGTGTGAATTTTTTGTTGGCAGGCTTGCAGTCGATTTCAGTAACAGATGTTACATACAGATTTTGATTTTCACTTTATTCCCAGCTCGAAATTGACACTACTCAATGCTTAATTTCACCATTATTTTCAGAGCTGATTATGATGACAGATAAAATTGCTATTTAAACAATTTTATTACTAAATGTAATCAAGAGTTTCTGACAGGTAAAAATATGTACCATTTGTTGTGAAGTGTATTTTTATTGGTGACACAGAATTTCAAATAGCAAAGGTCATGCAGTTTCAGTTGCTGACAATTTTAATTCATGCGGAAAACAAATTACAAAAGACTGAATACTTAAATCCTGCCTTTTTGTTGTTTGGGGTTAATTTTTATTCATTTTTCTTGGCTACTTTTCATTGATATATAAATGGATACAGTCTTAACATATTCCGAGAGAGAGAGAGAGAGAATAAAAAATAAAATGAGTTAAAATATGGAAATACAGATCTGAAGAACATTAATGGCAGATATACTGGGTACTTCCTAAATGGAAAAGAGTAGTTCCAACAGTGATATCACCACTGTGGTGATAAAAGTGGTATAACTTCTATGTCATTATCATTATTCTCCCACTGATACATACCAATATCATAATGAAATATAAAATAAAATCTATTCCCCACTCTATAAATTCCAGTAATGACAAAAAAACAATTTTTTTGTTGCAAAACCATGAAAATTGGAACCCAGGAAAATAAATTCACGGTACTGTGCATAAGGGTCTCATAACTGGTTGGTTTCTCTTAGAAATTATTAACATATGGGGTTAATGACCAATCAGAACACACTTGGCTATGTATGGGACAGTAAGTTTATGTAAAAGAGGGTAAAATCCTTAAAATGAAAAGAATTTTTAAATAGCACATATTTAAAAAAAAGTCCAGTAGCTTTCCAACTGATCAGCATCATGGGATGTATCTCAGGGTCAAAAGATTGCAGGCATTAGTTGTAATTACATCCTGGACAGAGCATTAGGCCAACATCCCAGTTGTAACTACATCCTGGACAGAGCATTAGGCCAACATCCCAGTTGTAACTACATCCTGGACAGAGCATTAGGCCAACATCCCAGTTGTAACTACATCCTGGACAGAGCATTAGGCCAACATCCCAGTTGTAACTACATCCTGGACAGAGCATTAGGCCAACATCCTAGTTGTAATTACATCCTGGACAGAGCATTAGGCCAGCATCCTAGTTGTAACTACATCCTGGACAGAGCATTAGGCCAACATCCCAGTTGTAATTACATCCTGGACAGAGCATTAGGCCAACATCCCAGGGTCAAAAGATTGCAGACATTAGTTGTAATTACATCCTGGACAGAGCATTAGGCCAACATCTCAGTTGTAACTACATCCTGGACAGAGCATTAGGCCAAGATCCCAGTTGTAACTACATCCTGGACAGAGCATTAGGCCAACATCTCAGTTGTAACTACATCCTGGACAGAGCATTAGGTCAACATCCCAGGGTCAAAAGATTGCAGGCATTAGTTGTAATTACATCCTGGACAGAGCATTAGGCCAACATCTCATTTGTATCTACATCCTGGACAGAGCATTAGGCAACATCCCAGTTGTAACTACATCCTAGATAGAGCATTAGGCCAACATCCTAGGGTCAAAAGATTGCAGGCATTAGTTTAACTACATCCTGGACAGAGCATTATGCCAATCAGGGCCACTGTAAGGGTGGGTGATACATTTGACCACCCAAGGTGCAAACTTTGCTATATTTTGTCTAGTGCAAACTATGGCAGCCATGAGGCCAATTAATCTCTAGGTGTAGTGAATAACCATTTATATGCAGATAATTTTTTTAGTTTTAAATCTGGATTAAAGAGTCCATTTAAAGAATAATGGATGTATGTTTGCATATATAACCATTCAGATGTCAATGAGCTGGATTCCGTTTAAAATTATAGAAAGGGTCTTTAGGTAAAAATAATAGATTTACATGGTTTGCTAATGGTTGTTCAGAATTAGTGAGAGGTGGGTTGGATGGAAGGCACCTCATTTATGTGTGTACGCATGGTGTATGCAATTGAGATAGTTCTAAGGATTTTGTGGGGGTTTTTTTTAGGGTGGTGGTGGTCTTTGAAAAAAATGTCTTTCAACCAACTCCCCCCACCATTTAATTCTAAACATGTCCAAGTTCAGACAGTTTTGGAAATACTTGGAATAGAAGTAGAATAATCAGGCTTTGCATTAAAAATCTTGCACCGAGTTATTCAAAATGTTCAGTCTAAAACAATACAGATGAAATTCATATTCTGTCTTCTTACAGGCTAAACACTGTTGCTACTAAAAATGGTTTTTATACACCTGTCCATCCACCATTTTCATTTCCACAAAATAACAAAGTCTTACCAAACTATGGATGGTCTGGGCTATGAAAGAGGCCTATTGGTCTGTTTTGAGTCAGGGTTAAATCTTGACTGTCACTGAATGTTTAAAATAATAATAATGGTTTTGCACAATAATATTACTTCGTAATAGACCTGGTCCAAACTTTGCGAATAGCTTACACCTGCAGTAAGGAAGAAGTCTGTTGGTTTGGGGGCTCATAAAATCCAACATCAAGCTAACTGTGACTGGTAGAAGATAAAAGGTCTCCACACCATATAATTGGAATAAAGCTTGTGGATGGCACTGGGAATAAAGACGAAGCCTGTTTATATTGGGGTTAAAAGTAAAATTTACTGTAACAAAAAAATATAAGTTCCTGCAGTAACACTTCTCAGCTAAATACCTATACCAAAGTGTGTGTATGGTGTACAATTTGGGAAGAAAGAAGCATATTGACTGTGGGATAAAGGGTCAAGGTCATTGACTGAAAGAAAAAATGCTTCCTGCATAAAATTGTTTAGTTCTCAACAATGTACCTTGACCAAACTTATTGGGGTGGGTGGTGGGTGGGACACTTGTACTTAAATTAGAAAGATTATTTATTTTGGATCAAAATGGAGAAGTTCAAGGTCATTGTGACTTAAAGAAATATGGGTTTTGTACAGTAACTTTTGCTATAAAGTATGTTTCTTTACCAAAATTCTGGATCAGTTACACTGAGGGTAAAAAACAACATATTTTGGGGTCTAAAAGTCAAAGGTTGGAGTCCTGGTAAGTTTAATAAAATAACTGAATCTTGGTCAGCAAGTTTAGCTTAAGACTAAACATCTTGGCAAAAGGTCAAGGCCATTGAGACCTCTTGGACAGTAATCTAGAATCAACCATGCCCTACTAGGTCCAATACAGAGGACTATTAAACACAGATCAGACATATACTAGTGCCTATAAAGAGGACTATAAAACCCAGTGCAGACATATACTAGTGCTTATATAGAGGATTATTAAACCCAGGGTAGACACATACTAGTGATTATATAGAGGACTATGAAACCCAGGGTAGACATATACTAGAGCCTATATAGAGGTCTATTAAAACCCAGGGTAGACATATACTAGTGATTATATAGAGGACTATAAAACCCAGGGTAGACATATACTAGAGCCTATATAGAGGACTAATAAACCCAGGGTAGACACAGACTAGTGCTTATATAGAGTACTATTAAACCCAGGGTAGACATATACTAGTGCTTATAAAGAGGACCATAAAACCCAGGGTAGACATATACTAGTGCCTTTATAGAGGACTATAAAACCCAGTGCAGACATATACTAGTGCCTTTATAGAGGACTATAAAACCCAGTGCAGACATACTATTAAACAGGACATACATATACTGTTAAACACATGGCAGACATACCATTAAACAGGACATACATATACTGTTAAACACATGGCAGACATACTATTAAACACATGGCACACATATATTAGTACTCGGATAGAAGACTATTAAACACAGGGCAGACATATACTAGTGCCTATACAGAGCATTATTAAACACATGACTGACATACTATTAAACAGGACATACACTATTAAACACAGGGCAGACATATACTAGTGCCTATACAAAGAATTATTAAACACATGGCAGACATACTATTAAACACGTGGCACACATATATTAGTACTTAGAGGACTATTAAACACAGGGCAGACATATACTAGGGCTTATATTGAGGACTTTTAAGCCTAGGGCAGACATAACGTGCCATTCACATCTTATTTTAATGGGTAAGATTCTTGGCACCATTATCATGAATGAATAATATACAAACAAAACCACTTTTTTTTATTGCTTTACAGTTTTGTCAAGTAAAAGATACAAAAAGAACATAAGCAAATATAGGTAGGATAAGGTTGTCTATCTGCTGTGTGAAGGCCTCAAGACAGGATACTGACAGAATGGCAAGGACAATCTTTGCATCCAATACTGCACCAGACACTCCTGTAAAGACAAAAGACATGATACTGATAGAATGGCAAGGACAATCTATATATCCAATACTGCACCAGACACTCCTGTAAAGACAAAAGACACGATACTGATAGAATGGCAAGGACAATCTTTGCGTCCAATACTGCACCAGACACTCCTGTAAAGACAAAAGACACGATACTGATACAATGGCAAGGACCATCTTTGCGTCCAATACTGCACCAGACACTCCTGTAAAGACAAAAGACACGATACTGATAGAATGGCAAGGACAATCTTTGCGTCCAATACTGCACCAGACACTCCTGTAAAGACAAAAGACACGATACTGATACAATGGCAAGGACCATCTTTGCGTCCAATACTGCACCAGACACTCCTGTAAAGACAAAAGACACGATACTGATAGAATGGCAAGGACAATCTTTGCGTCCAATACTGCACCAGACACTCCTGTAAAGACAAAAGACACGATACTGATACAATGGCAAGGACCATCTTTGCGTCCAATACTGCACCAGACACTCCTGTAAAGACAAAAGACACGATACTGATAGAATGGCAAGGACAATCTTTGCATCCAATACTGCACCAGACACTCCTGTAAAGACAAAAGACATGATACTGATAGAATGGCAAGGACAATCTTTGCGTCCAATACTGCACCAGACACTCCTGTAAAGACAAAAGACACGATACTGATAGAATGGCAAGGACAATCTATATATCCAATACTGCACCAGACACTCCTGTAAAGACAAAAGACATGATACTGATACAATGGCAAGGACCATCCATATTTCCAATAAGTTCATCGTTTGTGCAGTTACATTTGGTTTTAAAACTTTACCTTTAGATGGAACTTTTGTATTAAGGTGCTTTGAAACGCTACTACATACATACTTTACAAATAATGTTCTTTGTTTACTAAAGTTTCAAATGTTTTTAGTTGTATACAAAATTTAATTAATATTGTATTTGTGACAATATACAACTTAAAAAATGTTATCATACATTTTTCCAATGCAAAGGATTAACTTGAAATGAAGTTCGTCATATTGAAATAAAAATCAATTAAAAACTAATTTTCAACTACAATTAATGTTCAGACTTAGAGAGGAACATGTAATTAAATAATGTAATGATGATATCAAGTTGTCAAAAGACAACAATGTGTGTCTGCATGCACATATTTTCCAATAAGCATATAACTATACTTTCAACTTTTTAATCATTATTGAAATAAAAAATGAGAAAAACTAATAATCCCTGTTTTCTAAATGAATTAAACAAGGTATATAATTTCATCAAAACCCCTCTGCTTTCCTTTTAGCTCTTTTTCTCTCTGTCATTCACTAAGGACAACAATACATGGAAACATGTGGGGTGAGAGAGAAAAATTAATTTGAACAGAATGAAACCCTTGAACTTGAACCAAGTAACCTGCAAGAAACTGGGTCATCACAATGGTATGGGTACACTTTCCAGTTTTCACAATTCCAGTGAGACAAAGGTGCAATGACCTGTCCAGATCATATAGTAAATTTCTGTTCAATGCTTTGTTTTATTTTTATTTTTTTAGCCTATAATAAGGTCCTAAAAACAGATCCTTTTTAAATATTAGAATGTGCTAAGGACATTCTCCTTCTATTACTTTCTCTCTCATTGTGTTGGATGGTCAGGCAGCGACTAATCAACTAACAGAAAAGTACAGGGATGGACAATAAATAAGCACGGTAAGACTCCCAAAACTTCTACCCCACCTCTCTCTTTCTCTCTCTCTCTCTCTCTGTTGGTTTGTCAGCATATTATTTTTTCGTCATTGTATCTCTCTCTCCTTCTGAAGATCCTTGGGTGGCCAACTGGTCTAAGGTCCATGGGTGGCTAAGTGGTCTAAGGTGCTTGCCTTTACTGATCACTCATACATCTCACTTCTGTCCATATGGGCTTGAGTCTTGGCTCCAGCTGATGTAGGTGTGAGAAAGCTTGCCAGCAGCTTCCATTGGTAGGTGTTTTCCCCCAGGTTATTCCTCCACCAAATACACTAGCTGCCATGTATAGCCTGTCATGTGCTGAAAAATGGCATTAAATCCACAAAACACAAACTCTATTTCTGGACCATGAATGCAAGATACTGGCAAAAATCTTTGAAAAATCAAGAGTAGAAGATGTGGCATTATCTTTGGACCTATGAATCATGGTAAAATTTACAGACAAACTGACCACAGGAAAGGGCAAAGAAAGAGATGGAGGATCAAAACAATTTTCAGGTTGGAAAAAAATTAAAGGATAATAATGACTTAAACTGTAAATAAACTTAAATAACTGAATTGCCTATTGTTGGTTTGTGATTTTGCTTAGTGTACATTCCCCACTTGTTTCATTATGCTTGCCAGTGACTGGATGGCTGTGTTCAGTGTTCAAGAAGCAAATGATGCGGTTGTTGTACTGTTCTACTTTATTCATTTAAACCAACTTTCATTTTTAAATGATAAGTGTGTCTTTTATATATTAAATCAATATCAATGAAAACAGAAGGTCATAAAAGTAAAAAGAAACAAATTTTTATCAATATCCAAAGAGAACTGTGAATAGCTACAATGGGTACATTTTGTAGTGGACTCACTGGGCAGGGATGTAAAGAGTTCACTCCCTTCATCAATACAAAGATTCCTCTAGTCAATCTGAACTCTGTTGAAAATGCATGTATGTGTATTTGTACACAATATAAAATATATGCTTTGTATCATATAAGCAGTATCTCTGATTTAAACTCATATCAACTTTTCATTAAGAGGAAATTCAGCAAGCCTCATTTCATTTCAGTTAAACAACTATAAATCTCATGGTATACCAGTCATATAGCATACATACAATACATATATTCTCTCTCTCTCTCTTTATATATATGGTACATTTTTTTAGCATCACAGCACTGCCTCCACCTCCACCCCCCTTGCAATTATATACAAGTACTTGTGTGTTTTGCAAGTATATGCCAAACTGTTAAGCAGAAAAAGTTGGATACTGTCTTTAGCCTGTGTGATTCGATTCTAAAAAATAATTATTTTTCTATGTCCCAGATGGATGGGACAAAAAAAAAGCTTCCCAACAAAATTCTCAGAACATTATGGGGTTTCGCAAAACTTACTGCTGTTTCTGTTTCTGGACATATCAATTAGTATTTTTAAATCAAATTCTTTATATTCTGTGGGTCAACTGATTTTGAAATGACAACTGTTATAGTCTGTGTGCAAACTACCGTAATGTAAAAATGTTGCTTCCAAACTAGACAATACATACATTAAAACAGCACTTTTTCAACATCAGTGAAGTTTGTCTTGTTAGAACTGTCATACATGATTGTCTCACTATTTTATTTTAATCTTTGGACTGAGACTGTAAAAGACTCCTGAAGCCTTCATGCAAACAAATACAAAAAATTTGCTTCCGTAATTTACATTTCTATAGTTATAGTCTGTAGTAGGGCCCACTGTGATGTGTGTTGCTATTTTCACATGGACAGTCAGTGCTTGTGATGCAATGGTTTGTGGTCTTGTGGGTTTAACATCTTTTTTCGGTACATAATAGGGCTATATATGGCAGCCAGTATATTTGGTGGAGGAAAATTCTGGGAAGAACCACCGACCCATGGGAGGCTATTGGCAAGCTTTCACACATACCTCCTTTGGCTGAGCTGAGACTTGAACCCACACAGATATAGGTGAAATCTTAGTGAGATGTAAAATGCGAGTGCCTTAGATCACTCAGCCACCTAGGGCCCCATGATGTAATGGACCACTGATAAAGGCATGAAAAGTATTATTGCCATGTTATTAAACAATTCCAATCTTCATGCTGACACATGGCAGAGTCAGTTCATATTCAAAAAGATGAGCATTAATGATGTTTGAGTATTGTGGAGAGAAGACCACTCTTTCTCACTTGAACACTGAAGAAACAGATACAAGGACAAAACAATCATTTATGTAAATGGAGAAGTAATATGTTAATCTGAACAATTACAATGGGATTTAAAATTCTGGTTGCAGGTGTATCAGAGCATGACAAATCAAGCTGCCTGAAGCCTGAAACAAGCTCTAATTCAGCTTGGGCATGCTCAAGTATGCAATGTATATGCCAGGATGCAAATTTAAAATAGAGAGAGAGAGAGAGAGAGAGAGAAAGAAAGACTTCAGTTCCATAATGATTTATGTTCTGTGCATTTTATGCTGTGATCTCAGATATATCAGCACCTTTAATTATCATTACATGTACTACATGCTTCTGTTACAAAAATTCCTGCAGTTTCATTTACCTCTCAATCTTTCATTTCAAACGATACAGCTATATTTTAATTCTAATATTTTCAAATTCAAATGAGATTAACTAATCCTTAAGTCCTCACCTAGCCATGGGTGTGTATGTGAAGGTACCTAAATGTGCTGTATTTGCCAAATCTCAAAAGTGCACTTGTCTAAGATTTGTTTTGAAGCATGTCGCAGATTTCAACATGACCAGGTGATAAACATAAATACTTGGGAGAATTTTTTATCAGACGTATTTGGAAATTAAACTCATTTCTAATTATCAGTCACCTGGATTTCTGGAAAAAATACTTGAGCACCCACATGCAGTATTTATCTTAATTAAATAATAATAAGTACAGCAGACTTGTGCAATACTTTGTTTAGCAAATAATTAAATTTTAAAAAATAGGTGTTCTCAGATAATTCAGTTGTGGGAATAATCGTATTAAATAATTACAATAAATCTTGCTTTGATGATTATTGTAGTTATATAGATTGCTCTGATATTTCAGCATGAAATGGAAAATTATATACTTAAACATTATTAAGTTAACACAGTTCTGTTCTTGTTAATTTTTTTAGTTCAACGTCTTTTACTTTAACATCTCTCCCAAAAAAATCCATCTATTCCAAAACCATTATCTATTAATTTTTAAGTTTATCTATAAGAATGTCTTATATGTTGTAACTATATCTGCATTCAATCCCTTTTTTTCTCATTTTCATATTTATCTACATTTACTATTTACATAAAGAAAACAAAAAAGCAAAATTTATTTTTTTGTAAAATAAATGTAATTCCAAAAAATCTCATATTTTATGTTGCCATATTTTTCAACATTTGTTGTGATATTTATATACTGTTATATTTTGGTACAAGCTCGACTCTCCCATGGGCAAGTTCAATTTTCCAGTCAGCCTTGAGGCAAGTTAACTTTTAAAACATTTGTCAAGCCCTGTGTATATAAAAGTAAATGTTTTTCAAATTGTGAAATTCAAATTTCATAACTGAGTAAACTAAAGTACTGTTTGTGATTAATTTGTGGTATCTATTATAAAAATGGGGAAATAAATGCAATATGTTCATTGTATATGACATTTATGATTAAGACTAAATCAGCCATGCAACTTAATTGGCCATCTTAATCATTTGTAACACAGCTTACATTGGGCTGGTAGTATTAATCAACATATCTTTTTATTAATTTATCCTCTCTTTTAAATGAATGTTGTGATTTTATCTGGGAAAACAATTTTCAAACAGGAATTCTTATGATAGGAAACTCTTTCATCATGTCGGGCGATGAATGTCAACTTGAATATTTTAGCTATATATAATGTAAAAAGTGAGAAAATAGATTTCCAAACCTGTTTATCAACAACATACCTATGTAAAACTATGGCTGATAATCTGAAAATGGCAACTTAAAACATTATTTGCATTTTTGAAATACCAGATGCTGTATTAAATTACCATTCTGAGAGTTAATGAAAACATTCACTGATCTTATTGTCAAAAATGTGGATCAAAATAAATTTACTGAACACAACTGTTAAAAAACTTAGGGTTGATAAATTTGTAAAAAAATCTGTTTAAAATATTAGGGGTGTCCCAAAACTGAAGATTTTCTAAAACATAGGGAAATTAAAAAATGATCGATCTTACTATAGTACATTGTACATACAGATATTTAAGTTCTCTTGACCTACATGGTATTGTCTCATAGCTCTCCATAAGATGCAGCACTCACAAGGTTTTTGAAATCATAGGCAAGGGAGTGGAAATGCAAACAATCAAAAAGATTGAAGATCTAGGATGAAGTAATGTCATAACTTTTTAAATGGTCATGTGGCATCCACCATGATGCACTAGTCAATTCTGACATTTTGTGACAACTGTGGAAAGGATTTGAGGTAGATTGATGGTAAATACTTAAAAATGTTTACTAAACATGACTGTCACTGGTTAGCAGATACAGTGGATTATAATAACCTACCTCCTCACCAATATGTGCATACCTTGTGATGTATGGTAACATTAAATTTTGAACTGCACAAGTAATACTGCAAGAAGGAGGGACCTAAACCAACAACCTGATGATTGTATGTCTGATTAACTGAATGGTTGGTGCCGAGTGGTACATCAGCACATGAAAGGCTATTTTGAGCTGTGGCAAATGAACTAAAGTGGCACAACATGAATTGATCTGGGAAGGATCTGAACCTGCAACACACCGATAGTAAGCCAGACATGCACTGAACACCGTACCACTATACCTCCCTATCTGAATATGAAAATATGGACATGCTAAGTGATGTCAGAGATGAGTAATGTTCCAGCTGCATAACATAACAAATGCTGAGTGAGGGGTAATACAAACCGAAATTATAGTGAAAACATACTAGAGGGAGATAAAGGTACATCTGATTAACCTAATACTGCTATATTTATGCCAGAATTTTTAGAATGCAAGTACATTTCAAACATCCTTACCATACTGTAATAACCTGACTTGGAAGACCATCTCTCATGAAAGACCGCATATTTATGCATGGACTATGGACTAACTGCACTCAAACCACGTCACATTTACAATGCTATTCCCAATGACTACCAGGAGTATGACCACCTGTATTGTCATGGTGGTATAAAGCACAGAAAATATTTGAATTATTAAACTTCAACTGACCTAAGTAATGAAGAATTGGAATGGTCACTAATTGGGCTAGAATGGCACATAATGTTCCCTCTACTGTCTTCTTGGTACCTGGAATAAAAAAATAATAATTCTGGATCAACATTAGAAATTAGTCTTCTTGATACCTTGATACTTACTATCTTACTAATTTAAACATGCATTGTTTGAAACAAATGATTAAAAAAGTGTGTACTTATTAAATTTCTGTTTTATGTGGACAATGAGAAATGAAGAAAATACAAATCCCATGGCTTTGAGTATGAACTGTTTTTGTTTGAGTTATTGAGATATAGTATTGTATACGTTTGATAAATTCTGGACTGAATAAGGCCTGTCACAGTATAGCATTAAGTTATTAATTCTGAAGCATGGGCTGCCAATGCAGCACAAGGTGATAAAAACTAACATTCAAGAGATAACACTACTTACAATAACTAACAATCCAGAGATAACACTACTGACAATAACTAACAATCAAGAGATAACATCACTTACTATAGCTAACAATCAAGAGATAATGCTACCTACAAATTCTAACAATCCAGAGATAATGCTACTTACAATAACTAACAATTAAGAGACAATACCACTGACAATAAGTAACAATCAAGAGATAATGCCACTGGCAGTAACAATCAAGAGATAACACCAATGACAATAACTAACAATCAAGAGATAATGCTACTTACAATAACTAACAATCAAGAGACGTGTGTTGTGATGTGATTTGGATTTTCAACGTAACTTTAACAATTTTTCAGTCATATCGCTACGATGTCTGCAAAGTGGCAGTTTATAGTGATGTCTAGCACTAGGGCATCATGCCACAGACATGTAGCATGAACAATCAAGAGACAATACCACTGATAGTAAGTAACAATCAAGAGACAAAACCACTGATCATAACTAACAATCGAGAGACAATACCACCAACAATAAGTAACAATCAAGAGACAATACCACTGACAATAAGTAACAATCAAGAGACAATACCACTGACAATAAGTAACAATCAACAGACAATACCACCAACAATAAGTAACAATCAAGAGACAATACCACCAACAGTAAGTAACAATCAAGAGACAATACCACTGACAATAGCTAACAATCAAAAGACAATACCACTGACAATAGCTAACAATCAAGAGACAATACCACCAACAGTAAGTAACAATCAAGAGACAATACCACTGACAACAAGTAACAATCAAGAGGCAATACCACCAACATCAAGTAACAATCAAGAGACAATACCACTGACAATAGCTAACAATCAAGAGACAATACCACTGACAATAAGTAATAACAAGAGACAATACCGCTGACAATAAGTAACAATCAAGATACATTACCACTGACAATAAGTAACAATCAAGAGACAATACCACCAACAATAAGTTACAATCAAGAGACAACACCACTGACAATAAGTAACAACAAGAGACAATACCGCTGACAATAAGTAACAATCAAGATACATTACCACTGACAATAAGTAACAATCAAGAGACAATACCACCAACAATAAGTTACAATCAAGAGACAACACCGCTGACAATAAGTAACAGTCAAGAGACAATACTACTGACAATAAGTAACAATCAAGAGAGGCAGCCCATTACAAGCATAACATGCATGTTTTACTTCACTCAAAGAGCTTGCCAATTAATCCAAGCTAAATCAGGCTTGTAGAGCCATTATATGCCAGCGATCTACTTAAAATGTTGTACTCCTGTTTAAACTTATTTTTTGATGATGGGTTCAAATATACAAATCAGAAAATTCAAAGCTATGACAACTTGATATAAACATCTGTCCACCAAGTTGAAACCAAATTTAAGAATAAAATATGGTACTTCAAAAATAACTTACTCTAAATAAGTCAGAAGTACATAATTATGCTACCTCACCAGTCCAGCCTACCCAAGCTAAAAAATATATCTGCCATGTATTTTGTGGTCTCCCCATGGAGGGAGGAACTAGAGTCAATATGCATGCTTTCCCAGAGATGCATGTGCAGGAAGGACTTGACAGTGTGTGCCCATATTATGATATGGTGAATACAACTCTGGAATACATTTTTAAAAAAAACTGGTTTCTTCTTCAAATATGTTGCCCTATCATAATACATTATGAAAACTGGTATTATGAGGAAGTAGTTAACATCCTCTATGAAATTTTTTAGAATTGAATATTTAAGGTGGAATTCACCCTCCATTTGATTAAAGATGGGAATTTTCTGAATATATGTGGGATTTAAGGAACAAATAAAGGTAGGTTTGAGAAAAATATAATGAACAATTTTCATGCATGAGGTGTATTTATCAGTGCGACTGCTTAGAAAGTTTGATATCCTACAACACACCCTGCTTACTCTGGAGTTAGCCCTGTCTGTGGTCACCTAATGTACAAAAAAACAGATTCATTTCATGTTAGATATGGGCTATGGTATTTGGTTAATGCAAGATGTGGTTTAAAGAAAAACTACCACTCTAGCAAATGCAGTAGAAGTAGGGTAACTTGTGTCAACTGAAGCTGCTGAATTACCTAGGAAGGTAACCTTTTGTCCTGCTGAAATAGTTCTTACCAGATCAAACTGGGCACATTCAACTGCATTAAACAGTTGTGTGCGATTGGCCATGGAGTACATTTTGGATACTACAGGTCTGATCTCCAATGGACATTGTAGGGGACAACAAACTTAACAACTAGGTGAGTTTTGGACTCTATGACCAGCTGAATTAAGACCTGGGACCAACTGAGACAGGATTCATTGTTGACAAAAAACCTGAAATGAAGGAAGACTGAAAAAAAAAGGATTTCATGTCTTGCTGCACAAGAATACTCACCCAATGTTTTGACATGTAAGGTCTCTCTCCTGAATGGTATTAGGAACTGATTTTGGGATACCCAGGCTGAACTTGGGTGCCAGAAGGTGCTAGCTGTAAAAGCCTACAGTACTGAATGGGCGTGGATAAAAATCCAAGTATGTTTGTGCTGTTAAGAAACTCTACTGCATTGTCATATTCTCACAAGGACTGTGTATTTGAGTGAGAGTCAAAGGTCATCACAGCAGGGTGTTGCCAATAGTATTATGAAGGGTGAAGACTCCCCATCGCACACTCACCACGGTAAAAGAAAATGACAGGATGTTGTGTTCTGTCTGATGATTGCCAGGAATATCAACCATGTTAAAATGGGATGCTATTAATCCAGGCCTCCTTTGCGTGACCATGTAATAAGAGGTTGAAAGAAAGAATGTCTTTGGAGGATAGTCTTGTGATGATCTTTAAAAAGGTGCCAGCTGAGGGTGGTCTTGCAGTGGTATTTAAAATGGTGTCATCTGAGGGTGGTCTTGGAATGGTCTTTATGAGGGTGCCATTTGAGGATGGTCTTTTGATGGTCTTTATGAGGGTGCCATCTAAGGATGGTCTTATAATGGTCTTTAATGAGGTGCCAACTGAGTGTGGTCTTGCAATGGTCTTTAAGAGGGTGTGATCTGAGGATGGTCTGTTGATGATCTTTAAGAGGGTGCCATCTGAGGATGGTCTTGTGATGCTCTTTAATGGGGTGCCAACTGAGGGTGGTCTTGCAATGGTCTTTAAAAGGGTGCCATCTGAGGATGGTCTGTTGATGGTCTTTAAAAGGGTGCCATCTGAGGATGGTCTTGCGAAGATCTTTAAGCAGCAGTAATGTGGACAAGTTCTATGGATGCAGCTAAGGCATTGGAGACATAGTGCTGAGCTGCCATACAGAGTTTACAAGCCATATGGGAAACTGATTATTGCACAAGACTCCCAGTACTGGTATCAGCTGATGAGGCAACACCCTCATTGTCACCATCACTCCCAGTGCTGCTATCACTGTCACCATCACTCCCAGTAGTGGTATCAGATCCAGAAGTGAAAACCCCATGTTGTGGTGGCTGTAGTGGATGTCTCAGTGGCACCATTTTCATTTATGTCCAGCTAGAGATCATAAAAAGTCTTTTAATAAAAAACATATTGATACGACCGTTCACAAGTGGCATGGATAAAAAGATTTTTAAGATGGCCGCTGTGGTGGTGTGACGAAGTATATGGTTGGGGTGGGGTGCTCCCAATATTTTATTTAAACTATTATAGAAGTCCCACCCAGGCTCTATTTTGTTGGAAGTTAAATTTAGTGAAAGATAAATGTAAGTCCCCAAGCCCCCAGTCAGCAATGCCGACAGTTAGATGGTTAAATATACAAAAAAAGGTTGAAATTCAATGAATAACAATTTAATAACAATTCAACAATCAAATGACTCAAATTACCAATTACACTCCTTCTGCTCAACCCTTTCAATAAACCTTTTGCATCACTTGATTAGCAGTGTGAGATTGATTTCCACCTGTCCTTGTATATCTACTCATCTGTGTATCCTTTCTCTCTCTTATTTCTCCCAATTCCTTTTCATCTTCCTCCCCAACCTTTTTCCAAATTCCTTCTCCTCCTCGACTTTCTCTAGACTCATTCTCCTCCTCCTCCACTTTCTTTCCAATGACTACACTTCTGTTGACTTTGACTGTCTCGGCTGCAGTCTCAATTCCATCTCCAACTCTTGAGGACTTGGGACCAATGGAACCAGAAGTTCTCTGTCCTCTAAAAAGCTTCCTTTTCAAAGCTTTGTCTTTCCTTAGTTTTGCTGCCAAATTATGAGTGGCTTCTGTCTCAGAGTAAACCCTATTGATCTGCAATCCTTCCTGGTGAAAACTAAATTACTCTTTATGATTTTGGAAGGTATCATTCGGGTCTAAATTGTAATCAGACCCTCTATTTCAATTTCGATTGGATGTGTAAGACTTCAACACTAACCCCTTGGCAACCTTTAGACATCAAACACATGGCTGTGGTAATATTCCCAGACAGGTAGATTATAGCTTATACGTGACTTTATAGCTGGGGCTTAGCAAACGTGACAGGCGGTCATATGTGCAAGTGGAACTATTTTTATTGAGAACCAACTAGAGATAAAAGTTTTCTTGATATACCTAGAAATCCAACTGGTCAGATGGACTGGCTACCTATTTTTTGCCCCATTCTTTTGTTAAATGGCATCTTACGAGGGGGCTGGAAGCAATTTTGCATGCTGACTGCATGTATGGTCTGAATTGCACCCCATAAAATTCATATTGGTAAAATGAGTGTCTTCAGTCAGCTTGAACAGGATGCAAAAGATAATGCTTAATGTGTTAAAACATGTAAATACAGTAGAACAATAGCCTACATGGATCAATTACTCAACAAAATTCATAAATAAGATGGAGTACTTAGTTGATTTTAAAGTACTGTAGACCACAGGGCAGAGAGTTAACACGACATCATCAGTAAGCTTATTGCATTACAAAATTAGACCACTGAAGAACAAAATACTGTTTATACTTGCTTATAAGTCGAGTCCAATGGTAAATAGCACAGACCCAGATCAGCAGTCGCATAATGTGCCAGTAGACCTGGGTCTACGGTTTGCCAGTAGAACAAACAACAGAGACACTGATCTGCAGGCTCATTATGCAACAGCAGATCAGAATCTTTGTTGCTTGTAATTTGCCTTAACCTATACTCGAGTACATAGAGTATTCATCAATAATGTAGTTAGAAATTGACAGCAAAAAAGCCAGTCTACTTCCATAACATAAGAAACTCCAAAAGAATCACTCACTGATGCAAAGGCACAAGTAAATTCAAAATTTGCAAGACCTTGATCAGAAGAATGTACTCAGTATTTGCTGACAAGTAGTGGGATTTGGTGCCAGTCCTTCAATCCAAGGGAAGACCATTCTAGTCCAACTTCCAACTTGGCAAGCTGACGACCGTTTAACACTTCTTTTAAAAAAACCAAAAGATGTGGCAAATGTCCCATATTTAGCTTGGGTGGGTTGGATTTCCAAATTAGTCCATGTGCTCCTTTCATGTCTGAAAGAAAATTCCCCACAAGAGAACAAGTCATTCAGATAAACAATTCAGGTTAACAATGCATAATGGTGGTCTCATTGAATGCACCCCTACACTTGGGTACGGCTTCATGGAGAAATTCTGCAAGCAATGGGTTGAAGCTAATGTGTATATACTTTTGCTGGGGTTAAGAAATCTACAGACAAGAGCAATTAATATGTTTTATGTAATAATGCAAACTTTTAACAAGAAATTCATGTGTAAGTCTTATGTAAACATGAGGCCCAAGTGGACCTTATATCTGATACCTGCTTATAGAACTTAATAGCTGCCCTTTTCACTAAGCTGGCTTTCAAACTTTACGTTGTATTGATTTTACCTATTTTACTTTAGTCTCATAAATGTTATTCTGAAGATAATGGCATAATTAATGTGCACAGTCTCTTGCTTATAAATAATGTCATTCAAAATCTTAATGATCTAAACCATTTATCATGTTTTATAGAAACTATATAAGCTCAGCCAATCAGAAACAAGGTACTTCATTAATATAACATGAATTTAAAGTCTGAAAAAAATATAATAAAAAATGTGGCTTAAGTCTCGCAACAACCTCAGCCAATCAGAAACAAGGTATCTCCTCATTAATATGTGTGTGACCTGTCCATTTTCTCTTCATTAATATGTGTGTGATCTGTCCATTTTCTCATCATTAAGATGTGTAACCAGTCCATTTTCTCCTCATTAATATGTGTGTGATCTGTCCATTTTCTCCTCATTAATATGTGTGTGATCTGTCCATTTTCAACACTGTTCAAGCTCCTGATTACATAAACCCTTATGACAATTTTAATCAAAATCAAATCAGAATTGCCTTCTGATTGGTATAGGCTCAACCAATCTGAACAAGATCACCTCGTTAATATGTATGCACCACACTTACTTCAAAATTGTCCAAGACCTTCAAGATGTAAGCATATATTCCAATTCTGATCAAAATTCTATTGGAATGAGACCTCCAGTAGATTGGCAAGCTCCACTAATCTAATGCAAGTTGCCTAATTAATGTGAATCTAGAGTAGTCACACACTCAGCCAATCATATGTCACATATCCTTGTTAATATTCATGGATCATTCATTATCAAATCCATCAAAAAGCTTGATTTCAAATCTGATCAACATGGCATCCAGATGGGTAAGAGGCTCAGCCAATTAGATGCAAGATCACCTAGTTAAGCATGCATAAATCTGGCTGTTTATCTAGCTTATCTAAGATCTTAATTAAAAAAAATTCCTAAATTCTGGATCTGATTCTAACCACTCAGACATATAGCATCTAGCGTAGTAACAAGGTGAACCAATCAGATGCAAGATTACTTTATTTATATGCATGGATCTCATTCATTAACAGACACATCAAACTATTGATTATATAAACCCACATCCCAAGTTGAATTGAAACCGGATCAGAAATATGGACTCCAGAGTAGTAGCAGCAAGACAATGTTGATGGACAAATGCGTGATTCACAGAAGATGCAACACTATAACATGAGCTTATGGTAAGCTAAGCAAGTTTTAAATGATCTGTCTATTATTGGAATACAGGCACAAAACTGTTTCATAGTTTTTTATCATTATTTCAATGATTTGTTTTTGCACCCTTAATTGTTTAATGCGTTTATTTCACTAGATATAAACAATAACTCTCTCACCTGGCCACTTGTGTTGTCCAAACATTTTCCCACCAATAGATGCTGCCATGTCACCTACACCAAGGGAGATAATTCCAGCAAATGAAGGCAGAATTTTGCAATCTAAAAATAGAGAAAAGAAAGTAAATTGACTACTTTTGATTAAATTTACATTTCAACCAGTCACCTAGAAAATACAAAAATTGTTTGGTTTAAAAAGTAGTAAAAATGTGCAGTAAGAATTGTTCTCATAATTACGAATCTCTCAATTTATTTCAAGGAGAGAAAACTAATTTTATTGGTACTGAATGAGCAGAGAAATTTTCGCTTATTCTTTTCAGAAAAGAAAAATGAATCTATTTGTATCTTTAAACAAATGCACATGAGCTAAATATGTACATTTTAGAAAAAAATCTGTCAAACTGTACATGTCTCTTAGGTTGAAGTGCATATATTACAATAATCTGTTACATTCCAATGCATTAAATTTGATGAAATCTCCATTTTCAAATGACTAAATCTTGTTTCCTGTGTTTCAGGTCAAGTGAAATTAGTATATACAGGATCTGGTAACCAATTATTCCTGTTTTATGATCAGTCTGTGGAATACCTTACAGTTGTTTTCAGATATTCCAATATAATTTGAGAGTAATTATTTAAATTATTCATTGCAATTACAAAGTGTTCATTGACTCCTTGGACTAAAACACTACTGTAGGATTATTGAGGCCACGTTCAAAGTCATTCTGGATTATATCACTGTGGTACATCCAGACATTCAAGACTACTGGAATTCATTCAGAACATCTTCTAGTTTTTGAATTGTGATAGAACATTTAGAATCACTTGGAATTCAATTCACAATACTGAAAGTGTCTTTTGAATTTTCACTTATGTTGGTTTTACTAAACTTGTTGGTTTTGCTTCTTTCTGTTAACAACTTTAGGAACATGGAGTTGTAACAATAAGGATAATCCAATCAAAAGAAAGACTGGGATCCACATCCTCAGAGATATACTCACCATCATGTCCACTGCATGGGGTCAGCTACAGGGGTAAGGATGAGCCAATCAAAAGATAGGCTGTGGTCAATATCAGATCCATGCAATGCTCAGAGAGATACTCACCATGTCCTCTCCATGGGTCAGCCACAGGGATAATGATGAGCCAATCAAATGATACATTGAGGTCAATATCAGATCTCTGCAATGCTCAGAGAGATACTCACCATGCCCACTGCATGGGGTCAGCCACAGGGGTAAGGATGAGCCAATCAAATAATAGATTGGAGTTAATATCAGATCCCTGCAATGCTGAGAGAGATACTCACCATGCCCACTGTATGAGGTCAGCCACAGGGGTAAGGATGAGCCAATCAAAAGATAGATTGGAGTTAATATCAGATTCCTGCAATGCTCAGAGAGATACTCACCATGCTCACTGCATGGGGTCAGCCACAGGGGTAAGGATGAGCCAATCAAAAGATAGATTGGAGTTAATATCAGATCCATGCAATGCTCAGAGAGATACTCACCATGCCCACTGCATGAGGTCAGCCACAGGGGTAAGGATGAGCCAATCAAATGATAGACTGGAGTTAATATCAGATCCCTGCAATGCTGAGAGAGATACCATGCCCACTGTATGGGGTCAGCCACAGGGGTAAGGATGAGCCATCAAATGATAGATTGGAGTTAATATCAGATCCATGCAATGCTCAGAGAGATACTCACCATGCCCACTGCACGGGGTCAGCCACAGGGATAAAGATGAGCCAATCAAAAGATAGATTGGAGTTAATATCAGATCCCCACTGTCTTGTTTGTCTACAAACACCTGGTATTGTTGGTGTAAAGAAACACCAAAAGGAGGCACCCTGTACAGTCGTATTACCTAGAAAAAGGAAAGCAGATTGGATTAGGGTCCCAGTTTCCCATCTAAAGATTCAAGAAAGTTTTATTATGAAGGTTTTTAAGTTACAACATTATGTTTCTGCTAAGTTATCTGTTTAAAATGTAAATCTATCTCTATTTCAATACAGACATATTTATGCCGCATTCAACACAAGGAAAGTTTTCCTTAAGCAGATTTATTTTAAATTGAATTTTACATTTTTATCACAAATACATGTTTGGTGACTCCTATTTTTTTTTTACAGCAATACATTGATATCAGACAAATGTAGAGTACCTATGAAAATCACATTTTACATGCACCTGTAAATAATACTGTAGAATTATGCAGAATATCTACACAATAATGTAGAATTATGCATGATATTTACACATATTAATGTAAAATAGTGCAATATCTACACATTAAGGTAGAATTATACAAGATAATACACATTAATCTAGAATTATACAACTACATATTAATCTAGAATTATACAAGATAACTACATATTAATCTAGAATTATACAAGATAACTACATATTAATCTAGAATTATACAAGATAACTACATTAATCTAGAATTATACAAGATAACTACATATTAATCTAGAATTATACAGGATATCTATAAATAAATGTGAAATTATGCAGGATATCTACACATTAATGTAGAATTATACAAGACAGCTACAAATTAATGTAGAATTATGCAGGATATCTACACTTTAATATATAATTATGCAGGATATCTAGACATTAATGTAGAATTATGCAAAATAACTACACATTAATGTTACATTTAGAATAATTATATTCTGCAGAATGATTTACAAAAGTCACAAGAGACAGATTATATCCAAACTGAGACTTGAGCCAGGGTCTTCTTGAACTCCAACTTCATACTCTACCATCTGACCTATGTGATCTGATGACTCCACTAGTGACACACTCAGTGATGGCCTCAAACAATTATACTGGTAGGTAAAAAGAAAATACACTTAAGCCACTAAAAAGGGTCACTCAGGGGACCAAAACACATGACTTTTTGAGTTTTCTTAGAAGCTGAATTATAAACCCATAAAGAAAATATCCACTAAGGAAGGTTTCACGTTATGAACATACCTCAAGAACTATCAGTACTGCTGTGGCTATCACAGATGACAAGTACAGGAACTCTGGCTCCAGCAGAATTCCTGGCGCAAAAACTACAATTACTATGACATGGAATAACTTCCTAGTCATTGTAGATACTGCTTTCTCATTGGATGACTGGTTTCTGTTTCCATAATGATTCACTAGGAGAACACTGACAAGAGTACAAAAGCACCACCATAGAAAAAGGACTATCTGCAAAAGATTTGTAAGCTGCATTTTGTTAATACATTCTAACAACATATTGTTAATACATTCTAACAACATATTGTTAATACATTCTAACAACATCAATGGGAAAAACTGGCAATTTATATTTGCTCCTTTTATACAAGGAAAAATGAAGTCACTCATTCTGCTTTCCAAATAATCTGTGGATAACTTAACAGGAGGCACAAGTGTATCAGTCATTTTGCTGACAGATGCTTAATAACTAAATGCAGGAGAAAGAGACATTGCTAAGAAATCTGGGTTGGTAGGATTCTTTCTTCCAATGTTGTTGACTACATATTTTACAAAAAAACTGTTTCAATGTTTTGCTCTTTTTGGTGTCTTTATTCATTTCTGATGCCACATCAGTGTCATTTGATCAAAACTAAAAGGTCCCAATTCCAGAATGCTTTCTATTAAAGTTGGTAAAATTCTGTTGTGTTATAAGATAAAACTGTTCATATGTTTTAATGATTTCAGTAACACTGGCTATATTTGATGATGTCTGGAGATCATTTGTATAGCTGACAGGCCTTCAAGCCAACAAAATTGGTCAAATTCTCTTAGAAGTTATTTTTTAAAGAAGTTATTAAAGGATTTTTTTATTTTTAATAGCAGCAGCCATATCTGACAGTAGACTAACCTCATTCATACAACCTCATTCATACAGACTTGAAGCCCTGATACTTTCCATCAAATCTGATCAAATTCTGCTAAATGGCTTTTATTGTTGTTTTGGGTTTAACACCTTTCTTCAGTGCATGATAGGCTATGCATGACAGCCAGTATAACTGGTGGTAGAAGAACCTGCGAATATCCCAGTAAGAATCACTGAACCATGGAAAGCTACTGGCAAGCTTTCTCACATACCACACTGGCTGAGCGAACCCATGTGGGCAAAGGTGAAATGCCAGTAATCAGGAAAGGCAATCACTTTAGACCACATGGCCACTCTGGGCCCGAGCGACTTTTGTGAAATTGCTTAAAGAATTTTATAATTTTTAGAAATAGTGACCATATCTGATGTCAAATCAGTTACATTTCTTCAGATGCCTAAGGCTTGCATACCTGAATGCTGTCAAATTTGGTCAAAGTAGTTTAAGAAGTCATTTAAAGGTGTTTCTATGTTTAATAATGACAGCTATTTTTTAATGGCAGGCATTCATCATTTGTACAAATTTCAAAGACCTTTATACCAGGATTCATCCTGTCAAATTTAGTAAAATCCTGTTAAGCAGATTTTGAGAAGTTATGCTTTTTCTATATTTTTTTAGTAAAGGTAGCCATATTTAACAGTGGAACATCATCATTTCTACTCATTAGACAGCTAGGATGCTTTCTGTCACATGGTGTCAAATTCTATTGTGCAGTTTATGAGAAGTCCTTTAAAGATGTTTCTATTTTAAGTAATGGTGGCCATATTTGATGGTGGATTGTCATCATCTTGTGCAAACTTGAAAGCACTCTATACCAGGATGCTTTAAGTCAAACTTGGTCAAATTTTGTTGAGTGATGTTTTGAGACGTTTCTTGAGAATGTTTTCCTTATTTTGTTCAAATTTGAAAGCCCTCAATGCCAAAATGTTTGTCTGTCAAATGTAGGTAAATGCTGATAAGTGGCATCTGAGAACCAAAACCATAATGGATAACAATGATAATGAATGCTGAATATTGACTGCTGTTGGCTCATCAATAAATCGTGAACTCTTCTTCCATGTTTTCGTTGATCTGACAACTTGTAATATTCAACAAATGTATACATTTAATACATTTTTGATTTTGGTTTACTTTATTTATTGTGAAAAAACATGGAGAATTCATAGACAAAATCATCACTTTGATTACAGCTGACCAAGGGCTAAGGCCAATAATGGGCTTGAGAATAGCCCTATAACATATGCAGTGGTTACAGAGAAGTTTGACTTTTGTCCTTAGCATCACTTTGAAGCCTTCAGCATAGCAGTTGAACTGTTTACTTGTAAGAATGGGTACTGCTGAATGACTACATAACATTTTCTAAACATTTAATCTGATGTTTAGGACATATAATATACTAACAGATGTGATTCCAAAATGCATATATTATGCAAAGACGCCAGTATAAAAACATTAAATATTTTTTTTCCAGAACTGAATTTATTTGTCTTTTTTTATATTTTGATCCAAAAATTCAACCAAAAGAAAGGCCAGTCCCTAAAATGTATATAAATAAAGGATAAAAACACTTACAACAAATACAACAAATGCATAACAAACATTAAAAAAAAAGAAGACAGCATACACTGATACAGAGCAAGGATGGTGATTATATTTATAACACTGAAAGGCAAGGAAACCAGAGCAAGGTTTTAAAATGAGAGGAGAACAAGCACTAATTTGATATGTTCTTGGCCCCAAGAAAGTAATGAAAGAAAACCTGGAAACGTGAATCTAAGCCAGTATGTCCCTTACAAATTAAAAAGATCAACCCCATTCAAATGGTATTTTTTAAATTCACTTATTTTTTAACAAAAAATGCACACTAATAACACACTGGGGATGGGGCCACACTCACATATAAAAGCCTTCGATTTTTTTAACCATGCTGGAGTTGGATGGGGTGTGGGCATCACCTCACTAGCATGCTTGTTCCCACAACAAAAAATTAAGAATTGTCTGAGTAAAACAGAAAAACGGGAAGAATTTTAGGTTTTCCCCTTCCTTATACATCACCGTCCAAAAGCAGATTGGGGCATATACCGGATTCAGCTCATCCATCTGTCCATTTGTGACAGTTTTTTAAAAATATCTAATATCTCACCTTAACAACCCTCTAAGGTATCTTCATGAAACTTGGTATACTTATTTATCATGATTAGACACTGTGTACTGAAGAAAATGGAATCTACCTGATCAGCATTTTAAGAGTTATTTCCACTTTTATTACTGTTCTGTCCATACATCCCACTCATAATCCAGTCAATATCTCCAGAATGGTTTAAGATATGCTTATAAAAATTTAGTACAGTAGTCCCCCTCTTATAAGGCCACCCCTATTGCAGCAGGGAAGTGGCCTTATAATGAGGGTGGCCTTTCTAGAGGGGGATGACAAATGCAAATAGTAAATACACATGAAGAAAGTCACAAGTACATTTAATTCTAAAACATTTAACATTTTCATTAAAATATCACAAGCTGTGAAATAAATATAAAACAAACTATTTCATCATTTTCAAAAGAATGTTATGAATAACCACTGATATAGTTTTAAAACTGTCTTTATAATTATGTTACAGATCACATCATCTGTCACTTTGTTGGTAACAGTCTAAAAAACAAACCAGTCTCGTCACAATTAAAAATATCCTGGCTGTCATATCCCCTGCATATTTCATTCAGTCTTTTGTTCCAATCTTTGACAACTTCATTATTAACATCAGCTGATTCTCCACTAAGGACAGAACACTTACTGTTGTGTTGCACTTGCAACCATCTGTTACTTGCAGTAAGGTCGTTATATCCCAATTCAACTGACAAAATTGTTGCTTTTTCTTGTCATTCAAATCAGGATACAAACATCTCCTGGCTCAAACAATCTTCCTTTTTTCGTCCATTGCACCTTCCCACTTCTGCAGAATTGTTTCCTTATCTTTCACGATATTGTTTATCTGAGTCTTTCCGACATTAGTTTTCTGCAAGAATCCTTGCCCCCCCTCACGGCCGTTAGGATTTGTAATTTTGACAATTACTGTCAGTAGTAATAGCCACTAATTATCAAAGTGAACAAGCTCAACACCTTACTAAGGGAAGCCATAAAGGCTATCAAACCATCTTCCTGCTGACTTGTGTATTGTGTATTGTACATCGATAATGCCACTTCTCAGAATAATTGTAATCTTAACAATTATCAGAGTGACTAAACTGGACATCTTATGATAACACAGCAGTAAGGCTAATTGGATTACATGTACGTACCCTTTTGCATGGATTAAAATTTGAGTCTTTCTCGCTTTTATGGAATAAATGTGGCTTCTTGTGAGGCGTAAATGATATAATATTAACCTTAGTGGCACATGTACTTTAGTCAAGACTTCTTTCAGTAACGAAAACCTGATATCTGGAAACAGAAATCAGATTACTTAACACGCGTTATGAATAAAATACTGGTTCTGGATACATATTAAAATAATATGTGGCCGCTTGTGAGGGGTAAATTTTATATTATTGCACAAATATGCTGGCTGCTGGTTGCGTTAGCCGGGTGGCCTTTCATGAGGGGTACTTTTGAACACAAACTCGTCCGTGCCAATGGATTTTGGCCATAAGGATAGGGTGGCCGCTGGTCAGGAGGGCCATTGAAGAGGGGGACTACTGTATGCATTTCTATCATGACAAGTTTTGTCCAACATAAGACTTGGTTTTCTCAGATCAGTAGTTTACCGCTAACTGCACATTTTTTAAAAACTTATTTTTATTCTTTAACATCTTGCGGTGGGGGGAGCATTTATAAATACTTGCTTACTGCTATATCTAATTGTACAAGGTGAATGTCTGATTCTACAATGAAAATGATTGGAAATCATCGACATTTGTATGCAAGATTGTTGCAATATTGTCAAAAATAACAGTAATAACTACAGTATTGCATCTATAATTATCCATTATGCATAGGTGTGTCTGTTTCTTTTATATCTGTTTCTCTGTCTTTTTGTCTATCTGTCTGTTTGGCTCTAACTTACAGTATATGTGGACTGTGTGACTCTTGAGATGATCCAGTTGACTGGGTTTTGCCTGAGCAATATAAAAAGACAAGGAAGCACCAGGAAAAAACCTATCACAGCATATGACACGTAGAACCATTCTGACTGGAATTTCCTTCGGTCAAGTACAATGAAAGCAGCAGTGGCAGTCACAATGCCTATTTGTATTATCTGAAACAAGATGAAAATGGCAATCACATAATGTGTTCAATGAATTCTGAAATGGATCTTGTACATTTGTTTACTCTTTTTACCCTAGACTTCATCATTTTAATTGTGTAATATCAATTAGTCAAGTTTTAGTTGATCAAGTTTTGCTGTCAGTATAAATAAAGTATTTTAAATTAATGACACTGTTCCTTAAAATCCAATGACCTATCTAACTTAAGTAATTATTTGTAAAAGGTTCATACACATCCTGACGACTGAAACTGAATGACTTTTCAATGACATCTTAATGATCAGTTTTCAAGTACTGTCTCATTATCAAGTGTTCTACTTTCAGTTACAAATTTAAATACAAGAAACAAAAATAAACACAATGAAGATAAAAATAAATGTAATGAAATATGCAAAGCAAATGATAATAAAAAGCTTAGTCATTTTAACTGTATTCAATTTTTTTATAAACTGCTCTTTAACTGCAACACTTTTTCTCCTCTAGCTCCAGCTCTAGTGCATTCACTTGATCTTCTTTTTCTTTTCCTTTTCCTCTGAGTCCACTGGACTGAGATATTAATTTTATTGTCACTTTCTCTTCTGTTTCAACTGCCAGTTTTACTGTGCCCTGAAAAGGCTACTGACATCCATAAAATATCAGCCTTTAGCACATCACTGCTTTGTATAAAACATGTCATCAAAATTGCAACACTATTGTCAGTCACTGCATATTTAGAACCCGTTGAAGAAGCTAAAAAACATTTTTACGATGCAGATGACAACTATAACAAAGAATTAAATGATGTTGTTTATGCTGACCCTATGAATGCTAACATTGAAAAAACAGGCTCATGTGTTTTCTTTAGTTACAACTTCAGGCTGCCATACTCATTCCTGCAATATTGATGTTTTTCTTGCACGCTACACAAAGCACTCTGTATTTCAAGGTCACAACTTTTCTTGCTCACTTAATGAAGTCTTTGTCTTGCAGCCAACTATTGTTGAATGTGTACTTTCCAGGCACTCTGCAATGATCACTTGTTAAATGACTGTTGCTAATGAACCCTGCTTGCTTAGATGAAACACATGAAT
Organism: Sinohyriopsis cumingii; assembly: GCA_028554795.2. Lineage (NCBI taxonomy): Eukaryota > Metazoa > Mollusca > Bivalvia > Unionida > Unionidae > Sinohyriopsis > Sinohyriopsis cumingii. The sequence continues at coordinate 128,614,613 of CM068827.1, forward strand.
TAACTGTATCATATGAATGGGATACTATGCAGAATGACTAATTCCTGTGGTTTCTGATAATGGCAGAATGCCTAGCTGATGATAAAAATTAAACTGTGCTTCCAATCCTTGCGCGCTGTTAAATAAAATACAAAATTTTCCACCATATTTTACTTTAAAGCAAAATCTCTCAAATTCAAGGGCTTTCAATGGTGTAGGTGAAAACTCAATGACTATTAAGACCTTGAAAAATATGTGTTCGTTTCCCAAGGACTTTCAAGGACAATTAATGACTGTAAATACTGATTGTATAACCCAATAAAATGAATATATTCCTCAAAGCAAGAATACCCTTTAAAACAAATACAGAAACAATATTTATTCAGTGACACACAAGACATTAAGGTAGTGTTAAAAATAATACTTAAGTATTCTGATATGATTTTTGTGTGGAAAAAGAGATTTATTGTACCTTTATTCCATATTTGTAAAATATCAATGAATGTGTTCAAAGTCATGTAACTTTGTTCAGCATTTAACTTACCACTGATATTTTGATGATATCATTGCTAAAAACCATTTCCTGTCCCTGAAAAGTAAAACAGAAATATCAGAATTATTCATTGTAAACAGCAATAGAATTTGCAAAAAATCTAATCTATAACATTGAGCTGTCAAAACTCATCTATTTTCACCTTAAAGATATATCACATTCTGACGAATGCATAAATACTGTTGAATTGTCAAAGGCCTTATACGTTTTGCTTACCATAATGATTTAATTGTCATAGTCCATACACATCTGGCTTATCATAAGATTTAATTGCCATAGTCCATACACATCTGGCTTATCATAAGATTTAATTGCCATAGTCCATACACATCTGGCTTATCATAAGATTTAATTGCCATAGTCCATACACATCTGGCTTATCATAAGATTTAATTGCCATAGTCCATACACATCTGACTTATTATAAGATTTAATTGCCAAAGGTCATCCCAGATTTAATTGTCAAAAAGCCATACTTTTTGCCTGCTATAATGATATAATTGCCAAAGGGCATACTTTTTGCTTACCACAATATTACTACTGTATTTTAACACATGATATTAATTTATGTCCTGCTATTCAACATTATAGCAAAGAAATTGGCATAATGGATCAAATTCAGAACAAGAAAAGTCTCAAGGAACCTGCTGTGTACAGACCCCTCTCTGAAATGAAACTGGGGTCAATATGAAAAGATAATAGTTTCAATGTTGTTTTACAGCAACATGCTTACTTTGCACCGTTGCAGTCGCTGGTTTAATATGAGGTTCAGGCATTGTGTAAAGGTACAAGCATCTCATTTATGGTTGGAAGTCTCATTCAACCAAATGTACTGCATGTCTTTGACAGATCTCAATCATACAAGGTTCTGTTAAAGCTTAAATGATTGTTGTTACAGACAGAAGGTGTCTCCATCACACTCTTAATAATATAATAATAATAATAATAATAATAATAATAATAATAATAATGCTTTATTTATAGAGGGTGACTCATTAGTCAAGGACTATTCTCCCTTGAGGCCCTCTTAAGGAGAGTATAACAATGCACATTATATGAAGATGGCAATAATTACTGTTTATTTTAACATGTTTAGTATTAAAATACTAAATTCCATTATCTGTTAGAAACACATACATGCTCAAGATATCTTTTCTTAAATATTCTAATATTTTCAGCAGATTTTACATGTAGTGGAAGCTTATTCCACAGAACTGTACCAGAGTATTGAAAACTCTTTTTAAATTGCTCTGTTCTTGGTTTTGGTATTAGAATGTTTCCATGTGATATTGATCTCAACTGGTATTGTGCTGAAAAAGGCCTGAATAAGTCTTGAAGATACTCTGGTGCAGTTCCATGTAGACATTTATATAAAAGAACTGCCTTGTGAAAATCTATCCTGTCATATATTGTGAGCCATTTGAGTTCTGTAAATAATGCTTTTGAGGGATGATCAACAGATGCATCTAAAATTACACGTGCTGCTCGTTTCTGAAGTTTATAAATCCTGTCAAGCTCAGATTTGGCACAGTTTCCCCATACATTAGAACAATAATCCATTGTTGGAAGAATATATGACTTGTAGTATAGATTGCGAGTTTCCATAGGTAAATATTTCTTGAAATGAAATTGCCATACATGCCAACCCCTGGTGAGAAAAAAGTGTAATCCAAGTGGACAAATAGAGTAATCTGAGTAGAAAATGAGTAATCCACATATAACATAATAAAATTCAATGAGCATATGTATAAAATGATTCATTTACCCCTTCTGGTCTTTTAACATCAATTGCTGATTCTAATTTTCATACATAGCACTTTGAGCTTTAAAAAGTAACAGTCTCTCATACTACATTTCAAAACACTTTGTTACCAGCTGAGACTATAATTTGCACACCAGCAGAGAAACATTTGCTGGGTTACAGAGCCTTGATCTGAATTCAGTTTTATCTTTGTTAACAATACTGAACAATCTCTCACAGTCAGCATTAGAATGGTAAAGAACCAATATTCCTTTCATAACATAACAAAGAAGTGGAAATATGTATCTTCCAGTTATTGGCTCTTTTAGTTGGGAAATAAGGTGTCACTGCACATCAATCTGTCCGCATGAAGTACATTGTCAGGTAGAATGCCAACTTGATACTTCAGGGGTTCTCCTTCTAATTTATCAGCAGCCTTTCCTGCAGCAAGGTGCATCATATGACAGGGACAACCTGATATGTACACTGATGGAGACATTTTTCAAAACATAGAATGCAACTTCTTTATGTATTCCAGTCATCACTGATGCATTATCAGCTGAAAACCCCACAGAGTTCTGCCAACTTATGTTTATTCAAAGCATTATCAAGCAAATAAAAAATGTTTTCTCCAGTGGAATCTACTGTTAATTCTGGTAATGAAAGAAGAAGCACTCTGACTTTGCCCTTTCCACTGTCAAAGTCTCTTACACAGACTGGGTACAAGTTTTTGTCATCATGATCACTGCTCCTGTCTGTTGCAAAACTAACCTGCCTAATTTTCATGGCTTCTGCAATTTTAAGCAAATTATCTTCTGCTAAACACCTAACAATATTAGATGATTTTGTTCTTGCATATTTTATTCAATTTTGGAATCAGGAACATCTGTTTGAACAAAGGACCAACATAGTCTTTTACTGCTATTAAGAACTCGGTAAATAATGCCTCTTCATGTATAAGTTCTGCTTTAAAAAACAAAGTTAAAAGTTACCTTAGTATTGGAGTTTGTAAAACGAGCTAATTCAAGGTTTCTTTGTTTTATCATTACGACCAATATTAAAATCCTTTCCACGCAGCCTGCAGTGGGCGTGAAGCTACCCTTGAATCAAATGCTGTATTGTGTAATTCATGTATTCATCTCTGAATTGTTTTTTTGTCTTTTTCTAATCCATCTGTGATATTATCTGAAAAACATTTTTGCTCTAACACAAGCATCTACTAGAATAAATCTGACTTGACTTTTAGTGCCAGATAACTACAGACTGGTTCTGTATCAGATACGAATTAGAACAAAGAATCTGCAAGCAAAGATTAAATATTAGAAAACCAGTCTGTTCTCTCCTACCTAAGCCTTACAGCTGCTATAAATAGAAACTGAGGTTAAAAGTTTGCAAGTAAAACCAGCATGTTTCTTGGAAATGGGGCAACTGCTAAAAATAGAACATAATACTGTTAGGAAAGTGCATGCAAGGCAACGGACAAACATTCTCTTATGTCGTAGTTACGTAGACACCGTCTTTCTTAGAATATGGTCTGAAAGATTAATGAGATGTTAATAAAAATGAGAAAACAAATTATTAATTTTTTTGGGAGGGGGACATGCTGAAAATGTGTAATCCAAATATGTTTATGCTTATGGCATAATTTAGTGTAAAAAAGCATAATTATGCCAAAAGCGTAACGGTTGGCATGCATGAATTGCAGTGACATAGCTCACTAACAAAATCATTTACAAAATTTTCAGAAAGCCTCATTCTGATAATATACTGGCACCTCTTTTTTTGTTGACCCTGCAAATGGTGGAGATCTCATGGAGCTGTATCTGGCTGAATGAGACTATCAAGGTTAAACTATAAGTTTCATCTGCTTCAAAGACAAGCTCAATTACAGATATGGCAAAATAACTTCCATAAGCTGTTACAGCTTACATTTTCATAAATATATTAATGCAATACGGACTCACATACCAGAATCAATGCCATATATGCAACATGGAAGGGAAGAGACAGGAGCTGACTTGTAACTGCTGCCTCACCAAAAGTGAAAGATTTAGGGAACCAGTCTGGCAGCTTGTATAACAACAAGGAATACACTAAACTTGCTGGCACAATATACAGGACTGGAAAGGAACAACATAGTCTATGTTATCTGGGAGCAGTCAGAGTACTATTGGATACCACATAATACTATAAAGCCATAAAAGTCTTACCATATATAGTTTGTTATGTTTTCAATTTCAGTTTTCTCACCAGTCATCGAATGGTGATGGATGGCGACTGTTAACCATTTTCCACAGCTTTTTGGATCAATGTATATTCATGAGGAATTGTACCTAATCTGTCATATCTAACAAAGAACATATATACTAATCATTGTAATGGTACTATATGTAGATAATGGTTATGTACTTGAATATATGTATTTTTTTAAAATGCAAATTATTATACAAAGTAGAATGCAAGGCCATGTAATAGCTTCTGGTGTAGACCATTCTCTTCCTAAAGTACCAAATGAATGTTGGATGCACAATTTTAAACTTTCCACCAGATGAACTCTTAAAAAATTAAGTAACCTAAAAAGCATATTTATAAATGAAAGTGCCAAACATGGTCATATGTAGTAATAACCATGTCATTGCTATTTATTAGAATAATCAGTTAGAACTAAACATACAATTGGCATCCTCTTACCTGTAAACCTGTACCTCAGCACTACCAACAATAACACCATTATAGAAACATACTGTCCAAGCACTGTCTTCATGGTACTAGAAATCATTGCTTTTCGAATGGTTATTCCTGCCGATAGTACTGCACAGCTTTCTGTTGCCATAGCAAAGACTGATTCTGCATGAAAATATGAGTTTATAATGATGAGATAAAAGGGTGTATATATTGCTAAAACAAATCAATATTTAGATACAATATTTTGGGTAAGATGCAAACAGTGAACACTAGTCTGTGAATATTTAACTTTTAAGGTTACATGTATATACCTTTATTTGTTAAGCAATGCTACAGTGATTCCCCCCTTTGTATGCTGATGCTCCTCTTGAAAAAACCAGCATGGGCATGGATCCCATTAACTTGGTCACATTTTGTTTTAATATTGATTTTCAGATTCACAAGAAGCAAATGTAATGTTATTACATCAATAAACCACTTTTATGGCTTCCAGGAACCACATTAAAAATTGGAAGGACTGTACTTTCTACTGACTTACCAATGATCGTGAAGTTTACCAAAATACCTTACTCTCAAAACTTTAAACAAGCGTCCCTCAAAGGAACTGATACTTGCTGTATAAAAAGAATTTCTAGGAATTAAAGATAACACCATTTCCTCTTTTTAACTGAGGCAGGG